>CM066317.1:12225369-12900369 GCA_033807775.1 Saussurea involucrata | reverse complement strand
GTGTTATATATTATATATATATATATAGTTTAAATATGAATTCTTGTATATATATATTATATATAAGTAATATATTATTGTATGTACTTTTGTTTATATATATATATACATACGTACTACACATATATATATATACTTTCTGTTTGATTCTTTATTATATATATATTGTTTGACTTTTTGATATATTATATATATATTTATTTAGGTTGATTTGTTACATATATATATTCTGTGTGATATTTATATATTTATATATATATATTATATATATATATATGCTTGTTGGTTTTTATTAAAACTAATTGTCAAGGACCCACGAGAAATGGGGACCATAAAAGTTACATCTTTATTATTGTAGATTGACCTCGATATGGACTGGATACTCGATAGTGGTTGCACACGTCACATGACCGGAAACAATAATCTCTTTTCATCATATAAGTCATGTGATGGTGGACAGGTAATTTTTGGAGGAAACTCCAAAGGAAATATAATTGGTAGAGGTACAGTTTCTTGCAATAATGTTCAATTTCTTAATGTTAATCATGTTGATAATTTACATTTTAATTTGTTAAGTGTTCGCCAATTGTGTAAAAATGGTATAACTGTCGTCTTCGAAGAAGACTCGTGCAAAATCTTGAAAAATGGCCAAGTTCTTTTGACTGGTTCTGTGAAAGGAAATTTATATATTTGCAAAACTGTTGTATCTGAAAATGTATGCTTATCTTCTCTTCATGATGTTTCTACTTTATGGCATAGGCGTTTAGGTCACGCTAATCTAAGATTAATGCAAAACTTAAAAAATAAGGAGCTTGTGAGTGACCTGCCAAAATTAAAGTTTGATAATCATTTTTGTGATGCTTGTCGTGTCGGCAAACAACATCACGTTTCTCATAAATCAAAAAATGTTATTTCTACTCAAAGAGTTTTAGAACTTTTACATATGGATCTTTTTGGCCCAATGGCTATTCAAAGTTTTGGAGGAAATTTTTATACTTTGGTTATTGTAGATGATTATTCCCGTTATACTTGGACTCTATTTTTGAGACATAAAAATGAGGCTTTCGAAAAGTTTAAAATTTTAGGAAAAAGAATTCAAAACCAACAAGGTTGTACGATTGTTTCCATACGTACGGACCATGGACGAGAATTCGATAATGAAGTACAATTTGGTGCCTTTTGTGATAAACATGGTATAACTCATAACTTTTCGGCTCCTCGAACTCCTCAGTCAAACGGGGTTGTTGAAAGGAAAAATCGAACGTTGCAAGAAATGAGTAGAACTATGCTAAACGAACATCAAGTTCCCCAAACGTTTTGGTGTGATGCCGTTGCTACCGCAACCTATGTGCTTAACCGTGTCCTAATTAGAAGTATCCTAAATAAGACACCCTATGAACTTTACCGTGGTAGAAAACCTTCCTTAGCTCACCTGAAAGTTTTTGGTTGTAAATGTTTCATTTTAAACACCAAATCCTACTTAACCAAATTTGACCCTAAAGCCTATGAGGGAGTGTTCCTAGGATATTCTTGGAATAGCAAAGCCTATAGAATCCTAAATAAGGAGACCATGGTAGTAGAAGAATCCTTAAATGTTAGCTTTGACGAGAGTCCTCCCAAACCGAGTGCACCCTTAGCAAATGACAATGTTTGTGAAGGAGATGTCTTAGCCCAACAACTTAGTACCTTGGATTTAGGTGCCCAACCTTCCACAAATAATATTGAATCTAGTGATGCCCCTTTGTGTTTTATTCCACAAGGTGTAGATGATCCTAACCTTAGAACCGCTCGAGGCCATCCCGTAGATCAAATTATAGGTGACCTAAACCAAAGGACAACTAGATCACAAATCCATACCCATTGTGCTTTCCATGCTTTTATCTCAACCATAGAACCTAAAACCATAGATGAAGCTTTAGGTGATGAGGATTGGATAATGGCCATGCAAGAAGAGTTGAACCAATTTACTAGGAATGATGTGTGGGACTTAGTGCCTAGCCCTAGTAGTCAAACCATTATTGGCACAAGATGGGTCTTCCGTAACAAGGTAGACGAGAACGGTGGAGTCACACGAAACAAGGCACGTTTAGTTGCCAAGGGGTATAATCAACAAGAAGGTATAGATTATGACGAAACCTTTGCACCGGTTGCAAGGTTGGAGTCTATTCGAATGCTTCTCGCTTTTGCAAATGCTAAAGATTTCAAATTATTTCAAATGGATGTTAAAAGTGCTTTCTTAAATGGTATTATAAATGAGGAGGTATATGTTTCTCAACCTCCCGGTTTTGAAAATTTTGAAAATCCAACACATGTTTATAAATTAAAAAAGGCGCTTTATGGTTTAAAGCAAGCTCCGCGTGCGTGGTATGATAGATTAAAAACCTTTCTAATTGTTAGTGGTTATATTATGGGTAAAATAGATAATACTTTATTTGTGAAATATGATCAAAATGATATTGTAGTTGTGCAAGTATATGTTGATGATATTATTTTTGGTTCCACTAATGAAAAACTGTGTAATGAATTTTCTGCGAAAATGACAAGCGAGTTTGAAATGAGCATGATGGGAGAGTTAAAATACTTCTTAGGATTGCAAATTAAACAATGTGAAACTGGTATTTTTATTAGTCAATCTAAATATTGTAAAGATATGTTGAAAAAGTTTAACTTTGAAAATGTCAAACCCGTTGAAACTCCAATGACCACAAATTTGCATTTATCAAGTGACGAGGAGGGAAACGATTTTAATGAAAAGATTTATCGTGGTATGATTGGTAGCTTATTGTACTTAACTGCTAGTAGACCTGATATTATGTATAGTGTATGTTTATGTGCTCGTTTTCAATCTTCACCTAAACAAACTCACTATGAAGCTGTCAAGCGTATTTTTCGATATTTACGAGGTACTACTAATCTTGGCTTATGGTATGCAAAGAAACCCGAGTTAGAAGTAACGTGTTTCACCGATTCCGATCTTGGTGGATCTATTGTTGACCGAAAAAGTACTAGTGGGGTATGTGCCTTTATAGGTCTCTCACTTGTGTCTTGGTTCTCTAAGAAACAACAATCCGTAGCTTTGTCTACCACCGAAGCGGAATATGTAGCCGCCGCAAGAGCGTGTGCTCAAGTCCTTTGGATGAAACACACACTTACCGACTTTGAGGTACATCTAACCAAAATTCCAATTATGTGTGATAACTCAAGTGCCATAAACTTAAGTAAAAATCCCGTTTTACACTCTCGTACAAAACATATTGAATTGAGACATCACTTTTTACGAGATAATGTTCAAAAAGGCCAAATCGTGCTTGAAAAGGTTGATTCGGAAGATAATCTGGCCGATATTTTTACTAAAGCTCTAAACAAGAAGGCGTTCTTTAAATTAAGACTTGGTTTAGGCATGCTTGAGTATAACCCTTAAAAATACTAACTCTCAAATATTTCATATTTTGAGGGGGAGCATCTTTCGAGGGGGAGCATAAGCGACCTTCTTAAACCCTTTTTGCTTCGACAAAAGGGGGAGAGAAACCGAGTATGCTCTCGTGTTTAGCGTTGTGTTTGTCATCATCAAAAAGGGGGAGATTGTTGGTGCAAGTGTACCCAGCTTTAATATTGTGATATATTTTTGGTACACGTAAAATCACATCTCCATATTTATTTTGATGATTACAAAACACACCGCATTATTTGTTATCTAATATTTTATCTGAGTGTGCAGATATTTAAATGATCTCGAATCATTTTATCTGAAGAATCCAAGACTGAAGAGTTTCGTCATTTTATTTTAAAATGATAAACACCCTATAATAAAATACCACTTGGATTTTTCAGAAATCTATTCCAACAATGTTTTTGAAATAATTAATCTTTTAATATTAAATTCAAAAGTTTTATATATATATATATATATATAAACGTATATATATATATTTCTCCTCATCTAAATATATATATATATATATATTATATTCTAAACTCATCATTACTTCTTTAATTTTAAAGTTTTATTAAAATTTTTGCTTGGAAATGTTGGGAGCTCACATCAAGTGTCAGCTTTGTTACTATTCACTCTTTTTATGCCAAGTTTGTTTCCAAGAAGAAATCCCATCCGGCGGCTGCTGTGCCTTGTGCCATGCTGCAAGTGAACCTTCCTTTGTCAGTACCATTTGCCCGTTGCAAGTTCGAGTATATATACAAGCAGCTGGAAGCATTCAAGTCTAACCAAAAAAAAAAACATTAATTCTTCCTCAGCATTTGATCATTTACTCTGCTGCCTTCTTACTCACATTAAATCACTTAAACTGATAAAAAAAAATTTGAGCAAGAAATCTTGAGTTGATAGCAGATTAAAATCTCTCGATTAGTTGAATCAGCAAAACAACTCAAGTGATCAAACTCTCTCTAAAAATCCAAGTGATTAATATTTTACAAGAGTGATTGTCATATTAAAATTATACCCTCTTGTAAGTGTTTGATTAGAGTGAGTGATCCATATAAATCTCTCATCTGAAGTAGAGATATTCGTGATAATCTTTTTGTATTAAGGTTTGTGTTTCTACCGTAAAGAACACGTTTCGTATTGGATCTCCGAGAAGTGTTATTTTCTCGAGGTGGACTAGCCAACTTTGTGTTTTGTGAACCACTTTAAAAATATCGTTGTCAAGTATTTCCTTTCCCTTATCTATTTACATTTCCGCTGTGCTTTTTAAATTATATCTGTTTATATAAATTGCTTTGCATTTATATTTATTTATATAATATCTGTGTATCTGTTTGTATTTACACTCTTCTGTATTATTCCGTACTTACTCTGTATTTATTTATAAAAAGAATTTTTGAAAGTAAAAGATTTATATACAACCTTCCCCCCCCCCCCCCCCCCCCTTTTAGGTTGTCTAACATCCTCCTCTCCACAGGTTCATCCATTTCTATCTCTTTCTGATGCTGAAAAGATTGAAGCATTTAATTCTTTATCTATTGTCTTTAGATGATGCATCCTTATCTTCCAACTCATGCAAGAATTTTTCTATCTTTGAAAAAGGCAAATCTTCAGGTGCTGATTTTTTCCTAAAAAGAACTCATCCAAATTTTTCTAAAACTACCTATGTGACTTCTCCTACCGATTTTCTTCCCCAATCTGTGTGTCTCAAAATGTCCAATTCAAAAGAAAAGACTTATGTCCTCCCAAATTTTGAAAAAGAAATTTTAGGTGTTGCACCCTAATTCTTTGTTACCTCATCAAATTCTTTGAGCAAAAGTAAGGAAAAATGTCAATTCTAAAAAGATCTTTCTTTATAGAAAATGTTATCTCTGTGGTGATACTTCTCATGTTGCCAAAAGACTGCCCAATTCTTTTCCGTCTAATCCAAAAGGACCCACCTTCAAAATGGGTACCTGGAAATTAAATTCTTTGTGATTGCAGATTTTGAGCTGGGCAGATGGATCTATGTGAACAAGTGAGAAAGTTGACAAAACCTTAGAATTCTTTACTCTCATGACATCATAAGCATGATGATGTCATTCTCATGACATCACCATCTCCAATCTCTTAAAATTCCATTTCTTTTCTAAACCTCACCACCGAAATTTTCCTTAACCACCGAACCAAAAATTCATCATCTTCCACCAAATATTCTTTTTCACCACCTTTTCTCTCTCCTCCATCAATCACTCAAAGACAATAACAATCCATCTTTTTGTGATGACACCCATTTCCACCGAAATCCCAAACCATGCAATCACCACCTCCTCTTTTCTATATTTTTCTTCCACAATTTTTCTATCTTGCTGCCGACACAAACCAAAACCGTATCCCACCATACTTTACTTCCCATCATATGTTTTGCCTCCTCGATCGGTGGTACCCCTCAAATTCGGTGGAACCCTTCAAATTCGGTGGTGAAACCCTTCTAAATTCGGTACAATCCTTCAAACTCCTCGGTGGAATCCTCACACCGATCCACCACCGAGTCTACACCGACCCACACCGATTCCACACCGAATCTCCACCGATCCACCACCTCAAATCCCTCCACCGATCCACCACCTCAAATCCCACCACCGATCCACCACCTCAAATCTCACCACCAAATCCCTGGTATCAACCCCACCGATCTCTCCTCCTCAATAAGAATCTTTTTGACTCATGCTACCTACAGAAATTTCAGTCTTTCAAATGGATGTCAAAAGTGCCTTCCTCAATGAAGGAACTTGCAGAGGAAGTCTATGTGAAACAACCTCCTGGTTTTGAAGACCCAACTCATCCAAACTATGTGTACAGACTTGCCAAGGCTCTTTATGGTCTCAAGCAAGATCCATGTGCTGGGTATGTCACACTTGCCAACTTCCTTCTAAAGCATGGATATTCCAGAGGTAAAATTGACAATGCTCTCTTCATCAAGGAGACCTCAGGTTCCCAGTTTGTGACAGGAAAGTACTACAGGGAGCTGCCAACTTCTTGGTGGCAAATTGGTAAGTTGGTCCAGCAAGAAACAAAACTCTGTGTCAACCTCTACTGCTGAGGCTGAATATGTAGCTGCTGGCGGCTGTTGTGCTCAGATCCTATGGATGAGAAACCAACTCAGGGACTACAATCAATTCTTTTCTAAAATCCCAATTCTGTGTGATAATTCCAGTGCAATAGCTATTGCAAACAATCCAGTTCTTCATTCCAGATCAAAGCACATAGATATCAGATATCATTTCATCAGGGACCACATCTCCAAAGGTGACTTTGAGCTTCACTTCATTCCTATAGATCTTCAGCTTGCCGACTTGTTCACCAAACCTCTAGATGAAACCGGGTTTAATTTCCTCATAAATGAACTTGGCATGTGTAATCTTCAATAACTATGTGTCCTAAGATTCCACCGAATTCTCATTGGTGGACATTATTCTTCTCTCACAAATCTCCTTTCCTATCTAGAAACATAGGAAAGAACCCCTCCATATGATGTCATCCCATGCATGGTAGACACCTTTTTTCTTTTAATGATGTCATCACCATGATCTCTTCTCACCAAAGTTGTAGACCTCTACCATTTCCTCTACCGATTCTCTCCCCACCAATTTTATCTAGCTTCTCATATACTCTTCCTCTCACCTAACCCAACTTCCTATGTGTCATCTCCTCATCCCATCCCTTTTTCCATCTCTTTCACTCTTGATTTGCAACCCATCTCTCCTTTCATAAAATCCACCCACTACAAACTCTTCTACAGATGTCACCCCAAATCCTCAAACTCAATCTTTTTGGGTCATCAAAATTGGAAGATGAAATTCCAATCTTTTCTTCACTTTGAAGATTTTCTCCATAATGTCTTAGAAGTTTTCCGTCAACCTCTTCAAGAAATTACACCGAATTTTTGTCTAACTCTTGCAAATTTTCGGTGGGAATGATTTTTTTCTCAAAAAAAAAAAAAAAAATCTACTGATTTTCCACCGAAAATCCTACCGAAAATTGCCAATTTTCGGTGGGATCTCCTTAATTTTCGGTGGGAAAGTTTAAAAAAAAAAAAAAAATTACTAATTTTCCACCGAAAATCCTACCGAAAATTGCCAATTTTCGGTGGGATCTCCTTAATTTTCGGTGGGAAAGTTTAAAAATAAAAATAAAAAAATCTACTGATTTTCCACCGAAAATCCTACCGAAAATTGCCAATTTTCGGTGGGAATGCAAAAAAAAAAAATAGTCTTGGTTCTGGCCGATCTTTTCATTTTCTCTTGGTGTTTTTCCTACGTCGGCCGCTGAGGGGGAGAATTCATCTGAGGGGGAGCAACATAAACCCTCAGTACTCATATACAGCGACCAACTTGAAAAAATGAGGAAATCGACGGACCGGTCAAGGGGGAGCACTTCAGTCCGGGCGGATCTAACTGAAGGGGAGTAACACAAAGACCGACTGATCTAACTGAGGGGGAGCAAATAAAAGACAAGTTGATGATGCTAAACAGGAAAAGATGTCAAGATGCAACAGATGGGCAGATGCATCCTGAGGCTGATTCACTCAAACTCAACCCTCCTCAAAGTTTGTCACTATAATGGGTTGTCTCCTATCAAAACCCACAGATTCTCTTGGCTGAAATCTTTTGGAGTAAGTGAATGACTTGAAGATTTGAAACATCTGAAGAAAAGCAAAAGTGCCTGAAAGATAAAGTTCTTCAACACATCAACAGGCTGCTGATCAAAATGAAGAATCCTCAAGCCAGACACAAGTTTCAACTCGCCCCTCCAAAGATGCAAGTAATATTCATTCTGTTCATATTGTTTATACTGTTTATACTTCTTTCCTTTTCCTTTCAATTATTTGTACAACTATACCTTTTTATTTTTTCTTATATGTAAATATCATATATACATACACACAAAAAAAAAATTAAAAAAAAATGGACTGTGTGAAAAAGAACCCAAAAGAGTAAAGAAGGGTCAACATGCATTATTCACTGTCTTACTCATGTTTTTCTAAGTATGGATGTCATCATCAAATAGGGGGAGATTGTTGGGTCATCAAGATTTGAAGATGACCTCATGATCTCCTTTTATACTTTGAAAAACATTTTATACTTAGAGAAATTTTGGATGCATGGTTCTTTGCAATGGCTTGTACAAAACAGCAACAGTTCGGTGAAGTCGAAGATCAACCGAAACCAAGCTTGAAGATTCTCTACTTGTGGAAAATAGAAGATTCTTCTCAACAAACATACAAGTCATTGTTCACCGAAATTGTTCTCACAATTTCGGTGGACATATCTCCACCGAAATTCTTCTATATTTCGGCCAAGAAGTTCCCACAATTGAAAGTCTATATTTGGTGGGAACTCCTACAAAGTCTCAAAGATGTTTACTTGGAAGATGTGTCAACAAAAGTTTTCAAAGATGCTTCTTGAAAGATGTGTCATCTTTGAAAGACAAATGCTTGGAAAATATGTCATCTTTGAAAGTTTCTCAAGTTTCCATCGGTGGTGCTTTTCTTGAAAGAAAATTTGAGAAGCAAAAGAAGACAAAAATGAGAGACATAATAAGACAAAATGAGAAGCAAATTCATTTTGTCTTGGAAGAAATCTTACAACCTTTCTTCGGTGGTGCATTTGTTGAAAGAGATTTTGAGAAGCAAAAGAAGACAAAAATGAGAGACATAATAAGACAAAATGAGAAAGAAATTTGTTTTGTGACAAAACAAATTTGTCAAGATTTCTACCGAAGATATTTGTTTAAATTCGGTGGACTTGTTTGTCAAATGCTTTCTTTGAAGAAATATTTCAAGTCTCAAGAAACTTTGTCTTGGAAGACACATCAAGAAAGATCAGCTATTATGGGAAAATATCTATTGCCAGATAAAAGTGACCATCTGTCATTTTATCTATATTCAGCTAAAGTCTTCCTCAGCATGGTTTCCATACCTTATTTCAAGGAAAAGGTGATAGTGACAGATCAACTTTTCAGAAGTCAACAAATATGGTGATGACAAGTGTCCCAAGCATTTAATGCTTGGTACACCCATTATCACTATATAAAGAAGAAGAAGACTTCTTGCAAAAGAGACTTTTGGGTGATCTCTCTAAGTGCAGACGTTATACCTGGAATCCCTTGAATCTCTTGAAGACATCTATGTGTTCAAGATATTCTGTTCATCTCTCTCTTTAAACTTTACAGCTTTCTATCTTTGTGTTTTAGAAGTTATTTAGTTTTCAGTATTACTTTGTGAAGATTGTTAGAATAGATTTTATCTGTTCTTTTCCGCAACAGTCTTAAGTTTCTATGTGTAATTCTTGTTGAAAGATTTTCAATATAAAGAATTAAAATTGTGAAAATTTTGAGTATTGTATTCAACCCCCCCCCCCTTCTACAATACTTGTTATAGCCATCTGGGACTAACAAAGTCCAACAGCTCTAGTCCTTCTGGTTAGAAAAGAGAAATTTCAGTTCATTTTATTTTGACTGAGGGTTTCGATTTCTGCTGTTTATAAGGTATCTTCTTTCTCTTATGATTTATAAGTTTTCTCTCGGTTTAGATTTTTGGGTTATGGTATTTTTGAAAGTATTGAAAATCTGTCATTAGAAATGTTATTTAAACATATTTATTCTTTGCTCATCCAAGATCGAAACTGGAGATATGGCGTGCATTTCCACACGTGTTGTTGATGGATGCCACCTATAAAACGAACATGTTTGAGATGCCTCTCCTTGAAATTGTTGGTGTAACTTCAACTAATAAGACATTCTGTGTAGCATTTGTCTTTATGCACAGGGAAAAGGAATCCAATTATACTTGGGCATTGAATTGTCTACAGTCATTGATGGAGGGATGTCTTTATCCACGTGTGATCGTCACAGACAGAGAGTTGGCACTGGTGAAAGCATGCAGTATTGTATTTCCTGATGCTAAAAGATTACTTTGTAGATGGCACATCTACCAAAGTATTACGAGAAATTGTAAACCAGTAATAGCATCAAATCGTGACTGGGGTTTCTTTTACAATTCTTGGGTGACATTACTTAACTCGGTAACGGATGAAACTTACATGTTTAATTTCTCACAACTTGAAGCAGTATTACGAAGCTATCCAGGTACACCTTAATATATTATTATAAGTAAAATGTTATATGTAAGTTTAATAATTACTAAAAAAAAGTTAAATTGTTCTAATTTTCAGGTGTTCTTGCTTATCTGAATGACACATGGTTGAAACCATATAAAGAAATGTTTGTATCTGTTTGGACTGGTAAATTTCTCCACTTTGGAAATCAGACAAGTAACAGAGTGGAGAGTCAACATTCCAAGTTGAAAACTTACCTGGATTCAGCGCAATCAAGTCTACCGACATTTATGAGCAAGATCAATCAAATCATTCAGTCACAAGATACAGAAATTAAAGCAAGTATTGAAGTGAGCAAAAGTGTCACGAAACATCGTCATCGCATATCACACTTCCAACAATTGTGTGGTTTCGTTTCACATTATGCATTAGACATAATATTCCAAGAGTATGAGCGAGCTAAATCATATGGCTTATTTTCTGAAAATTGTAGTTGTCTACTACGTACAAGTTATGGGTTGCCATGTGCGCACGAACAAATGCAATACTTGAACAAATGTCATCCTATCCCAATTGATTCAATTGATGTATTTTGGACGACGCTTGATGTATCACCGTGCCAATCTTTACAAGATGATGACGTAGGTTGTGAAGCTGAAGTCCAAAAGTTTACTGAGGAATTTAACAAGCAATCGAGATCTGGTAAGTTCAGTTTTCTAAGGAAGATAAAAGAGATAGCCAGTGCATAAAAAACATGGGTTCGTGAACCTGTTGTTAACAAGACTACTCGTGGACGGCCCTCGTTGAAGGATAAGCTTTCCAGAAAAACTCATGTTGATACCTCATTTGCAACTCATGTTGACCCGTCTTTTACAAGTGAAAGACCCCTTAGACGTAGTAGTTCGAACGCGTCAACATTTGTTGACTTGGAAAAAATGAGTTACCAGGAACCACCGAGACACAGTTCTTTCATGGGCAAAAACTATAATGCACATCCATACATTAATCAATTTCCAAAGATGTTTCACCCTTACATTACGCATGTAAATGATGTGAGAGGTGATGGAAATTGTGGATTCCGAGCAATAGCTGTTTGTCTCGGTCTTCATGAAGATGCATGGCCCACAATTCGGTCTAACTTGATGGAAGAGTTAGATACATACAAGACAGAATACTGGAACGTTTTTGGAGGTCAATATTGGAATATTGTTTACAACACTTTAAACTTCTTTCAATATGATGGAGGTGCACCAGTTGAACACTGGATGACAATGCCTGAAATAGGTGTCTTGATTGCTTCAAAGTATAATGTGATATTACACGTTATAAATATGGCAGGCTGTATGACGTACTTGCCGCTTAGGTCCACTCCGCCAGCGTGGTATCAACATGTTGTTTTTACAATTGGGTACGTTAATGGTAACCATTATGTGAAATTAGATATGGCAGAAGGATACCCGTTCCCTACTATAACTCAACATTTTTTCCACTACAGTTATCAATGTGCTGCAGGATGGGCTACCCCGTATTCAGATAGAATACAGAAGTACCAACGACTTTTACGTGTTAATTGTACTACGGATAATGTTATTTTAGAATAATCGAATGTAATATAGATTATTTTATGTTCTATTTATATGTTAAATCGCAATGTTTATGTTTTATTTTTATAATTATATAATTATTAAAAACTAGTAATATAAATTTTTTTAAATATTTATTTATTTTTAAATAGAATCAAAAAGTAAAACAAAAAATATATAATACAAATAAATAAAAATATATAATACAAATAAATAAATAAACAAAAGACAAAAAAAAGACAAAAAAAAAAAAAAAAAACAAAAAAATCATGAATATTAATCATTTGGTAATCATGGGGTGCAAATAGCCCTTTTTGGGGTGCCATTAGCCTCCCCCCATTTCAAAATCTCTTTCCTTTTCAAAATCTCTCTTCATACCCAACACTCTCCCAAGAGATCGAATCTGCAGAAGTCGTCAGTTCTCGAGGCGACCCTTCGCCTCCACCCCCTCCAAGAATCCTCCATCATAACCCTGCAGATTCAATGGATCGTATCACTTTCTTCATCAGGTACAATTTCTACACATTTTTCTGTTTAATTTTTGGTTTTAAAATCGATTTCTGGTTTAGGGTTTCACAATCGATTTCAAAATCAATTTCATACTTCTGTTCACTTCTCACTTTTCTGTTTGATGTTTGGGTTAAAAATCGGTTTAGGGTTTCACAACCGATTTCTAAATCGATTTCATACTTCTGCTCACTTCTCATGTACGGTTTTAAAGTCGATTTCTGGTTTAGGGTTTAATACTTCTATTCATCCCTTTTGCTGGGTTTTGAAAAAAAATCGGTTAATTTTAGTTACAAATTAACATAATCGGTTAATTTTAGTTAAAGAAAGTTAAAAATTTTAGTTTGGATTTCTTTGTTTATGTTGCAGAAAGTTAAAAAATTTAGTTTGGAGATCTTTGTTTCTTCATCATCAGGTTCATGCAATTTGACCATCTCTTAAGAACATACCTTATTCAAATCCGGTTAAAATCGGGTTCAAATCAGGGACCGCGAAGGTACGTTTCACTATAGGTATTAACCAATTTTAGTTTGGATTTTTTTGTTTCTTCACCAGGTTCATACAATCTGACCATCTCTTAACAGGTAACGATTATTTGAAAATCGAAAAAATGTTCTTGGTTAGAAATGCAAGGATTATAAAGAAGAAATATTGTAATAACTGGTATATGCTACATACTCTGATTGATCAGGTATATTCTGGATTTCAAAGTCTCTTATTTGGTAACTTTGCTATTTGTTTATGCAAGCTTAACTGATCACTTCTTATAGTTTTTATAAAAGTATAATAATTCACTGTTTGCTTATTAGGATATTGATGATCGAGAAATTAGGAAACTTGTTATTCTTCTTTGGTAAATGGTAGTCATTTATGATTATATATATGGTCTATTGATCTCAACTGACTTAAATGGGATCTACATGAAGAGGCTGATTATTACAGATATCCAACAAACAAGATAGGTTGATGCATTTAATAATTGAGGCAATCTAGCTTTCCAGAATAGTAAATTCTCAAGAGGGCTAGCAAATCATTAAAATTTGCTTGCTGTATACGTATGGAAGTAATTTTTCATGCTCTGTAGATGGCTGTGCTGTATGATTGTTATGTAGTAATTGAATTGTTTTTATAGAGGTGTCCTTTTGAATTCAGCCTATCACTATACTACATTGACAGCATGCAAGAGAAGATTATGCAGAACTGAGACAAGAAGCCATTGATCTTAAGGAGTACTCTAATGCAAAACTTGATCGAGTTACACGATATCTAGGTGTTCTTGCTGATAAGACCCGTAAGCTAGGTATTTATGCTTCACATTCTCAAATTTCTAGAAGTTTCATTCGTTGTCATTATCGTTGTTTTCCGTTCATTTGGTACAAGTGACTACAATTTGGCCGAACATTTACTTTCTATTACTATTTGTGTCAGCCTTGTTATCTGGTTCATAAAAAAATTTCTTTTGAATATTTTAATTGTTTTCATTTGAGCTGATATGGTTCACATCAACAATTGAATTAATTTCAGATCAGGCTGCTCTTGAAGCTGAGGCTAAAGTTGCCCCGCTTATAAATGAGAAGAAAAGATTGTATAATGAGTTATTGACTGCCAAAGGTAATGATTTCTTAATGTTTGGAGCATCTTCTATTTAATAATTTATTAAATAGAAGGAAGTGAGAAAGAATATTTACACAGATTAATATTAGCTTATTGGGCAGCTGCATCCTGGTGCATCCTCGTAATTTTTTTTCCTTCTCAAAGCTTCATCCATAATTTCAGGAAACATAAAGGTGTTTTGTCGAACAAGACCACTTTTTGAGGATGAAGGGCCGTCGGTTGTTGAATATCCTGATGATTTTACTATACGAGTCAATACTGGTGATGACACTGTCTCCAACCCAAAGAAGGATTATGAATTTGATAGGGTTTATGGACCACATGTTGGACAAGGTTTGCCACACTCTCTCAAACGGGTATTATTGATGATAACTTGTGGTTTATGTTGTTTAAATAACATATTATTACATATTTGGGTTGGCAGCTGAAGTTTTCACAGATGTTCAACCATTTGTTCAGTCAGCTTTGGATGGTCATAATGTATCAATATTTGCTTATGGGCAAACATGTTCAGGAAAGACATATACGATGGTCCGTCTCAATATATGCATGTGTTTGTGATTTATATTTGAAATTTAACATCGTTATAAGACTATTAAGCTATTCAAGTCTTCACCACCTAAATTTCATTAGATGTATGGTTAACTGAGTTTATATATATATATATATATATATATATATATCTTAGAACCCAATATATATCATGTAAACTGCTGGTTTGATGTATTCCACCTTTGATTGACTGCAGGAAGGTTCTAGCCATGATCGTGGTTTATATGCAAGATGCTTTGAAGAGTTGTTTGATGTGTCCAACTCAGATACAACTTCGACTTCTCGATTTAATTTCTTCGTAACGGCTGTTGAGCTACATAATGAGCAGGTTACTTTTTACATAATTACTTTCTTGATCATCTAAACATACACATCAATCTCATTTCTTTGTTAGTTTAAGGGTTCTAACTGTAAAGTGTAACCTATTCTGTTTTATAGATGATCGATTTGCTTTCTAAGTCAGAGAGCGGTCTACCAAAGGTCTGGATGGGGCTACTGGATTCTGTTATAGATCTTGTGCAGGAAAAGGTTGACAATCCGCTAGACTTCTCCAGAGTTATAAAAACGGCACTTCTAAGTAGAAGTGGTGACAAAGCCAAGATCAACGTTTCTCATTTGTATGTGTTTAATTTATTTCCCTTATTTCTCGTTTAATTTATTTTGATCCATTTGAGTTTTAAATTGTTTTTTGATCTAGAGATTAATACTGTAACCCTGTGGAGCTGTACAGAGACTTCTCAAACTGAGAATAACAACCTATTATCAAGCATCCTGACATCAATAATTGTTAACACATTCAGAATTAAAATGGCCAGGAAACAGGTTCTCCAAAACCATGGTTACGAGTTAACATCAATGGTTTGTTGTCTCGAAGCTTTCTTGAAAATTTTCTATCGATTGCTTTGTTAACGGGCACGCATTGCATGAATTTTTTTCTTGAAGTCAATTTGTTTCAAAATTTCTGCTGCTTTTTATATCAAGGGTATAACAGGTTCAATTTTATTTTATCGGATGTACTGAAGCCATGAGGATAGATACCCGTTTTCTACTGTAAGTTTCTCCTTCTATCATGTTTTTCTTTCTAATTTTGATGCAACCACACATAATCAACTTGCTTTCTTCACAACTATGGGTGCGGATTTCTTGTGGTTGTAAGTTATTGTGATCTATAATACTTCAGTTGCATGCTATTTGGATGTTCTGAAATGAGAGTTTTTTACTTGGGTATGTCCATTATATAGTTTACAAGAAAACAATCAAGCTAGACTTGACAAACATCCTTTTGCTTTTTGAGTGTGATTTTAGAACATTCTTGAGTTGTCCGAAGATGCTATTTAGTGATGTTGCTTTGTGTTGATTATAGGACTGGTCAGTTGTTGGTTCGATGCTCTGTTTCATACTACTCATTCTCTTTTTCGTTTTCTACCCTTTTCGAAGGTATGTCTGTTGTTTGGATTTTTATTCATGTATAGAATTTGGACTTCCGTCTGTTATATGATAAATAAGTTCTTACATCCCAAATTCAGGTATTTATTTTGTTCCATCATAAATTTGGTTTGCACACCTTTTTCCTCCATTTGATCTTTTGGATCTGAGTTCAGACATGGGCATATTCCAAAAAGTTTATGAAAGCATCTGTTTTTATGATTCTAGATTTATATTTTTTTCCATAAGTTCCCTAATCAGATGGTTGAGGTGTGTGTCATGTCTAAAATCTGGCAGTTGCTCCCTCTTTTATCTATTCTGTTTCAACAAATGGTTTTGTTTTCCTGTTTGGCATTCGATCAATAGTTGCTCCCTCTTTTCACATGGATTTCGAATGCCCATTCATCTTTTTTGGTTTGACGAAAATGTATATGCACAAAATGTGTTTGATAAAATGGGTGACATAAGTGTGTGTTGCATTTGGGTTTATTTTTGTAACCTTTTTATTGCATTTAGGGTTTTTTGTAACCTTTTGCTTCTTCTTTGTTATGGTTTCATGATTGTTTGAAGCTTCTTTATGGTTTTTGTATTCATTAGAAGCTTCTATATGGTTTCTTGATTCTCGGTGGTTCATCTTGACTGTGGTTTAATCACCAACTAATTCTCACATGTCCACAAACATGGCAAACTAACGAGTATAATTGACCAAGCAATGTCAAAACATAACAGTTAACACCATTCAAGATACATAATGAATTTCAAATAACTTACATCATTCTGATTGGTGTTTCTCGATTCTAAGTGGTTCATTTTCAAATTTTGCACAATTTAATCACTAACTAAGCTATTTATGGTCCCATTTCTACGTTTTTATTCTGTATCGACGGAACTTCTGTATGTGCTTTGTTTTATTGATTTTCTATATTTGGTTTGCATTTGCTTATTCTTTGTTTATATTTACTTATATGTTGGTCCATGCCTTCAAGTTCATCAGGTTCTTTAATTCACCATCCAAACTTCATTCTCGGTGGTTAGGTAAGCTTTATTTATGTTGCATTTTTTGTATTGTCTACAGGTTAGTGTTGAATACTTTTATCCTATTGTTGGTTTCTTTATATAACCATGTCACCTCACTTGCACACCCACCCTCATTATTGAAAATAGCTCCTTGAATTAGTTATGTTGACATATATGAGTTCCATTGTTTCTTCCTTGGCATGGGACTTTAATAGTTCTGATGCATTAAGCTGAAGTGTCCAAAGAAGTTTCTGTAAGATTTCATATGTTAGAGATGCTTAAAATTTTGACTTGAACTTATTAAGAATAAAGGAAAAGGGGATTTAAGAACTAAAAAAATATGGACAGCTGATAAATTGCACATATGGTGCATGTGTGTCTCATTATGTTATATAAATTCACATGATTATAAAATCGTGTCTTTTAATACTTGCAGGACTTACAAGGTGTTCTCTCATAAAGTTATATGGGCACATTATTGGATCAAATATTTGTTGGGTTTTTCATTGACTTGGTATGTCAGTTTGACGGTCCAGGGGGAGAATCGGGCAAAACCTTGATCTACCTTTTGGAGTCTGCTATTCAATTTTGATTAGTTTTCCTTGATTTTCTGCATTTTCTTATCATTACGTTTGAGTTGTAAGGCTATTTATAAGTCAATTTATCTTCAATAAAAGTTATTAGAGTTGTTAACATTTTCATCAAAGTTAATTGATAACTCACAAACAAGATTATGGTAGAAAGACTAAGAAAAGTATGGCTTATTTCAACTTTTAGTGTTAATTTATATTGGTAATTTGATGTAAAAACTCAACAAAAATGATAATATCAAATAATCATGTTTTTTATCACTATGTAAAAATGTATACGATTATATGCGTGGGTACATAAGACCTTGATTTTGGGTGAAATATATCGAAAAATCATGTTCTTAGGTTCACAATAAAATTTGACGCCCCGCCGCATTGTGCGGGTACACAACTAGTAATACATTAATACACTTTAGAGACCAGACCAAAAATAAGGAACTAACATAAAGGACGAAATCTAAAATTTACTCTTTTGTAATTAACGATCTTATGGTAAAATTAATTGAGTAATTTAATTAAACTTGACTACAAAAATGTATTTAGATGCTAAGACATTCCTAAGTCATTTTATTAAAAAAATATTATTCTTTTGTCCTAAAATAAGTGTCTACTATAAAAATACAGTTTAAGAAAAACATAATTTCAATGAATTAAATGACAATTTTAATCTTATTAGCAAAAGGAGTAATATTTTCATATCATAGTTAAGAGTAAAATGAAAAA
This sequence comes from Saussurea involucrata, assembly GCA_033807775.1. Taxonomy (NCBI): domain Eukaryota; kingdom Viridiplantae; phylum Streptophyta; class Magnoliopsida; order Asterales; family Asteraceae; genus Saussurea; species Saussurea involucrata. The sequence continues at coordinate 12,881,822 of CM066317.1, read as the reverse complement.
ATATTCACTTATTGTTCAGAAAATGCACAATTAATTTGAAAAAAAAACATAGACTTATTTTAAAATCGAAAGGAAATACATTATTATTGTAACAACATGACTTGCAATTATCTTTAGTTTTTTAATTAGTTATAAATAACTCAATTATTGACAAAATTCTACGGTTAGATCTATATGAAATTAATGGTGGATTTATTAAGAGCTGACCTTACTCTTTTGTATCTATTTTTTTTAAGTATATAATATTTGTATACGGCAAACAAACAAAATAAACTTACAGTCTTACACGCATTCCTCACCTTTGATGATGTTTGTTTATTATTGTTAGAATTATAAAAAAGTGTCTAAAAGGTGTATCTGCTTAATTTTAAACAACACTCTTAAATATTTTAAAACCAACTTTATAAACAATAAAATGACGTTTTACCCCTCACATGCCAGGCACGTGAGGGTGCTAACGAAGCGACAATAGACTGAGTTAGAAGCAGGGACTTATTATGTAACAAAATGACAACCACATGGATCTATGGTGTAAATATTTCATTTTAGAAACCAGACCTAGATTTTGACCCAACCATAGGGCTTGTGGTGTAATTTACTCTAAAGTGAATGTTAATGGAGAAACCGTTAAAGTTGAATGCAATTCTTTCCGGAGAATTTGAATTTTGACCATCCATATTGAAGATATATCGGAGAATCTGTCGGGGGATGCTATAAGTGTTTATCGGTAAAAGTCAAAACTTTCACTTATTTTATCGGATAAGATTATAGTTCACCAAATCGCCATCATACAATAATTTATCCGGTAAGTACAAACCGGATAAGAGTCGTCGCTCTCGTTTACTTGGTAAGACTCTCAGTTCTTATCATCGCTCCTACTGAGTAAGATTCTCAGTTCTTGTTATATTCATCCGATAAGATAAGACGAGGAAGCGAGAAAATGCGAATGGATCGACAAACGCCTATATGCTTGAAGATAACAAACCTACAATTTGGCACACGACCCAAGTCATAAGAGAAGTCGTGCAGAAGACTGCTTTCTCGTTTCGATTTCAAAGTTCGAGCTCGTTTTTCTCTTTCTAGTTATCAACGAAAAACCTCTTAGGTCGTGCGTACCGCCATCGGGTACCACGGTCGGGTTCACACCGGGTTGGGGGCGGGTAGCAGGGTAGGCGGTACGGGGTAGCGGGTTCAGTGGGTCGCGGGTAAGGGTGGGTTCGGGAACCCGGTGTAGTTTTTTTTTTATTTTTCAAATTATACACACTATATATATTAACCTCTACCACTTTCATTTTTTCACACAAAAAAACTCTATACTTTCTTCCATTATTTCTTCTATTTTCTCATCACTTTATTTTTTAGACAATATGGATTCGCCACAACCCACTTCATCGACCGCATCATCATCATCCATAGACACCGACGAGGAATTTGAGCAGGAAAGGAAATTTTTTATAGGGTTGGTTCGAGAAGCTGCAAAATTAATTTATGGTAGCACCGCCTCATCGTCAAGAAGAGAACCGAGGGCCGGGAACATAGAAAGAGGTCGGGTAGCTGCAAACGAGCGGCTTTTGCGGGACTACTTTGGCAAAAACCCGGTTTATACACCAGATATGTTTAGACGGCGGTTCAGGATGAGCAGACAACTATTCGAACGAATAGTTGAAGATTTAGCATGAGAGTATCCGTATTTTACACTTCGGTTGGACGACAGACACAAACAAGATTTTTCTCCGATACAAAAGTGTACTTCCGCTATTCGGCAATTGGCGTATGGAGTAGCTGCCGACTCACTTGACGAGTACTTGAGGATGAGAGACAAAACGTCACGAGATTGTCTGCACAAATTCTGCACAGGTATTATTGAACTCTATGGTAAAAAATATTTACGCAAGCCTACTTATGTTGATATTCAGAAGTTGTACACCGCGCATGAAGCTAAACACGGATTTCCCGGCATGCTCGACAACATAGATTGTACTCATTGGGCGTGGGCAAATTGTCCGGTAGCATGGCGAGGTCAATTCATGAGAGGTGATCATGAGCACCCGACGATCATGCTAGAAGCAGTGGCCTCCCATGATCTATGGATCTGGCACGCATACTTTGGTGTTGCCGGTTCCAACAACGACATCAATGTTCTCAATCAGTCGCCCATCTTCAACGATCTCTATGATGGAAAAGCACCCGAGTGCCCTTTTGAGGTGAATGAAGTCACCTACAACCACGGATATTAACTAGCGGATGGGATATATCCGGAATGAGCTACTTTCGTAAAATCATTTACGTGCCCACATGATGATAAACGAAAAAAGTTCAAGTCCGCGCAAGAATCGGCACGTAAAGATGTTGAACGAGCTTTTGGCGTGCTTAAACAACGTTGGCATATACTTCATAACCCGGCACGCGGATGGCATCCGACAAGATTGGAAAACATTATGTACGCTTGTGTCATATTACACAATATGATACTCGAAGACGAAGACCATGCCATTTGTGGTGTCGATGAAAACGACCTTGTAGCGGATGATATCGAAACACAAATCAGTGAGGAACAACGCGCGGCAAATGTTCGAGAAGTCAAAAACCGGGAGACTCATAATAACCTTCGGTCGGATTTGGTCGAACATATTTCGCGTATCCGACTTCCCAACAACGACGACGACTAGATTTTTAATGTTTTGTAATTTTTAATTTTTAATTTTATTTTTAAATTTTTAAATTTTTAAATTTTTAAATTTTTAAATTTTTAATTTTTTAATTTTTTAATGAATGTTATGAATTTTTATTTTTATTATTTATCTTATTTTTATTTATTAAAAATATATGAATATTTTTATTTTGTTAAATAATTAAATGTATAAATAAAACAATTAAAAAAGTTGATGTGGCGCTGATGTGTCATCAGGGTTCAGAGGGTATGATAGGTAGCGGTACTCCACTTTAGGGTAAGGAGGGTAGGAAAGAGAAAAGCTGATGTGGCGCTGAGGTGGCATCAGGGTTCAGAGGGTATGATAGGAAGCGGTACTCATAGTCTTATAGGTCTCAAATTTTCCCTAAGAGTCGATAAGCACTTATGGAATAAGATAAACGATTGAACGACCTATAAATCATTTCTATTTCTATTTTTGTTTGATCGTAAACATAATATTAATTAGAGTAAAAATTACAAAAAGACAGGGACTGTTTGTTTACCTCTTAATAGTTCCATTAAGAAGCAACATCTGAATCGTTAAGAGGTGAATCTTGTTTAGCAAAAAACCAGTCTGTTTCTTAATAATTCTAAAACCTTTGGACCTCTCTTAACCATTCAGCGTCATAATTTCATTTTGAACAATGACCAAACAACGATATTTCATGTTATACAGTTATATATTCTTAATCATTATGACCACTTAATCATTATGCACCAAACCACTCACCAACCGCCAAAAGTGTAATTACACCCAAAAACCGTTTGTTTGACGAGACAACGAACGTGGTCAAACCATGGGACCTTGAACCCCAAACTCTCTCGATTTCTCCATTTTCTGCTAATCCGAATCTCTCCCTCCTTCCTTCTATATTACCATCAAAATCTCAACAAACTCGACCCGGAAAAAACCCGAACCATTCCATCCAACGGGTCAAGTTCTAGAATCTCTTCGAAAAGATCCTTCAATTATTACATTTCGCGTTACAGAAAAATATCTTCAACCACAAATAACTCGTATCTATATGCCTAGATCTGTTCACTTCTCGCCGGAATCCGCCATGTATTAACAAACTTTCCGACTGTATGGCGTCGCCGGAGAACGCGCATCCGGTGAAGAAACCGGCACCGGTGTCAATGGACCACGTTTTATCAGCATTGGGAGAGACGAAAGAAGAAAGGGAATCGCGAATTCGAGGTTTGTTTAATTTCTTCGATACAACAAACGCAGGGTACTTGGATTCGGGTCAGATCGAGGTAGGGTTATCGGCGTTGCAAATTCCGGCGGATTATAAGTACGCGAAGGAATTGATTAGGGTTTGCGATGCGAATAGAGATGGGAGGGTTGATTATTTGGAGTTTAGGAGGTATATGGATGATAAGGAGCTTGAGCTTTATCGCATTTTTCAAGCGATTGATGTTGAACATAGTGGTTGCATTTTACCAGAGGAGCTTTATGATGCTCTTGTTAAGTCTGGTATTATACATTACTTCCCCTTTTTTATGTTCCTTATTTGATGCATTTTTGCTTTTAATTATCTAAATTAGTATGTAGAAATATGAATGTTAGTGAGACAACGGTGTGTTTATGGAAAACCCCCCCAAAAATGGAAAATTGAGGTACAAATGGTAATCGGTTGATCGGTATGCACATGTGCATACAAGTAATTTGCAACATCCACATGTGCATAAAAACCAAAAAACAGCCTCAATTACTTGTATGCACATGTTCATACCGGATGAAACCCCAAAAAATGGAAAAGTGAGGTACACATGGTAATCGTTCATCGGTATGCACATGTGCATGCAAGTAGTTTGCAACATGCACATGTGCATAAAATCCAAAAAACAGCCTAAATTACTTGTATGCACATGTTCATACCGGATGAAACCGGGCGTTCTTCATTTTTTTGGGTTTTCCCCTAAAGCTCCCTCTAACAAAATTGGATTCATAGTTCAATATCATGTTAATTAGCTTTTGTGCTGATTTTGCTTTACAGAATGGTAGAATAATTATAGCTTTACACAGTGACCCATAAAGAAAAGAATGTTTGAAAGAAAGTTTCTTCTTGGACCATTGGATCATTGTTTGTGCCTTGCTTACTAGATGGGTTTGATTTCTGGTCTAATGGTGCTTCTTGATGTTGACATTTATTGGTCATTGTCATGTAGCTTTGCCAAGTTCATTATCAGAATGTTTTGATATCTTTTAGGAAAAGGGAAATTCTGGTGAGGTATCTTTATTAAATAACTAAAGTTTCATATGATCTCATGCAAATATATCACAAATGGAGACACATTGATTTCCATTAGTGAACAATGGAGATCCTACTAAGATTATGGATAGGGATTAAGATCAAATTAGTGTGGGATGATTGCTGGGATCATATTTTAACATTTTTACCGTGTAAACTGTTAAGTCACCGAATGAGGTGGCTCACATTGTTTATGGATGTTTCATTAGATGGGTCATAAGTTAATTGTAATTGGTTCTTTAAGTTTAAACTTATCAATAGGATTGATTACAGTGAGGCTGTGATTTTGTGTGAAATCGTGGTTTTATAACCATGGATTGGTAAATTACTAAACTACCCATGTAAAGTTAAAACCCTTAAGGGGCTGTTTGGTTGGTTTTCTTTTATGTCCTGTATAAATAAAGCTGTATGTGTGGAATAATCTGTTTGGTAAGGTTTTTGTTTCGGAGGGTCTTCTCATGGATGAAATAATTGGGAGGGACGTGTTTGGAAAAATAAAACTTGGCTTTCTGCATAAAGCTCCCCCTCCTAGAAGCTTACCGAATAAGCCATTTTCTATATCATTAAGCCACTACCAAACAGTCATCTATAGCTGATTGAATAAGCTGGGAGTGGCCGAGTGGCTTATCTTATCAAGTTTCATATCATGTAGTTTGATAACTTTATCATGTATGCCCATATTTATTTATCGATATTTGACAGTGTTTCTTTTGGTTGAATTGTCTACATCTTATTAGCTATGGCAGCTTTTCGTTTTCAGGGATAGAACTTGATGACGATGAACTCGCTAGTTTCGTGGAGCGCGTTGACAAGGACAATAACGGAATCATAACTTTCGAAGAATGGCGAGATTTTCTCCTTCTTTATCCTCATGAAGCAACCATCGAAAACATCTACCAATATTGGGAGCGCGTATCTCTTGTAGATATCGGAGAACAAGCCGTGATTCCGACAGGCATCAGTAAACATGTCCACGCTAGCAAATATTTGATCGCCGGTGGGGTCGCCGGAGCCGCCTCACGAACCGCAACGGCTCCGCTTGACCGCCTTAAGGTGTTGCTGCAAATTCAGACCTCTAACGCTGCAATAGGGCCCGCAATTAAGAGCATATGGAAAGAAGGTGGGATTTTGTCGTTTTTTAGAGGTAATGGGCTGAATGTTGTTAAGGTCGCCCCGGAGAGCGCGATTAAGTTTTATACTTATGAAATGTTGAAGGATTTCATTGGGGGCGGAGATAAGGAGGATATTGGGACTTCTGGGCGGCTTCTGGCGGGAGGGATGGCGGGTGCGGTTGCGCAAACCACTATTTATCCGATGGATTTGGTGAAGACACGTTTACAAACTCATGTTTGTGACGGTGGAAAGGTTCCGAGTTTGGGGAAACTTTCGAAGGATATATGGGTTCACGAGGGGCCTCGGGCTTTCTATAAGGGGATTATTCCTTCGCTTCTTGGAATTATTCCTTATGCCGGAATTGACTTGGCGGTTTATGAGAGGTTGAAAGAGTTGTCGAAAACATACATTTTTCTTGATAGCGGTATGATGATCACCCCCCCCTTTTTTTCGTTTCTCGATACGAATACCCGATATTTTTGGATATTTGTTCTTGCATTTTGTAAATAACCTAGGGGTGGCAAAAAGTGACCCAACCTGCCAACCCAACCCAAAATTAGCTCGTTGGGATGAGATTTTCAACCCATTTAAGAAAATGGGTCAACTCGCCTAACCCATTTATTTAAATAGGTTGAGTTGGGTTGAAATTTCCGACCTGTTTTCAACCCATTTAAAATATTATATATATTTTTAATCAAATATTATTATTTAATTATAATATCTATTTAAAATATTATATAATTTTATTTTCAAATATGTAGTGAAACCCTAATTTTGACGTGATACTTCCTTTCCATATATTTATTTATATTTGTCATAAAACATATAGGCTAATCCCTTTTATTTTATTTAAAATTTTAAAACTAAATGGGTCAACCTAGGTTCAATCCATTTATTTAACAGGCTGGGTTGAGAAAATTATAAACAGGTCTATTTGGTCATTTTGTAACTTTCGGTTTATATATTTATTTATATTTGCATTTTGTAAATAACCGCTCTACTCTTTGGGGTAGAGGACAGGTTTGGGTATATCCGACCTCCTAGACCCTAACTTTTGATTGAGATATACAGGGTCAATTTGGTCATTTTGTCACTCAATTTGTTTTTTTGTCTTGTAGATCCTGGTCCTCTAGCACAATTGGGTTGTGGGACGGTTTCGGGGGCACTTGGAGCCGCATGTGTGTACCCGTTGCAAGTTGTGAGGACAAGGTACTTGCTCGTTTTCTCCACTCGCATCCTCGTTGTAGCTTTTTGCAGGATTGTGAACTTATGAATCCCGCACCAAATTCTTCGAAATGATTTTTTTGTCAAGTATATAAATACAAATACTCACACACACTTGATTTTTGTAAAAGCCGATAACCCAAAATAACAGGTTGGCCCAACAACCTTCAAATATATTTTAAAACCATGGTGGACGTTATTGTAGCCCACAACTTTGAGTTTATAAGAGCATCTCCAAGAGATTCTCTAAAATCGAGAAAATGGAGATTTTGCTCCAACATATGTTTTATATTGTTATCTAAAACAGAGGAAACTCAAAGTTTAGATGATTCTAAAACTTGATTGGAAGAGGATGATTTTTTTATTCGTTCCCAGTTCCCACCAATGACATTGAATTATTATTATTTTATATAATATATTTTTAAAGTGTATTGCGACGATAGAATTGTAGAATATTTTAATAATGTAATTAATGATGAAATTTGTAAAATACATGATTTTAGGTGGAGTTGAATCTAAATTTTTAAAAGATTTTAGCTTTTGGTTCTCTATTTTTTGAGAAATCATAAAGAATATGTTGAAGATGCTCGTAGGAACTGACACGGGATTAATCATTTGAGAGCTCCAAAATTTGTGAGATCCATGAGAACTTCTACCTTAAGGTTTTGTTTCACTTCATATTTTTCATCTAAGTATAGTATTTAATGTGTCGATTAACATATATTTGTTTCACAATTGTGTTTGTTTCATTTGTACTCGGTTCACAATGTCAAACTTTTTTATGTGTATTTTTTTTTTCACAAACACACCAAAAAAGTTCATATTGTGAACCAAGTACATCCGAAACAAACACATTGTGAAACAAATATATGTTAATCACTACATTAAATTCTAGTTATAGATGAAAAAATCACATGAAATAGCACATGATGCACTGGTTCTTAGAGATCTCACATTTTATAGAGTTCTCAAAAGAATTACACCTTTGGTTCAGTTTGAACCTATTAGGGAGGATACCGTTGGGCCAATGGCCCTTTGGTTCCTTAAAAATGTGGCCAAGACGATTATGTTTTGCTGTCGGTTTCAGGATGCAAGCGACTCGGCCCGGTGGGGCCGCTGCGTACAACGGAATGTCGGACGTGTTCATGAAAACGTACCGAAATGAAGGGGCAAGAGGTTTCTACAAAGGGCTTTTCCCAAATCTTCTCAAGGTTGTACCTGCAGCCAGCATTACATATATGGTTTATGAAGCAATGAAAAAGACACTAGATCTTGAATGAGAATGAAAACTTAGAAATAATAATAAGAAAAAAAACTAGTCTGAATGAATGAATGAACCCATTGTTCAAGTTACTACATTTATCGATCGAGAGGTGTTTAACAACTTCCCACTCGGGTTTTTGTAGCGAAGAAGAAGTTTTCTGTCGCATCGTTGTTCCGTGTATATGTTAAAATCTGTTTGTACCAGATTTGGATTATGTCGAAAAATTGAGTACATCAGACTCCGCCGATTCTTTGTTACATCAACACATGTTGAATTTGTGATTATTATTATTATTATTATTCTTGTTTCGTGTTTCATGTTGGTTTTTGTTCTTTCGAGTATTATGGTGCTGTACGTGCCATGGGCGGACCTAGGTAAGAGCATACCGTGCCACCGTATTATTTCTTCGCCGTAACGTAAAAAAAATTAAGTTCAAGACTTGGGTTCAAGTCTTGTTAGAGACATTTTTTTATAGTTTTTAGTTTTTAATTTCATATTTTACTATGTTTCTAAAAAAATAGCCATAATGGGACTTGAACTTGAGACCTAAAGTTTGAAAAGCAAGGCATTAATCACCAGACCAACATTGATTTTGTAAAAAACATTTCTGCGTTTGTTTCTTATAGTTAAATGATGCCACCGTTTGAAAAAAAATCTGGGTCCGCCACTGGTACGTGCAACATGCACGTGCGGGCACGCTTCTGAATAATCGTCATCGATGTTACAACATGCATCTCATCAACATCATTTGATGGATGGATGGCTGTTAGGGTGCGTTTGGTACGCAGATTAGATGGGACGGGACGGGACAAAAAAAATAGTCCCATGTTTGGTATGCCATGAGACAAAAATCAGATGGGACAACATGGGACAAAAACAAGTTTTCATGGGACAAAACTTGAGATTTTTTGTTCCACCAAAATAGGTGGAACAACATGGGACTAAAACATGAGATTACTAAAATACCCCTTTTTTCCAACGTAACCTAGATTAGAATTATCTCCTCCAGTCCAGTCCCGTCCCATCCAGTCCAGTTCCGTCCCGTCCCGTCCCATCCAGTCTGCGTACCAAACGCTACCTTAGTGTGTCCATATGTTTGGCTGGACATCCTTTTTAGGGTTTGTGTGTGTGTGTGTGGGGTGGGGGGGGGGGGGGGGGGGGGGTAGGTCACTCCAGCTGAAAAGTCGTACCCCCTAAAACCAAGAATTCAAGATTTGCTATAAAACCCTTTTTTGGGACAAAAAATTGACCGAAAGTAGGTTACTTTGCAAACCTTATAGTTGGGTTCACCATTTGATCAAAAGTGGATTTGGCTGAATTTTGTAGAAATTCTTGTCTAATTTTTATACACCTTAAAAAAAGCTAATTTTTCAATCTTTTTACCATAAATGGTTGTTTTTGTAGATTTTTATTTCGGTAACTGTGACGGTGAGTAGGGGTGTTAACGAGTCGAATCGAGTTGTAGGTTATTTGAGCTCGGTTTGAAAAAATAGTACTGGACATGAGCTTGAATAACTTTATCACAACAGGGCTCAAACTTGAAGATTTATCAATGTTTGAGTTCAAGTTGGATACTCGTTTAATGGCTTGAACTCGAGATCGATTAGCCCGTTTAATGGCTTGAACTCGAGATCGATTAGACCTTAAAAAAATTTAAACTTTGATTATATGATTTATGAACACGTTTGACTCGAAAAATTGTATGTTCGGCTTAGCTCGGTTCGACCCGGAAAATTTAATCGAGTTACCGAACGAGTCGAGTTGAACATTGGTGTTATGAAGCTCGACTCGTAAGTTAAACGAGTTTTAGTGTGTGTTCAAGATCAACTCGAGTTCAAAATTTATTAAGCTCAAACTCGACTTAGTAACACCCCTAAGTGTCAGTGTTAATGTTTGTCCACGAATATTAGTATTACTAATGTGTTTGAACATACTTGATGACACGGGCGGCGGACCTAGGTTATGGCATACGGTGGCACGTGCCACCGTATTGTTTCTCCGCCGTAAGGTAAAAAAACTAGGTGCGTGAAAGGTGCAACCGTATCAATTTGTTTTGTGCCACCATATATATTTTGAAACTGCAATAAGAACACAAGTTTTCCTTGGTAGAGTTGGTTTAAAAGGATTTTATTATACTTAAAGACCCAGGTTTGAGTCTTGTTAAACCAATTTTTGTAGTTTTTAGCTTTTAATCTCATATTTATTGTTTCTAAAAAAGTTACAATACTAGGACTCGAACTTGAGACGTCCAGTTTAATAAGCAAGGGACTAACCACCAAACCAATATTAATTTTATGAAAAATATCTCTATATTTGTTTTTTATAGTCAAATGGTGCCACCGTTTGAAAAAAATTCTGGGTCCGACCCTGTAATCAGATTCAAATGATGATGATGAAGGATTTGAACGAAAATTGCTTAAAGAAGCACCAGCCATATACTAGCGTTCGAGTAAACGGTCAACAAAGTGGACGTGCCGGAGTGGTTATCGGGCATGACTAGAAATCATGTGGGCTTTGCCCGCGCAGGTTCGAATCCTGCCGTCCACGAATTTTTTCAAAAACATTGCATTTGCCTTTTTATTATTTAGAACTCTTCAGATGTCATCCTTGTACTTTTTGATTTTCTACATTTTAGTCCCTATAATTCATTTAATACAAGCTTACCGTCACTGTGTTTGTTTTTATTTGATTTTGGTTCATTCCACTAACGAGCTGTTAAAAAATCCGTTAAATAAAGGATAATTTGGTAGAAAAGAAAAAAAGAGAGGTTTTCTTACCTTTTTAATATCTTATTTGTTACTTTTTAATATAGAACATAATTTAAATTGTTTATTTAATTGAGACGTTGACTTATTACGTAATAGTAGAAAACATATGTTTTTATATGTAGTATTATATAAAGATTTACCACCATAAGTCACATCTTAAAAAACGATATGGCCTCGTGTCGTGGCTTCTAAGGCGTGAGAGTTGACATCGATGCCACGTCACTCCTCACACCATTTTGAACCTTTCCCAGGGTAGACGACCCCAACAGGGCAGAGATTCCCTGCTTTCGCGGGTAACCGGGGGAGGGGGGAATTTATTTTCATCACTGAAGCAAGGTCGGGCAGAGTCGCGGACGTCATTACCCCCCTAATCCGACACCAATCAAACTTTTTAATTTACTTAATATATGTATCAAGGGTGTATATATATATATATATATATATATATGTATATATGTACATGTATATTTATATACATTCATTATAAAATGATAAATATATTTTATTTTCAATATTGGTAATGGATATAGTGACAATTTATTATAAAATATTAATCTTAATACCCAACAACTTCCCAAACCGTTAGAGATTAATTGGGGGATCTCGTAAGTTCATTGTCTTGCTTGATTCAAGTCAGAAAGAACTTTCGCTATTGAAGCCATGCCGAGGTTGGTGACCCGACCCGGTAACTGGGGTCTCCCCATCATTAGACCGATACGATGGGGGCGCTCTGCAGGGTAGCGCAAACCGAAAATCGCAATAAAAAATAATAAAATAAATCTGAAAATGGACATTTGATTAATAAAAAAACAAGCTTGTGGCATATTTGGTTCATGAATTCAATCTCAACCATTCATTGAACTAAACTCAACTACATTTCCAATAAATCATATGGGATCAAATTTTATACTCTGCATTTGCATCATCCCATACTTCCCTACACCATCAACATGAAAATTCAAGAAAAATCCCTAAATATGAGATTAAATATGTCTCTTAATGTAATTAAACCTAACACATATCGGGTACCCGCTTCGATAACCACGACCCGCCGTAGCCCTATCACAAGAACGCAAAAGTTTCAACAAACGAGTTTTAAACGTCACCAAACCAAACAATCCCAGTATACCCAGGGTGTGAGGGGTGAGATGTACACAGATCTGACCTCTAACCCAAAAGGGTAGAGTAGTTGTTTCCATAAAGACCCCCATATAGTGGAAAAAGTGTGATCAAAAGTTTTTGAAACACGAAATAACAAAATGATTTGCAAGGAGGCATACGTACCTTGATCTGAAAGAAGACCGATGACCCGAAATAAAGAATCCGAGCGTGTGCACATCCCGTACCGACCATGAGCTTCCGTATCTACAAGCTGTAGTGCCTAAATCACATAATTTGATTAAAAATAAAAAAAATAACGAATCAAGTTTTGGAATATGTTAACGGAGGAGAAAAAACATAAAGGTAGAACGATACGATAAAAGTCCGGGCTTACTTGAGATATTGTTGTCTGATCAAGCTGAACACGAACATATGCATTACCCCTTGCTAACGACACGACATCACTGATGAAAAGATTTTTTTTAATAAATATTAACGCTTTTTTAGACTAATAAAGATAGGCCAAACGAACCCAGTAAATCCAATGCAGAGGTAGGGTCGGGGTAGGATGTACCCCAAGAGTAGAGATGCACAAAAAGCCCTAAACCCGAAGCCAGGCCCGAACCAGGACTAAAGATCTGTGGAAGTTTTTTTCAAAAGCCCAAAAAAGCCCGATTGGGCCCATTTTCACACCCAAAGCCCAGGGCTGAAGAACCCGGGCAATTTTTTTCTTACCGAAAACGGGCTTATAAAGCCCGGGCTTGAAGAAACCCGGACATTTTTTTCTTACCGAAAACGGGCTTACGGCTTGAAGAAACCCGGATTTTTTTCTTACCGAAAATGGGCTTAAACCCGGGCATTTTTTTTCTTACCGAAAAACGGGCTTAGAAGGCACTGGCTTGCAAAACAAAAAAATTGGACTAATAAAAAGCGAATATTTAAACGTTGCAAGAGGGTAAAAAAACTACCTCCGGGAGAAAATATTAATAAGGGTCCCCTTATCATCGACGATGGGCACCGAGCTTATATGTTCTGAAGAGGATCACAAGGGAGACAATGAGTTATATTTGAAATAGAAACCCGAATAGATGTGGATATATTCCCTCCGTCCCAAAATAAACGTCCATAATGAAAAAGGCACACGGTTATAGAAATATGTAACTTTTTAATTAACTAAATGACAATTTTACCCTTGAGGACGTAGTGAATTTCTCCATAACATAATTAAGGGTAGAATTCGAATGTGAACACTTACTTTTGAAAACGAACGGTTATTTTAGGACAAACTAAAGTAAAAATGTCGACATTGATTTTTAATCAACTAAATGACAATCTTACCCTTGACAAGAGAAAGAGCAGTGAGTTCTTCCATCTCATAATCATGGGTAGAATTGGAAAGAGACACCTACTTTTGAAATTGGACACTTATTTTAGAACAAACTAAAATAAAATGTCGACATTTATATTTTAATTAGCTAAATGACAATCTTACCCTTGATAATAGAAAGAGTAGTGAATTTTTCCATTTCATAATTAAGGGTAGAGTTGGAAGGCAGACACATACTTTTGAAAGTGGACAATTATTTTGAGACAAACTAAACTAAAAATGCCGAAATTTATATTTTAATTAACTAAATGACAATCTTACCCTTGATAACAAAAAGAGTAGTGAATTTTTCCATCTCATAATTATGGGTAGAATTGAAATGTGGACACTTACTTTTGAGAATGAACGGTTCTTTTAGGACAAACTAAAATAAAAATTCAGACATTAATTTTTTAATTAACTAAATGACAATCTTACCCTTGATAATAGAAAGAGTAGTGAGTTTTTCCATCTCATAATCAAGGGTAGAATTGGAAAGCAGACACTTTCTTTTGAAAGTGGACAATTATTTTGGGACAAACTAGAATAAAAAATGTCAGCATTTATATTTTAACTAACTAAATGACAATTTTACCCTTGATATAGAAAAAGTACTGAATTTCTCCATCTCATAATCAAAGTCATAATTGGAATGTAGACACTTTCTTTCGAAGTGCACATTTATTCATAGAAATGTGGACGTTTATTTGGGAGAGAGACAGTAGTATCGGTACTTACCATCTATTAGCAATCTATAAGCATCGCTAAGAAGATAATTCGGGGGACATGTTTTTAACTCTCGTGCGCCCCCAATCTCTCTAATCCAAGTACCAACAGGAAGCCCACCAATTGATTGTTGTAGAAGAGGCAAATACGCGGTTCGGTGTTCAAAATGTTTGCGTATATCTATGTTTTCAAAACGGATATAGATTTAGACCATATGATCAACAAAATTGTAGTTATAAAAACAAGAAAGATAGATACTTGAAGAAATGTACGTTGTAAGAGGCCGCCAAGGCATGCAACATGAAGCAATTGTGGGCAAGTCGAATCTTGAGCCACATATAGGACGGGAATCGCGGATATGTGATTTTGCAAGATCCTAACCGCAACGCTATTTAGGGACTCATCGGGATCAACCTGTGTCCACAATGAAAAAGATGCACAGTTTTAGATATATGTAATTATTACACTTTTTTAAGTACAATAATGGTCATTGTGGTAAGAAGACAAAAATGCCCTTTATTTAACGGACATCTTTTTAACAGAGTTACCTAGAGGAACCAATTTCATAGCAAAATACCATTACTGTACCTATTAAAGTTTAGGGACTTTGTTCCTAGTTGGGTACTTGGGTGTAAATGACAATTTTACCCTTAACTAAATGACAACTTTACCCTTAAGAATAAGCAGAGTAATGAATTTCTCCATAAGGGTAGATTAGTCAAAATGAAGTTATTACATGAAGGATGCAGCAAAGACTGCTTACTTGGATCAAAGGTCTCCTTTGAAGTTGAAGCTTTCCTTCTTTCCAAGCCGATATTGTAGACAACTGGTGTACGTTGTTAGTGGCCATTGCACGATTCCTCTGGAGCTGCAATATTATTAACTCGAAAATAAGTGTCCGTAATTCGAAATTAAGTGTTCGTTTTGATTTGCTATACCCTAAAACTTATACTCAAAACAAACTTGGGGTTGAAAATGGGCCCATTCGGGGTTAAAAGGGCCTTTTCCAGGCCTTTTCAGGCCGGGCCTGCCCCCAAAAGTTCTGCCTGATCGGGCTTTGAAGCCTGGCCCGGACCGGGCTTCGGTCTCAATAGGCCCCCCGGGCTTGGGCTTTTTTGTGCATCTCTAGTGCTTCTTGCAAAGTTCACATGCAAAATGTGGGATCGCCCACTCAATTTACCAAACCAAACGGCAAACGGGCCCTGTATATCCCACCCAGAGGTAGAGACGGCCAAATGGGCTCGGCCCGGCCCGGGACCGGCGGAGGACCGGCCCGGTTTTTTATATAAAATTTATTTTTAAACGAATTTTAAAGAATATATTATTAAATAAAAATGTATTTGTTAGTGTATTTGATTGACCCAATTATAATAAAATGTATTTTGTAAAACCATAAGTATTTTTTTATTGCATTTAATAGACCCAATTATAATAAAAACGTATTTGTTAGTGTATACGATTGACCAAATTCTTCAAAAAATATTTTTTATAAGTTAACAATCAATTTTTTTAAAAAATGAAAAAGTTTAAGTGGGACCGATTTGGGGCCCGGCCAGGGACCGGTTCTCATAACCCGGCCTTATAAAGCTTAACCGGGCCTTCGTAGTTGGGTCCGGACCGGGACCAGTTACGAGATCACTATTTGGGACCGGGACCGATTTTTGGCCATCTCTACCCAGAGGTGGTGTCGGGGGCGTGGGGATGTACACAGACCTGACCTCTACCCTAAAGAGACCCATGCAATTTAATCATATGGCTTTCACAAAAATGGCTAGATGTGTTTTCTTCTTCTTAAAGTAAAGTAAATAAGTCGTGTTATACCTCCATTAGGATCATAATGAAATCGGATGCCGTTAGCATCCCCGAAATCTGTAGATTGGCTGCATCCCAAAGGGGGGCAACGGCAAGTCCCTAAAGTAGAAGACAATCAAAGTTACACACGGAAATCCAAGAAAGTAAGATCATATAAATCAAGAAAAGAAGCATTCTTGTGCCAAAATCGGCTAGCCCGCAATAAATACCGTAACATTTGTCCTACGTCAACTTTATAAACCAAACAGACACAATAAATCTCACTCGGAAGTCGGAAGTAGGGTCTAAGGGTGAGAAGTACTCAAACCTGACCTCTACCTCAATCAGTGGCGGATCCAGGATTTTTGCTTAGTGGGGGCACCTTTAAGGCAAATTAAAGGTCTTCAAAGTCGCCCGATGTTTTTAAGTTATTTTGTCGGTTTCAAGGGACTTTTTCGGGTTTTTTGGTTGATTTCGAAAGACATTTTTTGTTTTTTGTTGATTTCAAGATACTTTTTTGGTTGGTGGGAAATTATCGGGAGAACTATGGTAGAAAGTTTAAAAAAAAATTGTTTTTTAGCCTAGGTAAAAGATGGAAATGTTTTTAAATTGGGCCCATCCACCCCAGACCACAAAGAGTAGAGTGATTGTTTCCGTGAAGACCCCTAGCTTGTGCAATAAACGTGAATTATGTGCTTTTTTAGGTGGGTTACTAATAACTTCCACCATGGTTTTAAGCTGGGATGGTGGTTATTGGGCCAACCCGCTATTTTCAGTATTACAAAACGGTATTAAAAATAGTGGTAAGTTGTACCTCTTCATGCATCACAAGAAAGGCCTCTTCCACAGTCATATTAGCATCCAATGCGAAGACCTAATGTCAAAAAAGCATTAAAACGATAAAAAAAAAACTAAAACGTTAGCTTTACTCCCTCCGTCCCAAAATAAGTGCCCGTTTTCAAAAGTAAGCGCCTACTTTCCGATTCTACCCTTAATTATGATACGGACAAATTCATTACCCCCTCTTTGATTAAGGGTAAAATTGTCATTTAGTTGATTAAATGACATTTATTTTGGGACGGAGGGAGTATTAAAAATGACTTTATCATGCAAGTGTGTACCAAAAGGAACGTATTCAAACCTTTCCGGAATCAGGAATCAACTCGAAAGCTTTGTAAGATGATAGATGCTTAAACAAGCGACGATGGGTAGTTCCTATGTCATCATCGGTTAACCCTGGTTGTGGTTCATTTGGAACGCTACCGGACGTTGAAGCCTAATATGTACGATAAAGAAAAGAAAACAAAAATGTCACTAAAACTCATAGCAAAAACTACCAGAAAGTGTTATGCGAATAGGGTATGACGCCACCCTGTGGAGCGCCCCCACGGTATCAATCCCGCAATCATCACTACAACAAAATCGGCTTTATAGAATGCCAATAATGTCCTAATAGAGTGCTTTATAGGATTAAAGTTTATAGGACCAAACAGACGTGTGTAGTATGTAAATTCGCTCGTCTTTATAACACTTTTTCAGATAATGTCATTTAAAGAAACTAATAGGATATTTTATTTTAGGGCCTTGTTTGTTTTTTGAAAAAAAACTCTTATCAGCCTCTTATGTCTGATTGAGTAATAGGTAGGGCCGTTCAGACTGTTTGTTTTTTTCCAAATTTTCAGAGCCACTTATGTCTTACCGTCCTCTTATTTAGTAAGAGGTAAACCAGCCCCATATTTGCCTCTTATTGTTCTCCAGACCCTCAACAATGACGTTTCTTAATCGATCCTTTTTCTCAATTGATCCTTACCGAATCGATCCTCACCTCTTATTTAGATTTCAGACTTCAGCACCACCTCTTATCAATTAGAAGTGAAATGAGACTTCAGACTTCAGCACCACTTAAAAAACAAACCCACCTAAGATTTGTGCTAAAATACTTGTTGGGACGCCCACAAAACGTCCTATCAACTTATTGTGACACGTTTACATAGGAGACACAATTGTTGGATTCTATAAAATTAAGTCCTATAAAGGAGTCTATTAGGACATTTAGACATTTTTGGCATCCTATAAAAACCAACCTTGTAGTAATGCATCACCGGCCGGGGGGTAAAGAGGGTGGTGTCTCGAGTCAAACCCTAGACCTCCCACTCATTCTACAAGAACGTCCACCTCCTTACCCACTAGGCTAAAACCGCAGGGTTTACAAAAAAAAGTGTTTATTTAGATGCTTACACCATCGGCATGATTTCTATCATCATAACCATCAATCTCCATAACCGGTAGACCATCTCCAACTAGCAACGTTTGAGGCATAATAACCGGTTGTTCCACAAGAATAACATTGCTAACACCATACTCATCTTCCGCAATCGGTTGTCGATCATCGACCCTCCACACGCCATCCACCAAGAATTTGAACTTCATCCAACAGTTTAAACCCCCCAAAAACAACATCAAAAGTTAAAATCTTCAACCAAATTAAGATTCTCTAAGATCATTAATAATCTAATCATCCTTCACAAACAAAATTGACCTTAAATTTGATTAGCAGAAACCATGGATGGATTAACATTAATTTAATCAACCATTTTTACATAATTTTAACTTCAAAATACCTTGTGCAAACCAGGTGGTAGATCGCAAATCGTCATAAAAGTCGTGGATGAACCTTCGACGGTAACCATCTGCTGATACTTGATCCACCTTTAATCAAATATAACCACCAATTTGCATTATAAGTTTAGTGTGTGTACTGTATGTTCCACAAAATCAAAGTCAAAATCGAAATCGAAAACCAAATTTCAATCAATCGAGCAAAAGAACAAACCCCAATTAGTGAAATTAACAACGTACCCGGTAAAATCACCACATAAGAACACTTGATTGCCTCCTTGAGACCAAACGAAGTGTGTATGAACCATCGTTTCTGCAAAATCAGCTTGCCCTAAATCCGTAAAAGGTGTGTGTTTGTGTGTGTGTGAAAAATAGGGAATCAAAAAGGATCGAAGAATTAGGGATTGAAACAAAAATCAAATCTTGATGTGGATCCTGCCGGCGAAACTTATGCATATACAGATATGAAATGAAATCTGTGCATAATTAGGAAACAGAATTTTGGGGAGATTAGCCCAATTAGGAAACAGAATCTCCTCGATTTCTCAGAGATGTAAAAACAGCGGAGAAACAAAAAATATATATATATATATATTTATATTTCAATCTTGTTTTATTTCCAAATCACGAATACTTCCGGTTTTTCTTTTTAAAATTCTAAATGGCATGATGCGTGACGTGACGGCGAGACCAAGTATCAAGACTTAGTAGCCACGGTGAAGTCATGACGTTTTCAAGGCGTGATTTATGACGTTAGATTTCATATATAATATTATATATAAAAACATGTGTTTGTAGGATTACTCAACGAGTCAATAGTAATAAGCAAGTTAAATTGAGTTATATATTAAAAAACTTGCAAATAAGACATTGAAAACGTAAATAAAAACCACTTATCGCCTTATGAAAACTGTGCATTTGGTCATGACATGCCACAGACTTAATGTGGCGTGAAACACAAGCCTTGGTGCAATGGCGCGTCATGACGGTTGTGCGGGAAGATTTTTAGAACATTGGATTTTTTACATTAAATTATTTTTTTGGATGAAAAAATTATTGAGTAATAAATTATTGAACTGATAAAAATTAGTTATATAAAATCTATATATCTTTATATATATAAAAGTAAGATCCAAAGACAATGATGTGACATATTTGAGGAGTAGGAAGTGAGGCTACAAATTTTCATAGCTTTTTGATTTTTTTAGAAGTATAATATATTAAATGACTTTTTTACCCTTATATGAAATATGTGTGTTTCATTATTTGTCGGTTTTTCTGTAATTTTACCAACCGGGTTTAACCTCCAACTCTTCATTTGCTCCTTCCTTTATTTCTTTTTATTTTTCATACCAATTTTAACCTCCAACTCTTCGTTTGCTCATTCATTTACTTCTTTTTATTTCTCTATTAAAGTCTTAAATTCTGAATAAAAGAAATAAGGAGTTGAGGCACACATGAAAGAAAATTTGGTTGATCAAAGAATTCTCAATTGGAAAGAACAAAAACTTCGATCGCAAATGTAACACCCTCAAAATTGGAACGAACAACTAACTTTAATTTCAATAAATTAAACTAAAAGATGATAATCATTTCTACAAAACATCCTTGAAAATACCTCAAAGTTTGAAAATCACAAACTAAACAACTAACATCTCAAGACGGGTGTTACTTAACCCATTTACGAGTTGCTAATCCCAAATATGTGCGGAAGACTTCGCTAAGCATCTCACTTCTTGTGCACTCTACTAGCACTCATCCATTCACAATGTAGCTAAAGTTATTCCCGACCTGAACCTGTTGCACATGCCGACAAATAAAAAGGTTAGGCTGACGCCTAGTGAGTTCAAGAGTTTACATCATGAGCAAATCATTTGATAAATCGACAGCTTCAACTTAATAAATGGTTTTCCAAAAGGGTTTGTATAAAAGACATCGACAACCCATTTTCCAAACGCATACAATTTCTGAGAGGAAAGCTTCCAATGAAAATCGTTTCTCTACAAAGGACTCAAATCCAAAACTCACATCAAGAGCTAATTAATAACAATTTCTCAAATAATCGCCACTGCGAATAAAACTCCAATAGTTAAAACATCCAATAAGGATGTAACATAAATCCGTCCATCAATCATGAAAAACAATCCATATGCATATAATATAACCTCAACAATGCGAATAAATAAAATACCCGAAATCAACACCCTTCGGTGACGGGGGAGACCCGATCTCATCGAATGTGGCAAACACATAAATTAAACCACGATTAAATAATTCTTGGATGTGGGAAAACAGATGACATCAACCATACTAGGTCTTTAATCAATCATCGACATCAATCATACTAGATCTTTAGCCCATCTTAGACATCAACCATACTAGGTCTTTAGTCCATCTTAGACATCAACCATACTAGGTCTTTAGTCCATCTTCGGCATCAACCATACTAGGTCTTTAGCCCTTCTTAGACATCAACCATACTAGGTCTTTAGTCCAAGCCATCAAGTTCAATCCTACTGGATCTTTACCTTGGGAAAACCCACCATCCGAAACAAGCTTACTCGACTTAAATATAAATACATGACCCCAAAAGAATAACTAATGCATTCAAATCATGTAAATCTCAAATATAATGCAACTCATGCAATGCAAACCCCAAGCCCACGTCGAGCTTATTAAAACCGGGTGAATGCCATCAAGACTCAACCGAGTCCAAAACCGAGCTCTCTGCTCAAAAGATCTAATGATCATTTATCACATCAACTCATGCAAATAATATGCATCTAACCCACATCATGCAAACACACGCTCCGAGGCGTGATAATCTCACAACCCCTTCATTGCTACCTTCCCAATGAAGTCAAATCATATATGCATCTATATATGTGTGCGTGTATACGTATATGCAATTCTTTCATAATTCAACAATGCATATAACCCATCAAGGTTCATTAGTCCCAAAGGTACTATGAATACAAAACCATCAAACGTTCTTCACACCTAAGACCAACACCCAACCGACACGTCTTCAAATAAAATGCAATTAAACACATAACACATCCAAGACTCCACCTCGAGTCACTAAAATCGGCCAACACACAAAAGACTCATTTGAGTATAAATTAAGCCATTAAAGGCCAAAATAAACGTTTGGTCAAATACGTGTCACTCACACGGTTACGTAAACCAAAATGCATCGTTACCCAAAATCTTTACCTTTTAATTCCTCAATTGGCCATCGGCCCCAAAACAAATGTTTACAACTCTCAAAACCTTCACATGGTCGGATTTACCAAAATCCCCAACCCACACGTTCACACTTTAAAATACGCCACATCATAGTTATCACATAATCACAAAAACACTAAAAGTGTATTTTGACCAAATCATCTTTACTTATGCAATAAATTAACAAAACCTCTTTTACTCGTTATTTATTCATCAATCACTCAAAATCCCCAATTGTGGGTGTTTTACAAGATATGTAAAGTTCAACACTTTGATTAAATCAAAACCCACCAAATAACTCAACAAGAGATAATTTCACATAAAGCACACGATTACTTTAAAACACATATTTTGGCATGTACGAAGTTTTCACAAAGCAACTTGAACTCACCTTGCTAGATTTAGGCTAAATCTAGAATTTCTCCAAACGTAAGCTCCTTTGAAGAAGTTTGCATCCTCAAGCCAAAACCTCAAAAAACCTAAATTCATAACTTCCAACCATGAATATTCATATTTAAACACTTAAAATTGTTTTCCCCAACATAAAACATAAAAACCACCAATAATACCAAAACCCTAATTTCTTAGATGAAGAAAAGAGATAATTACCTCAATCACAACAAGAATCCACTAACAAAACACCTCTAGATCACCAACGAAACACCACAAGCTCCAATTCTTCAAAATGGTCAAAAAGGTTGGATGAAACCCTAGAAAGATTTGGGTGAAGAAGATGAAGTGAAAGGATTCTTGCTTTAGCTTCCAAAACCATGATAGATGAAGAAAAGACACTTGAAAACTTGATTCTTGGGGTCTAAAAGGCTCAAAATCGACATTGGGAGTGAAGAGTTTCGGTTCTTGGGAGAGAAAAACGAAATGGGTGAAGTTAGAATGAGAAAAGTGCTGAAAATCGCGTTTTAAGGGTCCTGGTACCCCCGGGCGATAGTGACAGTGTCACAATCGCTGGCACAATCGCACGGGTTGTACCGAGAGTTTTTGGCATCCAGAGATTGTGACAGTGTCACAATCGCCGGACACTATAGCACAGAGTGTACCGAAACTTGTTTTTGTCATAACTTCTTCGTTTTAGCTCCGTTTTCACTCCGGAAAGAACCGTTGGACTCGTATTTGAATTCCTCATCCAACAAGACCATAAAATCTAGGATTTAATACAAAATCCTATTTTTCATATTTTTCTTAAAAGATCGTTTTCCACACTGATTCAAAATTGTACTTATCCGGAAATTACGGGTGTTACAGCAAACATCCCAAAAAGGTGCGTAAGCATTATCTTCTTCAAGGAATATGATTCGTTATCAACGGACATGACAATAAATTTGTTATTGAAATTGCAATTTTTTGCGTCTTTTGTTGGTGCAAGTGTACCCAGCTTTAATATTAAGATATATTTTTGGTACACATAAAATCACATCTCCATATTTATTTTGATGATTACAAAACACACCGCATTATGTGTTATCTAATATTTTATCTGAGTGTGCAGATATTTAAATGATCTCGATAAATTTTTTATCTGAAGAATCCAAGTCTGAAGAGTTTCGTCATTTTATTTTAAAATGATAAACACCCTAAAATATTTTATCACTTGGATATTTCGTATCTATATAAATATATTTGAATCAAATATATATATAATATATATATATTTTTTTTTAAATATATATATAAATCGCATGATATATATATATATATGTTATTTTATTAAAATCAAATCTCTGCTACTGTTCATCATTAAATGCAAAGAGTGTTCAGCCGAAAGAAGTCTTCCAGCGCAACTGCCCTTTTGTACGACTGTCAGGCGGTATACCGCCAAGGTCCACGCGGTATACCGCGATACTGTTCACCCATCAGTTCTTCTGCATATGAAGCTTCTCTTGTCAGGAACCTTTTCAGGCGGTATACCGCCGTGTGCAACGCGGTATACCGCGGGTACCATATACCGTTTGTTTTTGCAGGGTTGACCTTCTCCTCTGCAGTGTACTTTTTTCTGACGCAGGTATACCGCGATGGAAAGCCGGTATACCGCGAAAGCTTCTGCCCTGTTGCTCATCCAGTATAAATATCATGCAACCACCAGCCTTCAATGCTACACCAACTTCAGCAATAAATTCTCCCTCAGCATTTGATTATTATTCTGCTGCCTTCTTACTCACACTAAATCACTTAAACTGATAAAATTAATTTTTTGAGTAAGAAATCTTGAGTTGATAGCAGATTAAAATCTCTCGATTAGTTGAATCAGCAACACAACTCAAGTGATCAAACTCTCTAAAAATATCCAAGTGATAAACCTTATTCAAGAGTGATTATTCATATTAAAATTATACCCTCTTGTAAGTGTTTGAATAAGAGTGAGTGATCCACATTAATCTCTCAAAGTAGAGTGATTCGCGTTTGTTGTATTAAGGTTTGTGTTTCTACCGTAAAGAACACGTTTCGTATTGGATCTCCGAGAAGTGTTATTTTCTCGAGGTGGACTAGCCAACTTTGTGTTTGGTGAACCACTTTAAAAATTCCGTTGTCAAGTATTCTCTTTCCCTTATCTATTTACATTTCCGCTGTGCATTTAAATTATATCTGTTTATATAATTGTTGTATATTTATTTGTTTATACTCTGCTTTATTTTTACTGTATTGTTTGTACTGTATTTATTTGTAAAAGAATTTTTGAAAGTAAAAGATTTAAAATACAACCTTACCCCCCCTAGGTTGTCTAACATTTGGTATCAGAGCAGGTCTTTCAAAAATATTCTGCATAAATTTCTCTTATTCTTCTAAATGGCTCAACAAACTAATATCGTGTTTTCAAAACCTCCTTTGATAGATACTGAAAAGTTTGGCATTTGGGCCGAGCTATTTGAATGTCACGTGCGTGGCAAAAATCAAAAGATTTGGAATATTATAGAAAAAGGGAATTTTAAACCCACCATTGTGAAAGATGATGTTTATATTGATAAACCTATAGATGAATGGACTACTTCTGATGAAACTCATTTTTGTTTAAACTTTGAAGCTAAGAATATATTATATGCTGCTTTAACAACTGATGAAATTGAAAGAGTATATACATATAAAACTGCAAATCAAATATGGGAAAGTTTAAATAATACTCATCGTGGAAACACGGAGGTTAAATCTAGTAAAGTGAATATTTTAGTTCACGATTATGAACTATTCGAAATGAAACAAGATGAGTCAATTGACTCAATGTTTAAAAGATTTAACCTTATTGTGACTACTTTGAAAGGTTTGGATCGCACTTATCCTAACGAGGACTATATAAGGAAAATTCTACGAGCCCTTCCTTCGGAGTGGATGCAAAAGATAACATCTTTAGAAGACTCCCGTGACCTTTCCATAATGAAGATAGATGACTTGATCGGTAATCTTAAAGTGCATGAAATTGCACTTAAAAGAAACAAAGATCGGGAGCAAGTTAAAAAGAAGTCAATCGCTCTCAATGTCTCAACACCAAAAGTTGAGAAGAAAAAGGAGAAAGCTAGCTCCTCGAAAGATCCATCCGAAACTCTCGATGAAGTCGCCATGTTGGTAAGAAACTTTTCCAAATTTCTTAATAATAATAATAAATTTTCTAACAATGGCAGATTTCAAAGAAACGGTAACTACCGTCGTGGTGGTGAAAATCGAAGTCGTAAGTTCCATAAACGAGACGAAAAAGTTAAGAAAAATGGCGACTCGAGTGAAGACGATAAAGCTAAGCCAAAGAGAGGCTTTTGCTACTCATGTGGTGACAAAGACCACTACGCCAATGAATGTCCGAAAAAGAACAAGTTCCAAAAGAAGAAGGAGAAAGCCTTCATTGGAGGCGCGTGGAGCGAGAGTGAAGAAGAAGATGACTATCAAGCCATTTGTCTTATGGCCGAAAGCGACGACGAGGTAAAATCTTCTTACTCGGATTACGATAGTGATTATGAAAGTGATAATGAAAATAATCTTGAAGAATTATATGAATCTTTTCATAAAATGGCCGCTCTTGCAAATCGTTACCAAGATGAGAATGCTATGTTAAAAGAAACTGTAAATGCATGTAAAAAGGAAATAAATAATGTTAAACAAAAATCTGAAAATGATATGGATATAATTGCTAAATTAGAAACTAAATTAGGAGAAAAAGATTTTTGTAAATCTTGTGATACTTTAAATAAAGAAATTGCATGCTTAAATAAAAAATCACATGAAAATATTATTTGTACAAAATGTGATATTCTTGAGAATGAGATTGCATGTTTAAAAGCAAAATGTGATGCGTATGAAAAGGATGATTTATTAGCAAAAGCTTTTCAAAGTAGTAATGAGAAAGTCCTTAACATGCTAAATATGCCTAACCGTATAAAATGTAGAAAAGGCATTGGTTCCAATACTTGTGTTGATAAATGTTCATGTAAACCCATCAAAAGATTTTATGAATCACCTAAAGTAAATACAAGAAATCAATATGTGCAAAAACCTCCGTATGTGCGTAAAATAAATAATGTAAATTATAATACGAGAAAACCGTATGCTCGCATGTACCATGATAAATATTCTAAACCTAATAATAATGCGAATGTAAATGCTTGTTTTTATGTGTATGATAAATATAATCGCAAAATTAAAATGGTAAATAAATGGATTCCAAAAGGAATGTTTAGTAATGATAATCCCGGTGGTATGCGTTTATGGTTTTAAATGTGTTATGTATATATGTTATATATATATATATAGTTTAAATATAATTTGTTGTATATATTATATATATAAGTAATATATATTACTATGTACTGTTTGTTTATATATATATACGTATTACATATATATATATATATGGTGTTTGTTTAATATGTTATATATATATATTTGTGTTTGATGTATTATATATTAAAGTTGTTTAATATATTGTATATATTTTGTCTTACTTGATATGTGTTATATATATATATTAATATGGTTTGATGTATTATATATATATATTAATATTGTGTAATGTATTATATATATATATATTCTGTTTGACTTTATATATATGCATGTTGGTTGACATTGAAACTAATTGTCAAGGACCCACGAGAAATGGGGACCATAAAAGTTACATCTTCATTATTGTAGATTGACCTTGATATGGACTGGATACTCGATAGTGGTTGCACACGTCACATGACCGGAAACAATAATCTCTTTTCATCATATAAGTCATGTGATGGTGGACAGGTAATTTTTGGAGGAAACTCCAAAGGAAATATAATTGGTAGAGGTACAGTTTCTTGCAATTATGTTCAATTTCTTAATGTTAATCATGTTGACAATCTACATTTTAATTTGTTAAGTGTTCGCCAATTGTGTAAAAATGGTATAACTGTTGTCTTCGAAGAAGATTCTTGTAAAATCATAAAAAATGGTAAAGTTCTTTTAAATGGTTTTGTAAAAGGAAATTTATATATTTGTAAAACTGTTGTATCTGAAAATGTATGCTTATCTTCTATTAATGATGTTTCTACTTTATGGCATAGGCGTTTAGGTCACGCTAATCTAAGATTAATGCAAAACTTAAAAAATAAGGAGCTTGTGAGTGACCTGCCAAAATTAAAGTTTGATAATCATTTTTGTGATGCTTGTCGTGTCGGCAAACAACATCACGTTTCTCATAAATCAAAAAATGTTATTTCTACTCAAAGAGTTTTAGAACTTTTACATATGGATCTTTTTGGCCCGATGGCTATTCAAAGTTTTGGAGGAAATTTTTATACTTTGGTTATTGTGGATGATTATTCCCGTTATACTTGGACTTTATTTTTAAGACATAAAAATGAGGCTTTCGAAAAGTTTAAAATTTTAGGAAAAAGAATTCAAAACCAACAAGGTTGTACGATTGTTTCCATACGTACGGACCATGGACGAGAATTCGATAATGATGTACAATTTGGTGCTTTTTGTGATAAACATGGTATAACTCATAACTTTTCTGCTCCTCGAACACCTCAATCTAACGGGGTTGTTGAAAGGAAAAATAGAACGTTGCAAGAAATGAGTAGAACCATGCTAAACGAACATCAAGTTCCCCAAAAGTTTTGGTGTGATGCCGTTGCTACCGCGACCTATGTGCTTAACCGTGTCCTAATTAGAGGTATCCTAAATAAGACACCCTATGAACTTTACCGAGGTAGAAAACCTTCCTTAGCTCACCTAAAAGTTTTTGGTTGTAAATGTTTCATTTTAAACACCAAATCCTACCTAACCAAATTTGACCCCAAAGACTATGAGGGAGTGTTCCTAGGTTATTCTTGGAATAGCAAAGCCTATAGAATCCTAAATAAGGAGACCATGGTAGTAGAAGAATCCTTAAATGTTAGCTTTGACGAGAGTCCTCCCAAACCTAGTGCACCCTTAGCAAATGACAATATCCGTGAAGGAGACGTCTTAGCACAACAACTTAGCAACTTGGATTTAAGTACCCAACCTTCCACAAATAATATTGAATCTAGTGATGCCCCTCCGTGCTTTATTCCACAAGGTATAGATGATCCTAACCTTAGAACCGCTCGAGGCCATCCCGTAGATCAAATTATAGGTGACCTAAACCAAAGGACAACTAGATCACAAATCCATACCCATTGTGCTTTCCATGCCTTTATCTCAACCATAGAACCTAAAACCATAGATGAAGCTTTAGGTGATGAGGATTGGATATTGGCCATGCAAGAAGAGTTAAACCAATTTACTAGGAATGATGTGTGGGACTTAGTGCCTAGCCCTAGTAGTCAAACCATTATTGGCACAAGATGGGTCTTCCGTAACAAGGTAGACGAGAACGGTGGAGTCACACGGAACAAGGCACGTTTAGTTGCCAAGGGGTACAGTCAACAAGAAGGTATAGATTATGACGAAACCTTTGCACCGGTTGCAAGGTTGGAGTCTATTCGAATGCTTCTCGCTTTTGCAAATGCTAAAGATTTTAAATTATTTCAAATGGATGTTAAAAGTGCTTTCTTAAATGGTATTATAAATGAGGAGGTATACGTTTCTCAACCTCCCGGTTTTGAAAGTTTTGAAAACCCGACACATGTTTATAAATTGAAAAAGGCGCTTTACGGTTTAAAGCAAGCTCCGCGTGCGTGGTATGATAGATTAAAAACCTTTCTAATTGTTAGTGGTTATATTATGGGTAAAATAGATAATACTTTATTTGTGAAATATGTTCAAAATGATATTGTGGTTGTGCAAGTATATGTTGATGATATTATTTTTGGTTCCACTAATGAAAAACTGTGTAATGAATTTTCTGCGAAAATGACAAGCGAGTTTGAAATGAGCATGATGGGAGAGTTAAAATACTTCTTAGGATTGCAAATAAAACAATGTGAAACTGGTATTTTTATTAGTCAATCTAAATATTGTAAAGATATGTTGAAAAAGTTTAACTTTGAAAATGTCAAACCCGTTGAAACTCCAATGACCACAAACTTACAATTATCTCGTGACGAGGAGGGAAACGATTTTAATGAAAAGATTTATCGTGGTATGATTGGTAGTTTATTATATTTAACTGCTAGTAGACCTGATATTATGTTTAGTGTATGTTTATGTGCTCGTTTTCAATCTTCACCTAAACAATCTCACTATGAAGCTGTCAAGCGTATTTTTCGATATTTACGAGGTACTACTAATCTTGGCTTATGGTACGCAAAGAAACCCGAGTTAGAAGTAACGTGTTTCGCCGATTCCGATCTTGGTGGATCTATTGTTGACCGAAAGAGTACTAGTGGGGTATGTGCCTTTATAGGTCTCTCACTTGTGTCTTGGTTCTCTAAGAAACAACAATCCGTAGCTTTGTCTACAACCGAAGCGGAATATGTAGCCGCCGCAAGAGCGTGTGCTCAAGTCCTTTGGATGAAACACACACTTACCGATTTTGAGGTACATCTAACCAAAATTCCAATTATGTGTGATAACTCAAGTGCTATAAACTTAAGCAAAAATCCCGTTTTACACTCTCGTACAAAACATATTGAATTGAGACATCATTTTTTACGAGATAATGTTCAAAAAAGCAAAATCGTGCTTGAAAAGGTTGATTCGGAAGATAATTTGGCCGATATTTTCACTAAAGCTCTAAACAAGAAGGCGTTCTTTAAATTAAGACTTGGTTTAGGCATGCTTGAGTATAACCCTTGATAAATACTAACTCTCAAATATTTCATATTTTGAGGGGGAGCATCTTTTGAGGGGGAGCATAAGCGACTTTCTTAAACCCTTTTTGCTTCGACAAAAGGGGGAGAGAAACCGAGTATGCTCTCGTGTTTAGCGTTGTGTTTGTCATCATCAAAAAGGGGGAGATTGTTGGTGCAAGTGTACCCAGCTTTAATATTAAGATATATTTTTGGTACACATAAAATCACATCTCCATATTTATTTTGATGATTACAAAACACACCGCATTATGTGTTATCTAATATTTTATCTGAGTGTGCAGATATTTAAATGATCTCGATAAATTTTTTATCTGAAGAATCCAAGTCTGAAGAGTTTCGTCATTTTATTTTAAAATGATAAACACCCTAAAATATTTTATCACTTGGATATTTCGTATCTATATAAATATATTTGAATCAAATATATATATAATATATATATATATATTTTTTTAAATATATATATAAATCGCATGATATATATATATATATGTTATTTTATTAAAATCAAATCTCTGCTACTGTTCATCATTAAATGCAAAGAGTGTTCAGCCGAAAGAAGTCTTCCAGCGCAACTGCCCTTTTGTACGACTGTCAGGCGGTATACCGCCAAGGTCCACGCGGTATACCGCGATACTGTTCACCCATCAGTTCTTCTGCATATGAAGCTTCTCTTGTCAGGAACCTTTTCAGGCGGTATACCGCCGTGTGCAACGCGGTATACCGCGGGTACCATATACCGTTTGTTTTTGCAGGGTTGACCTTCTCCTCTGCAGTGTACTTTTTTCTGACGCAGGTATACCGCGATGGAAAGCCGGTATACCGCGAAAGCTTCTGCCCTGTTGCTCATCCAGTATAAATATCATGCAACCACCAGCCTTCAATGCTACACCAACTTCAGCAATAAATTCTCCCTCAGCATTTGATTATTATTCTGCTGCCTTCTTACTCACACTAAATCACTTAAACTGATAAAATTAATTTTTTGAGTAAGAAATCTTGAGTTGATAGCAGATTAAAATCTCTCGATTAGTTGAATCAGCAACACAACTCAAGTGATCAAACTCTCTAAAAATATCCAAGTGATAAACCTTATTCAAGAGTGATTATTCATATTAAAATTATACCCTCTTGTAAGTGTTTGAATAAGAGTGAGTGATCCACATTAATCTCTCAAAGTAGAGTGATTCGCGTTTGTTGTATTAAGGTTTGTGTTTCTACCGTAAAGAACACGTTTCGTATTGGATCTCCGAGAAGTGTTATTTTCTCGAGGTGGACTAGCCAACTTTGTGTTTGGTGAACCACTTTAAAAATTCCGTTGTCAAGTATTCTCTTTCCCTTATCTATTTACATTTCCGCTGTGCATTTAAATTATATCTGTTTATATAATTGTTGTATATTTATTTGTTTATACTCTGCTTTATTTTTACTGTATTGTTTGTACTGTATTTATTTGTAAAAGAATTTTTGAAAGTAAAAGATTTAAAATACAACCTTACCCCCCCTAGGTTGTCTAACATCTTTGATACAAACCCATGGTTGTTTATTACCTATGTGTAACGTCCCACTTTTCATAAACATGCAAAAACATAAAAACTGTATTCGAATTACATAATTAAACTTGTCTTTACACCATTGCTAAAACATACTAGACAAAACAGTGACAGCGGAAGTCTCTAAATCCACAGCCGAGTACTAACTATAAATATCATAAACAAAATCTGGAGTTGCTCTAATCTCCAAGTCCTTCTTGTCGTCATTCCTAGTTCTTACTAGAAGAACCAGTTGTGCGCTTACCTGAAAATTGTTTAGTTTTGAAAGCGAGGGTTAGACCAAAAGGTCTAGTGAATTCCCTCCATAAAACATGTGATACAGAATAAAAATCATTTCATCAAAAGTACTCATTCTTCACCTTTCTTTCATACAAGGTTAAACACAGGGTTCAGGGATCGCATAAGCTATCCCGATCGGGGCCTAACGGACACCCTCTCGTCTACACCGGAGTCCAAGTGGACCCCCTGTTCCTTCATGTAGGAGGAAACAAATTCCAACCTACAAGCTAACCTCCATATGCCCAAAGGATTAGGAACCCCAAGGTACCCTGACCCCACTGTGCAACCGACTCCACATAGCATTCACATAACATTTGAAATCATATACATGAAAAGCTTGAACATCATTTCATTTGCTAGTAAACATGCAAATCATAGAAACATGCATAACTTTGATAAATCAGTTCATGCTCGAAAAATGAACCATATTCAGTAAAACATAGTACGTCATAAAAAGGGTTGAGAGAACTCACCTGATAGCAAATCTCTTTTTAACCTTCTGTCCCGTTACGTCCGTAAACCTAATAATTTATTTGCAAAATAATTATATTTAACTAAACCTCGGATTTTAACTTTCTTCTCTTAACTCAGTCCTAAAATAGTTAGAACGCTTATCTTCATATTAGGTCCCTAATACTTAATTTGGGCCTAAAACATAGTCAAGCCCAACAACAGTCGAAGTCCTTAAGGATTAAGACATTCTCAGCCCCAAACATCAAAATGGCTGCACTGAACCAGGTTTGCGCCAGGCTTAGGTTTGCGCCACCTGAGTCTCGCGCAAACAGGGTTTTGCGCCACCTGGGTCTCGCGCAAACCGAGTTTTGCGCCACCAAGGTCTCGCACAAACCGAGTTTTGCGCCACTACCTGCTTTGTGCCAAGGCATGTTTGCGCCAAACCTGCAACTCGTCTTCTTTCTGGACAGCGACGATAAACCCACCAAAATCCATACATTCAGTTTCTTATTACCCAAATCGATTAGGTAGGTTATTACCACAACATTCTTATACCTAA
Source organism: Saussurea involucrata (assembly GCA_033807775.1). Lineage (NCBI taxonomy): Eukaryota > Viridiplantae > Streptophyta > Magnoliopsida > Asterales > Asteraceae > Saussurea > Saussurea involucrata. The sequence goes on along the minus strand of CM066317.1, from coordinate 12,848,624 downwards.
TTTGCATCTTATAAACCACTGATTTTACTCGATTAACAGTATAGGTTTAGAGAATTGATTCGATTTCCTTTTAAATCCCTAAATCGCCATTTTAGCCATAAAACCCCAAACTCTTCAACAAGGAACGAAAGTTTGCATTACTGAATAGAAGAGATTTGATGATTACCTTGTGATTCTTCTCCTTGAATGCTAAATCACCAACTTGCCTCCTTCTCTCTTTCTCTTCTTTAGTCGTCGAACCACAAGAACACCAAAACTGATTTCCTCACCAAATGGAGGTTGCCCTAGGGATTAGTGTCTATATATATATATATATATATATATATATATATGTATCTTTCCTAAATTGCAATAAGGTCCCTTAGCCATAACTTTCATTCTTCCTCTTTTAGACACCAAACTTTCGACCTTCTAGAATCTGGGTTGTTACACTATGTTATGGCAAATGGAGGTATGCATCATTATATGTTGATTTTGTACCTATTATCAAAATCATAAAGTTATATCGTTTGGGAAAAGTAAATGAGTTCTTACAAGATGAAGAGTTTTCTTATGCGGAGATGTTTGGTACATTTGCTCTACGTTTTGGCATGGCGGTAAGCAACCGTCTTTTTCTATCTTTGTCTCTACAGATTCAAATTAAGGTTATTTAACTATTGGATGAATTATTTGTTACAAGTATGAACGGAGCGTTGGGAGAGATAAACACATGAAACGATTTACCATGTTTCTTTGTGGCACTTGTATGAGGTAGTTAAACAATCTTAGACCCACAAACAAAGCATCTCCTGTATTTGACTCCAAATCTTTACATTGTGCAAGATTTCGACTACTTCAAACTGCATAATTTGATCGAATGACGGATGTTTTCAGCTCAGTTTGATTTAATAACTATGAAGAGGATTCTGGAAAGGTTTTTGTGTTTGTGTAATTATATCTTTACGAATATGAGAGTATGAAGGTTGTTTGTTGTTTTTCATTAACGAATGTTATTGAATATTGCACCAATAAACCAATTATTGAAGAACATAAATATCGGTTGCAAAAGTTAATTGCTCGATAAAAAAAGAAAAAAAACAAGATGAAGACAATTGCATACAACTTCTAAGGAGGTTGTTTGATTACTACATTATCAACCATCACTCCATTACAAAATTCATTGCTCTCCAAACAACAAACACAAAGCATCACTTAATTATGAATTTGACATAAGCATCAACTAAATTTCAAAATTTAGTGTTCTTACTTCATTAAAGTAACTATTAAAACAACCATCAACTAAATTTCACATTTCGTCAACTATGAAGTCAATTATAAACATAGCAAATAAATAATTTGCTTAGTTATTATATAAACATTCATACATGACAAAACCCTAAACACAACGAGTCTCGATATATACTTATAAATATTATTGCATATAAACTTGCAACGTTGTATATTTCACAAAAAAAGCACATTTATTTGTTGGGTCACCATTGTCAATATAGGCGCATTTGCAACTAAATGTGAATATAAATGCAAATCACAAAGCCTAAAATGGCTTTGGCGTATAAAAGAGTTAAATTCAGACAAGTTCATTTTTAACGTTGTATTTCATGATGTGTCAAGTAACAAACGTTTAATATTAACGGACTTATATATTTTAAAACAAAAAAAATCCATCACCGCACAACATGCGGTGCCACACACTAGTATACTTAAAAGTAAAATATGGAGTTGCTTAGGTGCCATAATGAGAAGCCTCCCTTCACTATTTTCTATTTTCTCTTAATTTTGATTTTTTTTAAATAAAAAACTATCTTCTCATTAAATGACTTTAATATTTCATTTAACATCTAATTTTCTTTATTAGTTTATAATTATTTTTATTTGTACAACATAAAGACATCAAAAATCTATATCATCAATCAATATAAATATATAAAGGAAAACCCATCAATTCAGCGTGAGGCCTCCATTGCTATTTATCTTTTTTCTTAGAATTTTGATTTTATTTTAAAAGGTTAGTCTTAGTGTTGTTTAGGTTGTCCCACATTGGTAGGAAAATGAATATGTGGAAATGAAGATGTGTATATAAAGGATTGATAGGCATTGTTGAAAAAAATGTGAAGTGATGTTTGGCTAAACATAGCTAAACCCAATTTTTTTTAAATGATGTTATCTAAAGTTTAATGATTTTAACATCAATATTTAAATTAAACAATCAATATATAAACCTAATTATTTTTATTTTTTTGTAAGTTAACAATCATCAATATAAATATATAAAGGAAAACTCATCAAATCAATGTGAGACCCCATTGCTATTTATCTTTTTTCTTAGAGTTTTATTTTTTATTAAAAGGTTAGTCTTGGTGTTGTTTAGGTTGTCCCGCATTGGTAAGAAGATGAATATGTGGAAATGAAAGTAAGATCCATAAATAGAGACGTGACAACCTAAAATTTGAGTATTCTATATTTTTTTGAATGAAGGTTGAGTTATCTCTATCCCACATTGAAGGAGGAATGAAATTTTGACAATTGATGATAGATATATGAAAAGAGGTTTAGATGTCTTTATAGTTTTTTCACACATCGGATGAGATAATGAAATAGGTAAGAAAGAAGTGGGTACAAAAATTATGGTCAACCGTAAACAATGAAACAAACATACCTTATCAAGTGAAGTATTTGTGTTTATTAGACTAATATCTGATACTTAGGACATCGGCCCATTTAATCTTTCTTAACTCTTTTAAATGAAGAATGTTTCATGTATAAAATATATTCATTGTTTTACATTGTATTATATAAATTTTCAATATTTCTTCAATATTTCTCTAAGTTACGATAAACCTTGGCTTACTCCAATATTTCTCTAAATTATATATCGTCACCGAGCAACGCGCGGTACCCAACACTAGTATACTTAAAAGTAAAATATGGAGTTGCTTAGGTGGCATAATAAGAAGTCTCCCTTCACTATTTTCTATTTTCTCCTAATTTTGATTTTTTTAAATAAAAAACTATCTTCTCCTTAAATGACTTTAATATTTCATTTAACATATATTTTTCTTTATTATTTTATAATTATTTTTATTTGTACAACATACATCTATATCTTTATATATATAAAAGCAAAAACCATAAAAAATGATATGGCACAATGTGGATTGAGATTTCACAAATATTGAATTGTGGTTTACTTTGGCTATCCCACATTGATAAAAAGTGAAATGTTGGAACATGAAGTTGATTATAAAAGAAGAATAATGCCAACTTTTTTTACATGACTTATGATTTATTTTAAACCCTTTTGGATTAAAGAGTTAATTTTAGTTTATTCATGTTGAATATATAGTATATATTGGATTACAATTAAGAGCATCTCCAATGGAGGTTCTTATAAGAACCTTTCTTTTTATACTTTTTGGTGTCACCTCATTTCTATCTCAATCTTTATATATATAAAAGCAAAAACCATGAAAAATGACATGACACAATGTGGATTGAGATTTCTCAAATATTGAATTGTGGTTTACTTTGGCTATCCCACATTGATAAAAAGTTAAAATGTTGGAACATGAAGTTGATTATAAAGGGAGAATAATGCCAACTTTTTTTACATGACTTATGATTTATTTTAATCCCTTTTGGATTAAAGAGTTAATTTTAGTTTCTTCATCTTGAATATATAGTACATATTGCATTACAATTAAGAGCATCTCCAATGGAGGTTCTTATAAGAACCTTCTTTTTGTACTTTTTGGTGTCACCTCATTTCCATCTCAATCTTTATATATATAAAAGCAAAAACAATGAAAAATGACATGGCACAATGTGGATTGAGATTTCTCAAACATTGAATTGTGGTTTACTTTGGCTATCCCACATTGATAAAGTTAAAATGTTGGAACATGAAGTTGATTACAAAAGGAGAATAATGCCAACTTTTTTTACACGACTTATGATTTATTTTAATCCCTTTTGGATTAAAGAGTTAATTTTAGTTGCAAATTTTCTTCATGTTGAATATAATATATATATATATATATATTGCATTACAATTAAGAGCATCTCCAATGGAGGTTTTTATAAGAACCTTCTTTTAAATAATCACATCATTATTCCATTTCGCCATCTTCTCACCAATGTGGGATACACAAGACACCACATTTCACGATTTGATTAAGATTCAAAGCTCATAATGATTCAAGTGTTTAATGGAAAATGACTACTACTTTTTGAAAAGAATTGAAATAAACTTATTTAATTTCATATTATAAATTTGTGGTGCTTATATAACTTTCTGGCCACCGCGCGAGCGCGGTGCCACACACTAGTATATACTTAAAAGTAAAATATGGAGTTGCTTAGTTGGCATAATGAGAAGCCTCCCTTCACTATTTTCTATTTTCTCCTAATTTTGATTTTTTTAAATAAAAAACTATCTTCTCATTAAATGACTTTAATATTTCATTTAACATCTAATTTTCTTTATTATTTTATAATTATGTTTATTTGTACAACATAAAGACATCAAGAATCTATATCTTTATATATATAAAAGGAGAATCCATGGTTGATGAGGTGGCATCATGAGAATCAAGTATTCATCAAATGATGAATTGTGGTTGATTCTTCATTGTCCCACATTGGTGACAAAAGTGAAAAGTTGGAAGTGTGAGTGGCTATATAAAAGATAGGATATGGCTTGATGGTTCATACAAAATTTGATCCATTTTTGGGTTAAATAGTTATTTTTTTACATGACAAAACCTTTCATGTAATAGTTAAACATTTCATATATTTAAATAGATAAAAGGAAAACCCAAAAGATACGAGTTAGCACCATGAGAGTTCAAATAGTGGATTGTGGTTTAGTTGTAGCTATCCCACATTGGTAAGAAATTGAAACATTGGAATAAATATGTTTGTATAAAAAAGATGCATATGATGACATTATGTCAAGCCATAAGATTTTAGTATTCTCAAATAGTGAATTGTGATATATTAGAAAATGGGAGTGTATTAATAGGAGGAGGTGGCATCATGAGAATCAAGTATTCATCAAATGGTGAATTGTGGTTGATTCTTTATTGTCCCACATTGGTGACAAAAGTGAAAAGTTGAAAGTGTGAGTGACTATATAAAGGATAGGATATGGCTTGAAGGTTCATACAAAATTTGATTCATTTTTGGGTTAAATAGTTATTTTTTATTTATATGACAAAACATTTCATATAATAGTTAAACATTTCATATAATAGCTAAACATTTCATATCCTTAAATCTTTATATTTTATTTTTATCTTTATATATATAAAAGGAAAACCCAAGAGTAATGAGGTGGTATCATGAGAATCAAGTATTCATCAAATGGTGAAATTGTGGTTGATTCTTCATTGTCCCACATTGGTGTCAAAAGTGAAAAGTTGGAAGTGTGAGTGGCTATATAAATGATAAGATATGGCTTGAAAGTTCATACAAAATTTGATCCATTTTTGGGTTAAATAGTTATTTTTTATTTACATGACAAAACATTTCATGTAATAGTTAAATATTTCATATCTTCTTTATCTTTATATATATAAAAGGAGAATCTATGGTTGATGAGGTGGAATGCATGAAAATCAAGTATTCATCAAATGGTGAATTGTGGTTGATTCTTCATTGTCCCACATTGGTGGCAAAAGTGAAAAGTTGGAAGTGTGATTGACTATATAAAGGATAGGATATGGCTTGAATGTTCATACAAAATTTGATTCATTTTTGGGTTAAATAGTTATTTTTTATTTACATGACAAAACATTTCATGTAATAGTTAAACATTTCATATATTTAAAGGAAAACCCAAGAGTAATGAGGTGGCATCATGAGAATCAAGTATTCATCAAATGGTGAATTGTGGTTGATCCTTCATTGTCCCACATTGGTGACAAAAGTGAAAAGTTGGAAGTGTGAGTTGCTATATAAAGGATAAGATATGACTTGATGGTTCATACAAAATTTGATCCATTTTTGGGTTAAATAGTAATTTTTTATTTACATGACAAAACATTTCATGTAATAGTTAAACATTTCATATCTTTAAATAGATAAGAGGAAACCCCAAAAGATACGAGTTAGCACAATGAGAGTTGAGTATCAAATAGTGGATTGTGGTTTAGTTGTAGCTATCCCACATTGGTAAGAAGTTGAAATATTGGAATAAAAATGTTTGTATAAAAAAGATGGATGTAATGACATTATGTCAAGCCATAAGATTTTAGTATTTTCAAATAGTGAATTGTGATATATTAGAAAATGAGAGTGTATTAATAAGAGAAGGTATCATTGAAAATTAAAAAGAGATTAATGATTGTTAAAACGAAGTTTGTTTACAAACACAATTAAACAATCAATAAGGTACGACCCTAAAGCCATAACATTTTAGAATTTTCAAATATTGAATAAAACAATCTATCTATATATATAAGAAATAACCAAAATAATTTGAGGTACCATTGTGAAACATCTTTTGACTAATACCTCAATAGATATTTTACAAACGATAACATAAATATTTATATAACATATACATATATATATGTATATAAATAGAAAAATATTTACATTTTCTATCTTTCTTTATTTATATGTATAAAAGAAAGAACCAAGGGTATTTGGAGTGACATTGTAAGATTTTTTATTCTTAAATCTTGCATTGTGGTATTATTTTAGTTATTCCACACTGATGAGGGAATGCTAGATTGGAGAATGAAATGGACTATGTTGGTGCAAGTGTACCCAGCTTTAATATTAAGATATATTTTTGGTACACATAAAATCACATCTCCATATTTATTTTGATGATTACAAAACACACCGCTTTCTTTGTTATCTAATATTTTATCTGAGTGTGCAGCTTTTAAATAATCTCGATAATTTTATCTGAAGAATTCAAGACTGAAGATTTTCGTCGTTTTAATTTTAAAATGATAAATCACCCTAAAATAATATACCACTTGGATTTTTCTAATACTGTCTTTTTAAATAAACCAAGTCAGCTCTCCTCAACATCTTATCATCTTGCTGGATTTGTTTCTAGAAGAATCTGCGCATGCGTTCTGTTTCCTGCAACATTTTTTTTGGCCGGTATACCGCGAAGGTACAGGCGGTATACCGCGGCAGGCATGGTGTACATCTCTGATTGGTTGGAAGCTACTTTTGTCTGCACGGTATACCGCGAAGGATAGCCGGTATACCGCTGGTACATGTTCACGGTATACCGCGAAGAATAGCCGGCATACCGCTGGTACAAATTTACGTTCTGTTTTGCAGGGTTGACCTTCTCTTCACCAGTGTACCTTTTCTTCTGCACGGTATACCGCGAAGGGTTGCCGGTATACCGCGAAAGCCGTGGACTGTTGCTCATCCAGTATATATACATGCAACCTCCAGCATTCAAAGCTACCAATTCACAATAACTCCTCTCTGCATTTGATAAAGACTCTGCAGCCTCTTCTCTTGATAATTAAACTGTTAAAATTATAAAACACTTTTTTGAGTAAGAAATCTTGAGTTGATAGCAGATTAAAATCTCTCGATTAGTTGAATCAGCAACACAACTCAAGTGATCAAACTCTCTAAAAATATCCAAGTGATAAACCTTATACAAGAGTGATTATTCATATTAAAATTATACCCTCTTGTAAGTGTTTGAATAGAGTGAGTGATCCACATAATTCTCTCAAAGAAGAGCGATTCGCGTTTGTTGTACTAAGGTTTGTGTTCTACCGTAAAGAACACGTTTTCTTATTGGATCTCCGAGAAGTGTTTTCTCGAGGTGGACTAGCCAACCGCGTGATTGGTGAACCACTTTAAAATTTCGGTGTCAAGTATTCTCTTTCCTTTATCTCTTTATTTTTTCCGCTGTGCTTTATTATATCTGTTTATATAAACTGCTTTGCATTTATATTTATTTATACAATCTCTGTGTATCTGTTTGTATTTATACTCTTCTGTATTGTACTATATTTACTCTGTATTTATTTACAAAAGAATTTTTGAAAGTAAGATTTTTTTATAATACAACCTAACCCCCCCTTGGTTGTCCAACAATTGGTATCAGAGCAGGGCTTTCAAAATTTTTCTGCTTAAATTTTTTTTCTAAAATGACTCAACAAACTAATATTGTGTTTTCAAAACCTCCTTTGATAGATACTGAAAAGTTTGGCATTTGGGCCGAGCTATTTGAATGTCACGTGCGTGGCAAAAATCAAAAGATTTGGAACATAATTGAAAATGGGAACTTTAAACCCAAAATTGTTAAAGATGATGTTTTTATTGATAAACCTTTAGATGAATGGACTACTGCTGATGAATCTCATTTTTGTTTAAACTTTGAAGCTAAAAATATATTATATGCTGCTTTAACAACTGATGAAATTGAAAGAGTATATACATATAAAACCGCTAATCAAATATGGGAAAGTTTAAATAATACTCATCGTGGAAACACGGAAGTTAAATCAAGTAAAGTAAATATTCTAGTTCACGATTATGAACTATTCGAAATGAAACAAGATGAGTCAATTGACTCAATGTTTAAAAGATTTAACCTTATTATGACTACTTTGAAAGGTTTGGATCGCACTTATCCTAACGAGGACTATATAAGGAAAATCCTACGAGCCCTTCCTTCGGAGTGGATGCAAAAGATAACATCTTTGGAAGACTCCCGTGACCTTTCCCTAATGAAGATAGATGACTTAATCGGAAATCTCAAGGTGCACGAAATTGCACTTAAAAGAAATAAAGAAAGGGAGCAAGTTAAAAAGAAGTCAATCGCTCTCAATGTCTCAACACCAAAAGTCGAGAAGAAAAAGGAGAAAGCTAGCTCCTCAAAAGATCCTTCCGAAACTCTCGATGAAGTAGCCATGTTGGTAAGAAACTTTTCCAAGTTTTTTAATAATAATAAATTTTCTAACAATGGCAGATTTCAAAGAAACGGCAACTACCGTCGTGGTGGTGAAAACCGAAGTCGTAAGTTCCATAAACGAGACGAAAAAGTAAAGAAAAATGACGACTCAAGTGGTGACGATAAAGCTAAGCCAAAGAGAGGATTTTGCTACTCGTGTGGCGACAAAGATCATTACGCCAATGAATGTCCGAAAAAGAACAAGTACCAAAACAAGAAGGATAAAGCCTTCATTGGAGGCGCGTGGAGCGCGAGTGAAGAAGAAGATGACTATCAAGCCATTTGTCTTATGGCTGAAAGCGACAACGAGGTAAACACTTCTTATTCAAATTACGATAGTGATTATGATAGCGATAGCGAAAACAATCTTGAATTATTGCATGAATCGTTTCATAAAATGGCTAATCTTGCAAATAATTATAAAGACGAAATTGCTATGTTAAAAGAAACTGTAAATGCATGTAAAAAGGAAATAAATAATGTTAATCAAAAATCTGCAAATGATATGAATATAATTGCTAAATTAGAAACTAAATTAGGAGAAAAGGATTTTTGTAAATCTTGTGATGCTCTAAAGAAAGAAATTGCATGCTTAAATAAAAAGTCACATGAAAATATTATTTGTACAAAATGTGATATTCTTGAAAATGAAATTGCATGTTTAAAGGCTAAATGTGCTTCATATGAAAAAGATAACATGTTAGCTAAAGCTTTTGAAAGTAGTAATGAAAAAGTTCTTAACATGCTTAATATGTCGAACCGTATAAATTGTAGAAAAGGTATAGGTTCAAATACATGTGTTGAAAAATGTAATGCCTATTAAAAGATGTTATGAACCACCTAAGTTTAATACACGAAAGCCGTATATGCAAAAACCTCCGTATGTACCTAAAATGCATAATGTAAATTATAATACGAGAAAACCGTATGCTCGCATGTATAACGATAAGTATTCTAAACCTAAAAATAATGCGAATATAAATGCTTGTTTTTATGTGTATGATAAATACAATCGCAAAATTAAAATGATAAATAAATGGATTCCAAAAGGAATGTTTAGTAATGATAATCCCGGTGGTATGCGTTTATGGTTTTAAATGTGTTATATATTATATATATATATATATATATAGTTTAAATATGATATATTCTCTTGTATATATAAGTAATATATTGTTATATGTACTTTTGTTTATATATATATATATATATATACATACGTACTACATATATATATATATTCTTTTTGATCTATTATATATATATATTTTGCTTAACTTTATATATATGTTGGTTGTTATCTTGAAACTAATTTACAAGGACCCACGAGAAATGGGGACCATAAAAGTTACATCTTTATTATTGTAGATAAACCTTGATATAGACTGGATACTCGATAGTGGTTGCACACGTCACATGACCGGAAACAGCAATCTTTTTTCATCATATAAGTTATGTGATGGTGGACAGGTAATTTTTGGAGGAAACTCCAAAGGAAATATAATTGGGAGAGGTACAGTTTCTTGCAATAATGTTAAATTTCTTGATGTGAATCATGTTGATAATTTGCATTTTAATCTGTTAAGTGTTCGCCAATTGTGTAAAAATGGTATAACTGTCGTCTTCGAAGAAGACTCGTGCAAAATCTTGAAAAATGGCAAAGTTCTTTTAACTGGTTCTGTGAAAGGAAATTTATATATTTGCAAAACTGTTGTATCTGAAAATGTATGCTTATCTTCTATTTATGATGTTTCTACTTTATGGCATAGACGTTTAGGTCACGCTAATCTAAGATTAATGCAAAACTTAAAAAATAAGGAGCTTGTGAGTGACCTTCCAAAATTAAAGTTTGATAATCATTTTTGTGATGCTTGTCGTGTCGGCAAACAACATCACGTTTCTCATAAATCTAAAAATGTTATTTCTACTCAAAGAGTTTTAGAACTTCTTCATATGGATCTTTTTGGGCCTATGGCGATTCAAAGTTTTGGAGGAAATTTTTACACTTTGGTTATTGTGGATGATTATTCCCGTTATACTTGGACTTTATTTTTGAGACATAAAAATGAGGCTTTTGAAAAGTTTAAAATTTTGGGAAAACGAATTCAAAACCAACAAGGTTGTACGATTGTTTCCATACGTACGGACCATGGACGAGAATTCGATAATGATATCCAATTTGGTGCCTTTTGTGATAAACATGGTATAACTCATAACTTTTCGGCTCCTCGAACTCCTCAGTCAAATGGGGTTGTTGAAAGGAAAAATCGAACGTTGCAAGAAATGAGTAGAACCATGCTAAACGAACATCAAGTTCCCCAAAAGTTTTGGTGTGATGCCGTTGCTACCGCAACCTATGTGCTAAACCGTGTCCTAGTTAGAAATATCCTAAATAAGACACCCTATGAACTTTACCGTGGTAGAAAACCTTCCTTAGCTCACCTGAAGGTTTTTGGTTGTAAATGCTTCTTTTTAAACACCAAATCCTACTTAACCAAATTCGATGCCAAAGCCTATGAGGGAGTGTTCCTAGGTTACTCTTGGAATAGCAAAGCCTATAGAATTCTAAATAAGGAGACCATGGTTGTAGAAGAATCCCTAAATGTTAGCTTTGACCAGAGTCCTCCCAAACCGAGTGCACCCTTAGCAAATGACAATATCCGTGAGGGAGACGTCTTAGCACAACAACTTAGCAACTTGGATTTAGGTACCCAACCTTCCACAAATAATATTGAATCTAGTAATGCCCCTCCTTGCTTTATTCCACAAGGTATAGATGATCCTAACCTTAGAACCGCTCGAGGCCATCCCGTAGATCAAATTATAGGTGACCTAAACCAAAGGACAACTAGATCACAAATCCATACCCATTGTGCTTTCCATGCCTTTATCTCAACCATAGAACCTAAAACCATAGATGAAGCTTTAGGTGATGAGGATTGGATAATGGCCATGCAAGAAGAGTTAAACCAATTTACTAGGAATGATGTGTGGGACTTAGTTCCTTGCCCTAGTAGTCAAACCATTATTGGCACAAGATGGGTCTTCCGTAACAAGGTAGACGAAAACGGTGGAGTCACACGAAACAAGGCACGTTTAGTTGCCAAGGGGTACAATCAACAAGAAGGTATAGATTACGATGAAACCTTTGCACCGGTTGCAAGGTTGGAGTCTATTCGAATGCTTCTCGCTTTTGCAAATGCTAAAGATTTTAAATTATTTCAAATGGATGTTAAAAGTGCCTTCTTAAATGGTATTATAAATGAGGAGGTATACGTTTCTCAACCTCCCGGTTTTGAAAATTTTGAAAATCCGACACATGTTTATAAATTAAAAAAAGCGCTTTATGGTTTAAAGCAAGCGCCGGTATACCGCTGGTACATGTTCACGGTATACCGCGAAGAATAGCCGGTATACCGCTGGTACAAATTTACGTTCTGTTTTGCAGGGTTGACCTTCTCTTCACCAGTGTACCTTTTCTTCTGCACGGTATACCGCGAAGGGTTGCCGGTATACCGCGAAAGCCGTGGACTGTTGCTCATCCAGTATATATACATGCAACCTCCAGCATTCAAAGCTACCAATTCACAATAACTCCTCTCTGCATTTGATAAAGACTCTGCAGCCTCTTCTCTTGATAATTAAACTGTTAAAATTATAAAACACTTTTTTGAGTAAGAAATCTTGAGTTGATAGCAGATTAAAATCTCTCGATTAGTTGAATCAGCAACACAACTCAAGTGATCAAACTCTCTAAAAATATCCAAGTGATAAACCTTATACAAGAGTGATTATTCATATTAAAATTATACCCTCTTGTAAGTGTTTGAATAGAGTGAGTGATCCACATAATTCTCTCAAAGAAGAGCGATTCGCGTTTGTTGTACTAAGGTTTGTGTTCTACCGTAAAGAACACGTTTTCTTATTGGATCTCCGAGAAGTGTTTTCTCGAGGTGGACTAGCCAACCGCGTGATTGGTGAACCACTTTAAAATTTCGGTGTCAAGTATTCTCTTTCCTTTATCTCTTTATTTTTTCCGCTGTGCTTTATTATATCTGTTTATATAAACTGCTTTGCATTTATATTTATTTATACAATCTCTGTGTATCTGTTTGTATTTATACTCTTCTGTATTGTACTATATTTACTCTGTATTTATTTACAAAAGAATTTTTGAAAGTAAGATTTTTTTATAATACAACCTAACCCCCCCCCCCCCCCCTTGGTTGTCCAACAGACTACAAGAAATGATGAAGGAAAGTTTTATATAAATTGAAATGAGTTTGGTAATCTCACACTGATAAGAAGATTAACATTTTTATGAAACATGTTAACATATATTGACAACAAGAGAGGGATACATGTTTAATGTAACACCCTTAAATTTGGAAAGAGCAACTAATTTAAAATTTTCGATATTACATCCGAAACAATAGGTAAAATACCTCTAATTACAAACAATGGTTATCTCCAAGTAATACATACTACATAAGTCTCATTACCAAGACTAAACCCACTTCGGACATCACCTAATCCAAATACAAGTGCTACTTCCCAAGGGTAAATGCGGAAAACATAACTTAAGCTATTCACCTCTCGTGTACATTACTAGCACTCGCCACTTCACAATGTAGCTAGAGCTACCCCAACCTGAGCCTGTTGCACATGCCGACAAATAAAAAGGGTTAGACTTACGCCTAGTGAGTTCAAGCATTTTATCATGACTATATAAAATCATAAATCAGAAGATATTAGTTTTAGTCATGATTCGGTAAATCTTTAAATGAAAGATTTCGACAAAGATTATCATTTCCAAAAAGGATTTCCCAAGCGGCATAAAAGACTTATTTTCCAACGCATCCAAAATCCATGGGAACCATTCCCGAAAAGTGTAAAGCGTTTTCCAAAATGAAATTACATGCATCAAACAGTTCGCGACCAATTTTCCAAAAGAGGAAACTCTTTAAATCAATTTCTCAAAATTTCCCGTCCGGTCCTATAATGCCATTTGAATAAGACGTTCTCGACAAACTTGCACCCAACGGTGCGTTTTCCAAAACATACAAGGAATTAAGTGTTAATAATTGTTGGCACCAAAAAAGGTTCCAACCTATTTTCAAATCCCAAATTGCACCAACGGTGCGTATCAATGTCCAAAACATAAGAAATCCCGCGTACTATAATTTTATACAAAAATTTTCTAAAATCTTCCTCACGAAGCATTTTCTCAAGGTTTCGTACTTGGAACACAAAACGTCAAAACGTAATTGCTAAAAATGTATTTGTCCAAATACTCCCAACACATATTTCTCCAAGAAAAACAAAAAGGTTTTCAATTCTTCCAAAATAATCGGCAAATCAAAGTTAACCAAATGTCAACGACTAACACATTTTCATTTTCAAAATGCAAAGCATTGCGAACTGTGCATGATTTCTACAACACCAAAACACCCTTTGACCGAATGGTCATCATTTAAACAAGAGTCTATAAAACATTTTCACATCACAATTCGTTCAACAAAGTGACGAGAAACAATGGTTACCAAGCTATGCATACCCCTAAGTCGATATAATACGTTTCACATAAAAACGGTAATAAACATTTAACTGACCAAAAGCGCACCGAGCAATTTATTATAAAATGCCACCAAAAATGTTCTTTCATGCATCACTTAAGCCACGTATAAATCAATCGATACACCAAACTATTTGCAATGAAATACTTAGTAACACAAACTTTTTGAAAGAAAAGATACGCAACACTAGAGTTCCAAACTCATCTTTTCTTAGTCACCTTATGGCATAAAATTAACTTTTCTCAACCAAACTCGAGTGGGACCAAATGCCCAACCAAAACTTGTAAACTTTTCACATAAGCAATTAGAGTATGCACATTGTAAAATTGTACTCACACGACTCAATATGTCGTAAAACCAAACTCCATGAACCTCCATGGACTCAATGACTCCAAGTCAATAAAACGGCGCTAAACACCATGCTTCCAAAGCCAAATTGCTAAAAGCAAAAATCATAAATAAGACGCCAAAATCCCAAAAATCCCCTTCTAGGGTAATACCACATAAACGACATTGTTTAACAACTCTCATTAAACAAAATCCCCAAAATAATCTCACATAGACATAATGGAAAAATAACTTTCCGTCCAAACTCTAACATATGTGGAGGAGATCCAATGTTAAAGTCACAAGCCGTAGTTAGCCCAACATCTCAAACATCATTTATATATGATTACCATTACATCCAAAACAAATGTTGAACAACGATGAAATAAGGCAAAACAAATCCCGGCGGAGTTCGCAACTCCCGCGATAAAACGGTTTCATGCACTTTTAAAACCATAATTTGAAATCTTGTGTGCGTGCCAAACATTTCTCAAAATTTATAACACAATCCACATAAGGATTGGAAACACAAGAAACAGTTGATGCAATTTATTTCCAAAATAAACTTCGTGCATGATTTAGTCGGCATTCAACGTCTCCACTCATACTCCTCCAAATCCTCCGGTCTACTATTTTCATCCGGATATTCAAACCTCTTAAGGCAAGTTGGGAAATACATCAATTAACTTTACGGTTTTTCCTCAAATCAAAATCGGCTCAAAAGCCTATGGTTCTACTCCGACCATCAATCTTGACCCGAAACGGCCTACATAAAGCAAACATCATGCTTATCGTCACTCCAAGTGACTAATACTAGAATCGTCCATCCATTCCAACAACTACTAGTTCAGAACCTCCTTCACTACCCCAACGATCACCACATGAAAGCAATTCGAGCATGCACATGTACTAGTAGGTTCACCATGACACTGGCCAGGTGTCACTATGAACACACTGCATATGATTATCCTTGTTGCTCTCGACGTGATTCTCGTTTCTAAAAGCTCCATCAACTTCAAAACATCTTATCTTAAAGTGTCTAAAGGTGAATTTCACTCTCATTTACTTAAACAAACACTAGTTTGAGTCTAGGTATCCAAAATCAACACCTAATTCTCTCAAACTTATGCTCTGATACCAACTTGTAACACCCTCAAATTTGGAAAGAGCAACTAATTTAAAATTTTCGATATTACATCCGAAACAATAGGTAAAATACCTCCAATTACAAACAATGGTTATCTCCAAGTAATACATACTACATAAGTCTCATTACCAAGACTAAACCCACTTCGGACATCACCTAATCCAAATACAAGTGCTACTTCCCAAGGGTAAATGCGGAAAACATAACTTAAGCTATTCACCTCTCGTGCATATTACTAGCACTCGCCACTTCACAATGTAGCTAGAGCTACCCCAACCTGAGCCTGTTGCACATGCCGACAAATAAAAAGGGTTAGGCTTACGCCTAGTGAGTTCAAGCATTTTATCATGACTATATAAAATCATAAATCAGAAGATATTAGTTTTAGTCATGATTCGGTAAATCTTTAAATGAAAGATTTCGACAAAGATTATCATTTCCAAAAAGGATTTCCCAAGCGGCATAAAAGACTTATTTTCCAACGCATCCAAAATCCATGGGAACCATTCCCGAAAAGTGTAAAGCGTTTTCCAAAATGAGTTACAATCCCAACTCACTCAAATACGTGAATAATTCTAGTTTTAGGCAAAACCTTCAAACACGGTTGACAATACATACTCAACCCTTAAAACATGGAAACCATCCATTCAAATATAACCTTTATTAAAACATAATACGAAGCTAAACCCACGCAAACGTAAAATGTATTAAAATCCCAATACCAGTTAAAACATTCAATAAGAATGTAACATAAATCCGTCCATCAATCCTGGAAAAACAATCCATATACAGGTAATATAACCTCAACAATGTGAATAGATAAAATACCCGAAATCAACACCCTTCGGTGACGGGGGAGACCCGATCTCATCGAATGTGGCAACCACATAAATTAAACCACAATTAAATAAATACAAGTAAGCTTCTTGGATGTGGAAAACGGATGACATCAACCATACTAGGTCTTTAGTCAATCCTCGGCATCAATCATACTAGATCTTTAGCCCATCTTAGACATCAACCATACTAGGTCTTTAGTCCGTCTTTGGCATCAACCATACTAGGTCTTTAGCCCTCTTAGACATCAACCATACTAGGTCTTTAGTCCATTTAAACCACCAAGTTCAACCATACTAGGTCTTTACCTTGGCAAACCCACCATCCAAAACAAGCTTACTTAACTTAAAATCTTATAGATGACCTCAAAAGAATAACCAACGCATTCAAATCATGTAAGCCTCAAATATGATGCAACTCATGCAATGCAAACCCCAAGCCCACGTCGAGCTTATTAAAACCGGGCGAATGCCCTCAAGACTCAATTGAGCCCAAAACCGAGCCCTCTGCTCAAAGATCTAATGATCATTTATTGACGTCAAATCATGCAAATAAAAATGCAATTAAGCATATAACACATCCTAGACTCCACCCTGAGCATGTAAAATATCAACAACGTGCAATAATGTGCAACACGGTGCAATAAAAGTGACCCGTAAATAAGACTCCACATCGAGCCATTTAAACCGGACAAATGTCCCAAGACTAACTCAAAGTCAAACCGAGCAAAGTGCTCCAAGCTTGCTAGACCCATAATGTCGGTCAAAACGCGTTTAAACATTGTTTAGGCAAGCTATACTACAAATTCATCATTAACCCCAAAACTCTTTACGGGTTAAACAAAAAGGGTTTTTCCAAAGGACTCACACCCTTATAATTCTCAAAATGACACATAACACTTAAAAGTGTATTTCCCAATTGGTTTTCAAAATCATTTACACATATATGATTAAACCATCAATTAAACCTCATTTTGAGCAAATAATCTTTTAAAGACAATTTATGGTTTCTAACCATCCAAACATCCAAAAGCCCCAAATATGGGTGTTTTACACATTTATGAAGATAAACACTTCAAAAGAGTTAAATCAATCAAATAACTCAACCACGTATATTTTCAATTAAAACACACACATATTTGTAAAATATTCATGTTGGACAACCTAAGGGGGGGTAAGGTTGTATTTAAAATCTTTTACTTTCAAAAATTCTTTTATAAATAAATACAGTACTGAAACAGTAAAAATAAATCAGAGTATACAAATAATAAAGAAGAGTGTAAATATAAACAAATACACAGAGATTATATAAATAAATATAAATGCAAAGCAGTTTATATAAACAAATATAATAAAGCACAGCGGAATAAATAAAGAGATAAAGGTAAGAGATACTTGACACGGAGATTTACTGATTTACCACCAACTGTGATAAACCAGCAGCCGAGACACTTCTCGACACGATCCAAATAAATGTATTCTTTACGGTAGAATACAAACCAAATACAGAGCAAAGTAAACGGCTCTCAAGCTTTAGCTTATCGAGATATACAGGATCACACACCCGTTATTCAAACACTTACAAGAGGAGTATAACTCACAATGGGTAATCACTCTTGTATAATATCTCACACTTGGATATTTTATAAAAAATGTTTTATAAAATATATATATTATAAATAGATGAGAGAGCTGAGAGTTGCTGCTGTGTGGTCTGGTCTACTTGTTCTCTTCTCCAGCATGCATGTATATATATCAGGAAGCTCCAACGGCATTGTGCATCCGCGGTATACCGCCAAATGCACGCGGTATACCGCCGTCAGAAAAAGTAACTGACACACCAACGGCTACATGCAAAGTTGACTTCTGGAATTACGTACCCGCGGTATACCGGCTGGGACTCGCGGTATACCGCCGTCAGAAAAAGTATTATCAACCAATCAGAGAAGCACACGGAACCTGCCGCGGTATACCGGCTGAACACCCGCGGTATACCGGCTGTATGTGTACCCGCGGTATACCGGGTATTCTCCACGGTATACCGGCGTCAGAAAAGACACCTTCCAGGACTGCAACCAAATCTTGCTGGATCTTCTTAAAACAAAAACTTATTTAGTTAAAATCAATTATGGTTTTTTAGAAATATCCAAGTGGTATATTATTTTAGGGTGTTTATCATTATTAGTTATAAACAATGATGACGACGTAAACACTTCCGTCTTGAACCCTTCAGTTTAAATCTTCGTGTTCTTCAACAACTGCACACTTGGATTAAATTGTTAGATAAACAATAATACGGTGTGTTTGTAATCATCAAAATAAATATATATAAATATATAGAGATGTGGTACACTTGCACCAACAATCTCCCCCTTTTTGATGATGACAAACACAACCGCTAAGCAAGAGCATGTGCGGTTTCTCTCCCCCGTTTGTCGAAACAAAAAGGGTCAAGAAAGACGGTATGCTTCCCCTCGAGAGATGCTCCCCCTCAAAATATGCATATAATTGAGGTAGCATAAACTCATGGGTAAAGAGCTAAAACGCTCCCCCTCAAATTAATAACGATATCAATTTGATTTTATAAAATTTGAGGGATAAAATAAAATGCAAAAAGCAATAGAGACATAAGATATACAAACCAATACGAAACACTTGCACCAAAACGGATCTTAAGGCTTCAATTTTCGGTTAATTTTATGTGATTTAAAAAAAATCACCACGTATTATGACCTCGTCAGGTAACCACGTATTATAACCTCGGCAGGTAACCACGTATTATAACCTCGGCAGGTAACCACGTATTATAACCTCGGCAGGTAACCACGTATTATAACCTCGGCAGGTAACCACGTATTATAACCTCGCCAGGAAACCACGTATTATAACCTCGCCAGGAGACACGTATTGTATCCTCGTCAGGAAACACGTATTGTATCCTCGTCAGGAAACACCTACAAAAGGCAAAGAAAATTTTTCGTGGTACCCTTTTCTTATGGGTCCTTTTAACAGTTAGTATAAAAACATAAACTGCAAAAAAAAATATGTTGTCGACATAAAACAAACACGACAAACATACAAAGCCATATAAATGGTTTAAAACCACAAACGCATCCCACCCGGATTATCAACATTAAACATTCCTTTCGGAATCCATTTTCTAACCATTTTAATTTTGCGATTGTATTTATCATACACATAAAATGAAGTATGCGGATTAACATTTTTCTTAGGATTCGCAAACTTATTATTATACATAAACGCATGTGATTTTCTCGACATATAATTCACATAATTCATTTTAGGAACATACGGAGGTTTTTGCGTTTTATTTTTAACAACAAATTTAGGTTTTTCAAAAACCTTTTTAATTTGCATACAATCACATTTTTCAATACACGTATTTGAACCAATGCCTTTTCGGCAATTTATACGATTTGATATATTTAGCATTTTAAGCACTTTATCATTGCTACTATTAAAAGCATTTGCTAATAAGTCATTTTTCTCATGCGATTTACATTTAGCATTTAAACATGCAATTTCATCTTCAAGAATATTGCATTTACCACATACAACTTTTTCACATGTTATTTTCTCTAAACATGCAATTTTATCATTTAAGACAATGCAAGATTTGCAAACAATATTTTCGCATGCTTTCTTTTCTAAAGTGATAACTTTATCATTTAACTCATTTTTGATTTTATTATCACATGCAATGGTTTGTTTACAATTATTCAACTCATTCTGACATAATAATAATTCTTCTTTTAATTTAGCATTCTCATTTTTATAACTATTTACGAGAACAATCAATTTTTGAAAAGAGATATTTAACATATCAATATCATCATTATTATCACTACAACTAGAATAACTTGAGTATGAAGTACATACCTCTTTCTCGCAGTCGACGATGAGACACGTTTCTTCATTTCTTTGATCTCGGGTTTCGTCTCTCTTTTCTTTTGAGTTTCCACCATAGGTGATGTTCAAGTTCTCCCAAATATCACGAGCAGTTTCAAAGAGATAAACACGCTCAATATCATCGTTAGTAAGAACCGAAAAGAGAAAATTTTTGGCTTCATAATTTAAACAACAATTATCCTTATCTTCGTCGGACCATTCCGAGCTAGGTTTTTCAACAACTTTGTTGTTTTGAAATTTTGTGGGTTTGAAATTTCCTTTAATAATAATATCCCAAATATTTTGATTTATCCCACGAACATAACGTTCAAAAGAATTTGCCCAAAGATCAAAATTTTCGAAATCAATAAGTAGAGATTTAGAAAACCAAGCATTTTGTTGAGCCATAACAAAAAAAAAGGATTTAAAAAAAATAAAATAGACGATTTTTGAAAGCCCCGCTCTGATACCAAATGTTAGACAACCTAAGGGGGGGTAAGGTTGTATTTAAAATCTTTTACTTTCAAAAATTCTTTTATAAATAAATACAGTACTGAAACAGTAAAAATAAATCAGAGTATACAAATAATAAAGAAGAGTGTAAATATAAACAAATACACAGAGATTATATAAATAAATATAAATGCAAAGCAGTTTATATAAACAAATATAATAAAGCACAGCGGAATAAATAAAGAGATAAAGGTAAGAGATACTTGACACGGAGATTTACTGATTTACCACCAACTGTGATAAACCAGCAGCCGAGACACTTCTCGACACGATCCAAATAAATGTATTCTTTACGGTAGAATACAAACCAAATACAGAGCAAAGTAAACGGCTCTCAAGCTTTAGCTTATCGAGATATACAGGATCACACACCCGTTATTCAAACACTTACAAGAGGAGTATAACTCACAATGGGTAATCACTCTTGTATAATATCTCACACTTGGATATTTTATAAAAAATGTTTTATAAAATATATATATTATAAATAGATGAGAGAGCTGAGAGTTGCTGCTGTGTGGTCTGGTCTACTTGTTCTCTTCTCCAGCATGCATGTATATATATCAGGAAGCTCCAACGGCATTGTGCATCCGCGGTATACCGCCAAATGCACGCGGTATACCGCCGTCAGAAAAAGTAACTGACACACCAACGGCTACATGCAAAGTTGACTTCTGGAATTACGTACCCGCGGTATACCGGCTGGGACTCGCGGTATACCGCCGTCAGAAAAAGTATTATCAACCAATCAGAGAAGCACACGGAACCTGCCGCGGTATACCGGCTGAACACCCGCGGTATACCGGCTGTATGTGTACCCGCGGTATACCGGGTATTCTCCACGGTATACCGGCGTCAGAAAAGACACCTTCCAGGACTGCAACCAAATCTTGCTGGATCTTCTTAAAACAAAAACTTATTTAGTTAAAATCAATTATGGTTTTTTAGAAATATCCAAGTGGTATATTATTTTAGGGTGTTTATCATTATTAGTTATAAACAATGATGACGACGTAAACACTTCCGTCTTGAACCCTTCAGTTTAAATCTTCGTGTTCTTCAACAACTGCACACTTGGATTAAATTGTTAGATAAACAATAATACGGTGTGTTTGTAATCATCAAAATAAATATATATAAATATATAGAGATGTGGTACACTTGCACCAACAATTCATTTTGGCATGTACAACGTTTTCGCAAAGTAACTTGAACTCACCTTGCTAGATTTAAGCTACATCTAGAGTTCTCCTAACGTATGCTCCTTTGATGAAGTTTGCATCCTCAAACCAAAACTTCCAAAACCTAGATTTATGAATCTCAACCATCAATAATACAATCCAACCATAAGGAATCATCATCCATCCATAACATACTAAAATACCCATTTTATACCAAACCCTAGTTTTGTAGATGAAGAAAACAAGATTCCCTTACCCAATCATCACCAAAATCGGTCCACAACGTCACAAGATGGAAGGAATATGAAATCAATAACAATAACAACTATAGGGTAGGGAGAGATTACCTTAACCATTTGAATCTTCCAAAAACGACCTCCTAATCTCCACAAAACTCCAAGCTTCCAAATATGATCATCAATGGAGGAAAATGGTTTGATTTGGTGAAGAAATGAGGAAGGAGAGGGGAGGGGATGATGTTCTTGAGAGAAATCTCCTGAGAGAGAGAGTTTGAGAGAGATGAGTGAAATGGGGAAGAAGAAAGGAGAAAAGGGATTTAAAACACCTTGGAGCCCGTCGGCTATAGTGACACGGCGATAGTGACAGTGTCACTATCGCCAGGGCACAATCGCCAGGCATCCCTCAACTCTCGGTACCTCTTGGGCGATAGTGACACGGCGATTGTGACAGTGTCACTATCGCCGGGCACAATAGCTCAGAGTGTACCGAAACTCGTTTTGGCCATAACTCTCTCGCTCTAGCTCCGTTTTCGCTCCGGAAAGGACCGTTGGACTCGTATTTGATTTCCTCATCCAACAAGACCATAAAATCTAAGATTTGACTCAAAATCTTATTTTCCATATTTTTCTTAGAAGATCGATTCCTCACTGAATCGAAGTTGTACTTATCCGAAAATCACGGGTGTTACATTTAATTTGTGGAAACTCATAGAGTTCACTAAGTTTAGTCAAACCCTTTTTGGGAAAAAAAATTCTTCAAACCATTCGTAACAACAATATGTTTGGTGTGTCGTTTGAGTTCTAAACAATATAACAACAAAATTATTATCAATAAATCTCAATTTATTCGTAACAACAAATGGTAATCAGTAGATGAAAATGAACCACTTATGGAATTGCATTTTTCGTTTTAAATCATATCTCATTAGTATAAACCGATGAATTACCTTTTATCTTAATGCGATCAAGTAGTCCTTAAAATATTACTCGCTACCGCGCAACGCGCGTAGTGCACACTAGTATACTTAAAAGTAAAATATGGAGTTGCTTAGGTGGCATAATGAGAAGCCTCCCTTCACTATTTCTATTTTCTCCTAATTTTGATTCTTTTTAAATAAAAAACTATCTTCTCATTAAATGACTTTAATATTTCATTTAACATCTAATTTTCTTTATTATTTTATAATTATTTTTATTTGTACAACGTAAAGACATCAAGAAATGTAATTTTATTTACCTTTCATTTTTTTATTTAACATCTAATTTTCTTTATTATTTTATAATTATTTTTATTTGCATATCATAAATACATTAACAAATATAATATTTGTTTATCTTACACTTTTTTAATTTAATCAAACATTTTATTAAATGAATCCACCATCTTTTAATTAAATTTTTAGAATTATATTCTATATCTATATCCATATCTATATAAAGGGAATCATCAAAAGATGATATGATATTTTGAGAAAGCTTGAAACATTAGTTGTTATTTTCTTCAATTTTTGAGTTATTACAAAATAAAATATAACATTAAATGAATGAATGAACTATTCATTACCTTTTACAAGTAAAATTTCATTATATAAATATATATGCTAATTTACATAATAAATCTATATAAATGAAAATCATCAAAAGATGATGTGACATATTCGAAACCACCAACAAGAAACTTCTCTCTCTCCTTATCAATGAGGAGGATCATTGGAAGCAAAGAGCTAAACTTTTTTGGCTTCGGGAAGGAGATTTAAATACTAAATTTTTTCATGCCCACGCCAACGGGAGGCGGAAAATGAACCTTATCCGACGTCTCAAAAATTCTGAGAAAGCTTGAAACATTAATTATTATTTTCTTCAATTTTTGAGTTATTACAAAATAAAATATAACATTAAATGAATGAATGAACTATTCAATACCTTTTACAAGTAAAATTTCATTATATAAATATATAGGCTAATTTACATAATAAATCTATATAAATGAAAATCATCAAAAGATGATGTGACATATTCGAAACCACCAACAAGAAACTTCTCTCTCTCCTTATCAAGGAGGAGGATCATTGGAAGCAAAGAGCTAAACTTTTTTGGCTTCGGGAAGGAGATTTAAATACTAAATTTTTTCATGCCCACGCCAACGGGAGGCGGAAAATGAACCTTATCCGACGTCTCAAAAATTCTGAAGGGTCTTGGGTGACGACTCGGGAAGACCTTTGCTCCGTGGCCACGGATTACTTCAATCACCTCTTCTTGGAAAGTAATGGATCGGCAAACCTTATCACCGATAAAGTAAGGATGTGCGTTTCAACGAATGATAACATCTTCCTTGACGCCCCTTTTAGCAAACGGGAATTTAAAGACGCCTTATTCCAAATGCATCCCGACAAAGCTCCGGGTCCCGACGGCTTTAACCCTCGTTTCTTCCAACATTTTTGGGGCGTGCTTGGAGACACCATCTTCTTGGCCGGAATCTCTTGGCTCCAAAATGGCTCCTTTCCCGAAGGTATTATCGATGCTATTATTACGCTCATCCCAAAATGTACCTCCCCGTCCACCATGAAGGACCTTCGCCCCATTGCTCTTTGTAATGTGATTCTTAAAATCATCACAAAAGCCCTTGCTAACCGGCTCAAGAAAATTCTTCCAAGGTGGTCTCAGAAAACTAATCGGCGTTCATTAAAGGTAGACTTATAACGGACAATATCCTCCTTGCCTTTGAACTACTCCATAGCATGAAGCGAAACACTCGGAAAAAAACCGGCGATGTTGCTCTCAAGATTGACATTAGCAAAGCCTACGATCGACTCGATTGGAACTACGTTCGTCTTATCCTCTTGAGAATGGGTTTCTCCGATAGATGGGTGAATATGGTCATGTTGTGCATCACCTCGGTCCGATACTTTGTCCGGATCAATGACGATATTGTTGGTCCAATTTACCCCAAACGGGGCCTCCGTCAAGGTGACCCTCTTTCCCCTTACATTTTTATCATTTGTATGGAGGGTCTTTCTATTCTCATGGAGGATGCTACTTATAGAAATATCATTCATGGATGTCGTGTGGCTCGACACGCCCCGGCCATCTCGCACCTCCTCTTTGCGGATGGTGCCTTCCTATTTTGTCAAGCTAAAGTTGAGGAACGTTCGGCTCTAAAAACGATCCTTAGTACTTTTGAGCAAGCATCCGGTTTGGCGGTCAATTTTAATAAATCCGGACTTTTATGTAGTAGCAATCTTGACGCTAATTCCAAAAGCTTTATATGTAACACCTTCGGGGTTTCAAATGCGCTTAACACCGGGAGTTATTTGGGTCTCCCGTCTTTGATTGGGCGCAACAAAAAAGAAATATTCTGGCACATCAAGGACAAATTGTGGCAACGGCTTGCCAAGTGGCGACATAAACCGATCTCGAGCGCGGGAAGACTCACTCTTATCAAGGCAGCGGCCCAAGCCATCCCGGTTTATTTTATGAGCGTTTTCTTGCTTCCAAAGTCTATATTGAGAGATATTCACCGCCTCCTAAACACCTTTTGGTGGAGCTCTAAAAAGGATGGTTCCCGCTCTATAAATTGGTTATCTTGGGAAAAGCTTTGTTCCCCCAAAAAATTGGGTGGGCTTGGATTTCGTGATTTCCCCACTTTCAATTTGGCCATGTTGGGCAAACAAGGGTGGAGACTTCTCCATCATCCGGACTCTTTGGTTAGCCGGGTTTTCAAAGCGAAATACTACCCCAATGGAAATTTCTTTGATGCAAAGTTAGGACATACCCCTAGCTTTGTTTGGCAAAGCATCTGGAAGGCACACAACGTGTTAAAAAACGGTTATAGATGGAAAGTTGGGAATGGGGAGTCTATCTTCGTGTGGAAAGACCCGTGGCTTCGGGATGGTAAAAACTTTTGGGTCGAAAGTGCCCAGAGCCCGGGTGATGAAGACCTCCGTGTTTGCCATTTGCTTGCACAAAACCCAAACGGTTGGGATCTCAACCGACTAAAACGCACTTTCTCTAACCGTGATCAAAGCGAGATTTTAGCGATTCCCCGCTCTCGTGATGGGCGTGACCGCTTAATTTGGCACTTCAATCACAACGGTACTTTCTCGGTTAAAAGCGGATACAATTTCTTAATGAGTACCAACCGAAACCATCTCCTTTCCCCCTTGGAACCCGTTTGGAAACATATTTGGATGGCATCTATCCCGCACAAAGTCAAAACTTTCGCTTGGAAAGTGGGTAATGATGTCCTCCCCCATCGCGAGAACCTTCGTAAACGTGGAATCGATGTCCCGGGTCTTTGCGCTCTTTGTGGGTCCAATCCCGAAAACAACTGGCACCTCTTTATAGGCTGCCCAGTTTCTGTAAAAGTCTGGAAGGAGGCAACACTTTGGGATCATATCGACACTTTGGCAAACACGACGGAGGACTTCTCCTCTTTTTTACAAATTGCATTAACGACAGCAGTGACCCCTTTCGCGACAAATTTTAATGATACTTTGGAGCATTTGGAAGCTTCGTAATGACGCGTGGATAAAAGGTGCGATAAAGCTTCCAAAATGGGCAGCCCGAATCGCTATTGACTCCCGTTCTGTTTGGATCTCGGCCAACAGCCGGCAACAGTATGATGTCGCCCTCAACACACACGGAGAGTGCAATCTTTGGCACGCCCCCTCGCACGGTTTTCTCAAATGCAATATCGACGCATCGATTTTCTCCGATTCTAACAATTGGGGCTCCGGGGCAATTATCCGCGACTACATGGGATCTGTTATTATGTGTCATGCTACCATCGACGTGGCACCCCCCTGTTAGAGAATGTGAGGTCATGGCCCTTGAGTATGCGATTGATTGGGCCTTTAGTCACAGTCACCAAAAAATCGTTTTCGAAATGGATGCCAAAGTGGTGGTAGACGCGGTTGGAAACGACATGGAAGATCTCTCGGAGTTCGGCTCTATTATTAAAAGATGCATATCACTACTCTCCCACTCGAATGACGTCACCTTAAACTTTGTTCGGAGACACGCAAACGTTCCGGCTCACACCCTCGCTAGGAATGCTCAAACTTTATCTACATATGTTACCATGTTATCTTGTCCGAACATTTTGGTTGATCTGGTGGACATCCCTTGTAACAGTGTTCATTAATGAATGTTATTTGAATTTGCCTCAAAAAAAAATATTGAATATATTAAAGAATTGTCCATTCTCATATTTAAATTATATTTTCATTATAAATGAGGGTCTTTAATAATAATTTTACATATATATTGCAATTTATGTCATTAACCATTTGTTTTTCTTTTTTATGGTATTAACTATTGTTTTTCATTATTTATTTGAATTAACCATTCTATTTATTGTAATTTATGTAAGTTAACCTTTTATTTTCTTTTCTTTATGTTACCACTCATTCATTTTCCTTTATTTATTATAATTAGTCATTCATTTCCCTTATTTAAGCATAAGTGTTGTTTTGGTTTTTGTTGGTTATGTTATTAGTTTTTTTTAACCTTTTTGTCATACAACAAACTAACTCTCAATCTCTCCCTCTAATACATTTTCTCTCATTAGATTTGTATTGTTAAGAGATTAATCATATCTTTGTTATCGATATTTGGTTATTTTTTTAATTATTTGCTATTGTATTAACTTTATATGTTTTTATGTTGTTCTTTTTGTAGTAAGTGACAAGGGAAACAAGTTATCTAAATATGTCGAAGAAACATCAAAGATTTATCATCAAGGCACACATATTATCATCACATGTAAGTCTTTCATTTGAGTATTCCTTCAATTTCAATGTATTATTGATTTTGTCTATTTTGTAATTTCGTGATTTATTGCTAACTAAATTCTCATTTCTTTGCCTTTTTTTCTTCTTCAGGAATGTGTAACGACCCACACCAAACTAACATGCTAAATGTCACTTCTTTAATTTAAAATGCCAAGAATGGCTCAACGTAATCACACTAACAATATTACAGACTGGGTTTGCGTAAATAACCCTAACTACAACTGAGATCAAAATTACAAAATAACAAGGAAAGCCTTCTAATCCTTCTATGTGCAACCTCCGTCTCACGCCTTGCCAACTTCTAAGCAAGCTTTCGACTACCTGCTTACCTGAAAAGGTTTTAGTTTTGAAAAGCGAGGGTTAGACCATGAGGTCTAGTGAGTTCCCTCCACACCAAGTCACACAAAAAATATCACAGTTTATAAAATCAGTTATGAAAGCATTTATACCAATCATAACAAGCACACTAAGATGATATGCACACATTGACACATGCTACTGGCATACGCTATAGTCACACTATAATAACCCCAAAGTGTATATTTTGATTTAAATGAAAGTTAAAGGGGTAAATTGGATTATTACGAAAACATTGAGGTTAAAAGTGAGAAATGGGAAATCAATTCCCTCATTTTGTTTACTGTGCGCCGCATTTTGGAGTAGAGTTAGGAAATCAATTAGGGTTCTGTGAGTGTGTGCTTCATATCGAGAAGTGTAGCAGGGAAATCAATTGTGAGAGCTGTATGTGTGGTTGCTTGTAGAAAGTTGCGAGAGAGAGAGTTGTGTGTGTGGTTGCTTGTAGAGAGTTGCAAGAGAGAGAGCTGTGTGTGTAGCTGCTTGGAGAGAAACAGCGGGAGAGAGAGAGACGACGGGAAAGAGACAGCAAGGGTGAGAGAGAGCTGCGAAAGAGAGAGGGAGAGACGACGAGAGAGAGTAGCAGCGAAATGGACGGATTTGGAAGCCGGCTGTCGGCTGCCGGTGGTGGTCGCCGGTGGTTGTCGCTGGCGACGGCGGCGGAGATGGCTATTTCTTGCAAATTGGGAGAAAGAGAAGAAGAAATTATAGCAATCAAACTCAGGTATTGATTTGAATCCTTCTTCCTTGTTTTCTATTGTTTGAGTTTAAGATGATTTGAGGTTTTGAGAAATAATTTTGGGGTCCAGCTCGTAAGAGAAATTGATGCTACTAGATGGGTTAATCGGGTAAGTTATGGTTAAGAAAAAGAAATTAAGATGGCTACCTTTTATTAAAAACCCTTGAACCCTTTACATGTAAACGAGTTCGAGTAGTAAATGGAATTGAGATTTAACGATGTAATCGAGACCGAACGAAAAACCCGAATTTGCGTAAGTTGGGTGAATTGCGTAACTTGGCTACCAAAATTCAGTTCCGAAGGTTTGGTAGCGGGACTGAGTATTCGTGGAATCCCGGTGTGTGTTGGACTCCCGATAGTTCACGTTCTAATCCCGGTTTAGTGGACTTTTAAAGTCCCGGTATGTGGTTTATGAGTTTCGGTATCCTAATAATTCGAATTCCCTGTATTAATATAAATGTGTAGTCCCGGTAGAGTTCCATATTCATAGTCTTGGTGTGTGAAGGAATAGATTTCTTGTAGTGGGTCGTGTGCATTAAATGCCCTCTTGGGCCATGTGCATTTATTTCTCTTGGGGCTTTCTTCCGTTTTAAGCCGTGGGTTAAGAAGAGTTATGGAATTCTTATGTTTTTAAATATGGACTCCATTAAGGAATTAATTAGGGATCTTATATGGATTTGTTTATGGATTGGTATAATAAGTAAATTTAAGGTAAAGTGGATTTAAGTAAATAAAAAGAATTGGGACTTAAGATGGAGAGAAAAGTTAAATTATTAATTGCTAGATTTATGAGTTACGTTTCCCACATCTTAGGTGTTCCATCTAGACGTCGGGGGAGTAAGTAAGAAGTTTGATACGAGAAGATATTAACGCGCGCCAGGTGAGTTTTTCTAACTAAAATACGTGCTCTTACGTGTTTTCCAAGGAAAGTGATTTTATGCATATACTCTGTTATTTTACCTGACTTTTACGTAAACGAAAGTTAGTACTCTACTGATCAGAGTATGTTTATGAGCATGATTTATTTACAAGATGCTACGAATGTTTTCCCATGAAAAGAATTGTTCTACTGCAAAGATTTTCCAGCAATATGATATGGATTGTAAAACGTTATACGGAGCTCATGTTTTATGTTTATGACGAACTATGTGTATGCTATGTGGAGTCGGTCTGCACTGTGGGATCAGAGATAGATCCTCGGGTTCTGATGACCCCTTGGATATGTATGACAGACTGGTAGGCTGGAATTCGTTTCCTCCTATTTCGAGTAGAGGGGAGTCTGCGTAGGCTCCGGGAAGGGGAGTCTGCGTAGGCTCCAGAAGAGGCGAAAGGGGAGTCTGCTGGGGCCCTGATCGCGGTTAACGATGTGATCCTTAACACAGTGCAGTACCATGCTTGACGCTTATGTGAAGAATGTGAATTGTTTTATAAAAATGATTTATAATGTTGACGTACACTGTTTATGGAGGGAACTCACTAGACCTCATGGTCTAACCCTCGCTTTTCAAAACAAAAACCCTTTTCAGGTAAGCTAACAGTAGAAGACTCAGGTAAGTGAGCAAGAGCAGGGTAGAGTACAGACGCAGTTAGAGACAGTGCCGATGCCACTTGTAGTAATAGTTATTCTCAGTTGTGTATAAGTTGTTTCCGCCAACCTTAGTTTATGTATGATGTAACGAAAATTTTGGGACCCAATTATGAGAAGGTTATATTTTAATGCTACGTTTGTCTTATATAGAATGTGGGATGTTACAAATGGTATCAGAGCCTTAGTTTAATGGATTTAGGTGACCGGACGGGCCTAAACTTAAACTTGGGAGTAGAAATCACAACTGAGAATCATGAAATGCGTTAGGAGGGCACTATTGTAGATACCGGAAATGCGTTAGGAGGACACTATTATAGAGATAGGACTAATAAGGTACTGAGGACTGTCATGTAAGGTAAGTTTTAGATTCCACCTGGCCAGTGTAATTGCAAACTTACAGGTACATGTATGTGCTTAACCTGCCTTATTAACCTACCTAGTGTTTATGTCGTGTTCCAGTACTTTAGAATGTCAGCAAAATCCCTGAGCGGTAGAATAAGATCCTTTGATGGATAAGTTTCATGAGAAGTCACTTATGACGTAATGAAGGTATGCACCGTAGAGAAGTAATGTTGTATAGACTGTTATGAGTCGTCTAGAGATAACCCTTCGTGGATTTGGAAAGGATGAATGTTTGGGGTCGGGTAGGGCTCCTATTTCGAGGGAGTCCCAGTTCTAGAAATCTTGGGTTAGATCAGTCAGGATGGTAAGGAAGGACAATGGCGAAATCTTGAAAGTGTCAATGGAGCCCTGACTTCGTAGTCGAGCTTTTCAATGACAGGGTAAATGAAATAAGATACTTATAGTGAAACGAAAGCATGTAGAAGTAAAAGTGATTTAGTGATCAAAGCGAAAATAGTATGAAGTGGTTGAGTAAGTGAGACGTGGAACGCATGTACAACAATTTATTGCATGACCGAGAGAGCGACCATTGGTCGAAGGTAGAATGTCAAGGGTGAGTTGCATGAGTAAAACGGTTGACCTTGTTAGAGTGAGTAGCCTTCAATTGCAAGTAGAGTTTCATGCATGGCGTTCGTATATGTAACATGAAATTTTCACGATTTAAATTAAATGTGTAAATATAAATTTTATTCGAAAATGAGTCGAAATGTGCAGGCGTATGTTTAAAGAAAAGGTGACCTCATTCACATTACACAATGAAATTTTGAACCTAACGATTCGCAAAATATTTCACACTTGTCGTGATAAGTTAAACTGTCACAAAAAGGTCGAGAAAACGTTTGCCAGCAAACCTTTTACAATCAAAATGAGTTTTAACCTATTGAGGTCATATAAAAGGGGTGAGAACCGACTGGTTTACTTGGTGTCAGTAATTTCTTTCAGAATTGTGACATATGAAAGGATTTCCATTCAACGTATTATTGTCGTATTAACATCGTCCAGATTGAGTAAGATTAAGGTTCACGGAAAGATGCATGCAAACGATTCTCGAATCGTTGTGCAAGGCATTGAAGTTATAAGAATGATGGGGTCATGTGTACCCACGTTGTTTTCAAGTATTGTTTATTTAAAATGTACGAAATGATTTATCTACTGCATTGTCATGCATGAAGGCTATGAACTCACTAGGTCATAAGATATTACATGTTAAGCTAAGGAAGAACTTCAAGAGTGGAAAAGTGTAGGGCAAATCGGGAAAGAATGTTGTAGCTTTAGTATTTGTGTTCAAAAGGAAAGGTGAACAATGGTAAAGTCAGAAGTGGATTATTGTATCGGTTGTATGAGGGTTTGCACCCTTGTTCGGTAACTGGAAGTACGGTTGGCAGGGGACGGTGGTGTCCGGATGAGGGATTTGAATCCTTCAAGGTGTGGTATTAGCAACTCGTTATGAGTAGTGTGCTGAGGCAGAAATGAGACATCCTCGATGTCGAATAAGAGTCTTAAGGTGATCTTGTAATTTTGATGTTACATGAGTAGGTTTTGAAATGAGGAAGACGGATTATGATGTTGACTATGATATGATGGAAGGATTAGGTTTCGTAAGGAACCCGTGTTTAAGAATAGGTTAAGAAGGTATCAACAGGTTGACTTTTGATGCTGAAGTCGGCAACCGTGCAAGATGGTTAAGGTCGAAGGCTTGAACCAGAAGAGCGAAAGTTGATAGAACACCTTGTGGGGGTGCTAAATTAGTGAGAGACCGCTGTTGTTGGATAAGCGTTCTATTTACGAGGTGTGGAAGGTCCATAGAAGGATAAGGTGTGTAGCACAAACAGAGTGAGTGTAGAATATATCAGTCAGTAAGAAAATGTGTCGTGTCTATAAAAGGGCTTGGATCGCAAGGAGCCAGCTAGAACGACTATGTTTGAGTTAATTGGGAACTCGTGAGTATAGTTCGACAGATAGAGAAAGGACTAAGTAGCGAGATAGACTCGATTGTACATACGAGAGGATATGAAAGCAAGTTTGAATTGTGGGAATGGTAATGAGAGATCTGGTCGACAATATGATGTTATGGGCAAAGAGTGTACGGTTGTGCAGTGACAGTAATTGTCAAGCTTAATGTGCCATCTAGTGTCGTAGTGATGTGATGTTAGAGAGAGAGGGAGCATCAGATAGAAACCTTACGGGGGTTTCGGATGAGGCGTTCGGTTTGTTAACCATATTGTGGAGCACGTAGAGCACGTAGAGTGTAAGTTGACGTTGTAGTATGATGTCATGATAGATGTATAAGTTTTTGATTGGTTGACCAAAATTTTGTGGATTGGTTAGGTAATAACACTTATTGTTGTTACATGAGATGTTATGATCCTACCAAGAGTCTTACTAAGAATTGATAAGTGAGAATCGATATGTTAAAATGAGAAGTTGATGATAGTATGATGGAATAAGTAATTTTCAAATTTTATTGCAAATTGTGAATTGTTGGGTTACTCGGTGGGAGTTGTTAATTAAGGAAATCAGTTTAGACTAAAGAATCTTGCGATTACCAAAATATCGAG
Source organism: Saussurea involucrata (assembly GCA_033807775.1). Taxonomy (NCBI): domain Eukaryota; kingdom Viridiplantae; phylum Streptophyta; class Magnoliopsida; order Asterales; family Asteraceae; genus Saussurea; species Saussurea involucrata. The sequence continues at coordinate 12,814,519 of CM066317.1, read as the reverse complement.
ATATTGATATTAAGTTATTAAATATGATAATTTATGGTTAGGAGAAAGAAATGAACGGAGTCTCAATTGGAGTTTATCTTTTGAAATAAGTTGATAATTAAAATTGGAATGAGTCGGTCATGCTTGGGATCAAGAGAAGAAATTGTATTGTTTTATGCGGTGAGGATCAGTGATTATTTTGCACTAGCAGAGAAAGGCAGTTGAGTTCGGAATTTGTTAATGTGGTCAGGAATCAGACAAGATAATTAAGAATTCTTGGAGAAGTGTTATTGAGATTAGCACACTCATCGTTAAGGAATTATATAAGGTAAATTTAAGTAAGAAAGTTGGGATGGCATTATGTTTATCTGTCTGATTTTAGTGGTCATTGTATTTAAGCGAAGGAATCTTGGAACCTGAGGTTCGTAAGGCCCCTGAGTTATTCAATTTGTTTGGAAGATGAAATATAAACTGATTGGATTTTCCTGTTATAAGCAAAGATTGTGAATTTATTTAGAGTTGCGCCGTTCAGGCGTGAAAGTATGTTGGTATCGTGTTGTTATTAGAAAGATTTATTCCGAGAGTTGGGATTTAAGCTTTGATGATTAATTTCGCCGATTATGTTGGAGTGAATTCCGGGACGGAATTCTTTTAAGGAGGAGAGATTGTAATAACCCCAAAGTGTATATTTTGTTTTAAATGAAAGTTAAAGGGGTAAATTGGATTATTACGAAAACATTGAGGTTAAAAGTGAGAAATGGGAAATCAATTCCCTCATTTTGTTTACTGTGCGCCGCATTTTGGAGTAGAGTTAGGAAATTAATTAGGGTTCTGTGAGTGTGTGCTTCATATCGAGAAGTGTAGCAGGGAAATAAATTGTGAGAGCTGTATGTGTGGTTGCTTGTAGAAAGTTGCGAGAGAGAGAGCTGTGTGTGTGGTTGCTTGTAGAGAGTTGCAAGAGAGAGAGAGTTGTGTGTGTGGCTGCTTGGAAAGAAACAGCGGGAGAGAGAGACGACGGGAAAGAGACGGCAAGGGTGAGAGAGAGCTGCGAAAGAGAGAGGGAGAGACGACGAGAGAGAGTAGCAGCGAAATGGACGGATTTGGAAGCCGGTTGTCGGCTGCCGGTGGTGGTCGGCGGGGGTTGTCGCCGGCGACGGCGGCAGAGATGGCTATTTCTTGCAAATTGGGAGAAAGAGAAGAAGAAATTATAGCAATCAAACTCAGGTATTGATTTGAATCCTTCTTCCTTGTTTTCTATTGTTTGAGTTTAAGATGATTTGAGGTTTTGAGAAATAATTTTGGGGTCCAGCTCGTAAGAGAAATTGATGCTACTAGATGGGTTAATCGGGTAAGTTATGGTTAAGAAAAAGAAATTAAGGTGGCTACCTTTTATTAAAAACCCTTGAACCCTTTACATGTAAACGAGTTCGAGTAGTAAATGGAATTGAGATTTAACGATGTAATCGAGACCGAACGGAAAACCCGAATTTGCGTAAGTTGGGTGAATTGCGTAACTTGGCTACCAAAATTCAGTTCTGAAGGTTTGGTAGCGGGACTGAGTATTCGTGGAATCCCGGTGTGTGTTGGACTCCCGATAGTTCACGTTCTAATCCCGGTTTAGTGGATTTTGTAATAACCAGGTATTTTATTTAATTTAAAATATAAGAATTTTATAAGTTTATATGGGTATTTTAAGAAATGAGAAGTTAAGGGGTAAGTTTTAATTTTTATGAAAGTTTAGGGGTATATTTGGTTAAATGGAACAAGTTTGGGGTTCATTTGGAAAGTTGGGTGACACCTCCTGTTAGCCAAAAACCGACTTTCATTCTATAGGAATGAGGTGTCTCCTTTTTACCATTTTTAGCAAAGTGTAGTGTGTGTCTAGGTGGTGTTTTCGATTTTAGAGAGAGAGTGAAAGAGGTTGAAGGAAACTAAGGAAGAGGAAGAAGTATCTGATTGTTTGCAGCTGAGTTTAAGATTCAATTCATCTGAAACAACAAGGTAATAATCCATCCTAATTCTTCTTTTTATGTATAATAGGTTTTACATGAACCTTAGAAGTGGGTTATGTTATTTTTAGAAGGTATATGAATTATGGGTTTGGAATAGTGTTCTAATGGTAGTATAAAACATATCTGCAAAGTTATATAAACATACATAGAATAAAACTGCAAAAATCTGGGTTTTAGGATGAAACAGTAGACTGAGACTTTCATCGAAGTCGCAGTAGGCTAGTATTCATCGAAGTCGCAGTAGGTTAATATTCATCGAAGTCGCAATGGACAACTGCGACATTCATCGGAGTCGCAATGGTTGGTTGCGACTTGGGTATGAAGTCGCAATGGTCGTTTGCGACTTGGCTTGAAATCGCAGTAGTTGGTTGCGACTCCAAGGTGGAATCGCAATAGTGGGTTGCGACTCCAAGGTGGAATCGCAATAGTGGGTTGCGACTCCAAGGTGGAATCGCAATAAGGGGTTGCGACTTCGGGGTGGAATCGCAATAAGGGGTTGCGACTTCGGGGTGAAATCGCAATAAGGGGGTTGCGACTTCAGGGTGGAATCGCAATAGGAGATTGCGATTTGGTACTATTCATTGCGATTTCAGTTGGGAATTTTGTAAGTTTAAAGTATTAAAGGAAATATTTGGTATTTCAGATTCTGTGAGGGATCGACACACGTGAATTATCTTGGAAGAGTTTTTGTGATAAACACACGAGGTGAGTTTTTATTTGAAATGTTTTCAAATGGAATACATATATGTGATTAAATGTAATATGGTGCATATAATGTTTATATGAATATTGCATGGTATGAGTACTAGTTGGCCGGGCTTAGGACCGGTGAAAGTTGGCTGTACAAAGGGACAGTGGTGTTGGCTGTATTTAGTACAGCGGAGTAAATTAATTAATTGGCTTGCTACCAATTAATATGACCAAGGAAAAGAAAGGAGAAAGAGATGGAAAGATTACATGAGTCATAATTGGTATTCTTATGTGAAGTATATGTATGACTTTGTGCAAAAGTTTTCTTTAACTAACGGGGATTTTTCTCACTAGACCTCAAGGTCTAACCCTCATTTTTGTTTTAAAATATGTATTCCAGGTCATGGAGCAAACAAGAGACAATGATAGGATTTATCATGTTAGCTTTTGTGGATGTTGAATGATTATGAAGATTCCAGTTATAATTAGTAGATGTTATGTATTTTACTTTATTCGAAAAAGTTTGTACTGAAAGACTTAATTGTAGAATTTAAGGGACCATATTTGGATTATGATATGTTATTTTGTGGTGAATTATATGGAACTTGTATGTTGGGATTAAGGGATGTTACAAATGGTATCAGAGCCTTAGTTTAAGAGATTTAGGTATTAGTATATGTACCTAGACTTAAACTGCATGCGAAGTAGGATGTCCTTGTTATTTTAGAACCTTGGGATGATAAATATAAAAAGGTAGAAGGAACATCATGTAAGGTAATTTCAGATTACACCTGGCCAGTGTAATTATGATCTTACAGGTACATGTTTGAACCAGAATACTTTATTATATGGGGTATGTGCTTATGTGTATATTAACCTTGTTTGAATCAACAGAATGGCAAGTGGAACGAGACAAACAGCCGGAGGAAGGGGAAGAGGGGGAGAAAGAGGCAGAGGTAGGACAGGGGGCAGAGTGCAGGGGCGAGGCACAGAGTTTGTTACGAGGGACGACCTAGCGATTGAAATGGGAAGACTTCAGGCAAATATACAAGCTATGTTTAACCAGACTCACCATTCGGAAACAGAAATACCAGACCCTACCCTTGAAACCGAAGTGCCTATCGCACCTATTGTCATATCAGCACTAAGAAAGTGTGATTATAAAATGTTTTTAAGCTGTAAACCACCCAATTATGGAGGGGACAGAGATCCAGTAAAAGCAATGCGATGGCTGAAGGAGGTTGAAGCCGTATTTAAGACCAGTAAATGCGCGGAAGAAGATAAAGTGTTATATGGAACAACAATGTTGAAAGCAGATGCCTTGTATTGGTGGGAAGCCCTTATTGACTCTGAAGGACCTAATGTGTATTCAACTTTTACTTGGGGCGAATTCTCGAGAGCATTTAAGGAACAGTTTTGCCCGCAAGCCGCAGTTAGACAGTTGGAAGAGGAATTCCTGAGCCTACAGCAAGGAAATTTATCGGTAAGAGACTACACTGCCCGTTTCTTGGAAAAGTCGCGTTTCGGAGAATATTATGTTGCCACAGAAAAGATGAAGATGGAAAGGTATGTATTCGGATTGAATTCAGAGATTAGAAAGTTGGCAACTGCAGCGAGACCTAATACTTTTTCAGAAGCAGTCAATGTTGCGGAAAATGTGGAGCGAGACAATAAGAGGGATGTTGGGGATAAGAGTGCGGGAAAGAGAAAATGGGAAGGGCCACCACACGATGTGAAGAAGTCTGGATTTCAGCGATTTGATAGTCGTCCACCTTTTAGAGCAGCTGAAAGACCTTGCCCAAAGTGCCACCGTTTTCACCAAGGAAGCTGTCAGGTAGATCCTAGAAACTGTTATAAGTGCGGGAAGTTTGGGCACATTGCTAAAGATTGTAGGGTGGTTAGATTTTGTTATTCATGCAATTCGCCAGATCATCTTCAATCAGATTGTCCACTGGGAAGAATACCATCAGGTGGCACGTCAACAAGAGCATCGGGTGTTAGACCAGCAGTACCGAGGTCAGAGCCAGCAAGAGCAAGAGGCCGTTCATTTCAGATGACAGCAAAGGAAGCGGAGGAAACTCCGGACGTAGTTACAGGTACATTCTTAATAAATTCCACACGTGCTAAGGTGTTATTTGATTCTGGTGCGAACCGATCGTTTGTGTCTCCTTCATTTGCTGCTTACATGCATTTAAAGCCAAAAGTGTTAGATCATGCTTTATTGGTAGATACGGCAAATGAAAATCAAGTATCAGTTAAAGAAGTATTTGATAGTTGCGTGATAGATATAGAAGGGTGCGGGGTACCGATCCAGTTATTTCCAATAGCCCTGGTAGAGTTTGATGTGGTAGTGGGAATGGACTGGTTAGCCGAGAACCAAGCTAATATAAATTGTGATAAGAAGTTAATAAACGTTGTGTTACCTGAAAAAGGGCCGGTAGTGATTTATGGTGATCGTAGGAATTATCAGTATAATCTTATTAACATGATAAAAGCCCGTAAGTGTGTTAGTAAAGGTTGTCAGAGTTACTTAGCTTATGTAATAGATACTAAGCTAGAGAAGAGTAAGTTGGAAGACATTCCAATTGTTAGTGATTTTCCAGAAGTATTTCCTGAAGACTTGAACAGTCTTCCGCCCGTTAGACAGGTAGAGTTCGGTATAGATCTAATTCCTGGAGCCAACCCTGTAGCCCGTGCACCGTATCGTTTGGCGCCTCCAGAAATGAAAGAACTGATGGCACAACTGCAAGATCTATCCGATAAGGGTTTCATCAGACCAAGTTCTTCACCGTGGGGAGCACCAGTCTTATTTGTGAAAAAGAAGGATGGTTCGATGAGAATGTGTATCGACTACAGAGAATTGAATAAGCGCACGATCAAAAACAAGTATCCTCTACCTAGAATTGATGACCTCTTCGATCAATTAGTTGGAGCTTGTTGTTTCTCCAAGATTGATTTAAGATCCGGTTATCATCAGTTGAAAGTCAAAGAAGAAGACGTATTGAAAACTGCTTTTCGCACCAGGTACGGTCACTATGAGTTCCTAGTAATGCCATTTGGTTTGACGAATGCTCCAGCTGCTTTCATGGATTTAATGAATCGGGTATGTAAGCCGTATCTTGATAAATTCGTTATTGTGTTTATTGATGATATACTTATTTATTCCCGATCCAAAGAGGATCATGCACGACATCTTCGTTTGATTTTGGAATTATTGAAGAAAGAAAAGTTGTATGCGAAATTTTCAAAGTGTGAATTTTGGTTGCGGGAAGTTCAGCTTTTGGGGCATATAGTTTCTGAAAAGGGTATACAAGTCGATCCGATGAAAGTGGAAGCAATTGAAAAATGGGAACCACCAAAGACAGCAACAGAAGTACGAAGTTTTCTGGGTTTGGCCGGCTACTACCGAAAGTTTATAAAAGATTTCTCTCGTATTGCCACACCTTTGACAAAGCTGACTCGGAAGAATCTGAAGTTTGAATGGAAGGCAGAACAGGACGAGGCATTCAGGATATTAAAGGAGAAACTCTGCAGCGCGCCGATATTAGCATTGCCAGAAGGTTCGGATGATTTTGTGGTCTACATCGATGCTTCTAAGTTAGGTTTGGGATGTGTACTCATGCAACGTGGAAAAGTAATTTCCTATGCTTCTCGTCAATTAAAGGATCATGAAAGGCAATATCCTACCCACGATATGGAACTGGCAGCAGTTGTTTTCGCTTTGAAGATTTGGAGGCATTATCTTTATGGTTCCAAGTGCCAAATTTTTACGGACCATAAGAGTCTCCAACATCTTTTTGATCAGAAGGAACTGAACATGAGGCAAAGAAGGTGGCTAGAGTTAGTGAATGATTATGATTGTGAAATCCTTTATCACCCAGGAAAAGCGAATGTGGTGGCAGATGCACTAAGTCGACAAGAAAGAAGTGGAACGATAAAAGCGATATCTTTAAGAGCTGAACTTCTTCCAAACATTATTGACGAATTACTGAAGTGCCAATTAGATGCTTATCAAGAAGAAAGTTTGAAATCTGAACGGTTGGTTGGGATATCAGTATTGCTTGGGAAATATAACCGTGGACTGTTGTGTTTGGGGAATAGGATTTGGGTACCTCGTTTGGGTGGATTACGTGATCGTGTACTACAAGAAGCTCATCAATCTCGATTCTCCATTCATCCAGGTACAAATAAAATGTATAGAGATTTGAAACAATTCTATTGGTGGCCGGGGATGAAAAGAAGTATTGCTAAGCATGTGGAAGACTGCATTACCTGCAAGAAAGTAAAGATTGAGCATCAGAAACCGTTTGGTCAGTTACAACGCTTAGATATTCCAGTATGGAAATGGGATCAGATCACAACTGATTTCATTACCAAGTTACCAAGAACTTCAAAGGGATTCGATTCTATTTGGGTGATTGTGGATAGGTTGACAAAGTCTGCTCATTTCTTGCCGATAAAAGAAACCGATTCTTTGGAACGTTTGGCCAAACTGTACATTAATGAAATAGTAACTCGACATGGAGTACCAATTTCGATTATTTCTGATCGAGATAGTCGTTTTACTTCTAGATTTTGGAGAAGCTTTCAAAAAGAGATGGGAACACAAATCAAGTTGAGTACAGCATATCATCCACAAACTGATGGACAGAGTGAAAGAACGATCCAGACTTTAGAAGATATGCTACGGGCTTGTATAGTTGATTTTGGAGGATCATGGGATAAACATTTGCCTTTGATAGAGTTCGCTTACAACAACAGTTATCATTCTAGTATTCAGGCGGCACCGTTTGAAGTACTGTATGGTAGGAAATGCCGAACGCCTTTGTGTTGGAATGAAGTGGGGGAAAAGCAGTTAGCAGGGCCAGAAATAGTACAGTTAACAGCAGATAAGATTACTCAGATCCGGGATAGATTGAAAACGGCACAAGACAGACAGAAAAGTTATGCAGATCGACGTCGGAAACCGTTAGAATTTCAGGTTGGGGAATTTGTGATGTTAAAAGTTTCACCTTGGAAAGGAGTCATACGTTTTGGGAAGCAAGGTAAACTCAGTCCGCGGTATATTGGGCCATTTGAAATTACAGAAAGAATTGGTGAAGTAGCATACATATTGGATCTTCCGCAGGAGTTGAGCAGAATTCACAACGCGTTTCATGTGTCGAATTTTCGAAAGTGTTTGGTATCACCAGATCAGGCAGTATCTCTACCGGATATACAAGTGGATGAAAAGTTGAACTATGTGGAGGAACCGGAAGCAATAGTTGATCACAAGGTTAAAGTATTGAGGAATAAGGAGATCAGACAGGTAAAGGTTCAATGGAAACATCATAGGGGTCAGGATGCGACATGGGAATCAGAATCGGAGATGAGAGCCAAATACCCTCATCTGTTCACTTGACTGAATTCCGGGACGGAATTCTTTTAAGGGGGAGATGTTGTAATAACCAGGTATTTTATTTAATTTAAAATATAAGAATTTTATAAGTTTATATGGGTATTTTAAGGAATGAGAAGTTAAGGGGTAAGTTTTAATTTTTATGAAAGTTTAGGGGTATATTTGGTTAAATGGAACAAGTTTGGGGTTCATTTGGAAAGTTGGGTGACACCTCCTGTTAGCCAAAAACCGACTTTCATTCTATAGGAATGAGGTGTCTCCTTTTTACCATTTATAGCAAAGTGTAGTGTGTGTCTAGGTGGTGTTTTCGATTTTAGAGAGAGAGTGAAAGAGGTTGAAGGAAACTAAGGAAGAGGAAGAAGTATCTGATTGTTTGCAGCTGAGTTTAAGATTCAATTCATCTGAAACAACAAGGTAATAATCCATCCTAATTCTTCTTTTTATGTATAATAGGTTTTACATGAACCTTAGAAGTGGGTTATGTTATTTTTAGAAGGTATATGAATTATGGGTTTGGAATAGTGTTCTAATGGTAGTATAAAACATATCTGCAAAGTTATATAAACATACATAGAATAAAACTGCAAAAATCTGGGTTTTAGGATGAAACAGTAGACTGAGACTTTCATCGAAGTCGCAGTAGGCTAGTATTCATCGAAGTCGCAGTAGGTTAATATTCATCGAAGTCGCAATGGACGACTGCGACATTCATCGGAGTCGCAATGGTTGGTTGCGACTTGGGTATGAAGTCGCAATGGTCGTTTGCGACTTGGCTTGAAATCGCAGTAGTTGGTTGCGACTCCAAGGTGGAATCGCAATAGCGGGTTGCGACTCCAAGGTGGAATCGCAATAGTGGGTTGCGACTCCAAGGTGGATTGTGGAATCGCAATAAGGGGTTGCGACTTCGGGGTGGAATCGCAATAAGGGGTTGCGACTTCGGGGTGGAATCGCAATAGGAGATTGCGATTTGGTACTATTCATTGCGATTTCAGTTGGGAATTTTGTAAGTTTAAAGTATTAAAGGAAATATTTGGTATTTCAGATTCTGTGAGGGATCGACACACGTGAATTATCTTGGAAGAGTTTTTGTGATAAACAAACGAGGTGAGTTTTTATTTGAAATGTTTTCAAATGGAATACATATATGTGATTAAATGTAATATGGTGCATATAATGTTTATATGAATATTGCATGGTATGAGTACTAGTTGGCCGGGCTTAGGACCGGTGAAAGTTGGCTGTACAAAGGGACAGTGGTGTTGGCTGTATTTAGTACAGCGGAGTAAATTAATTAATTGGCTTGCTACCAATTAATATGGCCAAGGAAAAGAAAGGAGAAAGAGATGGAAAGATTACATGAGTCATAATTGGTATTCTTATGTGAAGTATATGTATGACTTTGTGCAAAAGTTTTCTTTAACTAACGGGGATTTTTCTCACTAGACCTCAAGGTCTAACCCTCATTTTTGTTTTAAAATATGTATTCCAGGTCATGGAGCAAACAAGAGACAATGATAGGATTTATCATGTTAGCTTTTGTGGATGTTGAATGATTATGAAGATTCCAGTTATAATTAGTAGATGTTATGTATTTTACTTTATTCGAAAAAGTTTGTACTGAAAGACTTAATTGTAGAATTTAAGGGACCATATTTGGATTATGATATGTTATTTTGTGGTGAATTATATGGAACTTGTATGTTGGGATTAAGGGATGTTACAATTTTTACAGTCCCGGTATGTGGTTTATGAGTTTCGGTATCCTAATAATTCGAATTCCCTGTATTAATATAAATGTGTAGTCCCGGTAGCGTTCCATATTCATAGTCTTGGTGTGTGAAGGAATAGATTTCTTGTAGTGGGTCGTGTGCATTAAATGCCCTCTTGGGCCATGTGCATTTATTTCTCTTGGGGCTTTCTTCCGTTTTAAGCCGTGGGTTAAGAAGAGTTATGGAATTCTTATGTTTTTAAATATGGACTCCATTAAGGAATTAATTAGGGATCTTATATGGATTTGTTTATGGATTGGTATAATAAGTAAATTTAAGGTAAAGTGGATTTAAGTAAATAAAAAGAATTGGGACTTAAGATGGAGAGAAAAGTTAAATTATTAATTGCTAGATTTATGAGTTACGTTTCCCACATCTTAGGTGTTCCATCTAGACGTCGGGGGAGTAAGTAAGAAGTTTGATACGAGAAGATATTAACGCGCGCCAGGTGAGTTTTTCCAACTAAAATACGTGCTCTTACGTGTTTTCCAAGGAAAGTGATTTTATGCATATACTCTGTTATTTTACCTGACTTTTACGTAAACGAAAGTTAGTACTCTACTGATCAGAGTATGTTTATGAGCATGATTTATTTACAAGCTGTTACGAATGTTTTCCCATGAAAAGAATTGTTCTACTGAAAAGATTTTCCAGCAATATGATATGGATTGTAAAACGTTATACGGAGCTCATGTTTTATGTTTATGACGAACTATGTGTATGCTATGTGGAGTCGGTCTGCACTGTGGGATCAGAGATAGATCCTCGGGTTCTGATGACCCCTTGGATATGTATGACAGACTGGTAGGCTGGAATTCGTTTCCTCCTATTTCGAGTAGAGGGGAGTCTGCGTAGGCTCCGGGAAGGGGAGTCTGCGTAGGCTCCAGAAGAGGCGAAAGGGGAGTCTGCTGGGGCCCTGATCGCGGTTAACGATGTGATCCTTAACACAGTGCAGTACCATGCTTGACGCTTATGTGAAGAATGTGAATTGTTTTATAAAAATAATTTATAATGTTGACGTACACTGTTTATGGAGGGAACTCACTAGACCTCATGGTCTAACCCTCGCTTTTCAAAACAAAAACCCTTTTCAGGTAAGCTAACAGTAGAAGACTCAGGTAAGTGAGCAAGGGCAGGGTAGAGTACAAACGCAGTTAGAGACAGTGTCGGTGCCACTTGTAGTAATAGTTATTCTCAGTTGTGTATAAGTTGTTTCCGCCAACCTTAGTTTATGTATGATGTAACGAAAATTTTGGAACCCAGTTATGAGAAAGTTATATTTTAATGCTACGTTTGTCTTATATAGAATGTGGGATGTTACACACACACACACACACACACACACCGTGACAGCGCAATAGGGCACACACACGCTATAGTCACACACACTGTGACAGCGCAATAGGGCACACACCGCCCATATATGAAACAAATTCATATATATAATTATTATGGGACACACCCCCATTTCACACCAAAGCCAGAGCATGGTCACACACATATAAATCACACATATTGTCACACAATAAATATTTGCTTTGAAATAGAAGCAGTTGAAAAGCACACATTCAGATAATAACCTTCAAACACGCTTATTCTTCACTTTGAAATAAATACAGTTGAAAAGAGAACGTTTAGATAATAACCATCAACCCACTTGTATAAAATTTAGGTTTAGAAAGACTCACCTGGAGTCCTGCTTAGAAGTTCTTACTCGCACCGATCATCTCTACACGCACCTACAAATTAAATCCATCACACATACCGGGTAAGACACACTGGATCCTACTGAGTTTTACTAACTAGAAAAGTCTGAGTTGGAGAACACCGGATCCTAAGTCTCGGACACTAAAATATTTAATTTCCGGATCAAATAAACAACTTCCAAACTTCTCGGCCCAATAAATAAATTCTAAATTACACTAATTCAAAAACTAATTCCACTAACTCTCGGCCCAAGGTTATTAAATTCTGAATTACACTAATTCAAACCTAAATCCACTAACTCTCGGTCCAACAACTAATTTAATTAACGGCCCAACAACTAATTTAATTATCGGCCCAACTAACTAAGTGGACTCCGAAACACGTGGTCTACTTAGTAAGTCCATTACACAAATTCCGGATCTCAATATGAGATTCCGGATCCCCCAAAGTGGCATTCCGGGACTACAACTGAAAAGCCCAAGTTACATTTTAAATTCCAGAATTATTAGTGGCCCAAGCCTGGTCACGTGACAATAGCCCAACACAACCAATTCCGATTCACATTCAATACCGAACCTCTTTTATTTACAATTCCGGAACTGTGATTTTTACATACCGGATCCAAATACACACACTCACATTCCGGATCTAACACTCACATACTCACATTCCGGATCCTATACGCACACTCACATTCCGGATCCCACAAATAAAATTCCAGAACATGTAAGCCCAAAACTTCCGGATCCTCCAATTAAAGTCCATTCTGGATCACATCGAGTTCTATATTCCGGGACTTAATATATTCCGATATTGATTAATTAATAGGACCGAAAACTTAATCTGTTCCAATCGATTAACGAGTTTCTTATCCAACAAATTGATTAATTTAACTCCATTATAATCTTCTAAATTCATTTAAACATTCACATTAAACTCTAAAATAGCGAAACCCTCAAAATCCAATCAAACCAACAGAACTCTAAAATTAAAGGTTGGGATTTGAGATTACCTGAATGAACCAATGGAGGATTAGATTCAATCTCTCAATTCTTCTTCCAATTTGATGAACCTTTTCCTTCTCTAATCGCTATGGAAATCGATTTCTCTTTTCACTGTTCTGTCTCTCTAAGCCGCCACACTCACACTGGGATAATTTTGAGAATGATGGAATTAGGGTTTTTCCACCCTTTTTATACCTTTTCCACTAAAACACAAAACTTCAATTTTTCACACTTGAAACACAAAACTTCCTATTTCTCAAACTTCTGCCACAAACTCTATTTATCGACCAAATAAAAACCCGGTTATTACATAATGTAACCTACAATGCTAAAAGAATATTTGAGTATTAGTTACTTTGATATTACATTATACTAGCAAAGGACAATCAATCTTCACTTTTATATTCGTTTATTGGTTTGATATATACTAATATGTTTTGAGTGTTCATTTGGAAAATTAATGTTCTAATTAAATATAAACCGACTAATATTCTTCAAATTTGTTTTCTTGACCTCTAGTTATTTTGAATTATGTTCACTATTAGATTGAATTCATTTTGTGAATTTACTTTTTTGCTTCATACAACTTATAAGTTTCAACATCAAAATCTTGCTACGATTTAATAAGATCGATACCACTGTTAACAATGTAGCCGATACAATCAATTAAACTGCAATGCTATGTAATCATGTTCATGTAACTCATGTATTAATACAAATTTTGACCCAAACTGCAAAAAAAATCAAGGAATTGATGATGAAGGAACGGAAAGATTGAAAAAAGTCGGTGACTAAACGAAAAAAGTGGATTCTTGATAAAAACATTTTTTAAAATCTAAAGACTTCTACGTATTTTCTTATAATAAAATAATAATATAAATAAATACAAACACTTTATTAAATTTAATCATTTATTGTCGTAATTTTTTTAGTAGACGATTATAATTTTTGAAATATTCATATTATTGGTCTTTTATATAAAGATTATTTTAATTACCTATCTTAATGATATATAAATATTTGATAATGTAATTTTATTCATTAATTGTTGATACAATTTGTATATACGTTGTTTCTATTTAAAGAAACATAGAATATTTATTCTAAATCTAAATATTTTTAATTTTTCTTTATTGTAGTGTTGAGTTTTGGTTATCCGATATATTTTACTACGTTGGTGACCTATGATTTATTTTTCAATTTATATCGATTTATTTTAAACAAGTTCATTAATGTTATATATAAATATTTAAATTATAGTTATTACTAATAATTTTCAATACACATCCAACATATTTCCATAATTTTATTAGTTGAATATGTTTAAAGTCAATCTTTATCTAAAATAAATTGTTGTATATAGATTTGCAACATATTTCATATATGTGAAAATAATAAAAATAATTTTTTACAATTTTGTTAATATAAAATTTGATCATCGCGCAACGCGCGATGTCGAACACTAGTTTCATTAACCCAAAAAACTACCTAAATTGGCTAGGAGTTATAAAACATCAATTAGTTTTACCGTTTTCAAGCCTACATCATGCACGCATCTCGCCATCCTTCGTCGCCCCATTGTCGTCCATTGTTTATTACCGTTGTTGGCCTCTGCCATCAATCTTCCTCTTTTCGATCGTTTTTTCTTCTGGTTATCCATTTTTTTTAAATTGTCTATATGTGCTCTTAAAAGATAGAAAATTAAAAGACAGAAAACAGATAAAAAAGAGGAGATCGATGGCAAGGGTCAACAAAGCCAATGAGTAGTGAGAGGGAGCGATATTGTTGTATAATTATATTTATTATGTACACGTTGTGACAGATACACAATGTGATACTTAATAGTTATATATTGTGATACCCACTCTATAAATGATAATTGATAAAGAGGTGCAACAAGTTTGATAGGTATTAGGGTTGCCTAAATCATGATATATAGGGAGAATAAAAATGGAAGATTGATACAAATATGAAAATTGAATATGTGGAAACGGAATAGAATATTACCAAATTTCAATTTGTTGGGTTGTCAACTTGTCATCAAAAATAATATTACTAATTCATCTTTTATTTTTAATTTAAAAGTATACTTAATTGTCTTAAATGTATGACTCGTATTGATCTCATTTGATATATACATATACAAATATATATATAGATGAAGGATCATGTAAAAAGTGGATATGAATCGTTAATCGCTTTTAATCAAATACCCCCTGAATTGCAGCTTAGAAGGGAATTGATTTGGTGTATCTAAGTATATTTTATCTTGGTGCATCTCATCCTAATGTATGTCAATTTCTCATCCAACGGTTTATAACCAGTTTTCACGCTTCTCATGTTAACCTCAACTTCTCACCGAAACCAAACTCTATATATATTCAATTTTTTACAAAAATAGCCTTCAAATTTTAGGTGGCATGCAATTTTCAAGTCATTTCTTTCACAAAGTATAAGGGGTTGTTTACTAAACGTTTATCGACAAGAGTCACCACTATCGTTTACTTTATGGGATAACATTCTAGACCATCAAAATGGATTGATGATGAGCGTTTATAACCCGGTAAACGCTTAACGGGTAAAAGTCATCACCATCACTTACTGAGTAAGACTCTCGATCTTCGTCTTCCCTCTTACCGGATAAGATTCTCAATCTTTATTATATTTATCCGGTAAGGTAATTGAACCGGTAAGCACTTATCAAAGTAAATGTTTAAAAAACGACCCCTAAAAATCTTTAAAAAATAATGACATTACATAAGGTTTCTGTAGAAAACATGTAGATGACTCTAATTTTCAGTTTATTAAAAACTATCACATGCACAATAAACAAAACAATATCATTTGGTCCTTTTATCATTTATCAATTTCAACAAATATTGTCCTTAAATTTTGAAAACTTGTATTCGGTTCTTTATATTTGTCATTTCATAACGGTTTAGATCCCTTCTTCTAGCGACCGTTACTTTTTTCTGATGACTAAAATATCCCCCCATTTAGCCGGATGGTGATGGATTTAACATAAAAATGTTTAAAATGACTAAAATACTCCTCACTTAATTGAACTTAATTGGAAAAATTATAAAATGACAAACATAAAAGACCAAATTTTAAAATTTTAAAAAGTATATCCATTAAAATTGACAAACGCTTAAAGACCAAAATTGAAGTTTAAATGGATAGTAAATTACACCAGAGGTCCCTGTGGTTAGGTCAAAATCTGGATTTGGTCCCTAAAATTAAATATTTACACCAGACATCTCTATGGTTGTCATTTGGTTTCATGTCAGATCCTTGTGGTTCTCATTTTGTTTCAAATTACTCTTTTTTTTATCTAAACCATAAGAACCAAAATTGAAACAAAATGACAACCACAAGGATCTAACGTAAAACAAAATGACAACCATAGAGACGTCCGATGTAATTATTTTATTTTAGGGACCAAATCCATATTCCAACCTAACCACATGACATGGGGACCTCTGGTGTAATTTACTCTTAAATGGAAACTGAGATAGCCGTGGACCCGTGGTTAAACTTAAACCGAGCCAGGGCTTGAGTTAAACCAACCAAAAAGAATGGGTCATAGTTCGTTGGGAAAGGACTCAAGGAGTCAAGGGCTCATACACTTGCCCATAATACAATCACTTATGATTTTCTATAAAGAGTTTTCAATATTTTGGTAATATTTTATATTTTGTTTTATTTTAACTTTTATAAAATTTGTAAGGCCTTCCGCAGCGCCCGTGGGCTCGGCCACGGGCTCGCTGCGGGCTCCATCGGGTAACGGTGGGGGTGGCTCGGGCTCGAAAACCCGAGGAACCCGAACATGTTTTGTTTATTTAATTTTTTTTTTAAATTTTTTATTCAAACGGCTCTTTCAAACGGCTACTTTTTATTTAATTTTTTTTATTTAATTTTTTTTTCAATTTAATCACACTATATATATTAACCCTCAACCTCTTATTTTTTCACACCAACAATCTCTCAAACTCTCTCAAATTCTCTCAAACTCTCTCAAATTTCATCATGAATCCAAACAAAACACCTACATCCCGTCGTAACCGACCGGATACACCACAACCGCAAGAAGACCCGGAGCTTGGTTTCCAAGCGTTTACACAACAAAGTTATCATCCGCAATTTTCGCAACAATATCCGCCACAATTTTCGCAACAATATCCGCCACAATTTTCGCCACAATTTCCCCAACAATTTCACCAACAATTTCCTTATCAATTTACACGTCCCGGTTTGATTGAACGAGGTTTTACTCCGGCCAACTACAATATTCCTTCACCCGCAATCAATCTCGCCGACGACATTGTTCCGGAAACCCAACATACTAGCCCGCACACACCACAATCCATCTACACACAACCATCAAACCCGGAACCATCAAACCCGAGACCATCGAGAAAAGGAAAAAAACAAACAAAATGAAAATAGAGCCCCCAAACAGATGTGGACTAACGAGGAGGAACTCGCGTTAGTGTCGGCGTGGGTTGACGTTTCGGAGGACCCCGTTATCGGTAACGCACAAACCCATGGTAATATTTTTATTGTTATTATTAATATTATTATTATTATTATTCTTGTTAATATTCTTATACTTGAATTTACATAAATGTAGAAGGTTTTTGGACCCGAATCGGGGAAGTGTTCTATAGTTTGATGGGTCGCGCCAATTATAGAACAACTCATCAACTCAACACCAAGTTCAACGACCTGAATAAAAAAATTGCTCTTTTTGGCGGCATCTACAACAACTTGGTCAATAATAGATCAAGCGGAATGAGTGATGCCGACATTTCACGAGTGGCACACGAACGGTACCAAGCACAACAAGGGTTTGCTTTCTCTAAAGAACAAGCTTGGGAAGTCCTAAAAAAATGTCCAAAATGGGGAGCCGTTCCAACGATGACGACAACTTCATCGCGGGGTTCAAAACGTACCAACCCTTCCAATGATGACGATGACGACAACTCCATCGAGCAACTTCAACGACCCATCGGGAGAAACAAGGCAAAAAAAACATCAACGAGTAATACGTCCGGGTCGAATACGAACGAAAGTGTTACTCAGTTGTTGACGACGTTCAACGACAAGATTTATGATACAATGGAATACAAAATGAAAAAACTCGATCTCGAAATCGAACGCTCAAAACTCGAACGAGATAGGTTGGAACAAGAACTCGAAATCGAACGCTCAAAACGATTTGAGAAAGACTTCGAGTTTTTCATGACCTCGCATGATCACCTTACGGGAGACGTTTTGAGGGTTACTTTAAAGAGAAAAGAGCAAATTAAAAAATTTCATAATTGGTAGTGTTTTGTATTTTGTAATTTTTATTTTTAATGAATGATATGAATTTTTATTTTTATTATTTATCTTATTTTTATTTATTCAAAAATATATAAATATTTTTATTTTGTTAAATAATTAAATGTATAAATAAAAGAATTAAAAAAATGATGTGGCGCTGATGTGGCATTGAGGGCTTGAGGGCTTTTAGTTATGCGCTGGGGTGTTTAGGGCTTGAGGGCTTAGCTGATGTGGCGCTGATGTGGCGTTGAGGGCTTGAGGGCTTTTATCTATGCGCTGTGGATGGCCTAATGGGTTAGACCATCTACACACCTGCAAGACCAAACTCCTTTCTAAACTAATAAATTATAATATAAATAATTATAATATAAACAATATAGATAATTATAATATAAATAATTATAATATAAACAATATAGATAATTATAATATAACTAATAAATTAATTATAAAATATAGATAACTAAAATTTTACTTTTGTTTTCTTTTATTATATTTTGTGTAAATATAATTTAGCAATTTAAATAAAAAACATTGCATAAAAATATCATTTTTAAAAAAAAATCGTGGATAAGAAATTTTAATAAAAATATTAAAAAAATAATGTTTAAATAAACTAATAAATGAATTAAATTTAATAAACATATTAATAATAATTAATGTTTAAACAAAGTAACTAATTAAATTAAAAAAAAATGTGTTTATTTAATATATTTAAAGGTCTTGCAATTTTAGCAAGATTGGGGTGGTCTTGCAAGAGCTCTTGCAACACATGTATGGATGCTCTTATACGTAAGTTATATAACTTGTATTTTCTATAAATTGTGTTATTTTTTATGCACTTGTAAATATGCATGTGTGTATGTTAAAAATTATTATATGCATAAATGTATATTGTCCAGATGAAAGGTTATCAGGGTATTTTTTAATTTTCTATTTTTTTAGGTGTTCTCTGAAACCTCACAAAAGTGTGAGTTTATATATATATATATATATATATATAGAGGCGGGTTCAAACGAGGAGCGTACCAATTTAAGAGAAGGTGAGGAGCAATTGACAGTTATGAATCACATGTGATTGACAGTTGTGGATCACATGTGATTCACAACTGATCTGGACTCGAATTGACAGTTATGAATCATTAATGATTTACAGTGTTGAATCACATGTGATCCGCGACCTGCAGCATCGCGCCACGCCTCGCGCCACTTTTGCGCGAATTTTCGAGAAGTTCCGATTTTTTAGCAGTGTAAATCATATGTGATCCGAAGCACGGGAGTGCTCCTCACGTTCTCACGTTTTGACGCGCTCCTCACGTGAACCTTCCTCTATATATATATATATATATATATATATTGTAACACTTTCACTTATTAAATTGTTTTTCGGTATATTTAAATGTAAAACGTGAAACCAAGAATCTTGAATAAATTAAATTAAGAATTTACTACATTAATTATTAAGTCATCTACGTAATCATCAGTTTTATAATATAATTGACAAATTCATATTCACATTATTAAACACTATAAAGTTATTAAGTAAGGGGTCAAATAATTACAAAATAAATTAAATTAAAATTTTACTACATTAATTAAGAAAAACAATTATTTATCAGTATAAGGTACAGTTTACTGAACGCTTACTAAGTAAGCACTTATCGACATCACTTACCTACCCACTTGAGCATATGACAAACACCAAAAATCCTACCCCTTAAGAGGCATAAAAATGACCAAAAACGTTACCTGATAAGTGATAAAGTTTTTTACCCGATAAATCTTACTTGGTTTAAAACAATTACTAAAAATTCATTTTGATGATAAAGAATATTAAATATTAAAAATAATAAAAATAATTTTTTTACTAATAAACATTTGATAAATATTAAATCACAATTTTGTACTACCATCCCCTAAAAAAGAAAATAAGGGGAAAGTAAGCATAACTGCTAAATTCTCTTCACATGCTCCCTTGAAAGCCAAAAAAAAGTATGTTAATTAAGAGCCACTTTTTAGTATATATGTTCAAATTGTAAGATTCCACGTTAGAAGGGGATTAAGGCAATTTTATAAGGGACTGAATATCTTATGTATCATACGTATTTTAAAACTGTGAGTTAAGATATGGATAAAACCGACAATATTTGATTCCGTAAATCTGATATGTTACAAATGATGCCAGAGCTGAGAACCGGACTAGTGTGCCAAGCCGCCAACGAGAACATTATGCTTCAAAAGGTGGTGGATTATAAGATCTCACATCGGTTGGAGAGCAGAATTATGATTGTCTTATTAAGGACTGAATACCTCATTTATAAAAAATGTTTTAAAACCATGAGTCCAGGTAAATGTAAAACACATAATATCTAAAATGGTTAGCCTGAGATGCTACACATATTATAGATTATTTAGATTTGTGTTTATTATTATAATTTTGTAATAATTGTTTTTATGGTATATGATAAAAACATGTACTAATATTTTGATATTGTGATTTTCTAGGCCAATGTAATTACATTTGTGAAACATGTAAGAAAAAACTGATTATTTAGATTAACATCGTTAGAATTGAAGAGTCGATTGATAGATTGAGAGGTAGACTTGAGATGGCTGAATCGGCCGGTTTTCATATATTGATAGAGCAATACAAAAGGGAGATTAACCTAATAATAAACCTTAAGAGATCTATTTATACAAGGTAAGTTTCACATAATTACAGAAATGACCCTGAACTATACATATTAACAATAATATTCTAACACCCCCCCCCCCTCAAACTCAAGTAGGGGAATAATGAGCCAAGTTGAGTTTGGAAACAAGGGCCCGAAAACGCCCCGGAAGATGAGCTTTGGTGAAGATATATGCAGTCTGATCAATGGTCGAGATTGGAAGAAGTCGAACGGTCTTGCGAAGAACATGTTGTCGGGTGAAATGACAGTCAATCTCGATGTGCTTTGTGCGCTCATGAAAGACATCATTGTGAGCGATCTGAATAACACTATTGTTATCACACCACAATGGTGTTGGGGAAAACTGATGAGCAATCATATCAGATAGTAACTAGCGTAGCCATACAAGTTCTTGTGTAGTGTCAGCTAAGGCTCGATATTCCGCTTCAGTGCTGGACCGAGCTGTCAGCGATTGTTTCTTGCTGCGCCAGGAGATAAGAGAGTCCCCAAGGAAGAAACAATAGTCGGTGGTCGAACGACGATCGGTTATGTCACCATCCCAGTCAGCATCTGAGAAGGCACGAAGAGTTAAGGATGATGTGGATGAGAAGTGAAGCCCATGAAACATTGTCCCTTTGAGGTACCGAAGTATATGAAGAACAACGGCATAGTGATTTGAGCATGGAGCAGCCATGAACTGGCTAACTATATGAACTGCATAGGCAAGATCTGGTCGAGTAACAGTCAGGTAGACCAGAGATCCAACTAGTTGACGATACCTTGTAGGATCCCGCAGAGGGGTTCCAGCATTGGGAGCAAGATGCAGATTTTGCTCAATAGGTGTAGAGCCAACTTTGTTGTCTGTAATCCCGGCTTTGGACAGTAGATCTGAAATGTACTTGGCTTGACAGAGATAGATTCCAGAA
This sequence comes from Saussurea involucrata, assembly GCA_033807775.1. Classification (NCBI taxonomy): domain Eukaryota; kingdom Viridiplantae; phylum Streptophyta; class Magnoliopsida; order Asterales; family Asteraceae; genus Saussurea; species Saussurea involucrata. The sequence continues at coordinate 12,793,034 of CM066317.1, read as the reverse complement.
GAGTTTGATAGAACTTCAAGGCCAAGAAAATAATGGAGCTTACCATGATCTTTCATCTCAAAACATGAGCCGAGGGAATGTTTAAGCTGGGTAATGCCTGTAGAGTCACTGCCGGTAATGATCATATCATCAACATACAGAAGGAGTAAGATAGTACCTGCAGCAGTGGTCCGAGTAAACAAGCCAGAATCATAACTACTCGGAGAAAACCCCAATGAGATGACGATATTGCTAAATTTTTCAAACCAAGCACGATGAGCTTGTTTGAGGCCATAGAGGGCTTTACGAACCGTTGAGGGAGTCTCATGTAGACCTCCTCCTCGAGATCACCATTGAGAAAGGCATTCTTGACATCCATCTGATAGAGTGGCCATCTCTTGGTGGCAGCTATGGCGAGAAGACTACGAACCGAGGTGACCCGAGCCACGGGAGCAAACGTTTCCTCGTAATCAATGCCATATTCTTGATTGAAGCCTTTTTCCACAAGGCGTGCTTTGTAACGATCAATAGATCCATCAGACTTCGTTTTGATTTTGAAGACCCATTTGCAACCAATGGGTGACTTGCCCGGTGGGAGAGGTACAAACTCCCATGTATTGGCTTTGTCAAGAGCCTGAAGTTCCTCTGTCATAGCTTGGTGCCAAACAGGATTAGAAGCGGCTTCCTTGTAGGAAGTGGGTTCATGGTTGGACAACAAAGTGGCATAACAATGATAATCACGAAGGTGAGAAGGAACCTGCCTTACCCGATCAGAGCGTCGTGCTTCATCTTGTGGTTGAGAGGAACTAGGATCCAAAGACTCAGCAGATGGCTCAGAATTAGTCCTTGGAGGTGGTGCAGATGGTTGATCATGATCAGATGGCGCATAAGGGATAGGTGAAGGCTCAGATGGGGTAGGTGAAGGCTCAGGTTGAGAAGAGACGGAAGGAGGTGGAACAGATGGTGAGGAGAGTATGGGATATAATTGGAGTGAGTCCATTGAGATAAATGTGTCTGTGAAGAAAGAAGTAGATGGAGTGGGTGTGTCCTGAAATTTTGACACCGTAGAGAAGGGAAGATGTTCCCAGAAGGTGACATGACGGGATATACGAAGTCTCTTAGAGATTGGATCCCAACAACGATGTAACATCCTGAATTTTCGTTAATAGTATTTTAATGAAAATTGGGATTTATTTGTATTTTGACTAACCTTGAATTATATGGAAGCTTTATAATTCAATAGGGTTAAAATACAAGGGATTTAAAGTTGGATGTTACTTGTGGGAATATTGGAAATTGAGGGGGCTGTTGGGTCACTTTTGGAAGTATGTATGGATAAAGGTTAAAAGGAATGAGATATTATCTCATTTTCTTGTTTTGAGTCGGCAAGAAGAGCAGAGAGAAAGGAAATAGAGAGAAAAGAGAGAAAGAAAGGAAAGAAACTTGGATCATCAAATTGGTAAGGATTTGTGTTGGTTTCTGATATAATTTGTTATAGATGTTGGGTTGTAAATGAATCTGCTTGTTGATTAGGTTTCCAGAAATCAGTAACAACAGATTGGAATCGAAATCGTGCAGAAAAGTGGGTTTTTGCAAATAAGGTGAGTTCATTCGATTCGTTGTACAAATCAGTGTTTTTAAGTTATACTAACCTTAATATAGCTGTATAAACTGATTGAGGATTGAATGGAATACATAGATTGAACTGATTTCACAAGTTAAGTCTGTTGGTGCAAGTGTACCACATCTCTATATATTTATATATATTTATTTTGATGATTACAAACACACCGTATTATTGTTTATCTAACAATCCAATCCAAGTGTACAGTTCTTGAAGAACACGAAGATTTTATCTGAAGAGTTCAAGACGGAAGATTTACGTTGTCATTAGTGTTTATAATTTATAATGATAAACACCCTAAAATAATATACCACTTGGATATTTCTAAAAACCCAATAAATGATTTTAATTAAATAGGGTTTATTGAGAAGATCCAGCAAGATTGGTTGCGGCCTGGAAGCTGCCCTTTCTGACGCCGGCATACCGCGTGGTACCGGCGGTATACCGCGGCAGAGGTTGCTGTGCAATGCTGATTGGTTGAAGCTACTTTTACAGGCGGCATACCGCGAGTCCTAGCCGGCATACCGCCACGTACGTATTCCAGAAGTCAACTTTGCATGAGAGCCGTTGGAGTGTCAGTGTACTATTACTGCACGGTATACCGCGTGCTTTTGGCGGTATACCGCGGATGCATGTATCCGTTGGAAGAGCTGCTATATAATGCATGCGATGGTGGAGAAGAAATAAATACAATACAGATACAACTAACAGCCATCTATCCATCTGATCTCTCCCAACTAATATTCCATACTACATATTATCACTACATATTTATTTTATAAAACGTTTTTATAAAATATCCAAGTGATAAATATTATACAAGAGTGATTTCCATTGTGAGTTATACTCCTCTTGTAAGTGTTTGAATAACGGGTGTGTGATCCTGTATATCTCAATAAGCTAGAGCTTGAGAGCCTATTGCTTTCCTTTGTATTTGGTTTGTATTCTACCGTAAAGAATACGTTTATTGGATCGTGTCGGGAAGTGTCTCGGCTAGTGATTTACCAAGTTGTGGTAAATCACTAAATCTCCGTGTCAAGTATCTCTATCCCTTATCTCTTTATATTTCCGCTGTGCATTTAATTATATCTGTTTATATAATTATTGTATATTCATTGCATTTATACTCTGCTTTATTTACTATATTTATACTATCCTGTATTTATACGTATCTGTTGTGTTTTCATATACTCTGTTGTATTTACATTATTAAGATATTTTTATAAAAGAATTTTTGAAAGTAAAAGTTTTAAATACAACCTTACCCCCCCTAGGTTGTCTAACAATTGGTATCAGAGCAGGTCTTTCAAAAATATTCTGCATAAATTTCTTTTATTCTTTTAAATGGCTCAACAAACTAATTTTGTGTTTTCAAAACCCCCTTTGATAGATACTGAAAAGTTTGGCATTTGGGCCGAGCTATTTGAATGTCACGTGCGTGGCAAAAATCAAAAGATTTGGGATATTATAGAAAAAGGGAATTTTAAACCCACCATTGTGAAAGATGATGTTTTTATTGATAAACCTATAGATGAATGGACTACTTCTGATGAAACTCATTTTTGTTTAAACTTTGAAGCTAAGAATATATTATATGCTGCTTTAACAACTGATGAAATTGAAAGAGTATATACATATAAAACTGCAAATCAAATATGGGAAAGTTTAAATAATACTCATCGTGGAAACACGGAAGTTAAATCTAGTAAAGTGAATATTTTAGTTCACGATTATGAACTGTTCGAAATGAAACAAGATGAGTCGATTGACTCAATGTTTAAAAGATTTAACTTTATTGTGACTACGTTGAAAGGTTTGGATCGCACTTATCCTAACGAGGACTATATAAGGAAAATCCTACGAGCCCTTCCTTCGGAGTGGATGCAAAAGATAACATCTTTAGAAGACTCCCGTGACCTTTCCATAATGAAGATAGATGACTTGATCGGTAATCTTAAAGTGCATGAAATTGCACTTAAAAGAAACAAAGATCGGGAGCAAGTTAAAAAGAAGTCAATAGCTCTCAAAGTCGTTGCCCCTAAAGATGAGGAAGAAGAAGAGGAGGAAGAAGCAAGTTCCTCAAATGACGAATCCGAAAGTCTTGACGATTTAATCGAGATGGTAAGAAAACTCTCTAAACTTTTATCTAACAAAAAGTTTGCCAATATTGATAGGTTTCAAGGAAATGGAGACTACCATCGTGGTGGTAAAAATCAAAGTCGCAACGTCCATAACAAATATGACGAATCTAGTGACGATGACAAAGCCAATAAAAAGAAAGGCTTTTGCTATGTGTGTGGTGATAAAAATCACTATGCAAATGTGTGTCCAAAACGTGCTAAACAAATCAACACACCAAAAACATTCGTCGGAGCCGCGTGGAGCGCAAACGAAGATGAAGACAAGAATATCTGTCTCATGGCCGACCGTGATGATGAGGTATCTACATCATGTTTTCATGACAATAATTATGATAGTAATTATAGTGATAATTATTATGATAGTGATAATGAAAATAACCTTGAATTATTATATGAATCATTCAATGACATGGCCGCTCTTGCAAATAAGTATAAAGATGAAATCACTAAATTAAAAGAAACCGTATCTGCATATAAAAAGGAAATAGATGACGGTAAACAAAAATCTACTTATGATTTAGATGTTATCACTAAGTTAGAAAATAAATTAAGTAAAAATATTGTTTGCAAATCATGTGATGTTTTAAATGAGAAACTTGCATGTTTAGATAAAAGAATAGAAGAAAATGACATATGTGCAAAATGTGATATTCTCATAAATGATAATGCTTGTTTAAAAGCTAAATGCGATTTATATGAAAAAGATAATATGTTAGCTAAAGCATTTCAAAATAGCAATGATAAAGTGTTAAAAATGCTAAATATGTCTAATCGCATTAATTGTAGAAAAGGCATTGGTTCTAATACATGTATTGATACGTGCTCGTGTATTCAAATTAAAAAGTGTTTTGAACCACCTAAAGTTGAAACGAGAAAACCTTATGTGCAAAAACCCCCATATATGTCAAAAATGAAAAATGTGAATTATGGGAGGAAACCATATGCTCGCATGTATAATAGTAATTTTACTAGACCTAATGCGAATATAAATGCTTCATTTTATGTGTATGATAAATACAATCGCAAAATTAGAATGGTTAGAAAATGGATTCCGAAAGGAATGTTTAATGTTGACAATCCCGGTGGGATGCGTTTGTGGTTTTAAACAAATTTTGTGGATTGTATGTTGTCTTGTTTTATTTTATGTCGACAACATATTTTAATTTTTTTTGCAGTTTATGTTTTATACTAACTGTTAAAAGGACCCATAAGAAAAGGGTACCACGAAAAATTTTCTTTGCCTTTTGTAGGTGTTTCCTGACGAGGATATAATACGTGTTTCCTGACGAGGATATAATACGTGTTTCCTGACGAGGATATAATACGTGTTTCCTGACGAGGATATAATACGTGTTCCCTGACGAGGACATAATACGTGGTAATTTTTTGCTCACATAAAATTAACCGAAAAATCGAAGCCTTAAGATCCTTTTTTGGTGCAAGTGTTTCTTTTTGGTTATTCTGTTTCATGTCAATTTTATGCGTATCTTTTATGCATTTTTTTTCTCTCAAAATTTTATAAAATCATCAATTAATATCGTTATTAATTTGAGGGGGAGCGTTTTATTATCTTTACCCATGAGTTTATGCTACCTCAAATATATGCATATTTTGAGGGGGAGCATCTCTCGAGGGGAAACATACCGTCTTTCTTGACCCTTTTTGTTTCGACAAACGGGGGAGAGAAACCGCATATGCTCATGCTTAGCGGTTGTGTTTGTCATCATCAAAAAGGGGGAGATTGTTGGTGCAAGTGTACCACATCTCTATATATTTATATATATTTATTTTGATGATTACAAACACACCGTATTATTGTTTATCTAACAATCCAATCCAAGTGTACAGTTCTTGAAGAACACGAAGATTTTATCTGAAGAGTTCAAGACGGAAGATTTACGTTGTCATTAGTGTTTATAATTTATAATGATAAACACCCTAAAATAATATACCACTTGGATATTTCTAAAAACCCAATAAATGATTTTAATTAAATAGGGTTTATTGAGAAGATCCAGCAAGATTGGTTGCGGCCTGGAAGCTGCCCTTTCTGACGCCGGCATACCGCGTGGTACCGGCGGTATACCGCGGCAGAGGTTGCTGTGCAATGCTGATTGGTTGAAGCTACTTTTACAGGCGGCATACCGCGAGTCCTAGCCGGCATACCGCCACGTACGTATTCCAGAAGTCAACTTTGCATGAGAGCCGTTGGAGTGTCAGTGTACTATTACTGCACGGTATACCGCGTGCTTTTGGCGGTATACCGCGGATGCATGTATCCGTTGGAAGAGCTGCTATATAATGCATGCGATGGTGGAGAAGAAATAAATACAATACAGATACAACTAACAGCCATCTATCCATCTGATCTCTCCCAACTAATATTCCATACTACATATTATCACTACATATTTATTTTATAAAACGTTTTTATAAAATATCCAAGTGATAAATATTATACAAGAGTGATTTCCATTGTGAGTTATACTCCTCTTGTAAGTGTTTGAATAACGGGTGTGTGATCCTGTATATCTCAATAAGCTAGAGCTTGAGAGCCTATTGCTTTCCTTTGTATTTGGTTTGTATTCTACCGTAAAGAATACGTTTATTGGATCGTGTCGGGAAGTGTCTCGGCTAGTGATTTACCAAGTTGTGGTAAATCACTAAATCTCCGTGTCAAGTATCTCTATCCCTTATCTCTTTATATTTCCGCTGTGCATTTAATTATATCTGTTTATATAATTATTGTATATTCATTGCATTTATACTCTGCTTTATTTACTATATTTATACTATCCTGTATTTATACGTATCTGTTGTGTTTTCATATACTCTGTTGTATTTACATTATTAAGATATTTTTATAAAAGAATTTTTGAAAGTAAAAGTTTTAAATACAACCTTACCCCCCCTAGGTTGTCTAACAAAGTCGATTTGTGGAACTTGTTGAAATAAACTGTACGTAGTCCCGGTACATGAAAGCCCCGGTACTGAATTGTCCTGGTGCTGTCCCGATATGATCAAGAGTACCGAAAGTTGGAAGTCTCGATAGAGGCAAATCCCGGTACTTATGAGTTCCAGTGAAGTCCCGGTACATGTGTTGACTACCGGGAGTTGGGGATACCGGGAGTTGGGGATACCGGGAGTTGGGAATACCGGGAGTTGGATAAAAAGAGTCAGTTTACAGATTTTGGTAATAGATCTTGGATATGAACTTAAGAATATAATAGTTAAGGTATCCAGAGACTTTGTATTATCTGTACTATTCTAGAAATTGGAAAGTATAGTTTCGTTAATCGTGGAAATGTGCGATTTAAGAATTGACATATATCTTATGTTACTTGAACATATGTACTTTTAAATAGTAGTATGTTAGGTTTATAGACTGCGCTAGTATGATGCTAGGCAGGAATGTGTTAAGTGTAATGGATCCATAGGCACTAGCTTGATATAAACACATGGAATTGATGTGAGTAATCGTAATTCCAGTGTGTGTATTGTAAATGTGGAATTGATGTGAGTAATCGTAATTCCCATTTATGTGTAATAAGGAATTGATGTGAGTAATCGTAATTCCTGAGTGTATGTGAAATAAGGAATTGATGTGAGTAATCGTAATTCCCGGGTGTATGTGAAATAAGGAATTGATGTGAGTAATCGTAATTCCTGAGTGTATGTGAAATAAGGAATTGATGTGAGTAATCGTAATTCCTGAGTGTATGTGAAATAAGGAATTGATGTGAGTAATCGTAATTCCTGATTTCTCGGGATGAATAGAGATTGACATGAGTAATTGTAATCTCTACTTTCTTTCCAATAAATAGCCATGTGTAATTGCGATTTATTGGATGAGAGCATTGATCTAGAATCTGGGATTGATTCGTAGAAGGCTCTGGTATATGATAATATGACTAGGTGAATTAGTCATAGTTGTGGGAGTGGGGTAGATTACCATTGTTGAAAGGAGTTGTTGTACGGTAAGAAAAGGAGTAATCAGGTTTGTTGTAACTTGTTTACATTGATTTTGCAAATGTTATTATTGAAACGAATGTTCTCACTAGGCGTTGGCCTAATCGTTTCATATGATGTTTTCTTATCAGGTACCAACTCGAGGAAATAAAGGGTTGTGGGACGAGCGTTTTGGAATAGCAGAAGTGTTAATTAACAAGAAGAGATTTTGATGGATTGCTTAAATAACTTAGTTAATCTAATTATAGTGATATGATTAGATTGATAGGTTATTTGAAGGATCCTGTATTTGTAAATATACTCTTGATGGTTAATTTCCTTGCTATAGTTATATAAGTTGAAGTTTATATTATCATAACTTGTGGAAAATTGAGGTTTAAATTAGCCCTGATTTTAGGGTGTTACAATATGGTATCAGAGCACTAGTTTAAGCGAACTAAGTATGCTGATAAGATACTTAGACTTAAGCTGAGATGGAGTAGGTTATGATATATGAGATATGGGTAGAAGTGTTAAGACGGGATAGTCTTAGAGTCAAAGGAAATACGTGAAATTAGTACTGTAGCAATGGCAACGAGAATTCTCATGTAAAGTATGTTCGCAATTTCAATTAGCTACTGTTATTATGAATATGAGTTACATGAGCATACTTGTTTCTAAATTGTCACAGTGACTAATGATCGGTAAAGTACGTTTTGCATGTCTATACTCGTATAACCATTTCTTATAGCTATCTCTTTGTGTTATGGTAGAACGATGGTGGGTACGCCACCAATGTCCTTCAATTCTTTGGAGATTAGATCAGTAAATGATTGGGGGTTGGAAAGACAACCTGGAACTGGCGGGACTCATGAAAATCCGCCGAGGCAAACTTTAATAGTATGAAATGGTTGAGTAAGTGGGCCCTGGAATGCATGTATAGTAAGTGTTACAAAGCCGAAAGGGCGACCACTGATCGGAAGTAGAGTGTTATTGATAGCTGTGTAAGGTGTATGAGACCTTTCGTCTGTCATTGGGTACGGTCTGGGTGCGTCCCGCGTACGCCTGTGCGGACAGGAATAAAAACCGTGAGCGGTACCGGTATGCTGTTATGCAGAGGGTATGCGCAAAGCAAATTTTATCGTGTACGACATAGTTAAGGATTTTGAGTGATTGACGAATAAATCACTAATGAAAGAAGTTTTGATTTATTGTTGCACAAGCGAAAGATATGTAGTCAAAGCACGCTTTTAATGTTTATTGTGGATGTGCAATATTTATGATGTATTACGTTCTAAAAAAATGTGAACATGTGGGTTGGAGGATTTTGGTAAATCCGACCATGTAAAGTTTTAAGAGTGGTAAAACTTTTTTTTGGGGCCGATGGCCAATTAAGGGATTAAAAAGGGTAAATATTTTAGGTAACAATGTATTTTGGTTTACGTAATCGTGTGAGTGACACATGTTTAACCAAACGTTTATTTTGGCCTTAAAGGCTTGATTTATATTCAAATGAGTCTTTTGAATGTTTGTCAGTTTTAGTGACTCGAGATGGAGTCTTGGATGTGTTATATGCTTAACTGCTTTCTATTTGAACAAGTGTCGGTCTTAGGTGTAAAGACTGTTTGATAAATTTCGCGTTCTTAATACCTTTGGAACTAATGAACCTTGGCGAAATATATACATTGTGGAGTATAAAAGAGTTGCATATACGTGTACATATATATATACCTGTATAATTGACTTCGTTGGGAAAGTAGCAATGAAGGGGTCGTAGGATTATCATGCCTCGGAGCGTATGTTGCATAATGATCATTAGATCCTTTGAGTAGATGGCTCGGTTTTGAACTCAGTTGAGTCTTAAGAGCATTGACCCGATTTGATAAGCTCGACGTAGGCTTGGGGTTGAAATTGCATGAATGATATTGTAATTGAAGTTTACTTGACGTGAATGCATTGGTTATCCTTTTGGGGTCATATTTGAATGTTAAGTTCAAGTTAATTAGAAAATCGTGAGTGGTAGTTCAACTAAAGTTGGGGAGGAGATATTTAGTGAAATAAACTCGTTTTTTTTGGGCGAGAAAACAGGAATATAAATGTTTTGTGTATGAGTCTATGAGAGACCTGGTCTGTGATTAATGTTATGGGTGGAGATTGTACGATCGAGTAGTGGCATTAATTGCCAAGATAGTTATGTCAACTAGTATGTAATGTGAAGTCAGAAAGAGGGAGTATCCGAATGGAAGTTTTCGGGGAGATCGGATGGAAAGTACTATTTGTCAATAAAGTTGATGGAGCATGTGGCTTGTAAGTTGGTGTGGTATAGTGAAGGCAAAATCGTTAAGGAATATAAGTTGCTCCTTATGTGTGAAAGAATTGTACGAGAAAAGATTGGTTGAAGATCTAAGAATGGGTAGTAACTTCGAACGGTAATGTAGTTTCAAGATAACTTGGTTAAATATTTGAAGTTAGAAATCTTAGTGAAACTGTTTGGTTATGGTTCGTAATGAGAAAATACTATCGATATGTGGAAAGTTGGGAGAAAGAGACAAGTAATACTTGAAAGATAGTATTCCACGCTAACGTGGGGAAGCAATGATAGAAAGATTGGACTTAAGAATGTAGTCTTACTACAAGTTCATTGGAGTTATCACCTTTGATATGCAACCCTTTAGTGCTTGGTTGAGACGTGTTTGTGTGGTGCGATAGTGATGTGAGAAGGTGATAGCATTTTGTGTCGAAGAAACGTGTAAGTCATGGATGCAATGATGGATTGCCGTAGTTTTTGAAGCATAATTGATGAGAAAAGTTGTTATGTGAAGGAGCGGGAATCGTTTTTAGAAAATCCTTTTGATAAATTAAAATCTAAGAGGGTGAATATAGGTATAATGATATTATATCTTTGAGTTGTTAGTGTGACTTTAGAGTCGGAAGAGAGTATGTGAGATAGGTACCCTTCTTTGTTTACCTGATTTCGATTTCGGGGACGAAATCATTTTCAAGTTGGGGAGTATTGTAACATCCTGAATTTTCGTTAATAGTATTTTAATGAGAATTAGGATTTATTTGTATTTTGACTAACCTTGAATTATATGGAAGCTTTATAATTCAATAGGGTTAAAATACAAGGGATTTAAAGTTGGATGTTACTTGTGGGAATATTGTAAATTGAGGGGGGGTGTTGGGTCACTTTTGGAAGTATGTATGGATAAAGGTTAAAAGGAATGAGATATTATCTCATTTTCTTGTTTTGAGTCGGCAAGAAGAGCAGAGAGAAAGGAAATAGAGAGAAAAGAGAGAAAGAAAGGAAAGAAACTTGGATCATCAAATTGGTAAGGATTTGTGTTGGTTTCTGATATAATTTGTTATAGATGTTGGGTTGTAAACGAATCTGCTTGTTGATTAGGTTTCCAGAAATCAGTAACAACATATTGGAATCGAAATCGTGCAGAAAAGTGGGTTTTTGCAAATAAGGTGAGTTCATTCGATTCGTTGTACAAATCAGTGTTTTTAAGTTATACTAACCTTAATATAGCTGTATAAATTGATTGAGGATTGAATGGAATACATAGATTGAACTGATTTCACAAGTTAAGTCGATTTGTGGAACTTGTTGAAATAAACTGTACGTAGTCCCGGTACATGAAAGCCCCGATACTGAATTGTCCCGGTGCAGTCCCGATATGATCAAGAGTACCGAAAGTTGGAAGTCCCGGTAGAGGCAAATCCCGGTACTTATGAGTTTCGGTGAAGTCCTGGTACATGTGTTGACTACCGGGAGTTGGGGATACCGGGAGTTGGGAATACCGGGAGTTGGATAAAAAGAGTCGGTTTACAGATTTTGGTGATAGATCTTGGATATGAACTTAAGAATATAATAGTTAAGGTATCCAGAGACTTTGTATTATCTGTAATATTCTAGAAATTGAAAAGTATAGTTTCGTTAATCGTGGAAAGGTGCGATTTAAGAATTGACATATATCTTATGTTACTTGAACATATGTACTTTTAAATAGTAGTATGTTAGGTTTATAGACTGCTCTAGTATGATGCTAGACAGGAATGTGTTAAGTGTAATGGATCCATAGGCACTAGCTTGATATAAACACATGGAATTGATGTGAGTAATCGTAATTCCCATTTATGTGTAATAAGGAATTGATGTGAGTAATCGTAATTCCTGAGTGTATGTGAAATAATGAATTGATGTGAGTAATCGTAATTCCTGAGTGTATGTGAAATAAGGAATTGATGTGAGTAATCGTAATTCCTGAGTGTATGTGAAATAAGGAATTGATGTGAGTAATCGTAATTCCTGAGTGTATGTGAAATAAGGAATTGATGTGAGTAATCGTAATTCCTGAGTGTATGTGAAATAAGGAATTGATGTGACTAATCGCAATTCCTGATTTCTCGGGATGAATAGAGATTGACATGAGTAATTGTAATCTCTACTTTCTTTCCAATAAATAGGCATGTGTAACTGCGATTTATTGGATGAGAGCATTGATCTAGAATCTGGGATTGATTCGTAGAAGGCTCTGGTATATGATAATATGACTTGGTGAATTAGTCATATTTGTGGGAGTGGGGTAGATTACCATTGTTGAAAGGAGTTGTTGTACGGTAAGAAAAGGAGTAATCAGGTTTGTTGTAACTTGTTTACATTGATTTTGCAAATGTTATTATTGAAACGAATGTTCTCACTAGGCGTTGGCCTAATCGTTTCATATGATGTTTTCTTATCAGGTACCAGCTCGAGAAAATAAAGGGTTGTGGGACGAGCGTTTTGGAATAGCAGAAGTGTTAATTAACAAGAAAAGATTTTGATGGATTGCTTAAATAACTTAGTTAATCTGATTATAGTGATATGATTAGATTGATAGGTTATTTGAAGGATACTGTATTTGTAAATATACTCTTGATGGTTAATTTCCTTGCTATAGTTATATAAGTTGAAGTTTATATTATCATAACTTGTGGAAAATTGAGGTTTAAATTAGCCCTGATTTTAGGGTGTTACAAACGATAACCTTTATGTTCAATTCCATAGCCAAGGAAGCAGCATAATCGAGAACGAGGTTCGAGTTTGGTGTGCTCATGAGATTGCAGCTGAACAAAGCAGGCACAACCCCACACTTTGAGGAGTTCATATGCAGGAGAGACTCCATAGAGTACTTCATACGGAGACTTTTGATTGAGAATGGGAGTCGGGTGTCGGTTGATGGTGTAGACAGTCGTGAAGGCTGCTTCACCCCAAAAGCGTTCTGGACACTTGGCTGATATTAACAGAGTGCGGACAGTGTCAAGAATCTGATGGTGTTTGCGTTATGCACGACCATTTTGTGGATAGGTACCGGGACAGGAGTACTGAGAAAGAGTACCCTGAGATTGAAGAAAATATAGGAGAGACGATTCTTTGTATTCCATAGCATTATCTGCTCGAAGAACCTTTATAGGCTTGGAGAACTGGGTTAGAATCATACGAGCGAAGGTGATATAAATTTTTGGTAGCTCTGAGCGGTTTTTCATGAGATAGATCCATGTAAAACGTGTGTGATCGTCGATAAAGATGACAAAATAACGAGCACCTCCCATAGACGGGTGTGGTGCTGGTCCCCATACATCAGAATGAATAAGATGAAAAGGAGAAGCAGATTTAAAGTCATTAATTTGAAAAGGTAAAACATGATGTTTGCCAAGTTGACAAGATAGACAAGAAACATTTTCAGAGGACGTGTTTCCTAACAGTCCTGAACTAGCTAATACTTTTATTCTAGCTAAGGATAAATGGCCTAAGCGTGTATGCCATAGTTCAAAAGAAGGAGTACTGGAAACTGAAGCAGCAAAATTTGATGAAGGTAAGGGAAGGCGGAGATAGACCACTTCAACCATCCGACCAACTTTACGGCCTACTACAAGGATCTGCTTGGTCTTTGGATCCTGCACAACACAGCCAGAAGGGTGAAATAAAACGATTAGACCGGCTTCCATAAGCTGAGTGATAGAAATCAGACTCAGAGATAAGTTAGGTATATGCCGCACATCAGGTAATTGAATGTTGGGGGTAGATACAGTCTCACTGAAGGATACCGGTAAACGAGTATCATCAACAGTACAGACTGATGAAAACACGCTGGAAGTTTGTTTAAAGACAAACCTATCAGCCTTAGGTGTCATGTGATTACAACATCCAGAGTCAAATAGCCAAGGGTTACCTGAAGCATAGGTATTGCATTGAGAATTCATACCCATAGAACCTGTCATGAGTTGCTCCATGAGCTCTTGATTTCGGCGCATGAGTTCCATAAGGTCAGGCGTTGAGTGGTTGTTATGCTGTGCCGGAGCTGCTGGCGATGGGGAATCTTGAGTGATTGAGCCAACAATTGGTTGAGGCCTGGACTGTTGCCTTTGGTTACCAGAGTTCCTTGGGTGTTTTGGACAGTCAGACCCATAGTGACGTGGCTGTGTGATCCCACACCAGCGACATTTTCTAGTTGGGTAGTTGAGGAGAAGATGGGAAGTAGAGTGACAAAAGGTGCATTCACTATTGTTCCCCTTGCCCGCAGATCTAGACTGATCATTTGTGCCCCATTTACCTTTTGATTTTCCTGAGCTGGAAGTGTAGAGCACGATATCGGAGGGCAGTGGAAAACGCTGTTGAAGACGAGTTTCTTCACTTAGCAGTTCAGTGATAGCTTCTTCAAGGGTAGGTAAAGGATGTCTATGGAGAAGCGAGGCTCGAACGTTCTCAAAGCGATCAGTGAGACCCATGAGAATAGTAACCAAATGCAATTGGCTAAAGTAAGCAGTAAACTTTGGAGCAGTTTCATCAAAGATTTGAGGTGCACCCAGGTTCAGATGATCTCTAAGAGCTTGCATCTCAGAGATGTAGGAGTTGATAGACTGATCAGACAGTTGCCTTTTGTTCTGGAAGGTAGTCCACAACTGATATTGATGAGATAAGCCTGTAGAAGTGTACCTGTTTGCAAGAAAATCCCATAGTCCTTTTGTTGTGGTATAGCCGAGGAATTGCTGATTGATCTCAGTAATGGTAGAAGCGTTTATGAATCCGAGGATGCGAGCATTTGCGATGTCCCAAAGATTCATACGTTTTGCAAAGTCGACTGCACTTTCCTTTTCCTCTTGAACAGGAATGGTAGACGTACCAGTGACATAGGTATAAAGTCCATGAGACTTGAGGAGAATGGACATATGGTGATGCCACAGGACGTAGTTGTTCCCATTGAGAACGACTGAGATGGGATTGGAGTGACTGAAGTTGAGAGCCATTCGAACTGATTCAGGGATTTAGATAAAGCAGGTTTGTCGCAGCCCACTCTTGTCGCAACCAACTGATATCGCAACACACTAGTGTCGCAATCAAGGTCTTGTCGCAATAGGGAAAGTTGTCGCAACAGAGGATTGCGATAAGGTACTATTCAAAAGATGAAGGTTGCGATAACAATACTTGTCGCAAGTGAGGGTTGCGATAACAAAACTTGTCGCAAGTGAGGGTTGCGATAACAAACTTGTCGCAAGTGAAGGTTGCGATAAAAAAACTTGTCGCAGGTGACGGTTGCGATAGAAGCCCTTGTCGCAAGTGACAATTGCGATAAAAACAACCTTGTCGCAAGTAACAGTTGCGATACTTAAGAAGGTCTGAGGGTTGCGATAGTTATGAGATTCATGATGTTCTTGAGTCGAAATTTCAAGACTGGTCGGAATTGGCAGAAATTTGGTACGCAAGTTCGTGACACTATTTTGGACAACTTTAAAACTTGGTGTTTTGTCCAAAAAATAGCAGAAAATGGTTTTTCGAAGCAAAACAGAGTGCAGTGAAACAAAGATGTAAAACTCCGAAAATAAAATCGAATGATACGTACCTACATCTCTGATACCATGTTAGAATTGAAGAGTCGATTGATAAATTGAGAGGTAGACTTGAGATGGCTGAATCGGCCGGTTTTCATATATTGAGAGAGCAATACAAAAGGGAGATTAACCTTATAATAAATCCTAAGAGATCTATTTATACAAGGTAAGTTTCACATAATTACAGAAAAAACCCTGAACTATACATATTAACAATAATACTCTAACATAATAATATCGTTATTTTTTAACTTTAAAGCTGTTATTTTTATAGGATATTTTTTTAATTTACATTTTATAATGATTATTTTGAAAATGCACGTAACTATTTCACTTATTTTCTAGATAGGAAAAAAGGAAGAATTTTACTTATTTTCTATTTTGTCCAAATTATAAATATATTTTACTCGTTTTTTATTAGTTGTTTTATCTTAATTTCTAATTTAAATAGATACATTTTTTATTTTAAAATTGTATGAATATTGTTAATTTTTTAGGAAAAATAAGAGTGATTAAAATTCAAATAAGTATTTCATTTGCTAGAAAATACAATAATTTTTTATTTATTTCAAGATGCCTTAAACTATACAATAAATATCTTTGAGATTTTCTTTTATCATATATCCTTTTTTTTGCCTTTCAAAAAAAAATATATATATCCTTTTTTTGTTCTACATGACATGGATATTCAGATCAACTTATGTGCACCTCTAATCACAAGCATCATAGAAAACAGTCATAAAAATTTGACTTTGTAGGACTTGAACAGATCATAATATATTCTTTTCACTTCATTCATTATAATATTTGAATCTATAATTTTTTATTTATTGATCAACGTTTTAGATATTTAACCAATAATCAATTTTTTTTATTAAATTGTTCATTTACTTTTGAGTAGAGATGGACAAAAAACGGTCCCGGGCTGGGTCGGACCCAAATCGGTCCCGGTCTCAAATAACGATTTCGTAATCAGTCTTGACCCAAATTCGAAAGCCCGATTAAGCTTTATAAGACCCGGTTATGAGAATCGGGAACGGGTCGGGCCCAAACCAACCCTACTTAAGTTTTTTTTTAAATTTAGTTTTAACTTATAAAAAAATATTTTTTGAAGAATTTGGTCAATCAAATACACTAACAAATACGGTTTCTAATGCTAAGGGCCCATTTAAATAACGCTTTCTCGGTAAGAGTCAATACTTTAATTCAACTTATCGTGTAAGTACCTAAACCATTAAAACAACATTGTATGTAACATTTTTGTCCTATAAGCATCTACCGGGTAAGAGTCGTCACTCTCACTTACTGGATAAGACTCTTGATCCTTGTCATTATTTTTACTGGATAAAAATTTCAATAAGTAAATAACCCTTAAGAATTAAAAAGTAAACATAAATTTTAAAGAAATTTCATGTTCACTCTTTTAAAATTATGGATAGCCATGTGCATCATGTTGGGAACATAAAAGGGGTTAATTATTCTCTTGTTTTTTCTTATTCAACTTTATTTGATGCCCATTTTCAATGGAACAAATCCTCATGTGTTGACAACCCACAACCATTCATATAAATATCAACTTATAAAGTATCAAACATACCATCAACAAGCATTCATAACCTCAATGAGGTCCCAAATGCTTGTATTCTTCTTCCTTCTCTTATGTGCTCAATTAATTCCATCTACATTGGCTCTTGAATCTTCATGTAAGCTTTTCTTTTCTTATAAGTTTTATTTTATTTTTATATTATCGTGTGATTGGAAATGGTTACTGAGACAATACTTATTTCGTATTTTGTTTGCAAATCGTGCAGATGAGAAAGTTACAGTTGGTTTGAATGAATATGGTTACGAAAAAGATAGTGTGAAACGTGATGATTTGGTATTGTCGAAGGCAAGTAAGGGGAAGGGTTCATATGGTGGTCAGAGCGATCGTCCTCCAAGTACGAAGCAAAGCAAAGCAGTCTCGATGCTTGCAAAACCACCTGCTTACATGTCAAATGTCGGTATTGGTGTTATTATCATATCTGTAGTCCTTTATTTTTGATTTCTAGTTTATGGGTGTGTTTGAAGTTTGAAGACCGTTTTTGTTTCCTTTCTGTGATTGTTCGGCTTGCTAAAAGTTAAAACTAAGAGTTGATTTAGTAGGTTTTCAAAATGTTGTATGTTTTTTATAATTCTTTTGCTTTAAAGAAAATATTTGATGTATATGGGACAAAACTTATGTATTTGTAAGTATATTATGGTTTTGATTAATGTATTATGTGATATTGATATCTACGGTGTTAGTTTGATTTACATTTTAAACGTGGAAAAAAGTTTATTATTTTTACACATTTAAAATACCTTACAACCTTACATTTGTTGCACACCTTACAAACCCATGTGCATATACATATGCATATGCATACGTGCAAGAATATACATATAATGGACATACATTCATATGGGATAATACATATATGCATTTTATATTATGCACACATTGTTCACATATGCGCATTGATTTATAAGAGGATGCAACAAACACATGGTTTGTATTTGATTTGTATCCTATGTATATAATATATATAGAGTAAATTACGTTTTTCGTCCTTGTGGTTTGTTAAAAACTTTGATTTTCTTCCCTGGTCTTTATTTATTACATTGATAGTCACTATGGTTTGCATATTGTTTCGTTTTTCGTCCCTGAGAGGCTGAGACTAACTGACTAACAACTGGTCAGCTGAATGAATGACAATTTTGACTTTTCACTACTTTTTCTTTTTTATTTTCATTAGAGTTTTTCTTTATCTTTTTTTTCATTAATATACCAATCCAACCTCTCTTTTTATAATACAAAACCCTCCTCTCTCCAACCCCAACATCTTTCATCTCTCTCCTCTCTATAATACACACATAGACACATACACATACATATATATATATATATAACAAAAACCCATATTTGTTTTTCTATTCAGACATTAAAACTAAATATTTGTATATTATATACAGATTTTGATCTTTGTGTATTATATATACATTGTATGTATCTATATATGGTCGGGTTCAAACAAGAACAATACATATTTAAAAGAACACAAGAACGAACAAAATCATTGGTGATTTTACACTAACGCATGAAAAAAGGACGCGTGGCTTTTTTGTGCGTTAATATAAAGTCACCAATGATTTTGTTCGTTCCCGTGTTCTTTTAAATAGTTATTGTTCTCGTTTGATCCTTCCTCTCTCTCTCTATATATATATATATATATATATATATATATATATATATATATATATTAAAATTAAAATTAAAATTAAAACCCCATCCCATGTCTCTTTCTATGGTACCTTCATACATAGTTACATACTTTCTCTCCGGCGACTTACTTACCGGTGAACCTATTTTCCATCTCTTATACACAAAAAAACCCATTTGTTGTTATCGATCTATCTATTCAACACATACCTTATTATCTATCATTGCGCATCTACATCACTGGCCATCATCACCCAAAAGGAATATATATATATATATATATTTATATATATAAAAGACTACTATATATACTACCATCATGCAAATAAATTGCTCACCATCTACTAGCTATGAAGAAAACCAAATGGGATCATCTTCTCCAACACCTCCAGCAACCCACCCCTTAATTTGCTATCACCAGCCACATCCCAACCCTATATCCATCACCGTCGGAGTAAACACACACATACACACAACTATTGAACCAGAAAAATAGAATTTGTATGTATTTGTCTGTTAACGACAAGAGAGCGTTTTTGACGCTACCCATTTCAGCAAAGCTCCATCTGTTTTAGAAATTATAAGCTAGACCTAATTATTATTAATGGTAGTTAACTGTCAGTTATAATTTTTTTTGAGGAGTAACAATCGGTTCATCATGTATATATATGTTATGTATGTACTGAATGCAAGTTAATGTAGAAATAAAGAAGTATGTATAATCTGTGTGAACTCTTTCATTCTTATTCTTGACCCAACACCATCAGTGTATTGTTTTTTTTATTTTCAATGGGTTTTTATTATATATATATATATATGTGTGTGTGCATATATATATATATATATATATATATATATATATATATATATATATATATATAGGGCCCTTCTTTTGTTAACCACTCAAATAGTGTTAACCTTGTTAACTTAGTGTGGACCAATAGAAAGCAAGATACATGGGTGGTTTTAATATTCATTGGACGTTTGATGCAAGGGTAGGATAGGAATTTAACTTTTTTGTTATTTGCAGTAAGTATCTTTTCCTAATGTCACGCCTAGCCAAAATTGTTAGTTATTGATATATTAATTTTTAATATTCATCCTAACCTTCATCATTTTATTCCAGATTTTTTTCATTTAGTCAATTTTTTCACGCCTAAATAATGCAGATTGCTATCATTTCTGTATTTTTTGTCCACGATTTCTTCTGCGATTATTTTTCTGGTAATCGATTATGTTTTAGACCGTATTAATCAAAGACATACAAGTATCACACTAGTACAAAAATGGGTTTTTGTCACGGTTTTGAAAATTGGAGTTAGTCACGGTTGGGTTTAGAACCATGGCTAAAAGTCATAAATAAAATTTGAGTATTGGGTTAGCCACGGCTTAACTAAAAAACCGTGACCATTACAAAAAATGTTTAAACATAATGCCATGGTTTAGATAAAACCATGACTAAATGGTTCTTTAAGGTCACGTTTTTTTTCGTGACAAGTAACGACTAAAAACCGTGGCCATAGACATACATATAGCCATGACTTTTTTGTGTAAACCATGGTTTTATATTGTAACGGTTATTATCCGTGGCCATAGACTGACATATGGCCACATGAAACCAATTTTCAGTGACCAAAAGAAATGTATATATAGTCACAAAAATATGTAAAACGTGGCCAAAAGCCACAGTTGTTTATAGCCACGGTTTTTATTATTTTGTGTGGTCAAAAGCTAACCAATAGTCACGGTTATAAATATTAAACGAAACTATATGGATGATTTCGCCACAGTTATTTCGTGTGACGATTGTCAAGGGCCTCTGATTTCTTTTCATATTATATTATATATATTTAGTATATATTGTACAAAAGACACGAATTGACACAAATATGATCATAGTCTAGTTGGTAAGTGCATTTCTCTCTACCCAATTGACACAAATATGATCATAGCCACGTTTAATATGAGTTTGTGTGGCGATAAGTAGTTTATAGCCATGGTTTTAGTTTACTCATGTGACCAAAAGGTCCCTAATAGCCACGTTTAATATGAGTTTGTGTGGCCATAAGTAGTTTATGGTCACGGTTTTAGTTTACTTATGTGACCAAAAGGTCTCTAATAGCCACGTTTAATATGAGTTTGTGTGGCTATAAGTAGTTTATGGTCACGGTTTTAGTTTACTCATGTGACCAAAAGTTTTCTAATAGCCACGTTTAATATGAGTTTGTGTGGCGATAAGTAGTTTATAGCCACGGTTATAGGAACATTTGTGTGGTTATCAGTAGTTTATGGTCACGGTTTTAGTTTACTCATGTGACTAAAAGGTCTCTAATAGCCACGTTTAATATGAGTTTGTGTGACGATAAGTAGTTTATAGCCACGGTTATAGGAAAAATGCCCCAATACCATCAAATTTTGGATACGTTTATGGCCACGGGTTTTAGGCTATGGCTACGGTTTTTTCATGTGATATGGTGACGCATTTTAAACGTGGCCATAAGGGTATCAAAAGTCACGGCTAGATAGGCTACGCTTTTATCAATTCAAAAAACCGTGGCTAAAGGCCTACGGCCACGGTTTTTAACCGTGGCAAAAACCCATTTTTGTACTAGTGTCAATATTTGTCGTCGGTTCTCATATATGTTTTCCTATATGTACTTACTTTCACAGAATGCATATACCCAAATTTTCACATATGCTTGATATGAAACTGCATATATGCACATCAGATAATTGCATATATGCACATATTACAATTGCATATATTTACACTTTACATCTGAAGCATATATGTACATATCAAAATTGCATATATGCATATTTTACACCTACAACATGCACATCAGAGAATTGCATATATGCACATCAGAGAATTGCATATATGCACATATTACAATTGCATATATTTACACTTTACACCTACATCATATATGCACATGTCAAAATTGCATATATGCATATTTTTACACCCACAACATGCATATTAGAGAATAACATATATGCACATTAGAGAATTGCATATATGCACTTATTACAACTGCATATATGTAAACTTTACACATGCAGCATATATGCACATATCAAAATTGCATATATGGATACTTTACACCCACAATATATATGCATCACTTCACAATTGCATATATGCACATATCAAACTTGCATATATGCACAAATTACAACCTGATATAAGCATATATTAAAGTGGCACATAAACCCATTTCAAAACTCGAAGACCACTGCTTTCTTGAGAGAGTTCGTAGGGTTTCGGCTTGTGTAAGAATCGATTTGTAATCGACTTTTCTGGAATCGATTGGAATCAAATTGGGTTTGCTCGATATGGGATCGATTTGCACACGATTTTGAAATCCCCGATTTGCATCTTCTTTGCAATCGATTGGAATGAACTTGTCGATGTTATCCCACTATTTTTTGGAATCGATTGCAAGCAACCTGTTGATTTTTGCCCACTGATTTCTTTGGTTGATTTTCTTTTGAATCGAGATTGGAGAGAGAGTATGTGTTTGGTATTTTTGTTTCTAAATCAATTAGAGATAAGTTTATCAGGTCCTTAAATGTATCGCGTGGGTTAATTGTTTCCTTATCTGATAGTTACCTAGATTTATTAAATGACAAGAATACCCCTATCCATATATGCTTCAAATGAAATCAACCGTGTTTTTATTTTAATTATGAATTAAAAAATGATTTTAATCTTAGCCATTGATGTTGATGATTAATGGTCCAGATTAGTTAATACAGTTAACACTAAATGACTGGTTAACAAAAGAAGGAGATCCTATATATATATATATATATATATATATATGCGTCTCTGTGTGTATTATAGGTTGGAGAGAGATGAAAGATGATGGGGTTGGAGAGAGGAGGGTTTGTATTATCAAAGAGAGGTTGGACTGGTATATTAATGAGAAAAGAAAAAGATAAAAAAAAAACTCTAATAGAAAATAAATAAGAAAAAGTAGTGAAAAGACAAAATTGTCATTCATTCAGCTGCTGACCAGTTGTTAGTCTCAGCCTCTCAGGTAGGCATGGGAATCACGCCCGACCCGTCGGGTAACCCGGTCCACCCGCCCCGGTCGGGGACGGGGATTCCCCGCAAAACCGGGTATCGGGGACGGGGACGGGGATCCCTGTTTTTCTAAAACCGGGGATGGGGACGGGGACGGGCATCTCACTCCCCGCCCCGCCGGGTACCCGTATTTTATAATATGTATAATATATATATATATATATATGTATAATATATATAATCTGAAAATATATATTTAAATATATAATAATATTTTTTAAATATATATGTATATATATGTATAATATATATATATATATATATTATGTATTTTATAATATTTTTTGTATTAAAAAAAATTCCGATCGGGGAAAAAATCCCCGTTGGGGATCCCCGTTCCCCGGTGGGGATGGGGATGGGGATATGATGATATTCCCCGGCGGGGACAGGGACGGGGATGGGGATGAATATAATGATCGGGGACGGGGATGGGGATTGAGGTCCCCGCCCCATACCCGCCCCATTCCCATGCCTACTCTCAGGGACGAAAAAACGAAACAATATGCAAACCATAGTGACTATCAATGTAATAAATAAAGACCAGGGATGAAAATCAAAATTTTTAACAAACCACAAGGACGAAAAACGTAATTTACTCATATATATATATATATAGAGAGAGAGAGAGAGAGAGAGAGAGAGAGAGAGAGAGTGGGAGAGAGAGAGAGAGAGTGTGTGTGTGTTTCAAATACTAACTACTGAATACTTACAAATCATAAAAATCAATCTAACCATTCATCTAACATAATAAATATTTAGTTCCATAAATACTTCGACGGTTGTCAATCTAAAGCAATTATTATAATAAATGAACTCTGTAATCTTTTATAATTATTTTAATTTTTTCCTAATATAAGTGCTAATCATAGTTTGTATTTTTAAACCTCCCCCCTCCCCCTCCCTCTCTCTCTCTCTCTCACTATATATATAAATGATTTTTTTTTGTATATTCTTAAATAATCTAAAATAAAAAATGTTAAGTTATTAGTATTTTATCTCCTTTACTTTATTTATATGAGATTACACTCCAATTGCACAAACATGCATATACTTTAAACTTATTTTTAGTTTAAGAATCATGTTTTTAAAATAATTATTTTATAGGTTTATAGTTTTATTTAAAACCAAAATTAGGAGAATAAGATTTTTTAGCATAAAGCCGACAACACAGAGGATAAATTGGAACTTGATGCAACTTACACCGATCCATCTTCGGGGTTGTTTGTTTACCTCTTAATGGTTCCATTAAGAAGCAACATTTGAATCGTTAAGAGGTGAATCTTGTTTTGGCAAAAAAATAGCCTGCCTCTTAATGGTTCTAAAACCCTCTTAATGATTTTATATCCTGGATCTTTCTTAACCATTAAGCGCACTGATTTCATTCTGAACAATTACAAAATAACCATATTTCACTTTGAACTATATCATAAGAGCATTTTAATCATTCTGACCACTTAATCATTCTGCACTAAACCATTCAGCAACTGTCAAACAACTCATTGAAGCCATGTTTAAGCCACGAGTTCACATTCGTTTTCATAACCTTAAAATGAAGCCATGTTTAAGCCACGAGTTCACATTCGTTTTCATAACCTTAAAATGAAGCCATGTTTAAGCCACGAGTTCACATTCGTTTCCTTTAAAAATAAATTGGAACCCTATAAAGGAGTCAAATTTTTATAAAGTGGTACCTTTAATTAAATTTAATATTTGTTTTGGTTGATGTTTATGATGTGTTCATAATATATTTATAAGTTATAATAATATTCTATAAAAAATCTTCATAAATTGTAGTAGTATTATAAAAAATATTGAGAGAGAGAGAGAGAGAGAGTTTTAAAGTAAAATTTATTTTATCTTTCAACTAACTTTTTATGACTTAAATTAGACCTAACGAATTAAAAAAATGGGTATTCTAAGTATACCTCCTGCCATTTTGTACACCCCTTCCCTCTCACAACACTTTCTTTTTTAATATTTGATTTTAAAGTTACACTTTATACCCTTAAACTTATTTATTTAATTTACTTTATACTTTTTAGTTTTTTATTTATCATTTTACACTTTAATTATATTAAGATATATAATCGTATATTAACTAAAATACGTTAAAAAATAATTTAATTTTAACAAGTTACACCATTATAATTGTCTCGTCGATACCTTCGAAATGAGTCCAATACTATAAATTTAAGAAATATTTACTATAATATATGTTTTATAGTATTTTTGTTTTACATTATATAATAAATAAATATTGTAATAAGTTAGCTATAATAAATAAGGCATAAGGCATTGTTTGCCAAATTAATAAATGTTTTACAGAATATAATAAACACATATATTATAGTAAGTATTTGGCAAAAACAAGTTAGCTTATAGCTAGTTTATTTTGAGGTACATGTTTGGATGACCATAAGGCATAAGACATTGTTTGGCAAAAATAAGTTAGCTTATAAGCTAGCTTATTTTGAGGTACATGTTTAGATGATCATAAACTAGCTTAATTATGATTTAAGTTACTAATGTAACTCTATCTTGTTTGATAAGGTATATGTTTTTTTTATTTAACTTACTAATGCAACTCTATCTTGTTTTTGATAGCAACAATTACAAAAGATGTCACATCCCAACATGATCATAGTAGCATATGGAAGAGAGGACCAAACTTTAAATCATACCAGTAAATATATAAATTAATCTTTTGTTAATAACTTTTGATTTCTATCTCAATAATAACTAGAAAAGAAAATAACACATGAAGGCTTGACTTTCTTTCTCTTTTTTTAGTGATGGTGTATTTTTGACCCTATGACAAAAATTGGGCTTAAAATATCAAAAATGTCTAAGGAATTGTTTACCAAATGCTTACTAGGTAAGTATTTATCGGATCAATTATTTTTTTGATGTGCATGACAATGACCTAGAACCTTACCTGATAAAAGACAGATATTTCATTCCTCTAACTTTAATTTTTTTATAAAACCTGTGATCTGTTTTGGGAGGCTGGTTTTTGAAGTGGGTGAGTGATGGAATCAAAGTATGCAAACATTGGCCATCAATTATGGTGTTGGTTAATTAGTATATTAATCAAACGTTATTAGCATGACATAAGTTAATAAACACTTTTAAAAATAAGCATAAGTTGTTTTAAATAAGCAATCTCAAATACCCCTTAAAATGCAAAATGGTAAATTTTAACGCTTTTAGAGAGAAAATACTTTACAAGATAAATATTTTACTTATAAAACAATATAACACTTTTATTTTCATGCTAAAAAATATTAAGATTTCGTTCTAAAACGTTAGCAGACTATGATTAACAAGATCTCTTGATATAATTATGATGATGATCTATTAAATAATACAAAGCCAATTTTTTTAAATACGATTGATGTAATAGTTTTTAATATATATATTTTTTGAACATCTTAATAGTTTTCTATAATCATTGGCCTTACAAAAATAAATTAGACAAAAAAAACTCTCCTAAAAGTTATTACAGTAAAGTTTTGTATAAATTTTTAACTTAACGAGTTAGAACGGTAAGAGATGTACCATAATTAAATAATTAATAATAAGAGTATGAATTGTAATATACGATTATAATGGTGTAATTTGTTAAAACTAAAACGTATTTTTTAAACGTATTTTTTAAACGTATTTTAGCTAATATACGATTATATGTGGTAATATAATGAAAATGTAAAATGAAAATTAGAAAAGTAAAAGGTATAAAGTAAACTTATTAAATAATTAAAAGGGTATAAAATGTAACTTAACTTTGTTTGTGAGAGGAGACAAATGTTGAGGGGGTATACATTTAGCGATAGCAACCCTTTAAAAAATTCTTATAAGAAGTCTCTCTCTCACACACACATATATATATATATATATATATATATATATATGATATTCAAGGGTTATAATTTGATCGGTTCTAATTACCCACAATTTAAAAATAAGACCAAAAAGGAAAATAAAAAATGGTTGGTGGAAAGATGGATTGCGTAAGTTGCACGATCTATAGGAAATGCATTTGAACGTCGTTGTATATATATATATATATATATATTGTGTGTGTGTGCGTGGGGACGGGCCTTAAGGGGCCGTTTGGTTAACAGAATACAAAGGAATTTGATGGATTTGGAATGACAAATTCCATAGACCAAATTTCTTAGTGGTGTTTGGTTCACGAAATGCATTGATAGGATTCCACCAAATTCCACGACAGAGTTGAACTATGGTCATAATTTGCATCAGATTTATTATGTTGGGTTGGTTTGGCTTGGTTTTGGACATCACGACAAGATTAAGCCATAGATACCAACTCCGGTGTGGGATCCAAGAACTTGATTCATCAGGTCATGTCCGTAGTACTCGAGACTAGAGAGTTCAAAGGAGGTAGTTCTTTGTTTTTTTCCTTAGGAGAATTTGCATGCACCTCGACTAATATCATGGGACCCTGAAGATAACAGCCAGAAAAAACACATGTGGCATTGTGTACACTCGAATTTTGAGGTAGGCATTTGATTTGGAATAGATTCAAAAGAACTGTAATGAGGCAAGTTGGTATTTGCAGGGAATCAAAGTCCATTATATAAATACTTGCAAGATGCATAATATGAACTCCATAGATCAAACTAGTATTTTAGCCCTAAAACCAAGAACAAAATTTTGACAGAAAATATAATATAAATGTTTATTCCGACTCTTTTGCTTCTTTAGGAGAGCACAAGGATAGAATCCGTCATGGTTCCAAAGAAGAAAGACACTTGCAAACCACTAACAAGAAACAATTGGGTGTTGTTCGACTGCTAGGATCGAAATAAACAGAATGGTTTCCGGAAGTTGAATCTATGACCATAATTTGGTAGTTGAACATCTTGTCTCAAATCTTTATTAACTACCTTCTCTTCTCAAGAATCCAAGTGAAACAACCTTTGAAGTTAGAGTTTCCTCATTTAGGGTTTTCTCACCTCCAACTTTCACAAGGTTTCCTCCTCCCAGGTCCAAGTTCCATATTTCTACTTATTCGAGTTTGGGGTTTTCCTTACAAAACCCTAGTTGGTGAGTCTTCTTCATATACATGCTTAACTTAGTTTCTTAATGCTTAAAATGGAGTATTTACTTGAATGTGGAACTTTGACAAAGCTAGGGTTTTCCCCACCCCATTTATTTGGAATGTGTAGAGTATATATATATATACACTAGCGGTGTACCCGCGCGATGCAGCGCGGGTGAATCACAATTCCGAAACGCGTATTAGTAGAGATTTACACGCATTAGTAGATCAACACGAATTCTTTCTAAAGAAGGCATGCCGATAACTCAGGAGATATAGTTTACCACTTATAACATCATTGATAACCATAAATTTATCCAACCTGGTAATACCAACAAAGATTGTTGATAAGTGTTTTATATAAAAATTAGTGTTGGACAATAATTTCCATGGTAATTTGATTGGCAAATGATAAGAGGGCTAGGTTCTGGTAAGAAGTGCCAAATCAATTCCCTTTTAAGCCGTAATTTATGGAAGTGTATTTGATTAAAAACGATCAACGGTTTAAAAGCATTTCTCACACTTCTCATTAAAAATCACACTTCTTACATGATCCCATGCCATAATAAGAAACAAGAAAATTTTGATTAAGTTAAAGCTAGCAAAAAAGAACCGTTAAAAGAACTCAACAACCTTTCCTTGATAACCTTTTTTGCCATAATCAAACATAATTTACATTTTTTTCGTCTCTTGGAGTGTTAAAAACCTCCCCCAATTTCAAAGTTTTAAATAATTATGGTCAAATGAGTCATGTTTTAGAATCCAAATTTTATATGAATGGTTTAAAATTAGAGGTCATTGGTAATACCTTGTTAAATTACATAAAAAGGTTACGGGTATCATAAGTTGATGCCTTAACGTACATATATGAATTTCAGCAATGAGTCAATGACCAATTTAACCAAAAGGTCAAATATGAGTCACAACAGGGGATAACAAAAAAAGTATGCTAACACTAAATCACTATGCCTCTTGTGCACAAGAATTGCTAACATTAACTTGCAACATGCTTTAGTAGTTTAGTATGTTTATTTAGCTATCGATCAAAGGTCCAAAGTACAACTTAATGAAGCCAAAGATAAACAAACGTTGTTAACCAAAATCAAAGTTGAGGTTAATGTGAGAAACGTGAGAAGTGGTTGTCAAGAAATGGATGCACATTACGATGAGAAATGGATGCACATTAAGATGAGATGCACTAAGATACGATACACCGATCAATTCCCTTTTAAGGCGCAATTCATGGGAGGCCATTTGATTAAAAGTGATCAACGGTTCAGATCCACTTCTCATGTTTCTCACATTAACCTCAACTACTCACACAATGAGGTGAGAAATCGATACCTGCCGAGACATGATCAAAAACTTGTATTTTAGAAAATCAAAAGCCACCTATAAAGCTAAGCATTAAATGAAAATGATAACTTCAGTAACAATTCAACAACATTCACATGTTAGGCACATCACATATTGAAGCACATTGTGATAGGAAGTCTAGTAACGTAATTGATACCTGCATTTGATGTTTAAATGTTGATGTATGTGTCACGATCACAATATTCACAAGGGCGTTAATTCTTCTACCACTATTGTAGCTGCTGATAATCCAATAGGTATACAATCCATAAATGTAAATTCAAGATCTTGAAATACTTTAAATGAAGAGGTGAACCTGCATCTCATCTGCTTCGCTCCTTCTTAAACAGATATCCATTTATGCACAGTTTGCAGTAATATACTTTTATTCAAGGCTGCTTTTATTGTGAATTGAAAAACATAATCAAACATCAAGATCAGGGCGAATAAGATGTACTCGTACATTCAACCCTATACATTCTTTTATATATTATACTCTCATCACTAACAATAAGTACTATAATTCTTCCTAGGTTACTTTGTATATTGACGGAACTTCAAGAATTACTTCAATTATTATTCATTCTTATAAATAATTCAAAATAGATAATGACGTCGTACTACAAGCCAACATATATAACATATTCTAACTTGAAAGATGGATTTTATTTGGGCCTCATCCTCTTCTTCAAGCTTGTCCTCCTACAAGCCAATAAATCCATGAACAAACATTCAGACAGTAAAAAATAGTTAAAAAATAAAAACCATAAACATGTGGCTATAGATAAGAACTATGGACTGCAGGAGCTGAGCGCTGCAATGCTTCAAGCAACAGTAGCATGCCTCTGACTACAAAATACAGATGAATCGCATTTTAGAATAAAAAACCGTGTCATGATAGTTATAAAACAGAAAAAGAATCCAATCCAACCATACAAGTATAGAAATTGTAGCTATAACATGCAGACACATATATAAATATACACACATGGATAAATATATACAAACACGTATGCATATATGTGTGTGTGTGTGTGTGTGTGTGTGATTGACAGTAAATCAAACCATTTCATCCAGAGCAGAAAAAGATGTTCATCTCTCTTTTTGAATCAAGAGTACTATTGTCCAAGGACTTCACTTCATTGCATCTCCCATCTCTTCAGCATCTCGTTTTCTTTGCTCATCGTCTACCACTAACCATATAATAATTAATACACAACTATCATATACTGTGTAAAAAGACTCACCTCATCCTCTGCACGCCAAAGCTTAATTTCTGGCAGACTCGACAACATAATCTTAGCAGAGCAAAAAGATAATTTCAGCCAGGAACATGGATGGGTTGTTGAGTCAGTTGGTCCTTGGAGGTCTAGCAAAAGAGTCCAATGGCTGCAAAACATAATATGGGTTGAGTGCGTTGGTCCTCAATCGTATCTAAATATTTAAAAGGTTATATAATACACATAAATGAAATATTTTTCAATTAATTAATCCACAACACATAATTTTAAATCAATAACATTTTAATCCTTTCACAATTGTTGTATGAAGATTAATGTCCTCCTGTATATTACTCTAATAATAATCAACTCTTTTAACTTCAAAGTTAACCTCCATTTTCTCTGTCTGCTTTGTGGTCTTAATTTCAAAGTAGTAGTGGGGGTGATAAAGAACTGGAACTATACCTGAGGTCCTCCACTTTCTATTTCTCCCCTCATGAAAACCTACAGCCAATTTAGTAAAAAGATATAACATCACCGACACCACAAAGACTGTCACATGAACACACAGGAAAATACATATGTTAGTTTTTGAAGCAAAATTTTAGCTGTAGGTGTAATCAAGAGTTTTTAAAGCAATAATGGGGATGAGATTACACATGCAAAAATGAGGTATCGTCTGCATTTGGAAAATTAATGATCACATCATGTGGTATGCCAAATCGTGGAAAGCAACACTAAATTTGAAAAGATAGAAAAAACATATTCATAATATTATACTTTGAGTTCCTAAATGCATAAACAGAGGATATGAATGTACCCAAGAATTGTGGAATACTGATCTATGCTCTCTTTATATCCATACACTGTAAGCCCTTGATTTACATATACAGACAACGGATCCAACGGTTACCATCTCTTCCAAACAAGTTCAACGGTCAAACTGATATAGTCAGACACACATAAGATTGGATTCTGGATTGTGAAGCATACCCTATTGCGGTCTGCTAAAGAACCCCATCACCAACTGATGCAAATATCTGCTAAATAAAAAAAGGTTGTCCTTGTAGGGAAGTACCACCATATCCTATTGAAACCGATAAAAATCATTAATTTTTAAAAGAAAAACAAAAAATAGCTTAAAAGTTGTTAATGTAGATCCGAAAACAAAGAAATGGTTTACCATATTGTTAAAGCAATAATTACCTGTGTTCCTACACCATCAGAAGCCTAGTATCAACATAATTTCAGCAATGCAGTCGACATGTTATGTGATGAGCTTACTGCGACATTGTTATTCACAGTTTCACACCATTACTTAACAAATTATTCATATTGTTTTTCTTTATAACTGAAATGGAAGTTATTAGCCTTCCTGAGGATTTAAAGTAAATCCAGACAAAAATTGTATAACAGGTAATGCAATTGTGCAGAAGAAAAACCAATAACACATCTTAACATGTTAACTACAATCAATAACAAATAACAGTAATAATGTGAACAGTTGTTTCCATTATTTAAGATGAATGTATGGGAATCAGAACGTGAAAAAATCGACGGATGGATTAAGAACCAATCACTCCGCCATGATCAACCGCAACAATTTCTATGCATATAATACGATAAAAAACAAGCACCGAACGCACAATCAACACAAGTAATCGCCAATACTGATTACACATCTTAACATGTTAACTACAAACAATAACAATTAATAGTAAGAATGTGAACAGTTGTTTCCATTATTCGAGATGAATGTATGGGAATCGGAACCTGAAAAATTTGACGGATTTGATCCTGGACGTCAAGGCCATGGTTGCGATGTTGTTGGGTTCTTCAAAATCGAAGAAACCAAAATAAAAAAGACCCAAAATCGAGAAAACCCCAAAATCAAACTGAAATAAAATCGAAGCTTCGAACATACTTCCCATTATCCAAAATCGCACCTTTTCCATCCTTGTAAGCAGCCATAGCCATCATAACTGAAAAACACAAAAAACCGAGATAGAAATGTTGTTGATTTCGACCCTTTTCTCACCACTTTATTCGATTTACACCCAGTTAAGGGTTCTTGAAGAAAAAAAAAACAAAAAAAATGAAAGAAATAGTGAGGTTACCTTCAAGAAAACAAAGAAAATATCTGGTTGTTCTTCGGCTTCAACCAAAATCAACGAAGATATCTTACCATGAATCGAATACCCAAAGAAAAAACAAAATCCACTTAAATCAAAACCATGAATCGAAAACCCAAATGAAACACAAAATCAACTTTAATTAGATATGGGGTGTTCAAAAACCGTCGAGAGATGAAGAGAAAGATAAAGAAACGCAAAAGAGGGAAATCAAGATTAGAAATCGGGAGAAACCTAAAACAAAACAAACTGAGAACATCTACCTGAATCGTCCGAGAGAAGCTGTGGATCGTCCTGTGTGAATCGTATAGAAACCCCTCGTCTCCAGAGTTATGAATCGTCAGGCCTGAATCCCGTCTTGGAGGTTTAAGACATTGGATTGTAAAACCCTCCCGGTGATCTTTGGTGGTCTCCGTCTCACACTGTATATATGCAACTTTTCGTATTGGGAGGCAGCAAGTAGCAGGTAGAAGCGTCGGTATGGCCTGAGACGTGAAGAGGTAGAAGGGGAGGTCAGAAGGTATGGTCATAACGTACTGTATAAGGGATGGAGGTGTAAGGAGGGATGAAGGTCGATCAAGAGTTGGGTCGTACAAGGGATGGAGGAGAAAACATGGGCTGGACGTGGACCGGTTTTAAACTTCTTAGCATGAATGAGTTGTACCTAATGCATCAAAATTAGTAATTAAGAGATTTTTGAATTTTCTGCATAAAATAGTTGTACTCTATGCTTCTTAAGTTGTCTTTAAGACTTTTGTTAGCATGCTTATATATGTAGTATAGATATATACTTGTACCCTTTGTGGATTATAAATGGGTGTACAATATTTACATGCTTGTAACTTTAATGACTCATAAACGTATATAAGTACAAATGCATATCCATATAAATATATATATATATATGTAAACTTATGATTTCTGGCAATATATATATATATATATATATATATATGAATATGTAAATAGTTGCCATACCAAATGGAGGGATGTTATGTATTTGTTCAAGGTAGTTCTAATGGAAGGAAAATAATATGGAAATTACATGCTACGTGCGGATTGTGGAACACTCGTTCACGATATTATGAGGGGACATCTATCATGTTATTAATTGTAGTAACTAAATTATGTGCGTTCATGATCATGATTTGGGATTGTTATAGTCTATCTCCTTGTGCACGAGGATTTAGACCTTTATGGACTAATTGTTCATTCTATTGTTGGTCGTTTTAGGTCACTAGCGAGTAGGAAATAGGGGACGTTGGGGTCCTTGAGGTGTAACTCGTCTAGTTCGGATATGCAATGTGGTCCCGTAAGTCCTTGAGGTGTAACTCGACGGAGTAGGCACTAAATGTAACACCCCGAATTTCACTCAATAGGTAACTTAAATACTAACGTCGTTTTAACTCAATTACATACCTTGAGGAAACTAATTATCAATCCCATGTGAATATACCTGTTACCTGTACTCTAAATCTGATATTTGGTATTAGTATGGACTGAAACTGAAAAAAGAAATAGAAAGCATGGAAATTAGGGAACCTCGGACGTCCGCATGGCCTAGGGCCAGACGTCCGTGACGTGTGGACGTCCGCGAGTCGTCCGCGGAAGCAACAGAGAGTTTTAGGTGTATTTTGGGTTTCGAGTGTCGGACGTCCGCGGTGTGCCTTCCGGACGTCCGCGGACCACGTGACGAAATTTTACCCTTTATTCCTAAGGTTTCACCTCTCTCACTCTCACTTTACCAAAACGAGCCACACTCCTTCCCACTCCAATTCTGGGTGATTTTCTCTCTAAACCAAGGTGAGTTCATGTCTTCTTCACCCCTTTCCATTTATGACAAATCTATGAGAGATTCATGGTCATTAAATGGTTGTTCTTAGGTGAAACCATCTCTAAGTGCTCCTAGCTAGAAGTGGTCAAAGTTCAAGAGTCTCCATTTCTAGGGTTTCCATCCTTTGAGCTTTAAGGTGAGTAACTTGAACCTAAAAACATACTTGATACATGATTTACCTTACTACTTAACCTGTTCTAACAAATTTACCTTGAAGTGTACCTTTGGGTCAATAAGCTCTTGTCTCCATAAAGAGGAGATTTAGGGGCTTAAGGGTAAGATAAAGGTTATGTAACAACTCACTCTACTTGGATTTGTACATTATATGATAGTATTCAATTGGAAATGGTTAAACCCAAATGTTAGGGTTTAGAGCTTAATGGCTTAATCTATGTCTTAATGAAGAGAATATGGCTTCATGATGATAGTTGGCTTAATATGCAATTTCATACATGTTCCTTTGCTAGATGATAAAACTCATGTTATTACTTGTATGTATGTGGATAACTTGAGGACTACATGAATGTAGAATTACATTCTTAATGGGATGGTTGGACCGTCTTTCATGGGAGTGATGTATGATGTGGTGTACTACTTGGAGTAGTTATTTGTTGGTGTTCACAAATTGAAGGAACCCCTAAGTAGGCACTAGGAGGATATAGTCTTGGGCACCACCTTGGAGGTGTGTGCCTAGACCCACGCCTTTGGGATTAATACCTTGGAGGTAGTCCCGATGTGCCGGTGTAACTCGGGTTGGTGTTTTGGGTCTCCCCCATAGAGTCCAATTTGTGAATGACCATGTTGATATTCCTTATTATGAAATTATTGCATGCTTTAATATGTGTTCAACTCACTAGGCGTTTGAAGCCTAACACTTGTTGCTTGTTTAATGTGTATCACAGATTCTAGCGGTGCCGTCCTTAAGAAGGCTTAGTTGGGGACTTGTGAGCGTGGGGATACTTTTGAGATGCCAAGGATAGAAGATCAAAATTGGACTAATTATGACACCTTTTGTAATCTTATTTCTATATTAGAGATTAGATTAGTCGGTTGTCATTTAGCTTTCAATATTACACATTGTATTGTGAACTTGCATATGTAATTTCCCCTTTTGTCAGCTCGTGCAATGGCATTATATATCACTCTTCCGTTTTATGGAAGTTTTTGTTGATCCCTATTTTTGGGGTGTCACACTAAAGGCATGATAATGAAATGGTTTGAGGATGTGATGTTTTTATGGCATGGGAACTAGGACCGGGACTTGAGGTACAATCCGATAACATCGTGGGTGACTCCATTCCCGTGTTCTTGTCACCCTGATGGTAACGAGTCTCCCCCGTAATTAGAGAAATGTCTCTTTTTTATTATGTTCAGGTGTGGACAATCTTGGCTAAATGGAAAGTGGTAATGTAATATCAAGTGGAGCCGGTATCTTTACTTTATGACACAATCATTATGTTTTCTCCTATACTACATGTATCAATTTAAATCTCACTAGACTTTTGGTCTAACGCTTGATGGCATGTGTTTGTAGATTACAGGTTCCACCTAGCGGCGTCTAGATCGTCGTGTTGCTGGCCATGCTTAGGAGCTTGGGAAGGTCGGGCTTTGGGATCGAGATGAGAGACTTTTTTGGAGATATAGTGACACCCGGATTAATCTAGCTTACTTTAATTCTAAATTAATAGGTTGTTGTGTGTTATGTCTCAATACTCCTATGTTTGAACATTGTCCAAACTATCCTATTTCATTTAAGGGCTTTAGTTGGCTTATATTTTGAAGTTTAAATTTACCCATTTTCCGGATATCCCCTACATTATTTGTTTAAATTTTTAGGGTGTTACAAGTTGGTATCAGAGCTCTAGTTTAAGTGAACTAGGTGTGCTAGTGTGATGCCTAGACTTAAGATGAGACCATTAGGTGATGAAAGGTGAGGAAATTGGGTAGAACACTAAGATGGGACGTTTCGGAGTCAACGGAAATTACGTTATTGTGAATTATGAAAGTGGTGACGAGTATTCTTATGTGTAATGTGTTCTTAATTTCAATTAGCTACTGCTATTATGAATATATTGTTACGTGAGCATGCTTGATTGCTATGATTATGAGGATCAATGATTGTTCTAGTACATTTCCTTATGTTATCTCATAGTCTATATTCTTATTCTTACCCTCTGACGTGACAGACCGAAATGGTAAATACTCGGGGCAGAACTCAGGAAGATAATGCCATGACTGAATCCACGACCGAGCAACCGAACATTGACGCATCAACTTTGCCCCCTCCACTTCCGTCTCTGTTGGGCGGGAGGGTGGAACAGATCCCAAGGAGAAATATTGCCTCTACCAACCCGGTCATAACGGAAGTGACCCCTCAAACTCAAATGATGGACATGATGCGGGCTATGAATGATACTATGGTTGAGCAGCAAGAGTTGTTTATGAAACTTTTGGAGGATAGGGATGCTCAACCGCGTCGTCACGAAACGATTGAAGAAAATGTGGGTGTGGGATCCAGGGGAACCGGTGATGAAAACCGGACTGATGGATTGATTACATTGGAGACAAGGCCGACGGGAAGAGTATGTGATAACTCTCATTTTAATCGTTATTTACACGTCATTTGTGTGAGTTTTTCTTCCGTTTTAGTTGTGTTTTCTTTTGTTTATGTGTTCGTGTTTTTCCTTTTGTTAATTTATTTTTATTTGGAGTTGTTGAGGATGTTTTATGGTTATTTGCATCAATTTTTGGGTTTAATATTGTGCAGCGATTTTGCCCACTATGGGCATAGGGCTCCTCACTGTGAGCACGGATGGATATTCCTATTACCCAACGGATAATGCAATTATCTGGATAAAAGAATGTTATCATAATGAAGATTTGCAAGATCTGGGTATATCAGTAAACTAGGGGCATTGGAAGGTGATATTGGCTATTACCCTTTGGATAAAAGACCTTTTGCCCATTGGGTATTACACCTTTTGTCCATTGGGTATTACACAATCTTGGGACTATAAAAGAGAGGGCTTGGATCAGTTCTAAAGACACCAATTCTTAGTTGTAGTTTACTTACATTCCAGTAGTTAGTTCTTCTTCTTGTTTCTTAAAGACTTGAAGATATGTAGTTGTAATTGTAATTTCTGCCCACGGTGATCCCACTGTGGGCACGTCTTTAAATTTATGCAAGTACTTTTTTATGTATTCTCTTCATCTTATTATGTCTTTCTTTTTAATTATTAGCTAAGCACCCTTGGGTGTGGGTGTGAACAAACTTGAGACTAGTAGGCAACACTTGGGTGTGGCCATTTGTTACTAACTCTCGAGATTGGTCACTTGAGTCGAGACTTAAACTCAACGCGGATAAGCCGATCACTTTGATGTGTTAATATTAGATCTTAGACCTCGAGAGGGGCGGATTCGAAATACGGCTTAAGTGATGCACAAAGATTTGAGAGAGTCTTTGATAACCACGTCGATAGGCGGGTTTTGTATGATTTACTAAGGTTCAAACGCCGGTCGAGATTTATATCACAAAGAGATTTGGGTGTAAATCTCCATATTGGTAGAACTTGACGTTTAGAGTCAAACTTAATTAAATCGGCAAGATCGGGAGTCGGTAACAATGGACACTTTATGGAAACTTTGTAGGACAGGTTTATAAATCGCATCATTTCAAGAGATCGGGCTTTTTATGACTTTTCGTGCTACAAAGCAACTAACCATCTTGTTACTATAAAAATCTCAAGGAAACTTACACCCATACCCATTTTAGTTATTTGTTTAGATTTTATTATTATTAAAAAACACCAAACTCGCTCAAAATATTTTATTCTTCTCTCATTAAAATCGTTGTATTCTCGACTTAGGACTCGAAACTTTGAAGTCCAATCCCTGTGGATACGATCTCGGTATATTTACCACTTTATTACTCGTAGCGATCCCATTGTTGGTATATACTTGTGCCTTCATTGTGGAATTACTGTGCCCATATTTTGGATACACGATATTTAGCTACCAGTATGCTCCTACAAAACCTTTCTATGTTGTAAACCACCGGAGTTCGCCGGTTCTGACAATCCAGTTGCCTGCATGAACTGGATTCGGGAGATGGAGCAGGCCTTCCGGGCTTGTGACTGTGAGGAGAATCATAAAGTAAAGTTTGGTTCTCAAATGCTTCGGGGTTTGGCTTTGACTTGGTGGAATGTATACACTTCCACTTTAGAGACTTCGGTACTAGCTAAAATGACTTGGGTGACATTCAAGAAGAAGATTTTGGAAGAGTATTGTAACGAGCAAGAGATGGATATGATCGAGGAGGAGTTCCGGTCATTAAAGAAGAGAAATATGTCGGTGAAGGAGTACACACGCATCTTTATGGAAAAGCTGAACCTTGTGGGGCATGTGGCCCAAACTGAGAAGGAAAGGATGAAGGCATATTTGAAGGGATTACGGCGTACATGATGGCGATGGTCCAAAATTCGAGAGCCACTAATCTTCGGGAGACTATTGAAGAAGCGAGAGTGATGGAAAGGGTTTATGCAAGGGATAGCGAGGAAAAGTAAAGGGTCAGAGAGAAGAGGAAGTGGGAGAACTCTTCAAGCTCGTTTGAGGAGCCGAGACTTCAACCAAGTGGAAAAGGAGGGGACAGTCGACGGGAGGCAAGGTGGTGCCCTGAATGCAAGAGTAAGCACTTCGGCTCTTGCAACGCAAGCCAATCTTCATGCTATAAGTGTGGAAAGCCAGGGCATATCAGCCTGGATTGTCCTATAAGGGGGGCGGTGTGCTATGAGTGCAAGGAGATGGGACATATGAGGAGGGAGTGTCCTAAGTTGAAGGGAGCCATGGAGGGGACTCACTCAGGGGCACAACAAGAAGGGAGGCCATCCCTAAGGCTCAAGGGAGAGCCTTTCAAATGACAAAGGATGAGGCGAAGGAAACCGCAGACGTAGTGTCGGGTACGTTCTTACTCAACTTCTTACCCGCTTGAGCATGGCTCGATACTGGCACCAACTGCTCTTTCGTTCGTTTGTGTTTTGCAAATTCTTTGACTGTGTCTGTTAGCACACTACTCGAGGTTTTAGTTATAGAGTAGCGTTTAGTCAACAAGTAGTATTGAGGGAAGTTTTAATGGTGAAGGTGCAATGGAAGCACCGTCAGGGCGCCAATGTCATATGGGAATCGGAAGAGGACATGAAGAGACGGTACCCTCATCTCTTTAGTTAATGCTAAATTTCGAGGACGAAATTTCTCCTACGAGGGGAGGATTGTAACACCCTGAATTTTCTTGTAAGTGTACCCCCTTTCGCAATCGTGTACTTGGCACATTAAACTCACTCCACCCATGCAAAATTATATAAATATAATGGTATATATATATATATTTGAGCTTATGCATGTACCGATCCATGCTTGAACTCGTTTCCGTATGCAAGAACCACCCTGTTCGTCACTTGAAGCGAAGGAACACCTTAAACGACAAATCGAGATGTCGGGTAGCGGGCTGATGGTCAACCGCGACTATGCCCAAGGGCAAAGTCGCGATGGTCATAGTCGCACTTCGGTAGCAGCTGATCAAAATCAAACAGTAAGGTGGTAGTCTAGGGCGACATTGCCCGCGACTTTGCCCTAGGGCATTGTCGCGAGGGGCAAGGTCGCGATGGGGGGGGGAGCTTGGGGAGGGTTTTGTGAATCATTCTCATTTCTTTCTGCTGACCGACGCCTCTCTCTCTCCTTTGGCGATTTCCTTCCCTATTCTCTCCTTCTCACCTCCATCAATGCTAAAGAACCTCCATTAATGTTGGTAGTTGAACATCTTGTCTCAAATCTTTATTAACTACCTTCTCTTCTCAAGAATCCAAGTAAAACAACCTTTGAAGTTAGAGTTTCCTCATTTAGGGTTTTCTCACCTCCAACTTTCACAAGGTTTCCTCCTCCAAGGTCCAAGTGTTCCATATTTCTACGGTTATTCGAGTTTGGGGTTTTCCTTACAAAACCCTAGTTAGTGAGTTTTCTTCATATACATGCTTAACTTAGTTTCTTAATGCTTAAAATGGAGTATTTACTTGAATGTGGAACTTTGACAAAGCTAGGGTTTTCCCCACCCCATTTATTTGGAATGTGCAGAGTATATATATATATATATATATATATATATATATATATATACTTGTACCCTTTGTGGATTATAAATGGGTGTACAATATGTACATGCTTGTACTTTAATGACTCATAAACGTATATAAGTACAAATGCATATCCATATAAATATATATATATATATATATGTAAACTTATGATTTTCTGGCAATATATATATATATATATATATATATATATATATATATATATATGAATATGTAAATAGTTGCCATACCAAATGGAGGGATGTTATGTATTTGTTCAAGGTAGTTCTAATGGAAGGAAAATAATATGGAAATTACATGCTACGTGCGGATTGTGGAACACTCGTTCACGATATTATGAGGGGACATCTATCATGTTATTAATTGTAGTAACTAAATTATGTGCGTTCATGATCATGATTTGGGATTGTTATAGTCTATCTCTTTGTGCACAAGGATTTAGACCTGTATGGACTAATTGTTCATTCTATTGTTGGCCGTTTTGGGTCAATAGCGAGTAGGCAATAGGGGACGTTGGGGTCCTTGAGGTGTAACTCGTCTAGTTCGGATATGCAATGTGGTCCCGTAAGTCCTTGAGGTGTAACTCGACGGAGTAGGCACTAAAGGCATGATAATGAGATGGTTTGAGGTTGTGATGTCTTTATGGCATGGGAACTAGGACCGGGACTTGAGGTGCAATCCGATAACATCGTGCGTGACTCCATTCCCGTGTTCTTGTCACCCTGATGGTAACGGGTCTCCCCCGTAATTAGAGAAATGTCTCTTTTGTATTATGTTCAGGTGTAGACTATCTTGGCTAAATGGAAAGTGGTAATGTAATATCAAGTGGAGCCGGTATCTTTACTTTATGACACAATCATTATGTTTTCTCCTATACTACATGTATCAATTTAAATCTCACTAGACTTTTGGTCTAACGCTTGATGGCATGTGTTTGTGGATTACAGGTTCCACCTAGCGGCGTCTAGATCGTCGTGTTGCCGACCATGCTTAGGAGTTTGGGAAGGTCGGGCTTTGGGATCGAGATGAGAGACTTTTTGGAGATATAGTGACACCCGTATTAATCTAGCTTATTTTAATTCTAGATTAATAGGTTGTTGTGTGTTATGTCTCAATACTCCTATGTTTGAACATTGTCCAAACTATCCTATTTCATTTAAGGGCTTTAGTTGGCTTATATTTTGAAGTTTAAATTTACCCATTTTCCGGAAATCCCCTACATTATTTGTTTAAATTTTTAGGGTGTTACATATAACCACCTCCATTCCCCATTTTCCGGCGAGACACATGTTAACAACTCCATTTTTTCCGGCGATACACATGTTAACCACTCGTGACTCCCCATTTCCCTCTCCTGCACCAGAAGTGAAGCCATCACAACCATGTTACCAATATCTAGACAGCCATGACTACCATTTCCCATTTCACTTACCTTTTGCGACAATGAATGGATGAATGATTGGCCAATTGGGGGTAGAGAAAGAAAGAAAAAATGGTCCTTAACAACAAAAACACACAGAAACAACAAAAGAAAGCAAGCAAGAATCTTTTGCAAACCACCATGGTGAAGATGGTGGTTCACCACAAGGATGATGATGGTTTTGTTCGATATCACCACATGGACGATGATAATTTTTTTTTATCGATATCACCACAGGTATCGTCAGGGTCGGAGCCATATTTTTTGCCAAGGGTGGTCCTCCTTAATAAAACTAAAAATAGATATATGATTCAAATAAATTGAAATGTGAGGAAACATAATTTTGTTTACTTCATAGTTGTAATATATCCGAATAATTTATTTATAACGATAACATATCCTAAAAATCTCACTACAATAGGGTGCGTTTGGTTCGCAGAATGATTTCTGAATGAATGGAATCTGTCAAAGGAATTGGAATCTGGAAGAAATTGGAATGGAATGTTGTCAGGTTTGACCACTTGTTTGGTTGACAGAATTGGAATGAAATATGTCAAAGAAATTGAAATCTGTCTGTTTGGTTCACATAATGTAGCTTTGGAATTTGAATGAATTTTCGACAAATGACCAAAATACCATTTTTTATAAAATAATTATTAAATACTTTAATGAGTAAAAAATATAATATACACAACCCAAAAATAAAAAATAAAAAATAAATAAAAACTAAATGTATTAAATTATATTAATAAAAAAATTAAAATTAAAATTAAAATTAAAATTAAAATTAAAAAGTAAAGTATTAAATTAAATGAGGGTATTTTTGTCATTTAGGCAAATTTGGATGGAATGAAATTCAATTCCATCCATTTTGTAAAGGAATGGTGAATTCCTTATTTAGGTGGAATTCATGGAATTCAATTCCATTCCATTCCATTGCAAACCAAACAGCATAATGGAATTTGGTCAATGGAATTGACCATTCCAATTCCGGCCAATTCCGTTGGAATCCGTCGAACCAAACGCACTCTTATTTACTAATTCATGTCCTAAAAGTTAGTTAGACCATTAGTACCGCTACCCAATGAACCCACTTGCCACCTCAGCGCCACATCAGCTTTTCTCTTTCCTACCTTCCTTACCCAAAAGTGGAGTACCGCTAACCCACTGAACCCAATTGCCACCTCATCTTTTTTAATTCTTTTATTTATACATTTAATTATTTAACAAAATAAAAATATTTATATATTTTTAATAAATAAAAATAAGATAA
The DNA here is from genome assembly GCA_033807775.1 of Saussurea involucrata. Taxonomy (NCBI): domain Eukaryota; kingdom Viridiplantae; phylum Streptophyta; class Magnoliopsida; order Asterales; family Asteraceae; genus Saussurea; species Saussurea involucrata. The sequence continues at coordinate 12,749,690 of CM066317.1, read as the reverse complement.
ATAATAAAAATAAAAATGCATATCATTCATTAAAAAATTAAAAATTACAAAATACAAAACAGTAAAAAAATAAAAATTACAAAATACAAAACACTAAAAATTATGATATTTTCTAATTTTCTCTTTTCTCGCTAAAGTAGCCCTCAAAACATCTCCCGAAAGGTGATCATGCGGGGCTATGAAAAACTCGAAGTCTTGTTCATATCGTTTTTCTCGTTCGAGTTCCAACTTTTGTTGTTCGAGTTCAAGTTTTTTCATTTTGTACTCCATTGTACCCTCAATCTGCTCGTTGAACGAGCTTATGGTCGTCAACAACTGAGTAACACTTTCGTCCGGATTCGACCCGGTCGTATTACTCGTTGATGTTTTTTTTGCCTTGTTTCTCCCGATGGGTCGTTGAAGTTGCTCGACCTCGTCGACCCGAACATCTTCATCGTCATCATCGGAAGGTTTGGTACGTTTTGAACCCCGGGATGAATTTGTCGACATCGTTGGAACCGGTGACCATTTTGGACATTTTTTTAGGACATCCCAAGCTTGTTCATGGGTGAAAGCAACCCCAATATCCCCTTGGTACCGGTGGTGTGCCATTCGTAAAATATCGGCTTCACTCATTCCGCTTGATCTATTATTGACCAAGTTGTTGTAGATGCCGGCAAAACACGTAATTTTCTTGTTGAGGTCTTTGAACTTGGTGTTCAGTTGATGAAATATTCTATAATATTGGCGACCCATAGAATTATAGAACACCTTCGAGATTCGGTTCCAAAAACTGTCTACATTTATATAAATTCAAGTATAAGAATAATAACAAGAATATTAATAATAATAATAATAATAATAACAATAATAATAACAATAATAATAATAATAATAATAATAATAATAATAATAATAATAATAATACCACCGGTTTGTGCGTTACCGACAACGGGGTCCTCCGAAACGTCAACCCACGCCGACACTAACGCGACTTCCTCCTCTTTAGTCCACATCTGTCGGGTGACTCTATTTTCATATTTTTTTTTCTTTTTTCCTTTTTGCGTTGGTGTCGGGTTTGATGGTTCCGGGATTGATTGTTGTGTGGAGATCGATTGTGGTGTGTGCGGTTGTTGGGTTTCAGGAACAAAGTCGTCGTCGAGATGGATTGCTGGTTGAAGAAGTTGGTAATTGGCGGGAGTAAAACCTTGTTGAATCAAACCAGGATATATAAATTGATGAGGAATATACGGGTGTTGCGGAAATTGTTGGAAACCAACGTTCGGGGCCGGTTGCGGAATATAACCTTGTTGAGAAAACGCTTGGAAGCCAAGCTCCGGGTCTTGTTGCGGTGTATCCGATCGGTTACGACGGGATGTAGGTGTGGTGTTTGGATTCATGATGAAATTTAAGAGAAATGGAAGAAGGTATTGAATTTGAGAGAAATGTAAGAAAGTATGTTTTGGTGTGAAAAAATAAGATGGTATAGGTTAATATATATAGTGTGTATAATTTGAAAAAAAAAATTAAAAAAATTGTAAAATAGCCGTTGGTAAACGGTATTGTTTAAAAAAACTAAAAAAAAATAAAAAAAATTTAAATATGAACGGGTATCATCGGGTTGGTGAACCCGCTCCCCTTACCCGCTCTTACCCACTAGCCCAAATTGCCACCTCGGCCATACCCGATCCCGTACCCGAGGGCGGTACGGGTGGCCTTATGAGCCTATCAGAAAATATGAATAACCTAAGACCATGAGTACCGCTACCCAATGAACCCACTGAACCCGATTGCCACCTCAGCGCCACATCATCTTTTTTCTTTCCTACCCTCCTTACCCTAAAGTGGAGTACCGCCTACCCACCATACCCGCTGAACCCGCTACCTCCCCGCCACACCCACCCTCCTCACACACCCCCTCGGCTTCCATCGGGTTCACGAACCCGCTCACCGAACCCGCTCCCTACCCCCCCCCCCCCCCCCCGTACCCCTTACCCGCTAGCCCGAATTGCCACCTCGGCCTTACCCGATCCCGTACCCGAGGGCGGTACGGGTGGCCTAAGAGTTGAAATTGGATGGGCCTTATCTAAATAAAATTGGGCATTTGAAACGTGTGAGAGTGGGCCAAGGAAAGGAAATATAATAGAACATAAGTTGGGTTTTATTTGTAGAAAAAGAAGTTTGTAGTTGAGGGTGGGCCAGTGAGGCCTCTAGGCCAAAGCTGGCTCCGCCCATAGGTATCGTCCTTATCGTCTGTTACAAACCATAAAAGGAAAATGGGGAGTCACGAGTGGTCAACGGAAACAATGGAGTTTATCAACGGGTTTGCATGGACGATATCACAACACCATTTCCCTTTCCTCGATCTCTATCTCCTGGGATTTGGGAGTTTAGCCAGTGATGAATGATTTGGTCGGCGATGGATGATGTTAGCGATGGCTAAGCGATGAATTTTTGGCCTTGTGATTTGGCACGCACGCGCACACACACACACACACACACACATATATATATATATATATATATACACACACACACGGAGAGGTTCAAATGATAAATGTTAAGTGTGTGAGAAATAGATAAATGATCCTAGCCCTTCACCTGGTCAACATTTGCGGCTTTGACCGTGAAGCACCAGATAATTCCTCGTGTGGTCTGCAGAAGATAGAGGGGTGGTTTTGTAACTTTTACAAATACGCGAGACGAGTTCATATGTGAACCTGTGTGATTCACATATGAACTATACGTTCATATGTGAAGCAGTTAATTAGTTTATATGAGAATTAGTTAATTAGTTCATATGTGAATCACAAATATTCATATATGAATCTATTAATTAGTTCAACTGATTCACATATGAACCTACAGTTAATTAATTCAGATGTGAATCAATTAATTAGTTCATATATGAATCACAAAGATTCATATGTGAATCAGTAAAAAAAAATTCATATGTGAATTACACGAGTTCAAATATGAAAATATAGTTCATATGTGAATCATACAGGTTGACATAAGAACTCGTCTCATGTATTTGTAAAAGTTACGAATCTGTCATTCTATTTTGGAATAGCCGCAACTTTTGACCAGTCAAAGCCGTAATTTTTGAGCAGTCAAATTCGATCTTGACCATATGAATGACTGTCACACACTTAGCAATTCTCATTTGAACATATGCTATATATATATATATAGAGAGAGAGAGAGAGAGGCTCCGTAAAATGCAAACCGTGCATTTGTTGCACCCCTTACAAACTACAGTCTGCATATGTGCAGACTGCATCATATATGCAGAACCAGTCTGCACATATGCAGACTCTGGTTTGTAAGTGGTGCAACAAATACATGGTTTGTATTTTATTTGTACCCTATATATATATATATTCTAGTTAATTATAGGTTGGTCCTATGATTTAATGCTTTTTACAAAAACAAAAAGAAAAACAAGAACGAAATATAAAAGGAGAGACAAAATATTGTTGGACGAAAATACTCTTGGCTCCAACGGAGTTTTTTTAACGAAGTTAGTGACCAAGTCCCATTTTCAAAGCAATATCCAAATGTGAATGACCAACTCTTGACTTATGAAAATATATGTCCAACTTTCAAAGAAATTTAAAAACATCAAAGACCAAAATTGGAGTTTACTCTAGAAAAAAAAAAGATTATTAATTGTAATGTCATTGTAATAATATCTCTTTTTAAATATATTAGTTATTTGTTAAATTTCAATTTTGGTTCTTAAGGTTTAGTGAAAAATATGATACTGTAACTTGAATTTTAATAAGTTAAGAATTCATCCTTATGGTTTTAATTTAACTCTAAAAATGGCCCCCGATCGTTAACACTGTTTATTTTCTCTATTAAAGAAAGGGGCATTTCAATCTTTTTATCAAAATCTTTAATTTTCTTTCAAAATTTAACATAATATTTTATTTTATATTTTATACTATTATAAAATTTGTCTCTCAATCCAATTTATATTTTATTTTTTAAGAAGAAAATAGAAAATAAAAATTGATGTTATTTTTTTTAAAGAGAAAATTACAAACTTTGAAGAAAAGACTAAAATGTCCTTACTTTAACATAGGAAATAAACAAGGTTAACAACCGAATACCACTTTCAGAGCAAAATAAAAACCATAAGAATGATATCTAAATATATAAAAATTCAGGTTATACTTTCAGACTTTTCACTAAACGTCAATGGCCAAAATAAAGTTTACCCCTTATGAAATTAAATAAAACCAAAAAAGCAGTATAGGGGGTGTTTGGGAGTGCTTATATTTTTGACTTATTTGCTTATAGCTTCTCCCCACCGCAAATAAGCAGTTTGGAGTGTTTGGATAGAAAAAATCAAAAGTGCTTATTTGCTTCTCCTCACCACAAATAAGTCGTTTTTGATAAGTCAATTCATACCTACTTATTTACTTCTCCTTATTTCTTTATCTATCCAAATTACCTTTTTACCCTCAATTTTTAACAAACACTTTTTAAAAACTGTTTTTCCTCACCACATAAGCAAATAAGCATAAGTTAAAAATATAAGCACTCCCAAACACCCCCTAAATTCTAATCCATTCTAAAAAATAACGATTAATTTTCACGTGTTATCCAACTCATCTATTTTACCAAGTCTATTAGAAGCCCATTTTTAGCTCGAGGCATTTTTTCGGACTAAAGGCCCCTACAAGTATTTCTAAAAGTATAACCTAAAATACAATTTAGTTTTGGAGGCAAACAAAGGTTTCCTTTAGAAATGAGCAGAAAATGACGGTTTGGGATCGGTGTAAGAAAATTCAACCCAATCAATGTTGTCCAAATCCGGCCCATAAACGATCGACACAGTTTAAGTTCGGTCAAAAAAGGTTGATCTGACCTCAAATTCTTTTGTCCGATAAGGGACCACCGACATTGATCAATGCAACATGTTCCAGTCCAGTTCAGCCCAGCCCAACAATGCTGGTGTTTTGCCCACCACAAGCAGCCAAGTATCTCAAACGAGTTGAATGGCTTAAAATGAGCTCAATGCATCAAAATATAACGAAATTTGTCTTAATTCTTATTCATTGTAACATTGATTTTTTTCCCAGTTAGTATAACCAAACGTTTAATTCGTCTTATCCCGCACCCGTTTTACCTGATAAATTGGTTTTCAGGCTATATGTCATCAGTCGATTTTGATATGTCATTTTTACACGTAATCAAGAATTGAAATATAACTTGACAACGTGATAGCCACCTCACTAATAGTTACAAGATTTGCCCGTTATCAGTTGAAATGGATACAAATGAAAAAGAATTAAATGTTTATTACACTAATTGAAAAAATTATCGTCATATCTTAAATATATAAAAGAAAATGTTAAATGACTTGAAGATGCACAACCTCACATATTTTTTAGCATACAAAAGTAATTTAATTATATATATATATATATATATATAGATAGAGAGAGAGAGAGAGACTTGAGATCAGACTATTTCCGTGAGACCACAAAAATAACAGTAAACCTTCACAGCAAAAAGACTGTGAAGGTATTGTGAAGGTAAACCTTCACAGCAAAAGACTGTGAAGGTTCGGTGTTTTCCGTACATTCACAATGAATCATTGTGAAGTTTTAGTGTTATTTTTTGGTCTCACGGTCTCACGAAAACAGGTTGGTCTCACGTGAACCTAACCCTATATATATATATATATATAATAATTCTTCACGAGTTTTGTCTATGGAGCAGATATCTCATGTCTTTCTTGGACGGACCAACCCGATCCCAAGACTTTCGGAGATCAAAATATGGGATGAGTTTACTTGCTAATTTTTGTTAAAGAGTTCGGTTAAATAGAATCATCGATCTAAAAATCAAATAAGATATTGAAAAATGACCCATTTTTTATAGTATATATCGTTCACATGTTATGGCGAATAAAGGGGGACCAAGAATCCATAATTGAAGAATCCAATTTTACCAACCTTCAAAAAGTCAAACCAAAATACATACTATACTATGATTAATGTTATTTTTCAATCAAATCTTTAAAGAATAACCAAAAAAACGAAAAGAATTAGGTTCTATAATCAAGTATTCTTTCCAAATATGGAAAGATAATAATGCATACATCGAGTCATGATCAAGTTACGAAATCGGATATTGATGAAACTCGGAAGTCGTTCTCTTGACTACTGAGCACAAGAACATGTTGTCCCAAATCTCGTGTAATTTTGTTACGCCCATTTTGGACGTTTGTGTGAATAATTCTTACGCATCAACGAAGAATTATCATAAACTAGTGGCATTAACTTTTATTATTCTCGATAATATTCGCTCAACTTTCTATATAAACCGGCCAAATGGCTTGTGCCTTGATTCATTAGTGTAGTAAGTGAACACATGTATCGATTTAAGGAGATATTCAACCGTCCTCAAAAGCTTCCAATTCTCCGGTATATGAATATCAAATACTAGAGTGGTGGACCCGAGAGGCTAGTCAAATACCTCCTTCAGGTTCAGAGAAAAAAGGGTTTGGTCTCTTTTGCGGGCCTCGTGAACACCATCATGAACCTAACTCACAAAACGAGATATGTTTGAAATAATTTTCTTAGGTTTGATCAAACTGTTTTTTTGTAGCCAAAGCATGAGTTCTGTACAAGAAAGATGCTCGAGAAAAGATGACAAAAGATCAATTCCAGATTCCTAGTATCAATCACACAATCAAATAAGTCAATTTGTGACCTTATTTCAGACCGATTTTTGTTAAAAATAATGATACACTTACGGTGTGCATGCAACATGTATATCATGTTATATGTGCATGAACACATAGAACTTGATGACGTACAGTGTTGGGTGTCAATTTCCAAGTATTATGCAAGTATTATGGAATCGTCACCGGTCTTCAATTCCAAGGTGGATTTGTTTCTTGATTTCTTGTGCCCCTTAATGGCTAGAGGAGGCACGAGGTACTTTACTTTGTGATGGTGCTAGTCGATTAAGGTAAAGAAAGGATGATCACAACTATATAAGTGTCACAAACGACTTGAATTATTTATAACGTTCATGAGGTTGCAATCGGGAGATATCCAATTGTCCTCAAAGGCTTTCAATATTCCAGTGCTACGTATATTCTGATCGTAGCGCTGAAATATTGGAGCACTAGAGGACTGTTGAAATTTTCCTCTATTGGTCGTGGTTGTTGCTAGATCTCGTGTATTCTTGTATACGAAATAATTTTGGTTATGTGCTTCATTTTCGAGGGAGAGCAAGCGTAAGTTGAAGCATAGACAAAATCTGGTTTAGAAAGTTGGGCATAACGAAATTACCCAATTTCGCTTTATTACATAGAAACTGTTATATATATTTTTATCAGTTTTCATGGTTTTGAGTTTCAGATATTCTATTGTGTTACATCTCTCGACTTCGTGACCTCGACTAGTTTGATCCAATTGTGTTTCATCCAAACATATGATGTTGATAACATGTATAGGCTCGTAGTTCAACATTATAAAAAATACGTATATTGATAGACGTTTGTACACTTTTCGTCAAATTATTTGGAGTTGTTCTAGCTAAAAAGAATGGATTTTATTAACTAATTATCCCTTCCGACGTATGTTTGAGTAACCCATTTTTAACTAAAAAACAAATATTTAATAACAGAAAAACGAGCTCACTAAAATATTATGACCTTATATGATTTTTTTTGGAAAGGGTATCCCAGGCACAACCCGGACTAATCACTGACAATTTTGAAACTTAAAGATGTCTTATCAATGTTGAGGACACTTGGGATCGAACCCTGGGCAGATGGGATATTCCATCACATCATCCAGGGCGATCAACCACTGTACTACAACCTGATAGACTTGACCTTATATGATTTTATATGATTTGGCTTTACAATTAAATATAAACGTATTCTTTTTATTTTTATTTTTGTTTCTTTTTTTCATAAGCTTTTGACACCACATGTACTCGTCTTTGATATAGTGAAATTGCTCATTTTTTGGACCCAATTTGGTTGTTAATTGTTTTATTTTACTCTTTACAAAATATATGTTTCCTGCCATTTATTTAGAGGTGTTTGATTAAGGGGCTCTTTGTTTACCTCTTAATGGTTCCATTCAGAGGCAACCTCTGAATCGCTAAGAGATAAATTCTGTTTGGCAAAAAAAATGCTTGCTTCTTAATGGTTCAAAAACCCTCTGAATGATTTAGCATCCTAAACCTTACTTAACCATTCATCACCCTGATTTCATCCTAAACAATTATCAAACAACCATATTTCATTTTGCACTATATCATAAAAGCCTCTTAATCATTATGACCACTTAATCATTCTGCACTAAACCATTCAGCAACTGCCAACTAGCCCCTAAATGTATTAAACGGTTTTTAATGAGAATTATAATAAAAAAGTTGTTTGATTTATATAATATAATATAATTAATTCATTCCCTCGTGATTTTAGTTTTTCATTCCAAATTAAACCGAGTAAATACAAATTTATTTCTAATTTTATATATTATCTGTCATTTTCATTCTCCTAAACCAAATTAAAACGATTAAATCAAATCACTGTCATTTTTCCAAAAAGAATCCACGAAAGGACAAGGTTTCAACACGCCACCTTTTAACGGCTAGTTCGTTCGGTAACCACCGCCGTCATTTACATGGAGGTTTATTGCGGTCAAATAACCATCCTCATCTAGGGCATCTCTAACTAGTGCTATACCCGTCCGGTGGCCGGATATACAACATGACGTAAAATTCTAGTAAATGTAAAAACAAAGTTGGGTGATATCTCTCATGAAACTTTGAACTATTAACCTAGAGGGTGTTTGGGAGTGCTTTTTTAGTCCAAAAGTGCTTTTGGCTAAAAGTGCTTATTGACTTATTGCTTTTGGAAAAAGGAGTTTTTAAAAAAGTGTCTGGATTAGCTTTTGAGATAGGAAAGTGTAAAATGACCAATAAGTCAGGAAAGTGTGACTTCTTGAAAATCACGTTTCCAATGCAAACCAAAAAGCTGTTTTAAAAGTGCTTTTGCATTTGCCAAACAAGCTTTTTAACTTATTGACTTTTTGAAAAGCCAATAAGTCAATAAGCAGATTTAAAACACACTCCCAAACACCCTCCTAGTAGGCATCTCCAGAAACCAAAAGACAAGGGATGAGCATCTCTTCTCTCCATTAGCGAGGGCAAACACGATTTGCTATTTTTTCTTCATGTCCCAAGAACAGGAGGATGGACTTATTTCCATTGGCAACCTTTGGATCTTTATGAAGCAGATATCCCTTTGATTTCACAAATAATTTTTTGCTTTGACCTCATTGTTACAACTTTTTGAAGAAACTGTACTCCAACATTCTTAAATCTGTTTCAAAACAGCAACTTCACCCTTCAATAAACCACCAACAGAAGCAACATATGCAATGGAAATAGGGAAAAAACATGGGCATTTCTATTAAGCCTATTTATACCTTCTCTCCTGCAGATATATTAGTTCTTCCTTCGGCTTCTCTAGTAGAAAGAGGTCCAATTGCGCCTCTGTAGTTCTTCCTTCGGCTTCTTGGGATACATATGTTAAATTTTAGCTTTATAATCATTCAATTATGATGCTCAATCTATCAGTTCTAATCACATATGAACTAAGAATAGATTCACTTGACATTCATTTTTGGAGGAAATATGCAATTCAATTCAAATCAAAAGAAAATTAAAAAGGAATAAGAACACGAACCTCAAAAGTTCTAGTAGCAGTTCAACTCCAATGATGGATTTGGATTCCAAAAAAACTCATTACTTGTAAACCTCAATAAAATGTTGGTTTTCCCAACACGCGAATCTCGTATCAACACGATCTTGAATAAATAATCGTACTCCTGATCTACCCTACTCGTCATTCTTCTCTTCTAACCTGGCAAAGATATGGATAGATCTAGTTAGATCCCAAATAAACCGACTAAACTCGATTGATTTCGAACAAAAGCCACAAACTAATTCGGAAGAAAAACTCAATGTAATCAGCATTCAGTAATCAAGCCAAAACTGGGATCACATGAGAACACTTAAAGCTGGTAAATGGATCTTTACTCATAACATAATAATAAAACATATCGATCTTCTAATTCCCATAGATTGACCAAATGGTGGTAAATAAAAATATCAAGTCAATAAGAAGAAATGGAAGCTAGTCAAAACATTAATCATGAAATTTGATGCCATGTCTATCAAATACCTGATTCCTGGAGGTTTAAATGGATATTCTGGAGGAAACTTTATTTTTCCATAGTAAAATCCACCTAAAGTATTTGAACCAGTGAGATTAGAACGGAATCAGGTGAGGATAACCTTAAGACTAAAAATCAATTTCTTGGTGTCAAAATAGGAAGAACAAACCTGCAAAAGACGTTCATTGGCTCCCCTCCAATACATAATCTGAATTATAAGTACGAGTCATATCACATACATGTATAGAACAATGAGGTGAAAAGGGAAAAATCAAAGTATCACAGTAAGGTGCGACTGGCTCTTGCGACTGGCTCTTATCTGGTAAGAGGCAATGTTGTTCACCAAAACTAACTTTGCCTCTTAACGAAAAAACCTTAGCTCGATTGTGTTAAGATTCGGACCCATTGCTGCCTCTAGTTTCCCTTTGTCTGATCTAATGCTCCACAACCATTATGCTAAATACTGGCTTTCCTCGGGCTGCTCTTCATCCAACGCCATTAAACCCTAATAATCTAACATCAAATTAAATCCTAGAATTCTTATGCTCCCACTATTGGAACTAAAATTAATTGAAAACAAATGAATGTCAAAAACGATTAGAACCAAGCAATTGATGTTGTACGAACCATGGCAAGGGACACAAAGCCAAACCACAATACACATACATGTATATATAATATATATATATATATATATATACACCTCTCCAAATTGGCAAACCACGTGAGGTTTTTATAAAAAAGGGGCTTGGCTTATTTTGGACAGCCCCCACTTAACACAAACAGCAGCTTAAGTGAAACCGCAACTGTTAAAAATGGCCGAAAACACAGCAGCAACTTGACTAATAAAAATAGCTATTAATTGCCCAAAACGCAGCAGAAAATCTACTTAAAATGCCCCAAAACGCAGCAGAATTTCTACGGTTTAAAGACAATTTAACGACCTACTATTGCTGCCATTGCTTTATTTACCGAATCGGTGCCATTCGAGCAACCGAACAACTTCAAATCAATCCCAAATAATCTCAGAAAACCCCCATATTGATTACTAATCACATAAGTCCGAGATGGGGATAGAAACTTACTTCAGAACGACGACGATTCGACCAAACATTGCTTGCTTTTGCCACCAAGTTCTCTCCTATTTTCTTGATCGATTTCTCCCAATTGGTTTTCTCTAGCGATCACCAAGAGTTGAAATTAGGGTTTAATAAAATAAAGAGGCCGATCAAATAAAACCGATCAACACTTAAAATTATGATTTCCAGCTATCAACTTAAAACAATGCTCGACTGAAATAATATATTTACTTGTTTCATAACGACCACATTGCAAGCCCCAATCTTTTGCAGCTTCATTGATGGCTATCCGGAGAAAAATAAAATGTTACCCCTGAAAATGTAGTAAGAATGTATGGTTTGAATCATCAAGTTACTTTTGCGAGTGATAAACAGATGTAAAATCAATAGGGGGTTGCATATCCAATTTCACAATTCCGCAGTGCACTCTATAGAATAATGTTTCTCCTCTAAAACGTAATTAAGAGATTTTCAAAAATTGTACCCGTGATAGTTTGGTGATCCCTTGAAACCGCCTTTTTCGCCTCAACCTGTTGAAATTGTCTCACATTTATCTCAACTGTTCTAGATCAAATGCTTTACCATTCTGCCATAAATGTTGTGTTTCTCTTCGGTGACTCTTTCAGCAACAACAGGATCAACAAAAACTACAAAACCTGTTGAAATCCAGACTTTAAATACCCGGTTCATGAGTGAAAAATGCAAATCAATTTTTGACTCTAGATTGTATGCAATTACCTTTACAAGAAACACTCAAATGAGCAAGCGTAATATGAAATAGGTATCATTGGGTTGATAACAACACAAGCGCATCTTTCGATGATGACGAATCTAACTCAATTGCTACAGAATCTTAAAAACTTTGGTTGTTTAAATATAGAGCTTGCAGACTGCAATATCCTATGAATTTTGTATATTAAACAATCTATAAACAAAAATAAAGAACCATGCGAAAAATATGATGAACAAAAACAACTTGAGATCAAACAAAGAAATTGTCCAAATGGAACCTTTTGAACAAACCACGAGCAGATAGAAAAAGGAAATCGTCTTACCGGGACCAAAATCTATAAATAGAGGTTTAAGATACAAAAAGCTAGGGTTTCAAATTGAAGGGGAATGGATGTGAAGGAGAGTCTTGGATAAAGGAATTACCGAGTTTGAAATTTAAATATGTTGATCTTCCTTTGCAACAATTTGAGCGGGAATTGCTAACCTGGCTCCAAAGCATCATCGTAAGTGTCAAACTTTAATTGCTCAAACAGGTTGTATGAAATTGTTTTGGAAGAAATAAGTATGAAAACCTTACTTTTTGGCGAAGTGACTTTGAATGGAGAACAATTAGAATCCAGATTGTTGAAGGTGATTTCAGCTTATGTAATGCAAGGCGATCTCTTATTTCTGATGTTAACCGTGGAAGAAACGTTGATGTTCGCCGCTGATTTCCGCCTCCCTGGAACGCTCTCAAAATCGAAGAAGAAACTTAGAGTTCAAGCCCTAATCGATCAATTAGGGCTCCGACAAGCCGCGAAAACAGTCATCGGAGACGAAGGACATAGAGGAATCCAAGGCGGAGAACGACGTCGTGTTTCAATCGGACTGATTATTCCTAATCCTATCATCCTATGTGAAAACCTAAATACTCGAATGGACGATGAAATTGGGGGAGAGTGGTTTATCGTAATGAAACTGCAGAAAGGGAGTTGGAACTGTGGAAGACGAAGAAGGCAACGTGGGTTGAGTTGGAGATGTTTTAGCCTTTTAGGTGATCTGAATGGCTTATTGATTTTAAACGGTCCAGATCAAAAGGTGAAATGAGTTTAAAGGGCCCAGATTGATCCAAAGGTGGTTGGACTCAACTGGGTCCATATAGGTAATTCAGTCATTTAAAAAATAACATTAAAAACGATGGGTCCTTTAGATATTAAATATATCTAAGATTATAATAATAATAATAACAGTTATAACTTATAAAGTTAATACAAATACTACTTAATGTATTAAACTATTAATCTATAGGGGTGGGTTTCAGATTGAGGTTAACGTGAGAAGTGGTTATCAATCGTTGTATGAGAATTAGACGCACATTAGGATGTGATGCACCAGGATAAGATAAGATGCAACTAGATGCACGCGATCAATTCATTTCTAAGCCGCAGTTCATAGAAGGGCATTGAGGTTAACATGAGAAGCGTGAGAAGTGGATCTAAACCGTTGATCACTTTTAATCAAATGTCCTCCCCTGAATTGTTGCTTAAAAGGGAATTGATCTGATGCATCTTTTCTCGATGCATCTCATCGAAATGTACATTTATTTCTCACGCTTCTCACGTTGACCTCAAATGCTCATCGATACCCAACCTTGTATAGAGGTCTACTTTATTGACCTCTATTTTTTTAGTGTTTTAGTATTGAATTGGAGATAAAAACACTTCTATTTTATGTTTTCAGTGTTTTTAATGATAAGTTGGAGATGATCTATACAATTTGACTTATTAGCCATTGTTATAGGTTCTAAATGGCGTGAGGCGTGGCGTGGCGGCAAGGCCAAGCCTCAAACCTTAGGAGCCACGACGAGGCTATGGCGTTTATTAAGGCGTGACTTATGGCGACAAATCTCTGTATCATATATAATATTATATATAAAAACATATGTTATGTATTATCAATCGACGAGTCAATGATCATAAACAAGTTAAATTACGTTATATAATAAAAAAACCCAGCAAATAAGACATTAAAACTTAAAGAAAAATCAAATATCGCGTTACAAAATACCGCACATTAGGCCATGGCGTGCCACAGGCATAACGTGGCGTGAGACTCAAGCCTTGAGCCACGGCACGCCATGACGGCTGTTGCGACGAGCCTTTTAGAACATTGGTTACCGTGCTGCCATCATCATCCCAAGTCACTGCCACCGGCAAACTGTTCCGGTTGCATCCGGATTCGGGAATTGCCATTAACGATACATTTACATTGGATTGTTTAAAAATAGGATCAAAACCCAATTGCTATTTTTGTTAAAATGGGTTATTTACCAAATTAATATTTAGTTTTTCTAAAAAAGAATTGTATCAAGCCAACTTCTTTAGGGTGTGTTTGGTACGCAGACAGGATAGAACAAAACAGGACGGGACAAGACGGAACAGAACAAGACAGAATAGTTGTTCAACGTTTGGTATGCAGAACTGGACATAACAGAACAGATAACATTAGACAAAATACAAATAAATAAAGTTTAAAGAATTAATAAAATATAAAATATAACGTGTATTTGATGTTTTAGAAGAGAATTTGATTTTATTTTAAGGTTATACTGTAAAACATAAGTCTGTTCCACCTTGTTCCGGTTTGTTCCATGGGGTGGGGGTGGAACAAGCCTGTTCCAGCTTGTTCCACTTTGTTCCTGTCTGTTCCACATAAAAGTCCTGCCAAACATGGGACAATGATCTATGTTCTGTTTTGTCTTGTCCTATCCAGTGTACCAAACGCACCCTCAAAGAACGTTTTTTGCTAATTATAAGTGCCCCAAGGGGTGTTTGAGATTTGTTATTTAAAGTATTTATTAAATTATTTCAGTATGGTATCAATAATAAGAAGATTTTAATGTTTGGTTGAGAAAAAAAATTACTTATACCAGTTTGACATTGGTAATAAAGAGTTTTTGGTAAGTTAATCAGTATTAACTTATTAACTTACTTGAAACAACTTATTAAATTTTTGGTCATTTTACATGTATAAGCAATCTAAAATCCCAAACACCTCCTAAAAAACAGCTTATCATCTTATTATGTTTTGGTACTGCCATAAGTTAATCCAAACACTTTTTATAAAACTCCGATTTGATATCATATAAGTTGATAAGCATTTTTACAAGAAAAAACATAAGTTGTTTAAGTAAGCAATTCTAAACACCCCTAATTTATATGCACCTCAATTAATTTAATGAGTTTTAGGGAATAATCAAAAAGAAAAAAAAATTAACAGTGGAGGTAGAACAGACCTACCTTTCGAGGTTTGGTATCTTGTGAAACCATAAAAACTAGTGTTATACCCGTTCGTTGGTTGGGTATGACTTTAAATTAAGTTATTTGATGTTATCATTTCAAAAGTTATGTTTCTTTATTGTATAATATGGTATCCATGAATCATCCTTGTATATATTTATATAAAGTAGAGCTTATTTTTATTTTTGGTAATTTGTAACACATGCATTTAATTAGCATCATGGCCCTTGAGCTCTTCTAGAAGTTGTGTTGTCTGTTTATCCCATACAAAGTTACAAACACATAGTGATCATCAGATCCTGATACTATGAGAACCTAAAATAGGTTGAGAACCGTGAAAACCAATCTAAGCCGTTAATTGATTTTAATCTATGGACATTATTATAGGCAAAAATAGGTTGAGAACCGTGAGAACCTATGAATGAATGTTTATGTTTTTAAAACCATAGGATCAAAACCAAATGACGGCTTAGATCGGTTCCCACGGTTCTTAACCTATTTTTGGTTCTCCCATGATTTAACCCTATATATATTGGTGTAAAAGAGAATGTTATACTTATCATGATCAGACGTCCATTTACGGACACGAGTGAATGAGTTGGTCCTTAAAGTAGTATCCCTGCTAAACATGCTCTGGACCCAGCTCCTACCAGAAGCCTCCCCAGGTTGTTGATTGTCCGTTGTAACATCTTGTGACCGTGGGGATGGCAACGATAAATATGAGATACTTTGAGACTTGACTGAATAAATACCCCAATAACCAACACATAGTTGTTGGATGTGCGACATATATCCTCTAAGTTTTATCTGCAAGATACTTCAATTGCTTGGTTATCGATTAAGTTTAAACTAAAAAAATAAACATGGTTGGTTACATTTAACTTACAATATGACTGTAACCAATATTGTTCTTCCCTACAATTGTTTCGATGATATACCATGAATCCGTGTCAGGAAGACCTAATCCAGCCTTCATCAAAATAATAAGTAGGAGGACTAAGCACAGGAGTATGAAGCCATACAAAACTTAAGGAAGGAAGGAAGGAAGGAGAAAACAAATAATACCATGTGTGTGGCCAAAATGATTAGCTGAGCGGTCACCAATGCTGCATAGTTTGTTGACCTGAAAATTTGTTAAACAATAATAAACTTCATCATATCATGTTACTTCTCTATTCATGAAATATATATATATATATATATATATATATATATATATATATATATTATTTTCAGCAAAACTGCAATGCTGAAACAACATATAGCAGCTACTTACTTGTTTGAAAAACATTACATTAGATACTCAAAGTATACATCCCAGAAGCTACAATAAGATTCATAGATATAATAAAAACAGTGATACATAAACAGCAGTAGGTCAAAGAAACACATCAAGTTTAGTTTAGTAAAAAGTAAAAACATACATACCGTAAGTCCTCCCAGATGGAAAGAGATCGCTGAACAAAATCAGAAACATGACTATGAGTTTAAGTATCACAAAGGCTAGCCACACATCTAAAATGGACGGTTGATAAAATTTGGTTTGAGTTTTGATTAATTAACTAACTATCTCAAGAAATGAAGATAAGCAAAGAAGAGCAAGTCAATAACGATTCATACACCACAAAGAAGTTACCAAGATGATGAGGAAAGGTTAGGGGTTAGATTTCATTTAGATTTCACCAACAAATAGATAAAACACATTCATAAATCAATACACAAGGTTGAATTTAGCAATTCCCAAAATACTTACTATTCTCTCTCAAGTAATAGCAAGAATGCATCATGTAATGTATATTAAAGTCTATCAACCAATAAACATAAACACTCAACTCATTAAGCATAAGAAGCACATACACAAAACTAGGGTTTACTTGGTATATCTCTATCCAATATCTCACCCTAGGTTTCAGAAAACTTTCGGTACATTTTGAGCGATAGTGACACGGCGAGAGTGACACATGTCACTTTCGCATGTCACTTTAGCATGGATCCAACGTTCTCTTTTTATTCGCTTGTTCACTTGGTTCGACGCTTCCTTCACCCGGTATGTCAAAATGGAGTATAAATAAGCATTTTTCCTTCCAATTGACACCATGTATGTCTGCACAACACTTGCACAAAATATTAGTCCGAAATGCCAATTCTTGCTTCAAAACAAGCCACAAACGTATGATTTGGAGGGTAAAAACCCGTCAGATAACGAAATTATCAATGAAATATATATATATATATATATATATATATATATATATATATATTATTTTCAGCAAAACTGCAATGATGAAACAACATATAGCAGCTACTTATTTGTTTGAAAAACATTACATTAGATACTCAAAGTATACATCCCAGAAGCTACAATAAGATTCATAGATATAATAAAAACAGTGATACATAAACAGCAGTAGGTCAAAGAAACACATCAAGTTTAGTTTAGTAAAAAGTAAAAACATACATACCGTAAGTCCTCCCAGATGGAAAGAGATCGCTGAACAAAATCAGAAACATGGTTCCTATCTTTCTTGTACATTCCAGCTGAAACTTCAAGGGCATCTCTAATTGTTGCTATATCATTTCGCGATGTAGCACGAGTGATTGTCGTCTTTAGCTGTGTTTACATAAAAACAATAAAAAAACTCACTTTTTATAAAATCCTCATTTCTCAACCAAGGAATATGATAGACATACCAGTTCTTTGACTGCAATGAACTGCTCTTCAGTCAATTGACCTTGCCAACCCTAACACCACAAAAAGGAATATATATGTAAGTTCCCAATCACGAACAACAACTTCAGCTTATACATTCAACAAAGCCACTACCACCAATTCCCTCTGCGTCATTCCCTCTGTTATTGCGACACTGAATGGAGAAACTAACCATGAACCATCTGACATCTACATTTTGTCAAGGTCACCTGCACTATTAAAGAGGCTCTCATTTCTTTACTCCTGTGTTCAGGGTATGACTTTTTAAACAATACCAGGCATTTATCATTGATGATGTGCATTCAATGTATCAGATCAACAACTTTGGTCAGTCTCATAGTATTATAAAGTAACTGTCAGAAGATATGGAAATAGTAAGTTGTGTTCGAGTTTTACTCATGCTCAATGGAAACGTCAACAAAGAAATCTGTAGAATTGAGTATTTGAAATAGATGTAAAATTTATTAAGTAGGGGTACCTATTGGAAAAATGCACTTTGAAACCAGTTGTTAGTGGAGACTGGAGACATTAAAGAATCAAGCTCCAATTTGGAATCCAAGATTGACTTGTTCACCAAAATCATCAGAATATGAGATAAAACGATTTCTCTGACTACTCTCCTTCTTATCCTCACCGTCCAATATTATACAACCAATCCAGAAGCAAGACGATTTATGCATCGGCTGTCTTCGGCCATTTGTAAAATAAGGAAAAAGGTCACTGCCCTTCCAAAGTGACTCCTATCAACAATCCTCAACAGTCAGACATATCAAGTAGCAACAGAATTTGAAAACGATAGGAGATGAAGCACCAATTTCACCCTGAAAATTAAAACAACAGTAATAAAAAATAAAGCCAAGAACCACCATCTCTCTTATTGCTTCCCTGGATATACAAACACGAATAATTGACTTAAAAGAGGAACCCAATTATAGTTTGGTTAAAATTTTATTCTGTCAAGCCATATAATCTCCATGGTATGCATCATTATAAGATTACATTGTAAACTAATGAAGAAATGACCAACAACGGTAACTTTAGAGTTTTACTAATACATACACCAAGTTACAAAACTTAAAGAGACAAGAAAAACATAAAGCTTTGGCATTTAACCTTTGAAAGGAGACATATATAAAGTATTGAATTCATTTCCATTTCAAATCCTACAAACCCAAACACATTAAAGATTCCAAATTCTTCTAATTCCAAATCATTCCAAGAAATCCAAATCCCCCAAAATCATTCCGTCAAACCAAAGGCCTCACAAGAATATGTGCTAAAGATACCAAAGCATCGATTAGAGAAACCCAAAATGGGATATAGCTCAAAAGCCTTACTGTAACGTCTCGAATTTTCATAAGTAATGATGTTTTGGTTATTAAATAATTTGAGTATAATTAATTGATAAGTTATGATTTAGGATGTGATGGATTAATTTTAGAGTTTATCCCCGATTAAGTTTCGTTATTTATTTTACGAAGTTATAAGTTAAGGGGTAAGCTTTAATTTTAATTGAGAAGTTTAAGGGTAAATCTTGTCAAGTATGCATAGATGGAGGGGATGTTGAGTAATTGTGATTAAATTACTTCAACCACCGCCTCATTTTGGATGAAAGAGATGAGGTGTCTCTTAATAGAACACTTAGCAATTTGTGAGTGTGTGTGTGTGTAATCGGTATCGAGAGAGAGAGTTAGAACCGAGAGATAGAGATAGAAAGAACGAGAAAAGAGAAAGAGAAGAGAAAAAACTTATCAAATTCAGCTGGAAAAGAGGAATCAACTAAGGTAAAACATCTCAATAATCTTTCATCTTGTATAGTTAAAGTTTTCTATAAGAATTAGGAAATGGGTTTTGGTGATTTTTGGATGATTATGAGAATCTGAATTTGTAGATATGTTATGTTAGTAGTATTAATCATATCTACATGTTTACAAAATCAAACATAGCTTAAAAGTATAAAATCTGGGTTTTAGATATTTTCAGTGGGTTGAGACATTCAAGCATGTCGCAACAGTGCATTGCGACATTCATGAATGTCGCAGCCTTAAGAACGACTTGGTGATGAAGTCGCAATAGAAGGTTGCGACTTGGTGATGAAGTCGCAATAGAAGGTTGCGACTTGGTGATGAAGTCGCAATAAAAGGTTGCGACTTGGTGTTGAAGTCGCAATAGAAGGTTGCGACTTGGGGTTGAAATCGCAATAGAAGGTTGCGACATGGGGACCATGTCGCAGTAGTTGATTGCGACTTGCACTGTGCATTGCGACAAGAGATTTTAATATTTAGTTGGTTGCGACTTAAGACGAAGATTTTTAGATGATAAGGATTCTTAGTTTTAGAGAGTTCTGTTCTGTAATTTAATATCAGTATATGTGTATATTGGATATTACAGTAAAATGTGGTGGTGAAGACAGAAGTTCCTACATCTTTAAAAGAAGTGTGACTTCATACCAGGTGAGTTTATTCAACTCTCTTTAAAATTCAGCAATTAATATTGAAATATATATGTAATATGTATGTCTGAACATGTTAATAAATGACTCGTCTTAATCAATAATGAGTCCAAATAGATGGCTAAAAGTTATGATATGTTGATCCCCGTGCTAAAATGCAATGAGGGGATAGTTAAGAAATCGAGGTGTCAAGACTATTAATATTCTTTATAAATGTATATATATAGAATATGTTTTGGAGATGAATATATTGTATGTTATGCACATATAACAGTAAGGGTAATAATACTTATGTATTGTGTGGCGATTACTAGAAATAGGCATCCGGTCATAGTAGGGCACCTGGGTACGGTCTAATGGGAACCGAAATACTTGCCATTTGACCAAGGGATGTAATTTCTAGTGAACGAGTGTATCTTGAATCATCGTGAGGGCCCCGGTTGTGTATCGCGATATATTAATCCCATTGGGTCAGTGATTCTGAGATGGTGAGGACGTGAAATGTGGAATAGGCAGATTTTGATTTGTTATTCCCATTTCGAATGGAAGATCGGAGATTTCCATTTTATAGGGAAGATCGGAGATTTCCCGTTGTAAAAGGAAGATTA
This sequence comes from Saussurea involucrata, assembly GCA_033807775.1. Lineage (NCBI taxonomy): Eukaryota > Viridiplantae > Streptophyta > Magnoliopsida > Asterales > Asteraceae > Saussurea > Saussurea involucrata. The sequence goes on along the minus strand of CM066317.1, from coordinate 12,728,626 downwards.
GAGATAGGCATAAAGTAATTTGTAATCTCTACTTCCGGATTAAGAAATAGGCAGGTTTTGACTTGTAATTTCTTAGATAAGAGTAATAACTTTGAATCTGGGATGATTTATAGTAAACTCTTGATAGTGATATTATGGCTAGACGAATTAGTCATAAGTATGGGAGTGGGGTAGATTCCCAGTATTGAAAAGGAGTTGTTGTACGGTAAGATGGGTGAGAACAGGTTTGTTTTATCTGTTGAGATTTTAATTGTTTAACTTTAATTTGATTTGAATATTCTCACTAGGCGAAAGCCTAATGTTTCAAGTTGAATTTTCTTACCAGGTACAAGCTCCGGGAAGTAAGCGGGAAAGTGTGATGAGGATCTTTTGGAAAGACTTAAACTTAGAGATAACGGAGGATCTAGCTGTTCTTTTTGTTGGTGCAAGTGTACCCAGCTTTTAATATTGTGATATATTTTTGGTACACATAAAATCACATCTCCATATTTATTTTGATGATTACAAAACACACCGCATTCCTTGTTATCTAACGTTTTATCCAAGTGTACAGTTCTTGAAGAACACAAAGATTTTATCTGAAGGGTTCAAGACGGAAGTTTTACGTCGTCATTATTATATATATTTAATAATGATAAACACCCTAAAATAATATACCACTTGGATATTTCGAAAACCCAACCCAATACTGTTTTTGATATAATTAATCTTTTAATATTAAATTCAAAAGTTTTTTTTAATATATATATATATATATATATATATATATATATATATATAAACGTATGATACATATATATATTATATATTTCTTTATCATCCAAATATATATATATATATTTTATTCTAGGAACTCATCATTACATCTATTATATATTATATATATTCTATTTCATTTCCATAGCACTGGTTTTTTCTTAAATATGGAGAAGAGAGAAAGAAAGCTATGGTGATGTGATGGATTGCCTGTGGATGTGATGGATTGCTTGTGGATGGCAAGGAAGTCTTTGCACGTTGAATATTAGTTCATATGCAACAAATCACTTCCTTGGTTTACTATATATACAAGTGTTTGCTGGAGAAGAAAGACCACCAATTCACAACATTTAATCCCAGCATTTGATCAATACTCTGCTGCCTCTTTTCTCACTTAATCACTTATTAAAATTTATAAAATATTTTTTGAGCAAGAAATCTTGAGTTGATAGCAGATTAAAATCTCTCGATTAGTTGAATCAGCAACACAACTCAAGTGATCAAACTCTCTAAAAATATCCAAGTGATAAACATTATACAAGAGTGATTATCAATATTAAAATTATACACCTCTTGTAAGTGTTTGAATAGAGTGAGTGATCCATAGAAATCTCATCAACTGAAGTAGAGATATCCGTGATTATTTTTGTATTAAGGTTTGTGTTCTACCGTAAAGAACACGTTCTTATTGGATCTCCGAGAAGTGTTTTTCTCGAGGTGGACTAGCCAACCACGTGATTGGTGAACCACTTTAAAATATCGGTGTCAAGTATTCTCTTTCCTTTATCTCTTTATTTTTCCGCTGTGCATTTAATTATATCTGTTTATATAATTGTTGTATATTTATTCTTTTATACTCTGTTGTATTTGTACTGTATTTTATACCGTATTTATTTATAAAAAGAATTTTTTTTGAAAGTAAAAGATTTATATACAACCTTACCCCCCCCCCCCTAGGTTGTCTAACAATTGGTATCAGAGCGGGGCTTTCAAAAAATTCTGCTTAATTTTTTTTAAATGGCTCAACAAACTAATATTATGTTTTCAAAACCTCCTATGATAGATACTGAAAAGTTTGGCATTTGGGCCGAACTATTTGAATGTCACGTTCGTGGCAAAAATCAAAAAAATTGGGACATTATAGAAAATGGGAATTTTAATCCTACTATTGTAAAAGATGATCTTATTGTTGATAAACCTTTAAAAGAATGGACTCCCGCTGAAGAATCTCATGTCTGTTTAAATTTTGAAGCTAAGAATATATTATATGCTGCTTTAACTACTGATGAAATTGAAAGAGTATATACATATAAAACTGCAAATCAAATCTGGGAAAGTTTAAACAACACTCATCGTGGAAACACACAAGTTAAAAGTTCTAAAATAAACATTTTAGTTCATGATTATGAATTGTTTGAAATGTCAAAAGATGAGTCAATCGACTCAATGTTTAAACGTTTTAACCTCATTATGACTACTTTGAAAGGATTAGGTCGCACTTATCCTAATGAAGATTACGTAAGGAAAATCCTCCGAGCACTTCCTTCGGAGTGGATGGCAAAGATTACATCGTTGGAAGACTCCCGTGATCTCTCCCTAATGAAGCTCGACGATCTCGTCGGCAATCTTAAAGTGCACGAAATTGCACTTAAAAGAAACAAAGATCGGGAGCAAGTAAAAAAGAAGTCGATAGCTCTTAAAGTCTCAACTCCAAATGACAAGAAGAAAAAGGAGGAAGCTAACACTTCAAAAGATCAATCCGATAAACTCGACGAAGTCGCTATGTTGGTAAGAAACTTCTCTAAATTTTTTACTAACAATAAATTTTCTAAAAATAGCAGATTTCAAAGAAACGGTAACTACCGTCATGGCGGTGAAAACCGGAGTCGCAACTTCCATAAAAGAGAAGATAAAGTGAAGAAAAATGACGACTCGAGTGACGACGAAAAAGCCAAACCAAAGAGAGGTTATTGTTACTCATGTGGTGATAAAGACCACTATGCCAACGAATGTCCTAAAAAGAACAAATTTCAAAATAAAAAGGATAAAGCCTTCGTTGGAGGCTCGTGGAGTGGAAGCGAAGAAGAAGACGAATATCAAGCTATTTGTCTTATGGCCGAAAGCGACGACGAGGTAAAATCTTGTTACTCAGATTACGCTAGTGATTATGAAAATGAAGATGAAAATAATCTTGACGAATTATATGAATCATTCCATGACATGGCCGCTCTTGCAAATAGGTATCAAGATGAAATCTCAAAATTAAAAGAAACCGTATCTGCATGTGAAAAGAAAATTAATGACGGTAAACAAAAATCTGCAAATGATATGGATATAATTGCTAAATTAGAAACTAAATTAGGTGAAAAGGATTTTTGTAAATCTTGTGATATTCAAAATAAAAAAATTGCATGTTTAAATAAAAAGACACATGAAGATATTATATGTACAAAATGTGATATTCTTAAAAATGAAAATGCATGTTTAAAAGCTAAATGCGATTCATATGAAAAGGACAATCTATTAGCTAAAGCATTTCAAAGTAGTAATGAAAAAGTTCTTAACATGCTAAATATATCTAACTGTAATGTAGAAAAGGTATTGGTTCCGATGCTTGCAAAGAAAAATGTTCTTGTATGCCAATTAAAAGATATTTTGAATCACCTAAAGTAAATACAAGAAATCGATATGTGCAAAAACCTCCGTATGTACCTAAAATAAATAATGTAAAATATATACCGAGAAAACCGTATGCTCGCATGTATCATGATAAATATTCTAGACCGAAAAATAATGCGAATATAAATGCTTCCTTTTATGTGTATGATAAATACAATCGCAAAATTAAAATGGTAAATAAATGGATTCCAAAAGGAATGTTTAATAATGATAATCCTGGTGGTATGCGTTTATGGTTTTAAATATGTTACATATATATGCAGTTCCTTTTAGTTCTATATATAATATATTTTCTTATATGTATTATATATAAATAATATACTTTTGTATGTACTTTTTGTTTATATATATATACATACGTACTACATATATATATATATATATATATATATATATATATTTGTTTTGTTTAAATTTTTTATTGTTTATATATTAGGTTTGACTTTCTATTTACTTATATATATATACCTCATATATACGTATATCATACATATATTTATATATATTCTATTCAATTCTTTTGTCTTACTTATATATATAAAAGACTCTAAGTCCTTTATATATTTTTGTTGTTGTCACCTTGAAACTAATTAAGAAGGACCCACGAGAAATGGGGACCATAAAAGTTACATCCTTATTATTGTAGATAAACCTTGATATGGACTGGATTCTCGATAGTGGTTGCACACGTCACATGACCGGAAATAGCAATCTTTTTTCATCATATGAGTCATGTGATGGTGGACAGGTAATTTTTGGAGGAAATTCCAAAGGAAAGATAATTGGGAGAGGTACAGTTTCTTGCAATAATGTTAAATTTCTTGATGTTAATCATGTTGATAATTTAAAATTTAACTTGCTAAGTGTTCGTCAACTTTGTAAAAATGGTATAATCGTTATCTTCGAAGAAGATTCTTGTAAAATCTTGAGAAATGGCAAAGTTCTTTTAACGGGTCTTGTAAAAGGAAATTTATACATTTGTAAAACTCTTGTAAATAAAAATGTTTGTTTATCGTCCCTTTATGATAATTCTACTTTATGGCATAGACGTTTGGGTCACGCTAATCTTAGATCAATTCAAAGTTTAAAAAATAAGGAGCTTGTGAGTGACCTTCCAAAATTAAAGTTTGATAATCATTTTTGTGATGCTTGTCGTGTCGGCAAACAACATCACGTTTTTCATAAATCAAAAAATGTGATTTCAACTCAAAGAGTTTTAGAACTTTTACATATGGATCTTTTTGGCCCTATGGCGATTCAAAGTTTTGGAGGAAATTTTTACACTTTGGTTATTGTGGATGATTATTCCCGTTATACTTGGACTTTATTTTTGAGACATTAAAATGAGGCTTTTGAAAAGTTTAAAATTTTGGGAAAACGAATTCAAAACCAACAAAGTTGTACGATTGTTTCTATACGTACGGACCATGGACGAGAATTCGATAACGATATTCAATTTGGTGCCTTTTGTGATAAACATGGTATAACTCATAATTTTTCGGCTCCTCGAACTCCTCAATCTAATGGCGTTGTTGAAAGAAAAAATAGAACTTTACAAGAAATGAGTAGAACCATGCTAAACGAACATCAAGTTCCCCAAAAGTTTTGGTGTGATGCCGTTGCTACCGCGACCTATGTGCTTAACCGTGTCCTAATTAGAAGTATCCTAAATAAAACACCCTATGAGCTTTACCGTGGTAGAAAACCTTCCTTAGCTCACCTAAAAGTTTTTGGATGTAAATGTTTCATTTTAAACACCAAATCCTATCTAACCAAATTCGATGCCAAAGCCTATGAGGGAGTGTTCCTAGGTTATTCTTGGAATAGCAAAGCCTATAGAATCCTAAATAAGGAGACCATGGTTGTAGAAGAATCCCTAAATGTTAGCTTTGACGAGAGTCCTCCCAAACCGAGTGCACCCTTAGCAAATGACAATATCCGTGAGGGAGAAGTCTTAGCCCAACAACTTAGTACCTTGGATTTAGGTACCCAACCTTCCACAAATAATATTGAATCTAGTGATGCCCCTCCGTGTTTTATTCCGCAAGGTGTAGATGATCCTAACCTTAGAACCGCTCGAGGCCATCCCGTAGATCAAATTATAGGTGACCTAAACCAAAGGACAACTAGATCACAAATCCATACCCATTGTGCTTTCCATGCATTTATCTCAACCATAGAACCTAAAACCATAGATGAAGCTTTAGGAGATGAGGATTGGATAATGGCCATGCAAGAAGAGTTAAACCAATTTTCTAGAAATGATGTGTGGGACTTAGTTCCTTGCCCTAGTAGTCAAACCATTATTGGCACAAGATGGGTCTTCCGTAACAAGGTAGACGAGAACGGTGGAGTCACACGAAACAAGGCACGTTTAGTTGCCAAGGGGTACAATCAACAAGAAGGTATAGATTATGATGAAACCTTTGCACCGGTTGCAAGGTTGGAGTCTATTCGAATGCTTCTCGCTTTTGCAAATGCTAAAGATTTTAAGTTATTTCAAATGGATGTTAAAAGTGCCTTCTTAAATGGTATTATAAATGAGGAGGTATACGTTTCTCAACCTCCCGGTTTTGAAAATTTTGAAAATCCGACACATGTTTATAAATTGAAAAAGGCGCTTTATGGTTTAAAGCAAGCTCCGCGTGCGTGGTATGATAGATTAAAAACCTTTTTAATTGTAAGTGGTTATATTATGGGTAAAATAGATAATACTTTATTTGTGAAATATGATCAAAATGATATTGTAGTTGTGCAAGTATATGTTGATGATATTATTTTTGGTTCCACTAATGAAAAACTGTGTAATGAATTTTCTGCGAAAATGACAAGCGAGTTTGAAATGAGCATGATGGGAGAGTTAAAATACTTCTTAGGATTGCAAATCAAACAATGTGAAACTGGTATTTTTATTAGTCAATCTAAATATTGTAAAGATATGTTGAAAAAGTTTAACTTTGAAAATGTCAAACCCGTTGAAACTCCAATGACCACAAACTTACAATTATCTCGTGACGAGGAGGGAAACGATTTTAATGAAAAGATTTATCGTGGTATGATTGGTAGTTTATTATATTTAACTGCTAGTATACCTGATATTATGTTTAGTGTATGTTTATGTGCTCGTTTTCAATCTTCACCTAAACAAACTCACTATGAAGCTGTCAAGCGTATTTTTCGATATTTACGAGGTACTACTAATCTTGGCTTATGGTATGCAAAGAAACCCGAGTTAGAAGTAACGTGTTTCACCGATTCCGATCTTGGTGGATCTATTGTTGACCGAAAAAGTACTAGTGGGGTATGTGCCTTTATAGGTCTCTCACTTGTATCTTGGTTCTCTAAGAAACAACAATCCGTAGCTTTGTCTACCACCGAAGCGGAATATGTAGCCGCCGCAAGAGCATGTGCTCAAGTCCTTTGGATGAAACACACACTTACCGATTTTGAGGTACACCTAACCAAAATTCCAATTATGTGTGATAACTCAAGTGCCATAAACTTAAGCAAAAATCCCGTGCTACATTCTCGTACCAAACATATTGAATTGAGACATCACTTTTTACGAGATAATGTTCAAAAAGGCCAAATCGTGCTTGAAAAGGTTGATTCGGAAGATAATTTGGCCGATATTTTCACTAAAGCCCTAAACAAAGCTGCGTTCTTTAAATTAAGGCTTGGTTTAGGCATGCTTGAGTATAACCCTTGAGAAAATGCTAACTCTCAAATGTTTCATATTTTGAGGGGGAGCATCTTTCAAGGGGGAGCATAGCGTCTTTCCTAACCCTTTTTGCTTTGACAAAAGGGGGAGAGAAACCGCGTATGCTCTCCTGTTTAGCGTTGTGTTTGTCATCATCAAAAAGGGGGAGATTGTTGGTGCAAGTGTACCCAGCTTTTAATATTGTGATATATTTTTGGTACACATAAAATCACATCTCCATATTTATTTTGATGATTACAAAACACACCGCATTCTTTGTTATCTAACGTTTTATCCAAGTGTACAGTTCTTGAAGAACACAAAGATTTTATCTGAAGGGTTCAAGACGGAAGTTTTACGTCGTCATTATTATATATATTTAATAATGATAAACACCCTAAAATAATATACCACTTGGATATTTCGAAAACCCAACCCAATACTGTTTTTGATATAATTAATCTTTTAATATTAAATTCAAAAGTTTTTTTTAATATATATATATATATATAAACGTATGATACATATATATATTATATATTTCTTTATCATCCAAATATATATATATATATATTTTATTCTAGGAACTCATCATTACATCTATTATATATTATATATATTCTATTTCATTTCCATAGCACTGGTTTTTTCTTAAATATGGAGAAGAGAGAAAGAAAGCTATGGTGATGTGATGGATTGCTTGTGGATGTGATGGATTGCTTGTGGATGGCAAGGAAGTCTTTGCACGTTGAATATTAGTTCATATGCAACAAATCACTTCCTTGGTTTACTATATATACAAGTGTTTGCTGGAGAAGAAAGACCACCAATTCACAACATTTAATCCCAGCATTTGATCAATACTCTGCTGCCTCTTTTCTCACTTAATCACTTATTAAAATTTATAAAATATTTTTTGAGCAAGAAATCTTGAGTTGATAGCAGATTAAAATCTCTCGATTAGTTGAATCAGCAACACAACTCAAGTGATCAAACTCTCTAAAAATATCCAAGTGATAAACATTATACAAGAGTGATTATCAATATTAAAATTATACACCTCTTGTAAGTGTTTGAATAGAGTGAGTGATCCATAGAAATCTCATCAACTGAAGTAGAGATATCCGTGATTATTTTTGTATTAAGGTTTGTGTTCTACCGTAAAGAACACGTTCTTATTGGATCTCCGAGAAGTGTTTTTCTCGAGGTGGACTAGCCAACCACGTGATTGGTGAACCACTTTAAAATATCGGTGTCAAGTATTCTCTTTCCTTTATCTCTTTATTTTTCCGCTGTGCATTTAATTATATCTGTTTATATAATTGTTGTATATTTATTCTTTTATACTCTGTTGTATTTGTACTGTATTTTATACCCTATTTATTTATAAAAAGAATTTTTTTTGAAAGTAAAAGATTTATATACAACCTTACCCCCCCTAGGTTGTCTAACACTTTTGATGCTTTTGGGACAAAGGATTAGATAACTTAATTAATCTGATTATGATGTATGATTAGATTAATAGGTTATTTGAATTAGTTGTGTTGTATATAAAACCTTCACATTTGATCCTCAGGTTATAGAAGTTTGAAGTTTTGTGATCATAACTTGTAGCAATTTTTAAGGTTTAAATTGGCCCTGTTTTTTGGGTGTTACACTTACCATCTGCATTATTTCATAAGTTAGATCAAGTAACTATAAACATATTAAAAAACCGACCAGGAAATTAAAAACAAAAAGTTAACAAAAGTGAAAATATATTCAAGAAATTAAATGTACTTACTTAGGTAAGAAGCCGTGAGTGAGGTTCTGAGGGGTGTTGAGTGCGAGTTTGCGAAGGACAGGAGAAAACATGAGTCGTAAGAGAAGATAGAAATAAACACAAATTCAAGCCCGAATCAGAACACGATATAGGAGTTCTCTTAAGCCTCAATTTTTTATTTTATGGCAGGACTCCATAGAACCCTAACTCAAATAGAACTCTGATACCTCCCATACCCTTCAACATCATCATCTACTCTCAAAGCATTTCTTCATCTCCTCCACCGATGATCTGAATAAGAGTTTATTGATGTCGCGAATTTTCTTCAAAAATGAAAGGAGGAAGAGAGAAATTATGGAGGTTTGAAGGTATGTGGAGAGAAAAGGTGGTTTAAGTAAAGGAGAGGACCGTCGATTCAGGTTGGTGGTTTGGGGGACGTGGTTTAAGAAATATCTGCCGGGGGAGGGGAGTGGGCGACAGTTTGCAGAGAGATGACCCTGGAGAAGGAGACGTCGGTGCGAATGGAGGTTGAAGAAGTCAGCGTAGGTGGAGATGGAGGATTAGAGGGACGATTAAGAGTGCTGAATGAATTGGCTTAATGAGTTTGAACGGCCAAGATTTAAAACTGGATTGAGTTTAAAGGGCCCAGATTCATCTAAAATCAGTTAGACTTATCTGGGTCCATATTTTATATAATTATGGGGTTAGTTATAACATTTTGCTCTTTAAGAGCATCTCCAACAGCTATACTAAAATGAAAAAAATGAGATTTTAGTATTATTGTTGCTACAACAGTTATGCCATTCTTCTATGCTAAAATAGAGAAAAGAGAAGAGAGATTGTAAAAATCTCTAAATTTAGAGAAATCTTTAAATAAATGGTTTCCCTCCAAAACTAATCATTACCCTAAAAAAACAAACTTTTTTTCTCTCAACTTTTCATATATTAAATATTTTAATAATATAATTAAATAAATTGAATATTTTAATTAAATAATTAATACTAGAGTTGCTAAAATAATATAGCTATCGGAGTTGGATGCAATTTTTTTTAAAGATTTTAAATTTTTTCACTATATTTATTTTAGAAAAACTTTAGCATAACTGTTGAAGATGCTCAAATTGTGAACCCAAAAGTTTTTGTTAAAACCATAAACACTAACATTTTAGGAATGTAAGTTTTTTTAATATATTTAAGATTAGCTCAGTAGTGTAAACTTGTTTAAATTTACGGCTAACTTTTTAGGTTTAATTTATTTGGATTTAGGAATAACTCTTTAGGTTAATTTATTTATACTTTTTTCTTTTTGATAATTATGATGATTTTCTTTTCTTGATATGTAATTTTAATTTTTAAATTTAATTTATCATTTTCTTTAATATTGATTTATATTTATTTTATATTATATTAAGTTAAAAACTCATTTAAGGTCATGTAACATAATAATTTAGATCGAAAAATAATATAAAAAGTTGACAAATATACCTCTATGCTTGTATAAAATTTACGATATTTGTTTCGTATCCATCCCAAATTCGATACGGTCTTAGAAAAAATCACTCAATTCCTGTTGACCCTGATTTATAGCGTCTCATGTCTGCTTTGAATGTTACGAAACAAAGCGCAACCCCACAAAAACCCGACGATTTTTTAATACTCATAATTTTGATTGGCTCTTCAAGCATGTTGGGGCATCTTCAAAATCCGGCTAGTCTTCCAAACGTAGTACGGACAAATCTCAATCTTTAGCTTTGTTTAAAAATCAAACATAAGAACAAATTTAGAAAACCTCAATTGTCTTTGTCTTTTTGTCCTTCAATACAAATCCACTTGAAGGGACAACAAACCAATTCAAAATCATCGAAACCGTTAAATATATTTATCCGGGCTTACAAAACAAGAAAACCAAATTACTCGCGATATTTGTTGCTTGGAGAACAAACAAGACGATTGGGTTGCCCGTAGATATTGCTGCGTCTTTAGTAGGAACAATAAGCCAAGTATAATTTCTTGAATTTATCGATGACGAGAAGATCATACGCGTATCGGTTGTAGTATATAAACCGTTTCGATTATTTGGTCCCTTCCCTTTCTTTTCTTCTCTCGGGCTATGAACTTGTTACTGCACAATGGGTATATTTGAAATTGAACATTTTCTGAACTCTCTCCCTCAAAGGCAATATCTAACTTCTGGGCATGTGAATATATGAGCTAGAAGTATTCGTTGCCTTTGGGGGTTGGGCGTTCAGAAAATGTTGGCTTTTAATTCCATCAATATCATTGTTCGACAAACATGAAGCACCCAGATGAGGTAAAACCTAATTCGTTATTCGTTTTCAGGCTTTCCTTACTTTTTATAAATTAAAATGTAAGATTATCTCCAACTGACTCTCTAAATACTTCCCTAAAATAGAGAAAGTCGAAGAGTGATAACACCACTTAGTTTAACATAACTATTGAAGATGTTAAAGATGTATATATAATTATATACACAATACATATTAAGTTCGTATCGAATTACCATGAGTTTTAAATAGTATGTAATTTATAATTTAAACGTTGAATGATATAAATAAAATAACATAGTAAATTACATAAAAGGACATACTTTGTTTTAATCTAAAAAGGCTTACTTTTGACCGACACGTTTAATGATTTAGGGGTCGTTTGTTAAGCATTTACCGGGTAAGTGTTTACCAATATCATTTACGTTATTGATTGTGCATGGTAAGGACTAAGGACTTAGAAGCTTACCTGGTAAGAGACAAGGCAAGGACCGAGAGTCTTACCCAGTAAGTGTGGGTAAAGACTCTTACGTGGTAAGCGCTTACCAGGTTTAAGATGTTTACCAACAATTCATTTTTCATAGCTAAGGATGTTACACCATAAGCTAAATGGAGGTGAATCTCTTCCCGATGAGTGCTTATCGGGTAACATTATCGGTTATCAAAATGAATTGTTGGTAAATGTCTCTTACCCGATAAGCATTGACCGAGTAAGAGTTTCTCCCATACTAGGTAAGATTCTTCGTATTATTATGTCTTTGATTCTCAATATTTATGATGCCCACCCACTAAAGTAAGTAACATCTTATTGTTTCCTTTATCTTTATTCTTACCACCTTATTTTCTTTTTGTGAGACCCTGTTTATGGTTTGATTTATATATTTTAGGGGCTGTTTACCTAATCACTTATACGGGTAAGTGCTTACCGATAAAATTCAATACTATCACTTACTTCTCGGGTAAGATTTTAGTCCACCAAAATGACATCGTATGCAACAATTTAGCCGGTAAGCGTTAACCGTGGTAAGAGTCGTCGCACTCACTTACCGGGTAGGACTCTCGGTCCTTGCTTTCGACTCTCGGTCCTTGCTTCCACTGTTACCGGGTAAGTTTCTTGGTCCTTGTCATATTCATCCGGTAAGCTAATGTGACTTGGTAAGCCCTTATCCAGGTAAACGTTTTGTAAACTGCCCCTACTATGTAAATGTAAACAAAGTAATTTATATATGCATTTTTTTTAATGTTATGAAATTACGTTTTCAAAATTGACATTGTAAATTTGTTTTTACACGTGTCGAATTCCTATTGGTAGACTTCACGTGTCTCGCGATATTATTGGTTGAACCAAGTCGACGTAACTACTCCCATGATCTCTATATATAACCACCTCAACAAACTATAAACCTGAAGAAAGGGACAGTCACGCTTAACCAGTTGATCAAACAACGATCGATCAGAAAGTTTAGATCTGGTTTGATTTGTTTAGATCATCGATCGATAGAATTTCAATTCATCTTGTTGACTAGATTATGGAAGAAATTAGCAAACAAAGGATGCGTTGTTCGTGGTTGTTCGTTTCGCTTTTGATAGGTTGTGTCGTTTCACAGATATACGCTTCTTCCGACACTGTAAGTGAGATAATTCAAATTCAAATTCAAACATCTGTGTGTTTTTAGTAGGTGTGGTGGATCGATAATTTCGTAATTCGTGACGTTTTTTTTGTAGATATTTTACGAGTCATTCAATGAATCGTTTGCAGGGAGTTGGATCGTCTCTGAGAATGAAGACTATTCAGGTAATATCTGTTTAGATTGGAATTATATTCTATACGATTTGATGTTTTTGTTCTTCTATTTGTTCATAATATGGACGCTCTTAGACGGTATGGGAAAAAGGAACTTTTAATTGAATATGAAAGGGAATGGGAGTTTGCATGATGTAGAAATCACGAATTCACGATCAGATCTTACTGAATGACGAAGCAAATGTGTGAATGATAATGGCGTTTGGCGTGAAATTGCTGGTTTGAACTGTAGGAAGGTTTAACGGAACCGATTTTGGCACTACACACTAGTTTGATGCATGAAAACAGGATTAATTTAGTTTAACTTGTTTGCCCAAGGCTTTTGTGATAGCTAGTCCTTTTATAGAGCTTAAATTAACAAATCGAAACTGATACACAACTTCCACCAAATATTTAGGAGCCAATGTTGTACGATTCTTTTTTAATATCTGGATTGTTTTGGAACAGTGATTTGCCTTCATAATTGGAATGATGTTGCAATAAGTTAGACGTCTGTGCTTATTGATTGTAGTGTATTCCTTCTAATATGGAGGATCCTTGGACCTCTACTATATTTGTGCGATTGTGCAATCAGACTTTGGTAGATATGCATGGATTTGCTGCACTTTGTATTTGCGTCATGCCACGTCACATGCTTATGTTCGCAAAATTTTCAGAGACATTTAATTTTCTCAAACATTTGTTAGTTTATTGACTTGCCTAGGGCGTATAATTGAGTTTGATGTCAAGATAACTCATGTAGATGTAATCCACATTGTGAATGCATCATCTCTCAAATCTTGTAAAAAATTGGGGACCTAATTTTACCAAATTACAATGACTTGCATATGTACCTTAATTGTTTTTCTTTTTTGTAGTTTAAAATAATACTGGTTTCAATTTCTAACACTCCTACTAAAATCAATCAACCATGTTATATATAACAAATGCATCTCTACTTACTAATTTCCTTTAAACACATGTCAACAGCGAAACTTATTTTTTATATTTTCAGTACATGATTTGATTCTGATTCCGACATATACATGGGTCCTATATATGTGAAGTTGGGTCATCTTATTTCATCATATTTTGTACGATCTTTTAACGAGTCATGTTTGCCTATGTAAATGTTTTCTTGTATGTTGTATGGTTTCATTTTGGGTTATATTATATGAACTGTTTAGTACTGGTTTTGCTAAATATTCTAACTAGTGTTCCTATTTGTTTGCTAGCATTATAGTACCATTTTGCTTTTAGCTCTTTATAATTACCTTAGAGATCTCCAACCACTTTTTTTCTAAAAAAAGGGAGCAAAAAAGGAGACAGCGGTATTTTCTCCAATTTTGATCATATGAACATGTTTGGTTCAAAATTTTGTATGCTCGAATGCCTCCTGACTCGAAAAATGTAATCAAGCTTTCAAACGAGCTGAGTTGAACGTTGGTATTTGGAGCTCAACTCATTAAGTTAAATGAGCCTTGTAATGTGTTCGAGATCAATTAGAATTAAGCTCGATCTCGAGTAGCTCGTTAAAAACTCAAATTGTCAACACCCCTAGACACAGTTAAAAGTATGAGTACATTTTACCTATTAAACCCTGCCCCATATGGGGATACACTGGGCTTGTTTGGTTTGGCTGGTTTACATGTATACATTGCATTGTTCATGGCATGTAGGTGTATGGCAACACTCGAAGAGCGATGGACATGACGATTATGGGCTTCTTGTGAGTGAGAAGGCTAGAAAGTATGCTATTGTGAAGGAGCTTGACAAACCCATGGAGCTCAAGGACACTACAACCGTCCTCCAGTTCGAAGTTCGGCTCCAGAACGGTCTCGAATGCGGTGGCGCATATTTGAAATATCTCCGTCCACAAAATGCGGGTTGGACAGCCAAAAGATTCGACAACGAGTCTCCTTACTCTATAATGTTTGGTCCCGACAAATGTGGTGCCACAAATAAAGTCCATTTCATCTTGAAGCACAAGAACCCCAAGACCGGAGAATACGTTGAACACCATCTGAAATCTCCTCCTTCAGTCCCTTCAGACCGATTGACCCATGTATACACCGCGATCTTGAAACCTAATAACGAGTTGCGGATCTTAATCGATGGACAAGAGAAAAACAAGGCCAACTTCATGTCATCTGATGATTTCGAGCCATCGCTAATCCCTGCAAAGATGATCCCCAATCCGGATGATGAGAAACCCGAAAATTGGGATGAGAGATCAAAGATTCCAGACCCGGATGCAACTAAACCCGATGATTGGGATGAGAACGCACCTATGGAAATTCTTGACGAAGAAGCTACGATGCCAGAAGGATGGCTAGAAAACGAGCCTGAGGAAATTGACGATCCTGAGGCGTTGAAGCCCGAAGATTGGGACGAGGAGGAGGATGGTGAGTGGGAGGTTCCGAAGATTGACAACCCGAAATGCGAATCTGCACCTGGTTGTGGAGAATGGAGGAGACCGATGAAGAGGAACCCGGCTTATAAGGGTAAATGGCATGCTCCTCTTATTGACAATCCGAATTATATGGGTATATGGAAGCCTCGTGAAATCCCCAACCCGAATTATTTCGAACTCGATAAGCCCAACTTTGAGCCAATTGCTGCCGTTGGTATCGAGATCTGGACTATGCAAGACGGAATCTTGTTTGATAATATTTTGATCACGAACGACGAGAAGAGTGCGAAATCGATCAGGGACTCGACATGGAAACCCAAGTTTTCTGTGGAGGAAGAGAAACGGAAAGCAGAGGAAAAAGCAGTCGGTTTTGAGGGTCTCTCGGGGATTCAGGTGCGCATTTCTAAATCCTTTTTTGTCTCTTATTTCTACGTCGGCTAGACTTGGACTAATTTTTCTCAATATATGATGCAACACATCTCTTCAATAGTTCTTTTAGAGAGTAATCTAATAGGGTTCCACATATTCTTACATGATATCAGAGCTCTAGGGACTTGACACTCTAGGACAATCTGTACTCATTTAGCACTCTCACCCATCTAGGGGAGGACCCAGGGGGTTTTGTGGTGGCACGTACAAAGTTTTAGTCATGAAAAGTGTCACCGTCAATTTGTTGTGTGACACCGTATATATTTTGAAACTACAGTAAGTACTCTAGAGTTTCTGTTAGATTCCGACAATTTCTTCTCCCTTTTAGAAGGAGATTTCACATATTCTCATACTGGATTAATTATAACTCGGCTGTGTTGCAGAAAGCTGTGTTTGATGGTCTTTACAAGATTGCGGAACTACCATTCTTGGGTGCACATAAGACAAGACTTTTGGTAGGCTACAATAAGTATTAATTAATTAATTAATTAATTTATTCATTGTTTGGTGGTAGTTGAAAATTAATTAAGGCAAGTGGTGTGGTGATTGCATTTGCAGGAACTTGTGGAGAAGGCTGAGGAACAACCAATGATTACAGTTAGCGTCGTCGTTTCAATTGTTGTCATCATCTTTAGCATCTTGTTGAGGATGCTATTTGGCGGGAAGAAAGGAGTTAGAAGCAAAGTGAGCCTTTAATTAATTTTTCTTTAAAGTATTATTATATACTTTTGTGAAATCTTCAACTATGAAGGGAGTTTGTGATCTACTAACAGGAGGCTGCTAGATCATTGACCCTTTGCATTTTCCTTGAATTCTCTTTAAAGTAGATAATATTTATATATATATATATACGGCAAATACTTATACACACTCCTCGGTCTTCATTTTTAGTGAGCCTTAAACCTTAACCACCAATGAGACTGGGATCAACTGATAACCCAAATGCCCTTAGGCCATTGACCATAATGTGTATGTGTGTGTACATATATAAGGGTCAAGTTCAGGAGAAAACTGAGGAACACCCTGATGCCCTAGATGATATGCACTTGTGCATACAAGTAATTTGTAACATGCATGTGTCATATGCATATGATCACGTGTATAAAAACCAAAACAACAACTTAATTTACTTGTATGCACAAGTGCATACCGTATAGATAAAGGGTTACCGGCCAGGGTGTTCCTCAGTTTTCCATTTTTTGAGGTTTTACGCTGAATCTCTCTCTCTCTCTCTCTCTCTCTATATATATATATATATATATATAGACATGAAAGATCGATCATGTGAGAATAGGAGTTAAGGCGAGAAGTGTAAGAAGGGATTTGGACCATAATCATTTTAATTAGTGTTGATCTAATAGTTTAGATTATGTGCCAAAATAACCCATTAATTAGCTTATAAGAGTATTTTCAATTGATCTTCAATTTGGATCCATTCAAGAGTTGAGATCTCTTCTTACCTTTCTCACAATAGTTATTATTCTTATCGAAAACCAACTATATATATATATATATATATATGGGAATTGAAAGGAGTTTGGTTATATATATACAGGCAAAGGTGAAGGTGGCAGTGACAGAGAAGGATGAAGGTGAGAGCAAGATGAGCAAAGAAGATGCAAATGCTCCTCGTAAGAGAAATGCAAGGCGTGACAACTGATGGATCATTGATTTCATTTTTGGTAATAGATTAATTAATTAATATTGTAGGCAGGCAGGTGGCAGTGTTGGCCTATATATTATCATTAATTATTAATTATTATGTTGTAAAGGAGAGATTTGTCATTTACCTAAATTCAGATTATTTATCCTTCATGCTTTCTTTTTGCCATTCAAATTTTGAGTTATAATTTTATAACGTCTTTGATTCAAATAAGATTGATTAAGAAGCATTTACTTGGCCAAAGTTTAGTAAAAAGGTGCTTGCTTTATTACTACTAAGTGTTGATGATTTCTCTTGCCAGTATGCGCTTACACAGTAAGCATTTGGTAAACGGCCTAACCAGTGACATGGTTTCCTATTTTGGGTTTTGCTTCCTTTCCTCGATGAAATATTTCAAGAATGTAGGCTTTACAATCCAATACCTTGAAGATCGGTTTCATTTATGATGGGTTCTATTCCATGACCTTTAAACATCTAGTGTACAACTGTACATATTGCTTCTATAAAACCATAGATAAAAACATTAAAAAAAAATAGATTGCCAGCCATAGGTCATCTAAAGAAAATCATGTGCAATTGTGCATGTTATAAGCCCAAATGTTCAATAGAGCAATACTTAGCTGTGTTTTAGAAGCCCAAAATGATGGCGATGAAGGGAATTTATTAACTACTTCTATTTCAATTAAAAACGCAGTTTAGCATATGTTTGTTTTTATATTCAAGAGGGAACTACACCGGTGGTCCATGTGGTTTACCTAAATTTTGGATTTGGTCCCTAAAGTACAATGTCTACGTCTACGGTGGTGATCCCTAAGTTTTTAATTTACTTTCACTCATGATCCTCCTATGTTTAATTTACTTTCACTCATGGTCCTCATATGTTTAATTTACTTTCACTCATGGTCCTCTTATATTTAACATTGAAGGATCATGAGTGAAAATAAATCAAAAAGTTAGAGATCACCACCGTAGATAGTGTATTTTAGAGATCAAATCCAAATTTTGAATAAACCACAGGGACCACCACTGTTATTCACTCTATATTCAATTATTAAGTTTTTGCAATGGTTGAAATGGTTTCATGTATATAATTATTATATTACATAAATTAAACTTACTCTTACTTCTCATTTTTTTTTTAAATTAGACCCTAACCTGTAAAAATGTTGAATTATTAGGTACCGCTAAACCAAAGATACTTATATTAATTAAGGGGTTGTTTGGCAATTGCAGAATGGTTAAGAGCAGAATGGTTGAGAGGCTCTGTATGATTGAGTGCAGAATGAAATTTGGTTGTTTGGTAACTGTTCTGAATGGTAGGTCTGAATAATAACAAATTACCATTTTAACCCTCTCCAATTAAAAAAATTATTGACCAATTTCACCAAACCCTAATTGCATCTGCATTGCCCTAAACCAAAATGGATTTCTAAACCAAAATCAAATAAATCCTAACAATTAACATTACTAAGAGCACCCACACACACGGGGCTTTCAAATGCAATTGCAAACACTGTTGATGTGGCTTTTGAAAGCCACATCAGCTTTCAATTGCAAGTGTTGCAATTCTGATTGCAATGACACATCATCAATTTCTACTCAATTTCTATTTATTTAAATCAATTAAATAATACTATTTAATAAATTATATATTACACGGTTATTAAAACAATATTAATTACTATTTAATAAATTATATATTACACGGTTATTAAAACAAGAGTAAACTGCAATTTTGGTCCCTGTGGTATGTTGTTTTTCTCACTTTTGGTCCTCAGAAATTTTTTATTGCAAGAAAAACCCTGTGGTATGCAAAAGTGCTCGATTTTGGTCCCTAAGACTAACAGCCGTTAGTTTTAGCTGTTAAATACCCACATGTGCCTTGCACATGAGGGTATATATGTCATTTTACAAATATAGGCTACAGGGACCAAAATTGCAATTTACCAATTTGTTATTATATTATTTATTTAAAATATAATAATTATATTATATAATTAATAAATAAATATCACATGATTTAAAAATAACATATTTAATAAAATGAATTTTTTTTAATTAAGTAATAATTTGTTTACGCGTCGTCAACCAAAACTAATAAATTTGTTACTCTAAAATAATTAATTAATAATTTGTTTAATCTAAAACAACTATTAACTGATTAATAATTTGTTTAATCTCAAGTAATATTAATTAATTAATTACAAATTTATTCTAAAATAATTTATATTTTATTTATTTATTAAATTTCACTTTTAATATAAAATAAATTATTCAATAAAAAAAAGGAAAATTGCATGAAAATGGAACCAACTTTAGTGTACTCGTTTACAGCTTTGTCCAAAAACCCTCATCGAAAACTCCATTTCCCAACCTACATTGCACAAACGTAATTGTAGTCGTCAGTATTCTGACCACTTCGGCTATAGGCAAATCCAATTGAATTGTTTAATTTTTCATTTGACTTGTTCGAGTTTTTTCAATATGTCTAAGACTATATTTTCATAGTTTGTTTCTCGTGAAAGAATCATAATTAAATATTTTAATCATTTTATGTAAAGTCAACATATATTGTATGCTAAAGAAAATGATTGAAACTCATGTGACTTATATTAATATTAAAATAATATAGAGTGAGTCTTACATAAATAATAATTATACAGATTATTTACTTATATAAAAAAACAAAGATTATCATGTAGTAATAATTAATCATAACGTTACTTACTTATAATGCATTCAATTATAGTAAATATTTCATTTATGTATAATAATTGCAATAAGATTTTTTTACTGTGTAAACTAAAAGATATATTATTGACCTGAATAAGTGTTATCTTCATTTTTTATTCATTATAATCGGTTTAATTATTATATGTGTATATATATATTATATTCAGTATCACGTAAAAAAATTACATATTGATCGTAATTTCATTTATGTAATGAGTTTTTAAATATAATTGTTTGTAAATAAAAAGTAGTCATGTGAAATAAAAGAAACAAATAAATTAGGGTGTAATAAAGAAGATGAATGATTTAATTACTTAAATGTTTGATAATGGAAAATTTGAGAAAATAGAAATTTGGGATTTAGATACTTAGAAGAGACAACGTCATTGTTGGTGGTTCATCCTTCAACATACATACAAAAATGTAATTAACATTCTCATTTTCCCCCATCCAATAATTATCAACTCCCCTCCCTCCAAATAATATAGACAAAACCAAAGTCATGAAATTTGGTGATTATATCTACAAATATAAATATGATATACAAAAGTAATTAAAAATAACAACATCAAGTATCATTCTTCTCTAGCAAAGGTCTTTGGCTTTGACTTTGTAATTCGGATCCATTTAATTTCAACATGCATCCCAAGAGATAAATATACGTTAATATATGGGGGGATAATTTCAACATGCACCCAAGAGATAATTATCATAGACAATGATAATTACAATCCAATATTAGGATAACTCTATATTAGTAATTAAAAAGCTCAAATTATCATAATTCTACAACTCCAATAATCAAATCATAACTCCATAATAGAAAGCAATTCCATGTACAAAAAAACTCAATTAATTAATTCAACATTTGATAAAAAGAGTAGAGATAAACTTCCACAAAGAATGATATCTATTGCTGAAATCTTTCATTTTATACTTTAAGTTAAATGTATAGAATATAACATTGTGACACTTGCATATTTCTTTATATACATGTCAACAAATTTAATCACTCAATTGGAAGAGTACATAACAAAAATATTACATGAACTTGTTGGCCCCATTAGAAAAATGTTGCTTTCCTTGAAGAAGATAATGGCTACGTACATGTTCGGGATGTTAGTGATTGAAAGTATTCTTCTTTTGGATTGAGAATTCTTTGATTCTTCTTAATTGACTTTTTCCATGTCCATTCCTCACGTGCCATTTGCCTTCCTCTTCATCTATACCAAGTGAATTTCAAGGGGTCCATTTTAAAAAGAGACAATTAAAAAGAATATAAAGGAAGGAGCAAATAAATAGTCATAGCTTAAACCCATGAATGAGAAATTACAACAAAAACCCCACTCTAATAACGAAACACACATCTTTCATTTAGGGGAGGAGAGGTCATGTACATATTAAACATTTTAGAAAATCAAATTTTGAGAAAATTACTACACATTGTGCCACATGAATGGATGTGGTTGTTCCTTTAATATATTTAAATATATATATATATAGATATGGACAGATAGATATACTATTAACAAATGCAATAAAAAAACAAATAACTCATCTCCTAAAAAAGTAACATAAAATCATACTATAGAACTTGATTTGTGCAACCAAAAAACAAAATTTGAAAAACTGCAATGAGCAAAACACAGTCGAGCAAAAAAAACAAATTTTGAAGAAAATACACAAACATCAACAACAATATATAACTCATATAAAACATGATATAAAGCAAACAAAGTTGTTACCTGGAAATTTAGTGGAAGAAGAACAATAGCTTCCATTTTAACGGGACATCTAACTTACAATTGGATAGATCGTTTAAATAGATTCTCACACGATTGTTAACAAACTCAACAAAAAACCAAATAACCCATCTATTATTTTGATTGTAACGTGTATTTGATAATTTAATAGATAATAGATGAAAGGTTTAGAGGATGAATGAAAAGTTGCAACATTATGTCTCAACTAATGACCCTAATAAATGAATCACATTATGAAATCAATTAAATAGATTAAAAAACATTAAAAAATGAAAATTATAAGAAAAAGGAGAAAAGAGATTCTAGGCATTAGGAGGCTCCATGTCATCACCCTTGGTTTTTGTTTTTATATATATACTAGTCTTTGGCTCGCGCGTTGCGCGACGGTTAATTTGTGTTTTATGTTAATTATTTAATGTTTAATAGTTGTTGAATAATTTTGAGACATGTACAATAGTTGGTAAAAAAACAAAAATTCCATAAAAAATGAATATTACCTTGAAGATAAAAATATTTCTATTAAGTTTGATACCTATTATAAATGTCATTACTAAATGAATAAAATTATCAAACAAATACAAAATAATTAACTATTCAAAGTTCAAATGAAATTTAAATACATTCAAAATTATTGATGTTTCTTTTTAGAACAAAGGTATCCAATAATGGATCAAGAATGTGCAATGTTATTGAAATCAACATTGATCTTTAATTATGATTTTAAATTTTGAATTAATAACCCTACAACTTTCCAAACACGCAACAACTTTAAATATTTCCGCGTTGCTTTAACAAATGATTGAATTTGGACACCATATTCCTCATTATTGTTGTAGCCATTAGGGTTACTTTAAAAAAAGTAAAAAAAGGAAGTAAGTCACTATAAACTCATTATATATAATATTGTAATTTAAACTTTTGACTGTATATTGATTCATGTTACAAACACAAATATGTGTTAACATCTAATAATCATTTACATCTTTCAAAACTTTCAACTTTACATAATTAATTAGCAAGAAAATAAAATATAATCAATAAAACCTCCCTATTTCTCTATAAATACACCTCACTTCATATAAATAAACAACATAATTTTTCAAAAAATAAAAAAATAAATGGTGACAACAATTGTAATAAATGGTGTTTATGAACGTAAGTTAGATAATCAAAGAAAAACCTGAGTGAAAATACAAAATGAAATAAAGTTTGTTTTAATGTGACCAGTTACCTACATATTGTCAATAAACATAACTTCAAAAATGATAACTCAAACACATATCATGGAGATGGGTAAAGTGGACATGATCACAACTTCCAGTTTGGCTAAACAAAACATCCTCAAAAATGTCAACTTAACTTTGTAAATAATGACAATATTATGGTTATCAAAACCTTTAATACACAAAAGTTTTAGTTGTTAACTTGAAACAAACAAAAAACACCCACCTCATCAAGATAAAATCATAATACATGGTTCATGATGCAACTGAAATACAAAATCAATAGAAAACACATTTCAACGTTCATCAAATAAAATGAACCTAACACCATGATTCATCAAAAACATAAATTACAGTTTCTAATTTATTAAAAGAACAAAATCTTGAAGGATGTTGTTAAAGTCCCTAGCATGTATTCTTAAAGGTCATCAAAGCCTTTAATATGCATATATTTTAGTTACTAATTCCAAACAAACAAAAACAATCAACTCATCGTATTATAAAAAATAATAATACATATGATCCAACTAAAAACATACAAATTAATAGAAAAACGTATCATTTTTTATCAAATAAAACAAACCCTGGATTATGATTTGTCAAAATAACAAACTACAATTTATAATTGTACACGACTCCTTTGCGAGAAACAATGTAATACTTGAAAAAACAATACACAAGTATTCTTTTAGCTTGTGGGTTATGCTCCTGAGAAAAAATATATAGAAATGAGAGATAAGGTAATAATACATAATGAAATTTTAAAATAGACAAAATCAAAATGGATTAAAATGAATGAGTAGTTGAATGAAAGCCTTACATGTAGTATATGTGTACCGTGATGATGGAGCTTTACACATTTGGTGATCTTTAGAGTTTGTTTCTGCTTGTGTCACTTACTACAAACAAAAACATAAAGATCATATGAAATCAACACAATATCAAAGAACTTAACTATAAACAAAAGTCCATATCTTATATCGATCTTTTAGTGAGAGATAATGTGTTAGAAAGGAAGGAATGGGAGGTAGGTTATTGTATGACAAAGAAGTAAAAAAACCAATAACATATCAAAAAAAACTTGTGTATAAATAAGGGAAAATGAGTGATTAATAAAATAAGGGAGGGAATATGAATGGTTAATAACATAAAGAAGTGGAAATAAATTATTTATTAACATAAATTGCTATAAAACAAATGATTAATATAGGAAGATGGATGGTTTAGGTAATGAAAGTTATTTAAAGTGGTGCCAAAATTACCAAAGTACCCTCCTTTAAGTGAAAAAAACATTTTTCATAGAGGGGCATTAAGGTCTTTAACATATCAAATATTTTAAAAAATAAAAAATCTAAGAAAAAAGAAAAGTAGCCATATAGTGTTTAGGAGATGCCACATCATTGGCTTTGGTTTCTCCTTTAATATATATATATATATATATATATATATATATATATATATATATATTGACTAGTGTTTGTCATCGCGCGTTGCGCGATGATTAGAATTTAATTTAAAATGTATTATTGATAACTAATCGGGTATAATTTTTTATTCAATTCAATTTTTAAAGATTGGCCTGAAGACTATTTATTAATATGATTATGAAATATGTTGGATATGACATTCCAAACAATACATCTTATTTGATTTTTTCGTGAAAGGATGGGAGCAACTTTTATGCCTCTCATATGGATTCATTCTTGTTCCGTAATATGTCGGTTAATTAGTATATTATGTATACTATCATATGTCTTGAAAAGTTATATGTAACATTTGATATATAGAGATTTTTTTATAAACATGTGAACTATGCATAATAATACATATCATACCGAAGTACTTTGAAAAAAGCATATTTTAACATATTTGAAGAGTGACCGTAAGTTGTTCGAACCAATATAGTTTTACACATAATTCAAAATCATGGGTACATTTACTTAAAACCTTGATTTCTAACGAAACAGTAAAAACGTTTATTTAGTAAATAGCAAATCAAATATTTTAACGATAAACAAAAGTTTAATTATCACAAACCGCCACATGAAAGTTATTTTATAGATTATAATTATTTTACAAAAAATAAAAATAAATAATATATTATAACTACTTATTTTTAAGGAATATTACCTCAAGTTTCTCCTCCTGGAATGAACTTTTACCTACAAAAAATTATTGCACATAGTGAAAAAGAATGTGTGAACAAACCAAAAATCAGTTAACTGCGAGGAGTGAGTCTGAGACACTTTGGAATCGGATGTGTTTAGTCCAACAATCGCTCACAAAGAGATTTGTCAGTCTTGGGAGTGACTTCGAAAGAATTTCCATTAACCACCATTTCAATATTAGCTTACAGAAGGGAAAAACGATTATATAAGAAAAAAGGGAACATGGAAGGAAAAAAAGGAGAAGACATAAGAATAAAAAAAACCGGTCCTATCAAACCAAAAACATGTCTCTCAATGTTTCAGTCATGATTTCGATTCTACCTGTTAATCGAACGCCTCTGTGATACAACTCTTCCTCCCCATGACTATCTCCTTTGTTGACTCTCCAATTCCAGCTGTGTAGAAGAATATGTATTTATGATGTAGCTTTCAAATTCCATGGTAGAAAAATATTATATGAAGAATGTCTCCTAAGAAATGTATTTATTGAGAAGTAAATGATAATTAATTGTTAGGGAGCTTGAGAGTAAGGGAAAAGAAAGCCAAGAGGTTATTTGAGAGTAATGAGAAGTTTTTTTAACTAAAAAATGATTCAAAATTATGATAAAATAAAAAAAGATGAATGAAGGATTCTAATGATGCCACCTAAGAAACTCTATGTTTTGCTTTTATATATCTATACTATTTTATAATACATTTAACCCCCAAACTCTTAAAAACAACCCTTTAAGCTTTATGTACAACCATTTAAAGCATAATTACTTAAAACTCCTCTCTCTCTCTCTCTCTCTCTCTCTCTCTCTAACCCCAACACTTATCCCTCCAATAATATTCAAAACCCCTGAAAATTTAAAATATATCTCTCCTATACCCAATTCCCAAAACCCCCTCTCTCTTTACCACGGCTGCACTTCTCCAAATGTAAGAAACTGACACTTTTTATGTTTTTGAAATTTGTTTTTGAAGAAAAGAACAAATTTGCAGGTCTTTCAATCGGATTTTCATAGCCATCCACCGAATCCCTTACCCTGTTGGGAACTCTACTGCCTCAGATAAGGCCTCAACTCAAGCTTCTCTTTGATTTTGGATTTCCCGGCTCAAATGATATCTTTATGCAATATTGGCTTGTGGAGAAATAGTGTTCGTGTATGACATTCAACTATGATGGGCCTATATCGCCCAGTTATTGGTTTCAAAATGATGGGAATTTTTGAATCATATACTTCTTTAGTTCATATCTCTATATGACGGAATTCCAAATTTAGTTTGGATTTGATTTGTTTGATTATTAGATTTTGATACGTCATACCATTTTTGTTACCGTATCTCTTATTTAAAGTTGTTTACATTGACAACTCCCGCGGCATTGCGCGGGTACACAACTAGTATATATATATAGATAGATTGATGATTGATTGATATTGATATTGATTATATATATATATATATATTGATGATTGTTGGCTTACTAAAAGAAGAAAAAAATGCCTATTAAATTAAGTATTTATTTATAGGTATTGTTATCTAACTTAATAAAATAAGTTCATATAATATTTAGTTCATTTAATCTTACAAAGTAAAATATAAATAAATAAACACAATAAAAATAATAATAAAATAACCAACGTTATAACATAATGATTATATTTTTTTAAAAATGTGAATGCTGAATTTATTAAATTATGTTTTGATTAAGTAAAAAAATTAAATTTGATTTAAATCAATAAAAAATATATAGAAAATGAAAGGTTAAAGACATTTAATGTTATATTTTTTATTTAAAAAAATGAAAAATTCTCACAAAATTTTAAAGCATCAATGGTGGTCTCTCTTACATTCTCCTTTATATTGATATATTGATGATTGTTGGCTTACTAGAAGAAAAAAAATTATGCCTATTAAAATAAGTATTTATTTATAGGTATTGTTATCTAACTTAATAAAATAAGTTCATATAATATTTAGTTCATTTAACCTTACAAAGTAAAATATAAATAAATAAACACAATAAAAATAATAACAAAATAACCAACGTTATAACATAATGATTATATTTTAAAAAAATTGTGAACGTTGAATTTATTAAATTATGTTTTGATTAAGTAAAAAAAATTTGATTTAAATCAATAAAAATAGGGAAATTAATTAAAATACCCATTATTTGACTTTGACTTGCAAAAATACCACAAATCTCGCTCATTTTGCAAAAATACCTAAAAAATCCGCGATTGGGCTCGCAATCGCGGACCCAAGAAAAATCCCAAAAAGGAGTCCCGCGATTTGGAGAGGAGCGCACCCGCTGACACCTTTCGAAGCACTTTCTAGTGTGCGCTTTAGTTTTCGAATGTCTCGTTCAGCGTCACGAGTCTACAAGCCTTTCTCATTTCAGTGCTCGCCCTTTGAATTTTCAGTAGGGGCAAAATACGGGGATGACTTGTGGCTAGGGGTGAAAGGCCAACCAAGATCGGATATAGTTGGTTTTCCGCGAAATCTATTTCAGTAGAGCTTATGATGTCGATGGCCCGAGGTTGAGCACTCAATGGGCTAGGGTGGCCCCATTTCGCCTTACCAATCCCAAGGAAACTCCGAACTCAAAGTCATCAATTTGGTGATTTTTTATTTCAAATTTACACTTTCAACCCCTATAATTATTTACTTACTTTACTTTATACCTTTTAGTTTTCTTACTTTAATTTTATACCTTCATCATATTAACACATATAATCGTTTATTAACTAAAATATGTTAAAAAATACGTTTTAGTTTAAACAAGTTACACCATTGTACTCGTCTCTTAGATACCTTCGAAATGAGCCAAATATTGAATATTTTTGGATTTATTTATTTTATTATATATCATATATACTACATAAAAATATTTTTAATATTTACAATTCATACCCTTATAGTTAATTATTTAATTTATGGTACATCTCTTATTTTTTCAATTTTGTTTTACACTCTTATCACATTAACATAATAATCTTATATTAACTAATTGATTAAATCATCAAATTATAATAAAACAAGAAACCCAATAAATATATATAACACATAAATATAATCAAATATATATTTGATGATTGAAATCTTTTATGAAATAAATTTATAAAGAATATCATCAAACATCTTATGCCCGGCTACAGAACCCCTCCCCTCCCCAGTCTTATTAAGACTATGTATAAATAAAAATATAAAAAATAAATCCCGAAAATGGCGGGAAAAAATCATCATTCTAATTGCAATAAATCTCAACTCAACTCAACTCGAGTGCTAGAAGAGCTTTAGCGTTTACCGGCACCAGTTTTCTTAAAGGGCATGGGATTCTCTTCGTCGTCGGACTGGATATCGCCATATTCCCACATCCCCACCCGCCCTCGATGTGCTTCCGACTCGTATTTTCCTAATTCATCCATGGCTTCTTGTTTCTCTTTAGCTTCCCATCTCCTCCTTTTCTCTAATCTTGCTACTCCTTCCTGCACAAATTCCACATTCATAACAAATCATCCAATAAACGTTTCTATAACCATATGCTAATAGACGAAGGGGGTTGGGTTCCGGTGAGAAGCATGAGAAGTGGTTATCAACCGTTGGATGATGACAAATTGATGCACATTAGGATGAGATGTACCGAGATGCACTGGATCAATTCCCTTCAAAGGCACAATTCATGGGAGGGCATTCTGATTAAAAGTGATCAACGGTTCAGATCCACTTCTCACACGATCCTTAGCCTAGACGAAGGATCGTAGGTGAGAAGTAAGAAGAGATTTGGACCCTCGATCACTTTTAATCTCAAACCCACCCATGAATCGCACTTGATACGGGGATTGATCCGGTGCATCTCATCCTGATGTGCATCCAAGAGTGGAGATCCTTTCTTACCTTTCTCAGTCCAGTGGTGGATCTAGTGTGTTGGAGGTGGGGGATGGGCCAATGGCGGACCTACACTTGGGAATACGGTGGCACGTGCCACCGTATCGTTTGTCCGGCGAAGGGTAAAATTTTGTAGCGGTATGAAGAGTGCAACCGTATCGTTTTAAATGGTGCAACCGTATCAAAAAAACTCTTAAAATCAACAAAAACTCCCAAAAAACTCTTAAAATCAACCAAAAAACCCCGAAAAGTTCTCTCGAAATTGATTTTTAAAAGTTCCTCGAAATCGAGAAAAAAAAATTAAAAAAATCTCAAAGCAGTGGAATTAGGCTAAAACAATATCGGGCGATGTGGAAAATTTGTAGGTTCGTCAAAGGTGCCACCGTAAGAAAAAATTCCTGGGTCCGCCTCTGGGATGGGCCCCATTAAAATCTTTTCTTTTCTCTTTTACCTAGGTTAAAAACAAATATTTAAAAAAAAAACTCAAAACGGTGGAATTAGGCTAAAAACAGGCGACTTTACTAGGCAAAAATCCTAGATCGGCCACTCCTCACCATAACTTTCATTTTCACCGGAACCCAACCCATGCTAATAATACTCTCCATAAACACAAATACAAACCTTGAGCATAATGGCATTGACACTGTTACCAGATTCGTCATCGATCAAAGTTACCAACAGAACGTTCCCCGTTCCTTGGCCTTTAACTTTTCCTCCAGACATATCCTTCTCCTCGATCACGGCCCTGAATTCCTTCGGACCATTCAGTGTGGTCTCGCTTAGAAGCATCGCTGCTTCCGGCCCGTAATCCTCATCCAACGTCGGAACCTTTAAATACGCGAGGCTGCAAAGTTGCGCTATTCCTGGTGCAGACGATATCGATGGATCCAGAGGACGTAACTGGTTGTAACTAACGACTTCTTGATTTCCATAATCGATGTAAAAAACTTCGAATCTGTCTTTAGCTGATTGAACGACACCACGTGGAGCAGTTACAACCTGACACCATTCGGAAAAAATCAAGGATCAAAGTTAAGGATCGATATCTAGCAGCTTAATGAGCTTCATGGGACTCACAGCTTATTCGATCAGCTATACATGACTGTTTGGTAGTGACTTAGGGGCTGTTTGTTTACCTCTTAATGGTTCCATTAAGAGGCAACCTCTGAATCGCTAAGAGGTAAATCCTGTTTGGCAAAAAAAATGTCTGCCTCTTAATGGTTCTAAAACCCTCTGAATGATTTAGCATCTTGGGTCTCCCTTAACCATTCAGCACCCTGATTTCATTCTAAACAATTACCAAACCACCATGTTTCATTTTGCACTATATCGTAAAAGCCTCTTAATCATTCTGACCACTTAATCATTCTGCACTAAACCATTCAGCAACTGCCAAACAGCCCCTTATTCAGTAAGCTTCTAGGGGGGAGCTTTATGCAAAAAGTCAAGTTTTTTTTTTCCAAATTTGACACTCCCAGTTAAAAATCACGCTCCTGATTCAATGACAACTTTATCCGTACATGACTTTAATGGAAAACCAACCAAACAGCCCCTGATTCTTCATCGGCTCGTCCTTTTCCTAAGACATGTCTCTTTGTGTGCGTTGATCTTTCCAAGTTTGGTTTTAGATTTACATTACACACACACAGAGATGTGCGTCTATATGTATATATACGTATGTATATATAAGGGGTTAGTCATGTGAGAACCACAAAAAGATTACAAACCTGTGAGAACCAATCTCAATGTATTGTTTCATATGATTTTTTCATCGAAGACTAGGAATTTAGGTATTGTCTCACATATATTTGTTTCACAATGTGAAACATTTTCCATTTTACAGACGTAAATTTTTTTTGATTGTGAAGCAAATACATGTGAAACAACTACATTGTAAAACATATATATGTCGATCAATACCTTAAATCCTAGTGTTAGATGAAAAAAGATCATGTAAAACAACACATGGTTCACTGCTTCTCACGGTTCTAATGATGAATAACACTAGTTGTTTACTTTTTTTTACATTAAGCCCTGTATGGTTAAGTTGTCTGTCTGGATAAATTTATCTGATGGACGGGAGACCAATGGGTTTGAGGAGGCAAAGAGAAAGGGTTGAATTATTTCTAGGCATTTCTGGTATTAATTTGGTTGGGGTGGCTTAATGGAGACAAGTGAGGGATCAAGGCTTATTCCATATAGCCATTTTAGCTTAATGATTTAACGATTAAGCCGTAAAGAAACACTCATGATATACCTGGATATCATGCATTTTCGTTATTCATAATAAATAACCCTAAAATATTAAAAAGGATATTAATTATGAATAATTCATGAATAGTTGGTTCCTAAGTTCTCAAAATATTTACAATTCTCAATGGAATGGGTATGCATATGCAAAGTAAGCACAAAATGACACTAACCATTGCTCGGTTCCACGAATTATCTGCAGTAAACTGAGCAAGGACAATATCGCCCTTCTTTGGATTATACGAGCCAAGCACCGGAGCTTCTTTGAGATTTAAAGAAGCGAGTTGCTTTTGAATGGAAACAACTTTCTGATCAGCAACTGCTTGGACATAAAACTTGCCGCCACCAAGGACCTCAGTGACCATCACCTAAAAGCAAAGCATATAAAGAGCATAAAATCAGAAAGCGGTTACATACACAGCATGTTGAGTCAAATCTAGTGTTAAGTACATCAAGATACCTTAAATTCTTCTTTCTGCTTTCTCTCGTGAGCTGGACCGTTGGAAATTTGCTCTCCTTCGACATAGTTTTCCCATATCTACAACAAAAGTTTCTTTTAGATTAAACCAAACCAAACCAAACCAAATGAACCCAGTATATCCCACACATAAGGGGTTGGGTTCCGGTGAGAAGTTGAGGTTAACGTGAGAAGCGTGAGAGGTGATTATCAACCATTGGATGAGAAATGGACGCACATTAGGATGAGATGCACCGAGATAAGATGCACCGGATCAATTCCCTTCTAAGACGCAATTCATGGGAGGGCGTTTGATTAAAAGTGATCAACGGTTCAAATCAACTTCTCACGCTTCTCACGTTAACCTCAACTTCTCACACGATCCTTTGCCACACATAAGTTGGGTCTGGTGAGGGTAGGATGTATGCAGACCTTACCTCTATCCCAAGGTGTAGAGACAGGGACGGACCTAGAAATTTTTCAAGCAGTGGCACCATTTGACTATCGGAACAAATATAGGGGTATTTTTCACAAAATCATCATTGGTTTGTTGGTTAGCTCATTGTTTTTCATATGTGAGGTTGTGTTTTCAAGTCTTTATAGCAAAAAAAAATTCAGAAACAAAATAAATCTGAAATTAAAAGCTATAAAAACTAAGAAAATGATACTAACGGGATTCGCACTCTGGTCTACGGTGGAAGAAAAGCCTTGCAAAGCAACTCTACCAAGGAAAACTTGTGCCCTCATGGTAGTTTCAAAATATATACGGTGACACTTTTCACAACAGTATAATTTTTTACACTACGACTGAGGACGAAACGGTGGCACTTGCCACCCACAAATACCCCCCCCCCCCCCCCCCCACGCGGGGTCCGTCCCTGGGTAGAGAGGTTGTTTCGTGGAGACCCCCGACTTGCAAAACAAAAAAACAACGAACATGTGTGGTAAGACCATCCACTACAATACAATTTCTAACGCAATTTCCAAGTGCCACGTCAACTTTAGAAATTATCTAGAAATTACCCTCCACTACAAGGATTTCTTACCAATTTCTTAGATGACACCTCATCATAAAAAACTATATTTTAATCAAATAACAAAACAACAATTAAATATTCTTTACTATAACTTAAAGCATGATGTGACATAAATTATTCATTCATTTTTTATAAACATATTCCACACAACATCAAAAAGCATGAGTGACATCAAGCAATTTCTTATTAAGAAATTATACCGCACAATTTCTTATACTATTCACCGCTACATCTAGAGATGGCCAAATAGGTCCAGCCCGGCCCGGGACCCGTACTTGGCCATCTCTAGCTACATCAGCAAAAAGTACTAATGTGACATTAGCAATTACCAAAAGCCAATTTCCCATTAAAAAATCATATACTCACAACCACCACAATTTCTTAATTAGAAATCATACGTGGTGATTAGAAATCCATTGGAAATCTATTAGAAACCCATTGGAAATCTATTAGAAATCCTTGTAGTGGATGGTCTAAGTAGCAGCGAAGTGAGACGAAACAAATTACTAAAGCAGGACGAACACTATGTTTGGAAAACAGTAAAAGCAAGTAAAACTAAGGTTGGCATTCAGTAAATTAGATCCGATTCCAAAAATCTGGCAATTTCGATGTTAAATAGAATCAAGATTTCTTACCTTCAATTTCTGTCTCTTGGCAAACTGCTCAGCTTGAGCAAGAAGGTGAGCATCTGGAATTCTATCAGTTCCAAACGAAGTCTGAAGTCTTGCAAGGCCAGCTTCCAGAAGTGTGATAGCGACATTGGTTTTTGATTCCCATAAAGAACCCAAGAATGTACCGGTTCTATCAACAGTTTCTACTTCAATCTAAAGCCAAAAGATAATATAATAAAATTAACAGAAACAAAAATAAAAAAGTGTGTGTGTATGCAGCAGTGCAGGAGAGGTGATCATTTGTGGGTTTGGGCCGAACCCGAAAATCCGAAAAAATCGGGTTTATCAAATTTTATAGTCGGATTTCGGGGTGCCTGGTCTTCACCCAATATCCGATCCGGTTTAGAGTTTCGGGCCCCGACCCGACCCATGCACACCCCTATGTGCAGGAGAGGTGATCATTTGTGGGTTTGGGCCGGACAAGAGCCAGACCCGATCTATTTTTTGTTGTCTAACGAGCCTAACATATAAAAACCAATCTCTTTTTTGCGGGTTTGATAAGTTGCCTCACCGACCTATAAACAGGCATGCCTTCCCACTGCTAAAGCACCTAAAAAGTCTTTTACGTTTTTAACAGAACCAATGTAAAATGATAAGCTATGTAAAATCATTCAAAATACACCATTTTCTTTATAAGAAGCCCAGTCCATAGACAGACAACTTGGGCTTCTACTAAGTTTATTTTTAGAAAGGAAAAAAATGCATTAATTGAAAACTTCAAAATTATGTT
Source organism: Saussurea involucrata (assembly GCA_033807775.1). Classification (NCBI taxonomy): domain Eukaryota; kingdom Viridiplantae; phylum Streptophyta; class Magnoliopsida; order Asterales; family Asteraceae; genus Saussurea; species Saussurea involucrata. Next base: position 12,694,248 of record CM066317.1, on the reverse strand, counting down.
GTTGCGAAAAAATAAAAACAGGGGGGGGGGGGTACCTCAACATCCCTCTGCATTATTTTCCGTCTCATAAGTGACATAGCTTCATTGGAATAAGGCTCCTCACGACCAGGGCATCTGACACCGGAGAATGAGAAAGCAATGCTGCAAGTTTCCTTAGGAACAAACAGTTTAAACCGATGGCCACTAAGGACATATTCAACAACAGCCGACATCCTCCGGTTACGTTGTAGAAATGGAAAGAAATCTTTGGCTTTTTTTGCTGATGCCTGAAAAAGTAAATTACAGTTAGGAAACATTGAATATTTAATATTTAATACTCCCTCCGTCCTAAAATAAGTGTCCACATTTCTATTTTAGAGTTTTAGTTTGATCCAAAATAAGTTTCCACTTTCAAAAGCAAGTGCCTACTTTTCCATTCTACCCTTAGTTATGAGACGGAGAAATTCATTATCCTCTCCGTTATTAAGGGGGAGTTTGGTTTACAGGATGGAATCTACAAGAATTGGAATGATCAATTTCGTTGACCAAATTCTATTCAGATGTTTGGTTTACCTATGGAATGGAACTGAATTCCACACATTCCACACATTCCACCATTCATGGATTTGGTTATTCCATCACAATTGAGAAGGAATTCAATTCCATTCCATCCTATTTTCTCAAAAAAGAGCAAAATTATCCCCATCTTTCCTACTTGATTTACCCAGACCCATATATAACCTTCATCTGAACCGCCGCCAACCACCACCTATGTGAACCTCCTTCGACCACCACCGTTCTGAACCACCGTCAACCACCACTGTTCTGAACCGTTGCCGACCACCACCGATCTGAACCACCGCCGACCACCATGAATCTAAACCATTGATTTGAACCCTCGTCGAACCACCGCCGACCCACCCAATCTGAACCATCATCGTTCTCAACCACCGCCGACTACCACCGTTATAAAAGGGGTATTTTGGTCATTTATCGTTTATTCATTCCAATTCTGAAGCTACATTCTACCAACCAAACAGGCAGATTCCAAATCATTTAACAGATTCTAAACCCCAAACCCTAAAAAGTGGAGTAATTACACATTCTAAAATCGTGTCCCTGTGGACATTTATTTTGGGGACGGAGGGAGTATTCCACATAAGCTAGTCATAAACAGATAACTATTGTCAGAGATGAAAATCCTAACCGTCAAGAGATCCATGACATGCATAACTGGAGGATCTTTGGAAGAATGTATCCCCTTCCTCCCAGCAGTAGCCCGTGATTCAGCAGCAAGAAGATTCTCATAATGGTTCGATCTTTCCTCGAAATCTCTATGTCTAATGACAGTGCCAAAGCCACGGGCAATAATGAGTTCAGCAACATTCACACCATCTTCACCATCCTTCCCTTGAGACAACAGGAAGACTGACCCGAAGCCCATTACTCTTGTATCTGTGGGCCCAGTTGGAGCGGTGGATCCATCGGCCATGGGGACCTTCCGAGAGTATTCCATTGAAACTTGTACCTAAAGAACAAGATAACATGCAACATAAATGTCCACCACTAACCACTTCCTCTAAGAATTTTAAAATGTACATGTAAGCAAAGTGAACAATCTTAGGTATGAGACTCAAGGACCAAATACCTGATCCGAACCGTATGCATGTAATCAATTCGGTTATCGGTTCCCAATTTTCTACAATTTTGGGATTCGGTTCTCGGTTCCAAAAATTGAAACTTGTATATACCGTCCCGAAACAGAAACCGGTACCGAACTTGTACATACGGTTCGGTTTTCGGTCCTAGTTTTGAGTACCAACATAAATTCGGTACCACACGGTTCGGTACCGGTCCTAGACCGATCTCATCCCTTACAATCGAGACCCTCTGTCTGAAATACAAGAGCTTTTTTTATCACATAGTAAAGACTTAGAAAATCATCATTTGGGGTATAATCCACCACTAATATCTTGTCCACAAAAAAAAAAAAAAAAAAAAAAAAAAAAAACTCAAACTCATCATTCTCAGGCATCTTAAAGGTTGTATGCATATATATATATAAGGTCAGGTGGGAAACCGCAAAAAAATAAAAAATTGAGGAGCACCTTAGCAACCATTGATCTGAAGGTATGGACATGTGCATACAAGTAATTTTACCAGTATGCACATGTGCATAGAAACCAGAAAACATCTTCAATTACTTGTATGCACATGTGAATACAGTACATACAGTACAGGTGAACGGTTATTAAGGTGTTCCGAAGTTTTTCATTTTTTTGAGATTTTCCCCTGGACCTCACTCTCTCTCACTATATATACACACACACATATTGATTGTTTCAAGAAAAATGAACTATTGTCAGCAGAATTGATATGGCTAGTTTAAGTTAACTAACCTGACGGCCAATTAAGCGTGTTCTCAGAAATTCCCTTGCTTCACGGGCATAAGGAGCAGGCTTTTCGTCTCTTCGGGGATTTCCCAGTTTGGGACACCTGATGCTTGACAGGTTTACTCGTCGCTCTGCTGCTGGACTGCCAAATGGTACAGCATCATCAGCAACGATGATGCAGTCCCCACTAACAACTTCAACCACCTATATATAGAAAGTTGATAAATGCACATAAATGAAAAGTTTGAAAGAAGCTGAACAGTGGTCAAGTTTCACGAAGTTTTTCCGTAGTAAAAATAACCAACCTCTCCAGTAAAATTGTCTGAAATTGCCTTTGAATTTGTAGCTGGGGGTACATAATTTGTCCAGAGCCTCAACTTACTCTTCTTTGCTTGAAGTTCTGCAGCCTTCAACTTCCTCCTGGCTTCATCTTCCATCATGCTTGCACTCCACTCAACATACTTGGCAAACCCCTGCATATGAGCAGATAACAAAATAGCAACAGGAACCATCAAGGCTTTGCCATTATATTTTTAAAGTACATGTTTGGGGTTTCAAATGACCACGACATAAGCAAAAAAGGAATTGAGCAGGAGGCAAAGCATATAAACCATTTATGTGTAAGGGGCTGTTTACTTACAGCTTAATAATGGTCTGGGCGGCTTATTCGCTCAGCCAGACATGAGTGTTTCTTTTCGGCTTAATCGTTAAGCCATTAAGTTAAAATGGATATATGGAATAAGTCAGGATCCCTCACTTTTCCACATTAAGCCACCCTAAACAAATTAATACCAGAAATGCCTAGAAATAATACAACCCTCTCTCTTTGCCTTCCTCAAACCCATTGGTCCCCCATCCCTTACAAACAGATTTATCTAGACAGACAATTAACCCATACAGAGCTTAATGTAAAATAAAATAAACAGCCCCTAAGCCCATAAAGAAAAAGACATAAATTTCAAGCTATATGCACAAAGAAGCAGATAGCAGTAAGCATCAGCGACAATAAAATTGAACTCTAAAAGATTGTGAAAGGAACATGGTGTCTAACTTCGTTTCATTGGTTTAAGCATCCAAAAACATGAAACTCTCACAAGGCATAAAAGTGATAAAGATGACTGTTTATAACAATAAATACATGGCGGAGAAGCAGAATGATGTCCAGTTGTCCACCATTTAACTACCAAAACAAAGGTAGTGATACCCTAATAAAAGAAAATTTAAGAGTGAAAAACAATGTAATTAGGATACTATATCAACATTCATGACAATTACTTCACAAATAAATGAAAAATGAAAAGAGGAACATTAAGTAACTATGATGTACCATACCAACACTCCTAACATAGACAGCCATACATCACTATCATGGTCGGCTTAAAAAAACAAATCTTACATTTTCAATAAGTTCCAGTGCAAGGTCCTTGGCTGCTTCACCATCAGGGTAATAGACGGAACCTATTAAATTGCTAAACTTGTCAACACCTTCCAGAACAATCCGGACCTGTAAATTATTTTGTTAATTAGACAATGAAAAGTAAAACTTGTGTGTGTGTGTGTGTGTATATATATAGAGAGATAGAGAGAGAGAGGGGGAGGGAGGTTCACGGGAAAACCTCAAGAAAATGAAAAACCGAGGAACACCCGGGTAGTTGTTCATCTAGACGGTATGCACATGTGCATACAAGTTATCGAAGTTGTTTTTTGGTTTTTGTGCATATGCACATGTGCATGTTACAGATTGCTTATATGCACATGTGAATACCGTCCAGATGAACGGTTACCAGGGTAGTAAACACTCACTCTGGCTACAGAAGTTACATTGCATATGCTCCAAAAGAAAATTCAATAATGAACAAGTAATCATGACACAACTTACATCTCTATTTAGTACGCGAATCTCAGTAAAATGTTTAGCTTCCCTTCCATACGGATCAGGGGCAACTTCATTGTAGGCTGATGAAGCTGTAACTCTTTGTGCCGATGTTAAGGGCCCACGAATCTCGCCATTAGTTTCTCCGTTGGGTTCGTCAGAAGATACCTCGGTTGTGGTAGGTTCAACCATCGTCCTTCTTCCCATTGAGGGTGCCTAATTAGCAATCAAACAATTAACTACGTATGTGCAGTAAAGCATAACTGCAAAATCTCAATCATGACTTAGGGGCCATTTTACCAAACACTAAGCGCTTACCGATAAAATTCAATACGATCGCTTACTTACAGGGTAAGATTTTAGTCCCCAAAAAACGGCATCGTATGTAACAATTACCCGGTAAGTGCTACCTGTGGTAATAGTCGTCGTCCTCACTTACAGGGTAAGACTCTTGGTCCTTGCCTCGCTCTTACCGGGTTATATTTTTGGTCCTTACCATATTCATCCGGTAAGGTAATGCAACTTCGGAAGCACTTACCCAGTAAGCATTTGGTAAACGGCCAGAAAATATTGATCACAAGAAAATGGGAGATTTGTACCTGGATTCCAGCAACAAAAACTTGGACAAACTGAAACTCTGGAAGCAGATAAACACGAAGCGAACTCCCATCACGAACTTGCTCTACAATTGCTTCCATGGGTCTGCCTTTATTTGCAGCTAAGAGCCCCATTGCATCTAAATTGCTTGGATCACCAACAGCTGAGGGTGGAAGATTCCGGATGGCTGCTGCAGAAGCACCGGGAGCCTAGAACCAGTGACAGATGACAATAAAACTTACCAGTAATATCAATATGAAACCAAAACAAAGCTCCAGTATTATATGAAAAAGTTGCAAGTCCAAGTTGATATCGTATACAGTCTCCTATTTCCATAGGCCAATCATGAATTATTTAGTAATTTAAAAAATCATATAAACTACCTAGCAAAAAAGAAAAAATCCTAAGCAGAATTGACCAAGTAGCATTTCAATTAAGTAGAAGGATAAGCTTCATCAGTTGTAGAGGATATACAGACTCACCTGCTGAACATCTACTAAAAACAATAGTGTCACTGAATGCTAGGAAGCTTTATTCTCTAACCTGGGGATTCTTCTTACAGTTTGCAGTTACGGTTTCTATGGGCCATAATTTTGCACCCCATATCATCCAACTATCCAAGAAATGGAAATGAAATGCCATGAGAAATATAGTAACACGAGACCTTGTATAACTTAGATTCGCAATCATGTTCTTAACCATGACAATATATAAATCAGGTAGAAGAATAAGTTTGTATTTGATAATGTAAACTATGAAGACTATGATCGGAGTATCATCGACCATGATATTACAAATACAACAGTTCTAGATGTGAGCAATAACGTAAACGGAAGATAAGTTTCAAAACAAACAAGCAGAAACACCAAACACTAGCTTGTAGAATCATGTGCTTGAAAGTTTTGTCATGTCATGCACAAAATAGAATCATGCTTGCTGCATAAAGACAATAACGTAAATATTAACAAATTCCTGATGGAAATCATGGTGGTTTGCCATATTAAAGTGTAATCCAGGTGCACCGTGAGTGTCCGTGACTCCTAGTAAAAAGGTGGTGCATAAAAAGTATAGTAACTAACCCTGTTCCATAGACCTACTCCCTGTTGCCTGGCTTGTTCTTCAAGGCGTAGCAATTCAGCATGCTCAGGAGTCACCTCTCCTTTAGCCTCCTTAACCTGCAATCACCACAACAAATATTTCATATGCTAAAGTGAAAGCCATATGTTAGATGGCGAAGGATCATGTGAGAAGCGTGAGAAGTGGATCTGAACCATGGATCACTTTTAATCAAATGTCCTCCCATGAATTGCGGCTTAGAAGGGAATTGATCTGGTGCATCTTGGTGCATCTTATCCCGGTGCATCTCATCCTAATGTGCATCCATTTCTCATCCAACGGTTGATAACCACTTCTCACCGAAACCCAACCCTATGCTAGATATGTGAGAAGAGAAAGGAGAGTCGAATACCTTCGCCCAGCCATGAGTAACAACCTCCTTCGCAATATTTGTAGTACCAATGAAAAGACTACAAAATTCTCGAGAGAAATTTGGGATCGTGTATTCCGTTTTGAAAACAACATCCTACAAACAGACATACATAAGATGAATGTCTAGAATAAAATTATTCTAAACTTGATTATTTAATGCAGCATGACAAAGAGAAGTCGAGGGGTTCCATGAATAAGCACCTTTCCTATACACAACTTCCGTAAGAATTCTCTGCTTTCCCATGCAAACGGGTCATCATTGCCTCCTCTACGGGCCTACATAAAGAAACAATGTTAGTAAATGATTGAATTATAGTTGTCTTGTGAAAATCAAGAAAAGTTCACATCTCGGTATAACTTGCTACAAGTTGTGTCTTGTGAAAATCATAACTGAGCAACACATATAAACAAATGAAATATAAGTTAGACGTTACAGAATAAAAAGAAATACACACTACTTAGCGACCTATATAAGGCATTTATGTTGATGTGGACATACCAATCTTGGGGATGAAAGATGAGCCAAAACGATAGTCTTCTCCGGGGGAATCTCAGCTTTGGTAAATCCCATAATCACCAAGGTATCACCAGATGCAACAGCTTTCACTCTTCCTCTCAGCCATCCTGAACTTGCCGCTGCTTGTGCCATCACAACCACTTAAGATCTGCAAATAAAAAAGTTCAAAATGGAACTGGCAAATAAGCTAAATAGAAGTGCAGGCTATCAACATATACAAATGAAACTGGCAGGCTTGGAAAGTGTGCATCATGCAAAAAACAGTATCACAAAAGACACCATGTTTGCTCACTGCAGTACATAGCAGGGTCCCAAACACTAACACAAATAAACTGGGATAACGTTCTGGAAAATCCTTGTCAGCATCACCACTAATCACCTAACTAATGCAACTGAACATTCTAAATAAAGCAGTATTACTATTGATCCATAGTTCAAAAATAGGATTCTAATCGATGAAGCATCAAAACACGCCCATTCTCCTCTTTATTTGCTGATAAATATACTTTTGAATTTTGATATCTCAGTCATTTTTATCATTTCCCGATAAAATAAAATAAAAATCATTTTAGATCTATAATATTCTAGCGTTTACTAATAAATCGCTTTGATTGAAATGGAAAACAATCAATCCATTAGTTAACGAGTTGAAATAAACAAACTAAAATGAAGAGTTATTATTTCGGTCCAACTTCAATTTATCTTACAAGAACAGTATTATGTAGTGTACTTGTTTCTTTTATCTAGAATATTGCCAGAGGTACCGTCCTCTTTCCAAGATACAATGTCCTTTAGATTTCTTAACCAATAAATGATTAAGCACCATATAACAGGCGCCAGGCGGCATAGTTGCTAAAATGCACCTCTGACTACTAGTTTTTCCCTCACATGTATCAACATCAATGTAGCCCTTTCCAACTTACAAAGTATTGAAAATGACATAAAGAGAGGTGCATATAGATATAGGCTATAGCAACCCCCTTAGTGCCCATGTCAACAGGGTCAGCCAATGTATGTTAACCAAAGCAACTTAGACAACTTTCGTTTTCCAGAAGAATTTACCATTCGTCATGGCAAATATCAACAGAAAATGTGGACAGACTACACACATGTAACTCTTTGCACACAAGACCCGAGCATTAAAGCTGATCTCTACATACATAAAACCCATCTAACAACATTTCAGACTCATGGTGTTCAAAACCCTACAAAAGGGCCTTTGGCCTAGCATATATCAAACTCCCAATAGGCCAGGGGTTCAAACCTCACCAAAGGTGAGGAGGGTGTGTGAGTTCATTTGCCGTATATAAGGTTTTAAAAGGCGGAATCGGGCCTCGAGGTGTTTTCCCACAACGAGGCGAGGCGTAACGAGGCAGAAATATATATACTACACAAATATATAATTTATTTACTAAGGGCATTGGTACAATGGTTTTGGAGGAAGAGGAAATGTCAAACCACACTTTTTAATTGAGAGGAGAAAGCCTCACCTCACCGCCTCGCCTCTAAACCAAGGCGAAAGCCTCGTCCAGGGTCCAAGAGGAGCCGCCTCATGTGCGGTTTTTATATAAATATTATATTCTTCAAAAAGATCATCCTCTCAAAGATAAAACCTTCCAACGTTCATCCCATCATTCAAAATATCAGTTTGATCAAAAGCCGATACATTCATTATATTACAACTTTTTTTCCAATAAAATACCCACAAGGCCACAAGACAGTCTTCAGGTCAGTAACTCAGTATACAATAATGCGACTAAAAAGAAATCACATATTCAAAGAAATCACAGTAAGACCAAAACACATCATGCAAGGTCACATTAACTCGTCAAATATGACTTTCTCAAATAAGCATTCACGACCAACAAGTAACTCAAAAAATAAATACGACCACATCCGATCCATCAAATCATACGCTACACTTAACAGCATTGTCGAATTGCATACATGAAATGATGAAAACACACAGATTCGAATGGAAAAATTCCAGTATAAAAGGTCTGAAAAGTACGATACCTGAAGGCAGACTGCCCTGGATTGATCAACTAACTAAAACACACAAAAATCGAAAAAAGATCACAAAATTGAAATGTGTTATCATCAATATGTAGACATAATCAATGCCGATTCGAATTTCAGAAAACAGGGATTATGCGAATGGCGGATCAAACGCGCAAACCTGGAGGAATTCTTGTGATACTATAAAAAGCAAAAGGGGCGTGCTTATATGTAGCTACGAACATCCACGTCGGTTGTTACATCCACGTGGGACTAATCAACCAATCAGAAGAGACCACGTCAGTTGCTATTCCCCCATGTTTTTGTTCTGCAAGTAAAGTACAATTTTAGTCCCTGTGGTTTGTTAAAATATCTAATTTTTCCCTGTGGTTTTAAAATTAATGATCTTTGTCTTTGTAGTTTACAATTTTTCAGTGTTTTTGTCCTCTAGACCAACTTTGTTAAAAGTTAAGTCATCCATTAATTTAGGGGTATTTCAGTCTTTTCATATTTTTTTACGATTTGTTTTATCAAATGCCTTTTCATCTTTTGACCATATTCCATTGATCTATCTATCCATCGTCAACTAAAAGAAATTCAATTAGATTTCATAAATTTCACCATCTAAAATAATTAATTATCTGTCGCATTTTTATAAACTTTAATTTCAATGATGTAAAATTAAATCATCTAATAGTATTAATTAATGTAGATATTTTGAAATTCAGTACTATAAATTATTACAGTATATGTATACAACTTCATAAAACTAACAATAAACTTCATACGTTTACTTATTTATTTATGTTAAAAGAAAATTCGAGGCTTTAGTTTCAATTTTCAAAACACACCAATCAAATTTATCTCAAGTATTTGATTTTTGAGTAGGTTACATTTTTCGTCCCTATGGTTTGTTGAAATTTTCTTTTTTCGTTCTTGGTCTTCATTTATTACATTAGTAGTCATTGTGGTTTGCAATATGTTTTTTTTTCCTTGTCTATGTGACTTATCGCAATTAGAAATGTTCATTCAACGATGGGTGTTTTCGTCATTTTGTCTTTTTCATTTAACTTTTTTATATTATTATTAATAATTCGATGTCAACTTTCCACCATGCTACTGTACCATCTTATTCAATTATTCCCCGACAAACTTCCCCTATCTTCATTGACAATCCCATTCCTTGTTAGATTTAGATATAAAGCACTTGCAGTTGCAAATTATGTCTTGCATGTGATAGGTCCGATGGTAATGTTGTGAGGCTTACAGGTCGTTTACCTAATCACTTATCCGGGTAAGTGCTTACCGATAAAATTCAATACGATCACTTACTTTATGGGTAAGATTTTAGTCCACCAAAATGGCATCGTATGCAACAATTTAGCCGGTAAGTGCTAACCGTGGTAGGAGTTATCACACTCACTTACCGGGTAAGACTATCGGTCCTTGCTTCCGCTCTTACCGGGTAAGATTATTGGTCCTTTCCATATTCATCCGATGAGGTAATGTGACTTGGTAAACACTTATCCGGGTAAGTGTTTTGTAAACGACCCCTTAAACTGAAAATCTCATTACATGTAAAGAAGGGACCCCCTCGTTAGTGTGCAGGAATTCATTTCGACTTTTAGTTGGAGTTGGGGTAAATAGTTAGTGAGGCTCAAAAAAGAAATTAATGTTTTATTTGCAGTTACCAGGAAAAAAATGGACGTGGGGACGATGAAGGGTTTCCGGGTGCTTGGGTTAGGGTTGATTTACAAAAATTCTATGTTTACCTTTTTATTGTAATTTTTTAATAATCTGTACACAGTCTTAAAGAATTGTATATTATTTATTTAATAAAAGTGTTGACAAAAGGACCAAAAAGCCCCTCGCATGAGGGCACTTAACGACAACAACTAACGAATGTTAGGCCCGCAGATCAAACCGTAACGAAATGCAAACCCAATGTCGTTAATTGTAATTTCAAAAGTTTTGACGTAGTTTCTACAAACTTCAGGATGATTGTTGTTGTCTACTATTGAGTGAATTCCAGTGGTGGTGTATATGGTTTGCTCAAAATTTGGATTTGGTCCCTAAAACGAACTATCCACACCGATGGTCTGTAATTTGTCAATTTTTGTAACACTCATGTTCTCTGAAATTACCAGTGTTAGTTAACAACCCTTAAGAGGAACAAAACAGTCTTTGAGCAAGTTATAGGAACCAAAAATGTAAATCAACCCAAAAGATATATTCTTACTTTTGTTTGTTTTTCTAAACTTTCATTTTATAACGCAAAAGACATTTTGTCAATTTAATAACTTTTTAGAGCATCTTCAAAAGTTATGCTATATTTTTTAAAAATAGAGTATTAAAAGTCAAATTTTCTAAAACAATTGCTTTCAACTCCAACAATTATTCTATTTTAGAGATTGTAATATTAATTAAAATATTAAAATAATCAATACATTAATAAAATGTTATTTATCTCTCCTCAGTCTTTTAATTCAATGTCTCTTATTGATGAAAAGAATAAACTATTATTTTTCTTTCCTTTTTTCTCTAATTTTAGCATACAAGAAAAAAATTCTAAATTGATTTTTATCTTCTCTCTTATTTATTTTTTCATTTTAATATACAAGATAGCATAACTGTTGAAGCAAAAAACTGGTAAAATCCCACTTTTTCTACTTTTAACATAACTGTTGGAGATGCTAAAAACATGTTAAATCTAGAGATCATGAGTGTTATAAAATTAAAGGTTATAGACTATAACTGTAGATAGTCGTTTTAAGGAGCAAATCCAAAGTTTTAAAAAGACCACAATGTAATTAACTATATAAAATAATATTGATTGAATCTCTTGAATAATAAGAAACCCATTTATGTATTATCTCAAGTTTTTTGAAAATTATTTAAATTTTTTTAATTTAAAGAAATATAGAGAATATGTAAAAAATATATAAGAGTGAATTGTGCATTTGGTTCAGATGCTTTGATTTTTTTAAGTAAGATCTTTATGGTATGTTTATTGTGGATTTAATCCTTGTATTATTCAATGTGTCTTGATTATAATCTCTTTGATTAATACTTTCGTTAAGTTTGTTAAATCAATGATCATTTTAGTCTTTTGTCTAGTCTTTTGCTTTTCTCTTATAAAAATTAAGACAACAAAGAGTGAAATATTCTCAAAATCTCACTTAAAAAGTGTTAGAGTTGGAATTTCATTCTAACTAAGGATTATTGTGGTTCCGGAGGCCGAATATATATATAAAGAGGTTCATGAGAAACCTAAAAAAATGAAAACCCGAGAAACACCATGTTAACCGTTCATCTTAAACACGTGCATACAAGTAAGTGCAAATGTTGTGTGGTCTTTATGCACATGTGCATGATACAGATTATTTGTATGGATATATCATATATGCATACCGTCGAGATTAATGATTAACAAGGTGTTCCTCAATTTTTATTTTTTCGTGGTTTTCTCCAAAACCTGACTGTATGTAATGATATCAAAACAAATAAGATGTTATTTTATGATTTAAGTTGTTTAAATTAAAAAATTCATTATATTAATATAATATAATTTTATTGTTTTAGTATTTTTAAATATCTATACATATAATAAATAAGTAACTACATGTCACATGTCGTCTTCTGGTGAGCCGATTTCAGTATTTTTCCGCCTAAACATGTATCTGGACGCAGTTTACATTATAAGTTCATTTAACACACTCACATTCACTCCTCCTTAAATCTCTCCTTAATTCATTTTTTTTAATTTATACGTTATATTTACTACCCTTATAATTAGGTATGTAGTTTACTTTTAATCTTTTACTTTTTATTTTTCATTTTAGACTCTTGTCATATAAACATAAATAATGTATATGAACTAAAATGCATTAAAAAAATATTTCTATTTTTTACAAATTATACCAGTGTAATCATTTCGTCCACACCTTCGAAATGAGTCCAATATTGAATATTTTTGGATTTAATTATATTATTAAATATCATAAATATATACGAATATTTGTGGATGATTACCGACCTTATCGATTCAAGACTTAAAAACTCACAAGATTTTGTATTTTATTTTCTTATGATTGTCTTTTAGCAAATATTTACATATAGTTACTTAAAAACCTAGACATATAATCAATTAATCACCATATTCAACCAAATATGAACATGAAATAAAAATTATTTTTTCAAATTCTCGACTTTAGGTTCGAGATACTTCGCGCCACATCGCGCGCGGGGTACCTATCTAGTTTAGGTATAAAAAAGGGAAATTAATTTGAATGCCTCAAGTTCGTTTTTCACTTACACAAATACCTCATCTCTTTCCTAGTTTGCAAAAATGCCTCAAGATCCTGCAATTTAACCCCGTGATCACGGACTCGGGCATTTGGTCCTCGATTTGTAAATTTGGTGTCCTAGATCGAGAAATGCAGTAAATATTTGATTTGGGATGGTATTGCATGCGAGACACGTGTTCCCTATCATAGTGCTTTAAATGTTTGTAGGCCATATGTGTCCTCTAGAAACCCATTTAAATCTTTGTGGTCAATGTATCCGCGATGGTCCTCTAGAAACCCATTTGATAGAGGCCTTTAGATGCGTTTGGTACACTAGACATGACAGAACATAATAGGGATGAGTAAACCGAACCGTTTTCCTGAACCGAACTGGTACCGTATCGGTACCGAACCGGTACCACATATTCGGTCCGGTTTTCGGTTCTATATAATACTAATTTTCGGGATTCGGTATTCGGTATCGGGAATTTCCCGAAAATACCAAAACCGAACCGGGTATATATCAAAGGTTGTTTCTTTTTATATTTTATATAGAGATTGAAGAAACGATAAACGAGCAAAACGGAAAAGGAAAAACGTAAAAGAATATAGAAGATTGTTGAACATTTGCTTGGTTTGAACTTTTAATTGCTAATTTTTTTATTGTTCGTAATTGACTTTGAAACACATTTGAAACATTATGAATATATTTTGATTTGTGATTGGTTTTGATATATGTTTGATGTTCTTAATAAGTCAATATCATATGTATATATATATATATATATATATATGGGTTAAATCATGTGAGAACCAGAAAAAGATTAAGAATCGTGAGAACCGATCTAAGCCATAATTTAGTTTTGATCCCATGGTTATAATTAAAATTTTGATCTCATGATTATAACTAAAAGATTGAGAACCGTGAGAACCAATCCAAGCCGTAATAGATTAAATCAATTAATGGTTTAGATCGGTTTTCACGGTTCTCAACCTATTTTTGGTTCTCATTTGATTACCGTCCTATATATATATATATATATATATATATATTTGGTTGATATAAATATATTTGATGTTTGTTCGATATCAAAATGACAGAGCAGAAGAATATCAAAATGTTTGTTCAATATCAAAATGATTGATTTTTTTTAAAAAGCATATCTTATTACAATACTATTGTGACAATAGTGACAGAGCAGAAGAACATTAAAACTACCCCATGCTATTTAGATTTTAGAACATACAACCACGACACCCAATACCAATCGTTTGAAGACATGCAAGCGATCAACTAATTTTCTTTATTGAAGTTATCTTTGTGTTACTGTTTTGGTTTTGAAGTTCATAAAAAAAATCGGTCCTAAGTGGTGCTAGTCCCGAATTTCCAGTCCTAAAACCGAAACCGAACCGGTACCGAACCGGCACATACGGATCGATTTTCGGTACCGGTTTTTACTCCTAAAATTTTTCGGTACCAACCGGTCCGGTACCGATCTCATCCCTAGAACAGAATAGAACAGAGATCACTGTCCTATGTTTGGCAGAGTTTTTATGTGAAACAGACACGAACAGAGTGGAACAAGCTGGAACAGTCCTGTTCCACCCCTATCCCATGGAACAAGCTGAAACAAGGTGGAACAGACTTATGTTTTACCAATATAATCTCAAAATAAAATATATTATCTTCTAAAACATCAAATACACATTATATTTAATATTTCATTCATTATTTAAGTTTTATTTATTTGTATTTTATCGAATGTTATCTGTCCAGTTCTGTCTACCAAACGTTAAACAACTGTTATGTCCTGTTTTATTTTGTCATGTCCCATTATGTTATGTTCTATTTTGTCTGCACATACAAAACGCACCCTAAATGTTTGTAGACCATATGTGTTGGTGCTGTCAAAGTTTATGGACTCGTAGTGTTGAATATAGCCAAAGGCCTTTAAATCAATCCCACACAGCCATGATTGTCAGACTTTGTGATCCTCCATTTGGACTAAATTGTATCCGCGATGGTCCTCAAATATATTGAATTGATAAAGATGAATCCATAGCTATTGCGGACAAAAAAATTGGTTCGTGGACAAATTTATGCCACATTGCGGACGGATCTCATTTTTTTTAATTGAGTCAACTATTGAGGAATAAATCATGAAAAAAACTGGGTTGTTTTATAAAGTAGGAGAGATATAGGGTTTTTTTATAACACCATGAGTACCGCTTTCTATCATACCTTCTGAATCCTGATGCCACCTTAGCGTCACACCAGCTTTTCTATTTCCTACTCTTCTTACCCTAAAGTGGAGTACCGCTACCTATCATACCCTCTGAACCCTGATGCCATCTCAGCATCACATCAACTTTTTAATTCTTTTATTTATACATTTAATTATTTAACAAAATAAAAATATTCATATATTTTTTAATAAATAAAAATAAGATAAATAATAAAAATAAAAATTCATAACATTCATTGAAAATTTAAAAATTACAAAATAAAATTAAAAATTACAAAACATTAAAAATCTAGTCGTCGTCGTTGTTGGGAAGTCGGATACGCGAAATATGTTCGACCAAATCCGACCGAAGGTTATTATGAGTCTCCCGGTTTTTGAACTTTACGTGCCGATTCTTGCGCGAACTTGAACTTTTTACGTGTCGATTCTTGTGCGGACTTGAACTTTTTACTTGCAGCTACCCGACCTCTTTCTATGTTCCCGGCCCTCGGTTCTCTTCCTGACGATGAGGTGGTGCTACCATAAATTAATTTTGCAGCTTCTCGAATCAACCCTATAAAAATTTCCCTTTCCTGCTCAAATTCCTCGTCGGTGTCTATGGATGATGATGATGCAGCCGATGAAGTGGGTTGTGACGAATCCATATTGTCTAAAAAATTAAGTGATGAAAAAAATAGAAGAAATAATGGAAGAAAGTATAGAGTTTTTTATGTGAAAAAATGAAAGTGGTAGAGGTTAATATATATAGTGTGTATAATTTGAAAAAAAAATAAAAAAATAGCCATTTACCAACGGTATATTTAAAAATAAATAAAATTAGACCGGGTTCCCGAACCCACCCGTACCGCCTACTAGTGGTGGCAAAAAATCGGGTTCGGGCCGGGTCGGAACAAGAACCAGGTTCAAACAGTAAAGGGAAAAACCGGGTCAACCAAAAACCGGACCGAGTCAAACCTTAAAACCCCCGGCCCGTATAGGGTTAGAAAAAACCGGTTTTGGGCGGTACGCACGGCCTTAACTTAACATTGTTTAATTTATTTTATTGGAGGAGGATAACTTTTTCGTTTATTTTCATCCCCTTTGATTCCAACAGTACCCTCCTCACAACGCTCACTGCTCCATCTTCTTCTTCGTCTCTGGATTTTGTGAGAAGCTTACCAGTGGAAACATGAGATGGATATGGAAGGACGACGAGGATGATTGTGAAATCAACGAAATCGAAGTTTGAAATCATAGAGCGTGGTAAATTCGTCAAAAAAAAGCGAGAAAACTGAACAACTTCTTTTAGTTTAGACTGTGTTGGAAGGTATTTCGCTCGTTTCAGTTCTGCTTTTTTGCTTTTAGTTTATTGATGAATCTGATTCTTGACTTGGCATATGGTTGCATTTCGATCGATTGGATACCAGAAAGCTTCAATTTCGTTGTTTTGTGTCTGTTTATATGAAATTGATTGAGTTCTTTAAACGATTTTCGTTGTTTATACAGGTAATTTAACCAAAATTGTGAAATTAATCTATGTAGTAAGGTTGATTGATCAAGTATGGCTGAAAGTTGAGGTGTAGAATGGAAATATATGCTCTGACTAACCTACAAATCCAAGAATAAATGACATTGAAAATGGACGAATATTCTTCCTTTTCTGTTCTATAAGACACAAACCCTAGTTCATTCTTAACTTTTAAGCATTCAGTTGAATGTTATAATATTTGTTCATAATGAAACTTTCTGACTGTGTCAACTGTGTGTTTAGTGTTAGAATTTCTACGGTTCCTTGATCATATACAACTGGATAAATCAGTTGGATCTTGTAAAGTTTGCTTTCCAAATACACTAATTCGATCCTATATGCCTTGGGTATCACAAATTGAATATAAGGGCTAATCCAATGATCACTCTGATTTTAAAGGCTGTAAAATTGAGTTCATAACTTCAACGGTTACGGGCAGTTATATTTATATGAGAGATCAACGGTTACGGGCAGTTAGACAATTAATATGTAATTGCACAACAGTTATAACCGCTTATAAATAAGGTTGAACGGATGAGAGGCTGACTCAGAAGCTATGAGTCGGAAACCTTCACACTCAAAAGCTCTTGATGTTGCAGACTCAGAGGCTTCTGATTCAACTCAGAAGCTTCTGATTCCATACTTGGTCTCTGAAATCCAAGTTTCTGACCGAACTCAAGAAGGATTCCAACCTTCTGAATTTCACTCAGAATGTTCAGAAACTCAAATTTTTTACGAAATTCCCTTCGTAAAACACCGCCAAGGGTGCTGCCCCTCAGACCCCGCCTTAAGGCGATCTAAGGTGATGGGGCAACATTTGTGAGTGTGCACTCCGCACCTCCTAACTCACTTCATGTAAGCCTTTTTCACCTAGTTAATCTCTTGTAGATCACAATTGCACCAAATTGTTTGATGCCAGCTCGCTTTATTTTATCGAATGAACATGACAATGATTGAGAATCTTACCCGGTAAGAGCTATGACAAGGACCAAGAGTCTTACGCGGTAAGTGAGACTACGAATCTCACCGGATAAAAATGTTGCATACCGTGCCGTTTTAATGGACTAAAATCTTGCCCGGTAAGTTAGGTAAAAGTTTTGACTATTACCTGTAAACGTTGGGTAAACGGTCCCTTTAGTTGACAGATAGTTAGGGCAGTCTTAGTTAACATGCCACCGCTTCCACATATTTGGAAGTAGGGTCATCTGAGGATTATACAGACAAAATTGACTGGATGATTGTACTTATATAGTTCATCGTCAGGGGTTGTTTAGGTGGTTATTTAACTAGAACTAAGCATCTTGGAGACATTGAAAGTGTAAAAAGATTTTATATTTGTTAGCTTGCCATGTAATTATAATCATACATGCTTTACAATTGGCTCTTTTGCTTTTTTTTAATTACCATTTTCTTTGTCAAATTGACTCTCTAAATTATGAAGTGTAGGAGGACATTTAAGATGGCAAAACAAGCTCAAACACTATTTCTTGAAGAATGGCTTAAAACAAATAGCTGGGATACCAACAATTCTAACTCTACACGTTCTACTCCTCAATCAGCTCGAGCCATCATCCAAGCATGGGCTGATCTTAGGGAATCACTCCAGCTAAAATCATTTACTCAACAACACCACCAATCGTTACAAACCCTATTAAGTTCTGGATTCTCTCTTTACGTTGCAGATCCCCAAGTGAAGCTCGTACTTTCGATTCTATCTGCACCAGACGTATCTCTACCGTCTGAATCTTATCCTCTATTTCTCAGGCTATTATATATATGGGTTAGAAAATCATCGAAGCCGTCTCCTGTATTAATTAATTCTTCCATCGATGCCCTCTTTCAACTATTTGCATCACATTCACAATCGTTCACCAACAAGAGCTCTTTGTTCTTCACGGAAGGGATTCTTCTCCTGGGTGCTTTTACGTTTGTGCCCTCCCTATCTGAAGAGGCAAGAACACGTTGTTTGGATTTGTTTTGTAAACTATTGGAGGAAGAGTACAAGTTGGTGTCTTTGTTCGATGATCTTGTTCCTAGTGTACTTGCTGGGATGGGCTATGCGTTATCTTCTTGTGGCAGTATTCACTTTGTTCGAATTCTCGATTCGCTTTTTGGAATTTGGAATAAAGAAGGGGGGCCTTCTAGTAACGTATTGCATGGTTTAATGGTATTGCATCTTGTTGAATGGGTTCTCTACAATTGTATCCAATCACATTCGTCCGAGAAAATTATCATCTTCTCGAGGGAGGTTCTAGAAGCTCCCAAGATAGCATATGCCTCGTTTTCCGTCGTCATGGGTGCAGCCGGAGCCCTGAGGGCCTCCAATCGGTCAATATCAAGCAGTCTCATGCAATTAAGAAGTTCTGCTGAGAAACGACTCGAAATCGTTGCGGGTGACTTTATTTCTAAAACCGGAAGTTTTACCGATCCGAATAATGAAATTAAAGATAGCGTTTTGCTACAATGTATATCGTTAGCTTTAGCTCGAAGTGGTGCGGTTTTCTCTCGGGATTCTCTTCTTCTATGCCTTGCTTCAGCGTTATTAAGTGAAATCTTCCCTCTAAGGCGGTTTTATGCAAAGATTCTTGGAGTTTATGTCAATTCTAGTAGTAGGGGGCTTAATGAAATTAAAGAACATCTTCATAGTGTTGTTTTCAAGGAGGCGGGAGTGATAACGGGTGTTTTCTGCAAACAATATGCCGCGGCTAATGAAGGTAGTAAGAGTAAGGTAGAGAATCTTTTATGGGACTTTTGTCAAGATGTTTACGTGTTACATCGCCAGGTGGCATTAATGCTTCAAGGCACGGAAGAAGAGTTAATTCAAGATTTAGAAAAAATAGCCGAATCTGCATTTCTTATGGTGGTTTTCTTTGCTTTGGCTGTCACTAAACAGAAGTTAGTCCCTAATATCCCTAGAGAAATTCAGCTGGATATATCGGTTAAGATCTTAGTTTCGTTTTCTTGTTTGGAGTATTTTCGGCGGATGCGGTTGTCGGAATATATGGATACAATCAGGGGGGTTGCCGGAAGTGTTCAAGAAGACGAGGCGGCTTGTGTCTCATTCGTTGAATCCATACCTTCATATGGCGACTTGACAAAAGTTCATGGTATTACATGTTTACTGTAGTGTGTTATTTTGCCACGCGGCCATGTGGGAAAGTTCAAATGAGAACCATAAATATTTTGAGAACCTCGAAACCAACTATTTAGTGTGTTATTCATGATGAATAACCCCGGATCATCATGAATGGGTTATTCATCATGAATATCATGCATATTCATTATGAATGACTTTCATCATGAGCAGATGCGGACCTAGGAATTTTTTCAATTGGTGGCACCATTTGACTATAAGAAACAAAGATTGAAAGATATGGATATTTTTGTTTGTTGGTTAGTTCTTTGCTTTACGTATGTGATCCTGAGTTCGAGTCTTCTGTTGCAAAAACTTTCAGAATCATAATAAATCTGAAATTAAAAGCTAAAAACTAAGAAAATGACCCAAGCAGGATTTGAACCCGAGTCTGGAGTAGGAGAAAAGTCATGCAAACCAACTTTACCAAGGGAAACTTGTGTCATTGTTGTAGGTAGCATTCAACAAAATGATACAGTGGCATTTTTCACGACCCTATAATTTTTTAGGAACGGAGCGGTGACCCGTACCATCGTATGCTATAGAGTGGGCCCCCCCGAATCATGAGTATCTATTAAGACATTCATCATGAATAAAAATTAAATAATTGGTTTTATGAGGTTCTCAAAATATTTAAGGTTCTCATTTGAACCCGCCCTTTGCCACATAATGCTTCTAGTACTTATTTTATTCCTTCTTTTTGCGTTGTAGTTTCTTCCAACAAAATGGAGTTTACGTGGTCTAAAGACGAGATGCAGACTTCTAGGATCTTATTTTATTTGCGTGTGATACCAACTTGTGCGGAACGCATACCGGCTTCAGTGTTCAGAAAGACGGTATCTCCCATCTTATTTTTGTATCCTGGATATCTAGCTTTTATAAAGTTCATTTTATAAATAAACACCCTTTGTTCGAAGAAAAGGTTAAAGGCAGTTATATCATTCCAAGCCTACCATTAAACAATTTTAAGGACTTGGTGCTAAATTATGATGATGGATTAGACATGTCAAAGTAATTTATGTTGTTTTGTAGTTTTGAGCAAAAAAGGTTGATTACCAGCAACCCCGACAGGCCCCGCACGGAACCTGCCCCTTAGGAACTACGTGTAAGGAGCATTTCAACGTTGTGACCGAAATAGCAGGAGATTACGCAAGTAGCGCTTAAGCAACTTGCGTAACCCACATTTTCTAATAAAATAATCAGAAAAATTAGACATTATGTAAGTTGCGCAAGTGCTACTTTCGTAATGTTTAGGTGCCATGTCTATGTGGGTTTACACTCTTGCTTAATGTCTAATTTCCTGGATATAATATTGGAAAAAGTGGATTACGCAAGTTGCATAAATGCTACTTGCTTAATCTTTGGCTATAAAGTGAAGAGGGCTATTTTGGACAATTTCCTTCTTCTGACAGGTTTAAGAATGTCACAACTTAACAGAAGAATGCCACTTCCATACACAAGAATGCCTAGAAACTAGGGGTGAGCAAAGGCAGGTACCCGGCTAAAATTCATGGAACCGGTCACAGAACCGGAATCGGAACCATTACACCGGTTCTTTATGTTTGGGAACCGGTCCTGGAATTGCCGGTTCCGGTACCGGGTACCCGGTGTCTATTTTTTTTTAATTTTTTTAATTATTTCATATTATAAAAACGTAATTATTAGTCTAATACAAAGTCCTAACGTAAAGAAATAAAAAATAATTATTAGTCTAAGGGGCTGTTTGTTTACCTCTTAATAGTTCCATTAAGACGCAACCTCTGAATCGTAAAGAGGTGAATATTGTTTGGCAAAAAAATCTGCCTCTTAATGGTGCTAAAACCCTCTTAATGATTTTGTATCTTGGGCCTCCCTTAACCATTCAGCACCCTAATCTCATTCTAAACAATTACCAAACAACCATATTTTCTTTTGCACTATATCATAAGAGCATCTTAATCATTCTGACCACTTAATCATCCTGCACCAAACCATTCAGCAACTCCCAAACGGCCCCTAATACGAAGTCCCAACGTAAAGAAAAATAAAATAATTATTAGTCTATTGGAGAAGTCGAGTGAAGGAAGCGGTTGTAAGTGTAAGTGTGTAACCCTAAAAGATAAATTAATAATTTCAATTTTCGTTTATTTAATATAATAAACATATAAAATAATTTTCATTAAAAAAATAGCGGGTACCTGTCAGTTCCGGTTCTGGATACCTAGCGGGACCGGGTCCTGGAATCGGTGCCAGCGGATAACGGTTCCTAAAAAACGAGAACCGGAACCATAACGAGTCTCAGTCGGTTCCGTATTTCAGAACCAATCACATCGGTTCCGGGTCAGAAGGTTATGGATTTAAAAAGCAAGGTCGGGGATCTAAAAAAACACTTGTAAGGGGAGCTCATTTAGCTAAACAACCCGTACGTCATACCCTCCCCAAACGCTACAAAAACGATATTTATTCTTAGATATTTGTTACTTAACACATCCAATACTAGATACATGGGACATCCAAATGGGAAAGTGACTCGAGCCTCACATTCAACATTTGTGGCTTTCATCTCTTCCGGGAAAGATGATGACGATGAAAGAGTTTCATTGAAGGAGCAACTTGTTTACTATTACATGCAGAGATCTTTAGAGGTATCTAAAACTACTGACCACCGTTGATTATTACTCCATTCCGTCTCAAATATAAAAGGCAAACAGTTTTAGGAATTTGTAATTATTAACTTTTTATTTAACAAAAATGACAATTTTACCCTTAATTATAAAAAGAGAAATTTTCTCCATCTCATAATTAAGGGTAGAATGGGAAAGTAGACATTTAGTTTTGAAAGTGAACACATATTGTGAGACAAATTAAAATAGTAACGTAGACGCTTATTTTGGGACGGAGAAAGTATCTTCTCCTTTTTTTCATTATATTTTTGGAAATGGTAGGGATTTCCGGGTGTAACTCCATTTGAAGGCATGGCTTCTGGAGTTGCGGCATTGGTCCGGTATCTTCCTGCCGGAAGTCCTTGTATATTTTACTGCGTTCATTGTCTCGTTGAAAAAGCTGGTAGCCTCTGTAGTGAAGTCCCGAGAGAGATTGATTCGTGGAACGACTTGCACGACGAGTTAGAGCCTTGTAAGAAACTCCTGGATTTACTACTTCGACTTCTCTCCCTAGTCGATATACAGGTAATGCGCATAAAGTTTCCTTTATTTTATTTCCCTTTTCAATACGGACTCGGTTTTTCTGTTCAATTCTTTTTTGTTGGAGTCCCACATCGGCTAGTCACGGACCATGAAAAACTCACTACAACAAAATTGGACACCAAAAATTTCAAAGCGTCCTAATAGACCACTTTACAAGACTTGATTTATAGGACCAAAATAATAAAGTGTCCTGTCTAAAGGCGTTGTAATAAGTTTATACGACGTTTTTGGGCGTCGTAACAAGTTTTATAGGACATCTTTATAAAAAACGTTGAGTTAGCTAATTTTATAGGACACGTATAAAAACGAAGGTCCTATAAAAAGATGGGTTTATAGGACACCTTCTCAAAAGTGCTCTTTAAAATTGCTAATGCGACAATTTGTATTAAAAATTTCTCACATCTTGTCTAGCCTCCGTTTGAGGGGGCGTGTTGGAGCCTCATATCGGCTAGACATGGACCATCAAAATCTTTATACATGTTGGGACCTTCCTCTTCTCTCTAAGGGCTCTTTTGGAGATATAATCTAATGAGGCTCAACATATTTAACAATTTTCAGCTTTGACTTTTTTGTTTTGTTCGTAAAAAATGACTTTTTGTTTTTACAAACCAAGATGTTCTCTCTTTTCACAAGTTGAGAGTCTTTATAGAAACCCTACCCCCCCCCCCCCCCCCCTTGGATATGTTAGGCTTGTTTGGTTTGTTTCTAATCACATTAGCTAGACTTTGACCAATTCTCCTCCGTATATGTTGGAACCTCTCTTCTATCCTCAAGTGCTCTTTTGGACAATAATCTACTAGGGTTTCACATATTCTGTCATGGTATTAGAGCCAAGGACAACCACTCTAATGACTTGGACACCTGGGGCAATCTCAATCTGTATCTGTCTAGCCCCCTCTCAACACTCCAGGACAATTTGTGCCCGTCTATCCCTTGTTGGATGGGGTGTGTTAGAGCATCTCCAACAAACTCCTTAAAAATTTCACCAAAATGGAGAACCAAAAGTCAAAAACTCTAAAAAATATACATTCATCTCCAACAGACTCTTCCTTTTGGAGAATATAACATTGATTATAATATTAAAATATTGTATTCATCTATTAAAATATTATTTCTCTTTCTAAATATTTATCTTCAAAGTTTCCTATTGGTGCTCTCACTTGGTAATCATTTTTGGGGTGTTCTCCATATTTGGAGAAAAAACCCCTCTCTCACCTACTTTCTCCATTTTGGAGATAGTTTTGGGGAAGCTGTTGTGTAACATCCCGGACCAACTGTACCAGATATTGTCCGCTTTGTCCACACACATGGACTCACGGTTTTAAAACGCGTATGATAGAGGAGGTATCAAGTCCCTTATAAGGAAACATTTGTTCCCCTCCCCAACCAATGTGAGATCTTACAATCCACCCTCTCTTGAGAACCCAAGCGTCCTCGCTGGCACACCAGTCCGGTTCCCGGCTCTGATACCATCTGCAACATCCCAGACCAACTGTACCACTATACCAGATATTGCCCGCACACCTGGACTCACGGTTTAAAACGCGTTTGATATAGGAGGTAAGGCAACTTTCGTTCCCTTCTCCAACCAATGTGGGATCTTACAATTCACCCCGTCTTGGGAGCCCAACGTCCTTGCTGGCACATCAACCCGGTTCCCGACTCTGATACCATTTGTAACATCCCAGACCAACTGTACCAGATATTGTCTTTGTCCATACACCTGGACTCACGGTTTTAAAACGCGTCCGATAGAGGAGGTATTAAGTCCTTTACAAGGCAAGCTTCGTTCCCCTCCCCGTCCCCGTCCCCAACCAATGTGGGATCTTACATGTTGGAGCAAAGTATTGGCTTAAAATCCCCATTTTCTCCATTTTGGAGAAGCTGCCCTTAGAGTCTCACATGGGCTAGACTTGGACAATTTCCTTGCAATATATGTTGGAACCTCTGTTCTCTTCTTAAGGGGTCTTTTAGACAGTAATCTAATGGGGTTTAACATATTCTCACATTTTTAACGTTGTTTAGTGTAAAGTCTTTAAATGTTTGTATTACATATTTTCAGGTGCTGCCAAATTTGATGAAGCTATTGGCACAGCTGGTTGTGCAACTTCCCGAAGACGGCCAAAACATGGTCCTCAACGACTTGTTTGCACAAGTTGCGGATTCAGATGACGTTACGAGGAAACCAACGCTCGTGTCTTGGGTGCAATCTTTATCGTACCTCTCTTCTCAAGCTACGATCGGTAGAGCATCGAAACAGCGTGAAAAATCGGGTGCTATATCTTGGAACAAGGGCAGATTAGTGGGCTTGAATAGGATATTTGCAAGAATTTAAAACATCCCATTGAAGGCATATGGCAATTGGTGAGGTTTACGCGGTTATATTGCGCACTAAACGAACCCAGTATATCCCACCTGAAAGCAGAGTTTGAAAGGGATAAGATGTGTATGCAGATCTTACCTCTGACTCACAGAGATAGAAGATTCAAAGCGTCTTCTTTTTGTATCTCACTTGAAAGTAGGGTTTGAGAGGGTTTAAGATATGTATACAAACCTTACCTCAGTATTTTTCTTCTTATTATTATTTATGGTGTTGTGGATGATAGATTGACATATAGGGAAATATGTTTGTATTTTATTTTTAAATGTATTGTATATGAAGTGTAAACAGTTATATGAATTTTTGACAACTTATGTGCATCTGTGTTATTCATAATCAAAACTGTGACTAAATTGCTAAAATTACAATGCCAAGGGACTGTGTTGGCATTGATGAGTTTAATGACACTCAACTTTTTCGGAAAGTTATACATGATTGTTTGGTAGTGATTTAACGATATAGAAAGTGGTTTATTAGGGCATCTACAATGGGTCACACTATATTTTAAACCAAATTTCAAAACTAGTGTAAATTTTAGTGTTAATAGTAAATCTTCTCCAATAGATAACACTATTTTTTAAAAGTGATAAAAAGTAGTGTAAATGAATAGTGTTACATCAAATATAGTGTAATACTATTCATCACACTAAATTTAGTGTGGAAAATAGACTCCATTGGAGATGTGAATAGTGTCATTTACACCAAATTTAGTGTTTAGTGTAAAATTTAGTGACCCCATTGGAGATGGTTTTAGTAAGCTCATGTGAGAGAGCTTTATGCAGAAAGCCTAGTTTTTTTATCCAAACCCGCCCCTCCCTATCAAAAACACACTCCTTTCATCTATGAAAAATTCATCTAAAACAAAAATCTTTGCAATGTACGTAAACAACTTTAGCCATACAGGATTTAATGAAAAACCAACCAAACAACTGAAGACAAACCACAACATATTAAGGGCTCGTTTACCAAACCCTTATCCGGGTAAATGTTTACCGGTAAAATTCAACACTATCACTTACTTACCGGGTAAAATCGTAGACTACCAAAAGGGTATCGTATGCAATAATTTTTCCAGTAAGCGCTAACCATGGTAAAAGTATTCGCCATCACTTACCCGTCCTTGCCTTATCTCTTACCGGGTAAGATTCTTTGTCCTTGCCATATTCATCCGGTAAGGTAACATGCCTTAATAAGCGCTTACTCGAGTAAGTGTCTGGTAAGTTGCCCCCAAGTCTTTTCAAAGATTTAGAACGATTTCGTGACCCAAATCATGTCACTAATCAGTACTTACCGGTCCCGTTCTGCTCCTAACTTGGATCTGGACCCAAATTTGCCATCTCTAGTTGGTAACTTGGTTTTAATGTCAAATCACTACAAAACAAAATAAAGAGGCTTCACCGACAGATTTTTTTCGACGGATTTTTCTGCCAGTAATTTCCGATGGATTTGTGGCGGATCACCTTGAAAATCACCCGGTTGGTAACCCGCCAGTAATCATGATCACCAACCACATTTTCTCCGGTGATGAGATCCGTTGATGATGACTTTTTCCAACAGATTACCGACAGGCCGATGAAGCCTCTTTGTTTTGTTTGTAGCGAGTACTAATGAAAACATAAAGGAAAACCCCAAATAGAGTAAGCAAACGCAATGCATTATATGAGAAGTACACTTCATAAAACAAAAAATACCACTTTCCTCATTCTACTCTTAAATGTAGATCCTTCAAAACATACAACATGAAGAAAGAAACCCTCCAAATTGTTTCATCAAAGTTTCCACTTTTTTATTGTATCTTTCTATGCCAATAACAGATTCGGCAAAATGATAAAAACCTAAATAAAAATCGACGCTAAGTAGTGAAACGATACGTGCTTGAACCCCAAAAGCAATTTCCACAACGGGAACATATATTTGGGTAAAAGGTTGACCCCAACACGCCCCACATGGAACCCACCCCCGGGCACCACACGTAAGGAGGCATTTCGTGAGCTGACTCAAGCGGACGGATTCAAGCCCGCATCCTGTGGGATCCGAACTTGAATCTGTTATGTATTTGGGCAAAGTCACCCTGTCCCTTTGCCAACTGAGCTACACGCCCGAGGGCACAAAGAGAACATATATTATTTCTTCAAAATTTCTTCTGTGTCCACTAGAAAACATAACACTTTACCCAAGGGTCATTGACCCTGCAGTACCCGCGTTACCGGTAGAGTCGAGCCGAGCCTCACAGCCTCATAGGAGTTCAAGGGTTCAAACCTCACCAAAGGGGAGAAGTATGCATAAGTATTTGCCATATATAAATATTAGAGGGAGGTTAAAGGGGAAAACCTCACAAAAATGAAACACATGAGGAACACCCTGGTATTTGTAACACCCCCTTCCTGAGATGGAAAAGGAGGTTACGATCAACTTAAAACGAACTGCTAACATAAACATATAAAGCACTATTAACCTCATTAAAATTAAAATAAGCATCATCAAATATAATAATTTTTTTTTGTTCAATTGATACATTTTCTTTCTTACAAAACTTGTGTTACAATGCCAACTAAACCTACAATTTCTTACCAACAAACCTCTTAGATCTGAGAATACTTCGGATCCCCTACTCCTTAGATTCCTTTCGATACCTGCCGCGAAGAAAGAAATGCGGCTGAGCCAAACGCTCAGTGCACGGATACGATAGATAACGTACAAATACTCGAACCAAACACCGAATAATAATAAAAATCAAGATTTAGACAACGAACATACTCAAAAGACGAAACTCGAAGTGTCCATGAAACTAGATTGAGTATAAAACACATAACATACAGATTCAACGACACATATGAGATACCCACAAGTAGGGAAACAAAAATAAAAGACGTTGGATCGTGCAAATTGATTTTACGTGCTTATCAAGCCATAGCAAAATGAATATTTACAAATTCATAATTTCAAAATCAGTAAATCTTTTCGAAGATCAAAACTGTCAAATCACAACAAATTATGAATTTGTAAATATCAAACGAATTTTAGAAACTTAACTCAAAATCATATCATATTGATGTATATCGAGCTCGAATAAATAATCGCATACACTTGCATATCAACCGACGTGACAAGTGTCAGACATCTGGCCACAAAGGCCCGTACGTTGGGTAGCAAATCCACACGTACTAAATGTGAGATGCGGCGTTGGGCACTACACCGACATCCACCCTACAAACATATCACATAAACTAGGGTCGACCCATACGCCTCCTAAATCACATAATCACATCATAAATCGCTCCTCACAAGAGCACAAAAGAGGAGACGCCGTGGTCTAATCACACCGCCACGGTTAGTGTCACGTCATCGGTGCCACAATGACATGCCTATGGTACCCCCATAGGTGGTTAGTAGCTCGACTTAACCGAAATAATTGTCACCACACATGTGACGTATAACAAATAATGATTTTACACAAACGGTGTCGGAGTCAAATAAAAGATTTTTCACACTTATCCAAAATGGTCTCAAAGGACTGAGAGATCGAAATCGAATCAAACCAATTTTTATAAAATGTTCGATGCCAAACGAAAATAAGTCACATTTAAAATAACGACACCATCGACTAATACATTTGGAACAATCGAATTAAATCCCAAAACGTTGAGAATCCAACAAATAATACGACTCGAAGATGTCAAAGAATCTCATATAATTTAGTACGAATAAAGCTAACACAAACGAACCAAGCTCACGGGTGTATATATATATACATCGGACCAACGAACACGAACTAAAAAGAAGTGAAGAATCACGTAAAACATCTTATTAGTATTGACATCACAAATACGTATGTAGGACAATTTTATAAACATGTGTGACCTTGAAGGATTACGACGAAAGAACGATATGGTAACGGACAAATCAAATAATCATGAAGCACGTATTTCGAATTAAACAAAAGCCTGGGGTTCGTAAACTTACTTAAACGAATCGAATGAACGAAAAGGTTTAACTTCAAAAGTGTCACGTCACATGTAAACGAATCATACTAATTACCAAAAAGAATCAAAAAGACATTTGCTTATACAAAAATGTCGACCAATCCCATTAAAAGCTTTATATTTCCGAACACACTTTATTGACGACTTACGAATCGAAAAAGATTTTGAATGGCATGAGATTTAGTGAACCATTAACATAAATACTTGAATGAAACCTTACAAAAGACTTAAAAACAAAAACATATGGAAAGCCAAAACCATAAGTAGAATAGGAATTTCACACTCACAGCTTTTCTAAATCGAGTAATACATATTTAGCACTTTACACGTTTAGAAATCCAATATTTTGTCATAGTTCCAGTAAGTTTTATAAAATCATATCTAAACAGAACTTTTTCATAAATGTCTTGTGATTCCATAGAATCAAGAATGAACTGAAACGGATTTAAAATGAATTGTATACGAATTTTTGAAAACAGTCGCGCAGTTCGGGTCTAAAACCAGACCAGTTTCGAAAAACCCAGATTTTAGGCACTTTAGCATAAAAATCACAGTTTACTCGTGTGACAATAAATCGTTTTAGACACCTCCAGGTTTTCAAAAATATATCATATGCCTTAATCCGATAAACGAGCGATTTGTTATGATTTTTATAAACAACACGAAATTTTCAGAGAAAAATTCAGCAGACTTAAAAATAGATTTTGACGTTTTTAACATATTCACAACTCGATTTATCGCTTGCAAAACCAAAATAGAACTCACCCTAGAATAGACAAAATCTAACGCTTCACTAATCGGACGGAAAAAAAAAACAACTTGATGGAAGAATAGCACATCGTACACGAACGAAAAGAATCAAAAGAAAAGCAAGGAACTATATATATACATATATATATAACGAATATAATAGATGTAAACATGAATTACACATATACAAAAGATCGAATAAACACCAACGAAGGGGGAGTAAAGAATCCATACACATGTAAAACAACTCAAATAAACACAACGGAATGAGAGGGAAATAAGGAATCCGTACCTTAACCAATGATAGATCCATTAGATGGCTTCAACGAATACAAATCCCAAAAAAATCGTAATCCTGACTTCAAACATGAATCCAACTTCAAATCCGAATAATAATGCTTGAAACTCCAAGAACTTCAACCTTAACTCTAGCTTTTCCTTTCTTTACTAAACCCTAGACGATTTAATGGTATAAAACAAAAGGATTGATACAACTTAAATATTAATAATAATCTAATCGTCAAAATAAGAGATATCCAATCTTTATTTTTATTTTATTATTTATCAATAATATAACTTTTTTTTAAATCAAAAAGATAATAAAATCTAAAATCTTAATTTGAATAACTGCATGTGCCGATCCAAATATTCCAAGTTTTGCTTATTGACAAAAATAGTCCCTCTAATTTTACAAGGTTCCAAACTTGAACCAATATTTTGCATATTAATTTCTTAATAGAAAATACGGGATATTACAACTGTTCATCTGGACGGTATGCACATGTGCATACAAGTAATTGAAGTTGTTTTTTGGTTTTTATGCACATGTGCATACCTTCCAGATGAACGGTTACCAGGGTATTCCTTAATTTTTTCATTTTTTTGCGGTTTTCCCCTTAACCTGACCCATAAATATTATATACTTCAAAAAGAAAACATGGCACATTCGTTGAATATTCAGGCATCGTTTTCCTTGATGTAACTTGAATGTTTCTCTACGAGCAGCTTGATCAGGGGAGATTCGACATCCGCGTGATCGTTTTCACGATATAACGAGACTTTTCCACTATTGGTGACAAGTATCACTACCTCTTTACGAGTTGAAAGCTCGTTTGCTACTACAGCATTCATTTTATACCTTTTAAGAGCTTTATCGGCCTTTTCTAAGAGAATCTCTTTATCTGTCTCTAACTGCAAAATACAGATTAGAATGAGGTGATGTCAAATGTGAAATATCCAAACATTCGTTAATAATGACGAATAGACAAACCTTGTAAAACAGAACTAATATCATTAATCTAGTTGTAGTAACGATAATGGGCAAATAGGTAATTTTAAGATCCTAACACCACTACCGTTCTAGGGGTGTAAGTTATTTGAGCTTGGCTCGAAAAATAATATCAGGATCGAGCTCGATTAACTTTTCAAAGTCGGGGGAGCTCAAGCTCGATGCTCGTTTATTTACTCAAGCTCGATGATTCTTATATTTTGATTATATAATTTGTAAACATATAAATATGTTTGGCTCGAAAAAGTGTATGCTCGAATATCTCGACTCGACTCGTAAAGTTTAATCGAGCTTTCAAACGAGTCGAGTCAAACATTGGTGTTATGGAGCTCGACTCGTTAAGTTAAGCGAGCTTTATTTTGTGTTGGAGATCGACTCGAGCTAGATAATTATTAGGCTTGAGCTCGGGTAGTTCGTTAAAAGCTCGACTCGTTTACACCCCTAGGCTCTACCACATCCGGCATGGCATTCTCACCACCCAACATAGATACTCGACATTTATTAATACTGAAAAATAAAGGAACAAACACAAACAAAATCGTTATGCAAGTTATCTACCTTGAATGATATGCAGAATGACGCGGGGGCCCACTCTTTCCGTAAAACTGAAAGCATCTTCGGGACTTGGGCAAGCTGCATATCTAATGGGCCAGATGCAGATTGGATTTTATGTACCGCCTACAAAGTGAAGCTGGAATTAAGCTCTTTTTTTCCTTCGTTTTTTACTACAGAAACTACAACATGACTTTTAGAATACTCCTTCTGTCCCAAAGTAAACGTCCACGATAAAATAAAGGCATAGAACTTTAGAAATGTGTAAATATTACAGTTTTTAATCAACTAAATGACAACTTTGATACCATGTGAGAATATGTGGGACCCCCAGATTACAATCCAAAAGAAGAGTCAAGGTCTACCACTATAGGGACTTGACACTTTGGGGCAATCTGTACTCGGCTAGCCCCCTCTCAACACTCTGGGACAATGTGATCGTCTAGCCTCCATTGGAAGGGGCACGTTAGAGTCTCGCATCAGCTAGACTTGGACCAATTCTCTTCTATAAATTACACAAATAATCAAAAGATATAAACAACTCAATAAGGGTAAATTAGTCATTTTATCAATTCTGTCATGTTCAGCAAACGCTGAACAGTTGTTATGTCATGTCTAGTCTGTTTGGATACCAAACTCACCCTAAGGGCTCTTTTGGAGAATAATATGGGGGTTCCACATATTCTTATAACCTTTAATAAATAGAGGGGGTAATGAATTTTTCCGTCTCATAATAAAGGGTAGAATTGGAACTTAGGCATTTACCTTTTAATGCGGGCACTTATTTTGGGACAGATGGAGTACAACGAAACTTTCTATATATAGAACGGAAAACAGAAAATATGTAGGAGTCCACTAAATTTACCATGCTCTCCCATGGAACATAGAAGTCAGATACAGCAGCCGCAAGATAAAACATAGCACTTGGCCCAAGGATCTTCATTGACATTGCAGTCAACTTCAATATCTGTTCAATGTTTACAAATTAGTTGTTATTTGATAAAATATTTTCCAATGTCATGGTGATACATTAGAAATGTCTGTTAAAAACCCTCGCAACTTTCAATTTTGTTTTTTTGACAAATCTTGTCTCTACAAAACTTTTTCGCAAGTCGGGGGTCTTCTGTAACATCCCAGGACAATCGTACAAGATATTGTCCGTTTTGTCCACACACCTGGACTCGCGGTTTTAGAACGCGTCTAGTAGAGGAGGTATCCGGTCCCTTATAAGGCAACCGTAGTTCCCCTCCCCAACCAATGTGGGATCTTACAA
The DNA here is from genome assembly GCA_033807775.1 of Saussurea involucrata. NCBI lineage: Eukaryota > Viridiplantae > Streptophyta > Magnoliopsida > Asterales > Asteraceae > Saussurea > Saussurea involucrata. The sequence goes on along the minus strand of CM066317.1, from coordinate 12,660,820 downwards.
TCCACCCCCTTGGAATTCCATTTCAAATCCTACAAATCAAACGCACCAAAGATTCCAAATCCTTCCACGAAATCCAAATCCCTCAAAACCATTCTATCAAACCAAACGCCACATTAGTGCTTTTTGTCACTTTTGTAAGCATGATTTTAATTGCAATGAAAATCCAAGTACGACGATTATAAAATAAATGATTTATATGTTAAGCATTCTACTTAGAGATATTTGAAACAAAATAAATCATATCTATATAATAATAATAGATTGACTTTTCATTGTTAATCTGCTGAACTCGATGCAAGTAACGACATTGAAGGATTTAAAGCTTTAACTTTCAATGATTACCTGAAGATATTCAAAGATGGTTGTGAAGGGAAGTTTCAGCAAGAAGCCTCCTGAAACAGCCTGAGATCGATGAAAATGAAATCTTTACTGGCGTGCAAATATCTAACAGTTTTCATTAAAGAAGAGATGTGATTCCTACTGCATGATGTTCGCTAATCGCCCTCTTAACTGCTTCAGAGTGTGACTCGTGCACTGTAAAACAAAGTAGAATTTATTAAATAAAAGGTAAAATAAATAAAATAAAATTTTATTGATTTCTTTATGAGCCTAGGTGGTTCATACAAACCAAACGAACTCCGTATATTCCACCTGGAGGTGGCGCATGGACGTTCCCAGTGTACAGCATACCATGGCCTGTGCCACCGTTTCGTTCCTCCGTCACAGTGTAAAAAAATTATAGGGCCGTGAAAAGTGTCATCGTATAAATTTGCCGTGTGCCACCGTATATATTCTGAAACTACAATGAGGACAAAAGTTTCCCTTGGTAGAGTTGGTTTGCAAGGCTTTTCTTCCACCCAAACCCGAGTTCAAATCTTGTTAGTGTCACTTTCTTAGTTTTTAGCTTTTAATTTCAGATTTATTATGTTTTTGAAAAAAAAATGCAATAAAAGACTTGAACAAACAGACCAACGATAATTTTGTATAAATATTCCTATATTTGCTTCTTATAGTCAAATGGTGCCGCCGTTTGAAAAAAAATTTGGGTCCGTCCCTGAACACAATCATATATGATAACATAAAGTTACGTATGACCTTTTATGCATGAATCATCGGTAAGCTCAAAACATTCAAGTAGCAGATCATCTGGAAGTGATCTACAATATGGCTGGCAGGTTCCCCTGCATAAGACTTTGCTACGTCATCTTAAATGTTACAGAATACATATTAGCGCTAGGCATGGGATCATGTGAGAAGTGTCATTTTTGGTGAGAAGTGTGAGAAATACTTTTAAACCGTTGGATCACTTTTAATCAAATATCCTCCCGTGAATTGCGGATTAAAATGGAATTGATCCAGTGCATCTCATCCTAATGTTCGTCCATTTCTCATCCAACGGTTGATAACCACTTCTCATGTTTCTCACCAAATTTGGCTCTTCTCACCGGAACCCAACCCATTAGCGCTAATCATCAAAAACTCCAAACCTAACCAGCAGAAAACAAATATGTCTATAAAGGTACCATATTCACCTCCTATACAGAAAGATAACCGAATATCCAGCTTTCAAAAAGTATCTGCATATCATCAACAATTCCATATTATCTTTAAGTGTGGAATTAGAAAAGAATGAAAACTTCAAATAAGTTGTATGGTGGTATACTCAGTAGACGTTGCTCCTCTGTGGCCAGAGCTGAAGTTATCGATGTACCGCACACAGCGTTGCTCTAGAGGAACAGTGGTACCACCAGATGTGACACATACAACCCTTCTTGGTCCCTCACTTCCTAAGAACACACAGCAATATAACTTCACTAAAATATATATATACACATACATATAGGGTTGGGTTCCAGTGAGAATGAAAGTTATGGTGAGAAGTGTAAGAAGGGATCTCCACCCTTGGATGCACATTAGAATGAGATGTACCGAGATGCACCGGATCAATTCCCATATCAAGCGTGATTCATGGGTGGGTTTGAGATTAAAAAGTGATCAAGAGTCCAGATCCCTTCTTACCTTCTCACACGATCCTTCTTCATATAAATATATATACATATATATATATATATATGATGAAAGAAGATAAAGTGAAACAAAATATACATACAGTTGAAGTGAACATGCCTGATAAAGAAGAGTTATGATCGATAAATTGGGTTAAGTTTCTGCTTATGCTGTTAGCATCCTTTAGAAGAGGTGCTGAGTTGAAGAAGGATTTAACTTCCACAGATGTTCTTTCATCCACAGCATCTAAGTTGGTAAATGAATCCATAGAAATGGCTAGCTAAACACTGGGATGGAGAAAAAGGTTAGGTACTGTGAGAATATGTGAAACCCCCCGGATCACTCTCCAAAAGAGCCCTTGAGGTTGAGGAGAAAGGGGATGTTACAACATATACACGGAAGAAATGGTCCAAGTCTAGCCGAACTCTACAAAGTCTATTCTCATAATAATTGCTTGCTACTATTGGTTTTGTCATGAAGTAAGATATTTTACTTGAGGCCGAACTCTACAAAGTCTATGATAGGTCGCCTTTTAGCCATTTATTTACTACAATATCTTGTGTCACCTAGCCATTTATAGTTGCACCTATATGAATGTTTCCCCCACTTGAGATCAGTTCAGCTCCAACAAGTACAGCACAGTAACATAATAATAGAAACAACATTACAACAGTAGAGTGAGACACAATGGTGTGGTGAAGTGTATTTGGGGTATATCTTTCAGGTGCTCAATTTGTGCTAATGATTTCATTCAGCCATTTTATTATCCTCGGTATCACCTAATATGAATAGAAACCAGAATCAATCAATTCTATGCGAAAATAAAAACTAAAACAGATCAATTAGGAATACCTTTGAATTCAAACAGGTTTGTAAATCGACAAAAAACTATGAACAATCACATATCACAATTTCTGCTACATGAACTATTAGGTCGACAATTGCAGCAAATTGGGACTGAACAATCCCCTTTACAAACCATCTCAACAAAGCATAACATACACAATAAACGCCCTTAGATTCACACAAACAGCACCTACGGGTATTCGTGTTAATTAGAAGTTGCGATTGCAGTATCTAACATCTCGTCTAAAACAACCCTAGTTGAAACTAAACTTACTGAAACCAGCAAATCAAACGAAAATAAAGGGTTAACCAAACAATTTGTAATCACGTTCAAGGACTGAAAACAACAAATCATATTACCTCAATCGAAGTGATTGGGAAGAACAGAGCGGCGGAGCAACGGTGGTTGGGAGCAGTGGCAACGGTGGCGTGGGAGGCGGTGCGTAAAAGATAAAAAAGCGGTTTAGTTTCTACTTTCTAGAGGTTGTTGGTTGGTTGTTGGAAGAACCAAATTCGGGCGGCTCAATTCTTGTCTGTGTTTTTTTTTTCTTTCTATTTTTATAAGTTTAATAAAATTTATAAAAGGGAAATTAATTAAAATGTCAACCCAAACTTACCAAAATGCCACAAATTTCGTCCATCTTACCGAAATGCCACAAAAATCCGCGGTGGGCCTGCGATCGCGGGCCCCAGGCCCACGTGGCAAACTGTTTCGGCCAAAAGCCCCGCGGAGCCCCCCAACTTTGCCCGTGTTGGCAAGTTCAGCCCCTGCCCGCGATCGCAGCCCGCGATGGGCCAAATTTTACGCTTTTGGTCCCTGAAAAATTACACTTTCAGCCCCTGTACTTGGACGAATCTTGCATGCTTTTACTGTTTTTTTCCACAATTATTGTACTTTGAAGACAAATTTGTGGTTGAAATTCATTTGCATGTTTGAGATTTCATCCATAAATACCAGTAAGATGCAATTCACAATTCACACTTCCTCTTGCTTTCTTTCTTGATTTCTCTCTTGCTTTTTCTTTCTTTGAATTGTTTTCTCTCTTGATTTCTCTTCTCTCATTTCATCCACAAATGGCATCGTCATCAAACCCTAAGTCTACTCCTGAAAAAATGTCACCTCAAATCGAGGTCGCCATAGCAAAAAAGGAAAAGGAGATAGATGAACTAACAGAAGAGTGGAAAAAAATTATAGACAGGAAGGCAGTCCATTTGAGAAAGATCGAAAAGGAAGACAGGGAGATCAAAAGGATGAAAGGGGATATAAAAGCTAGGGAGGCTCGTGTTCGTCGAGAACAAAAAGCAATTCACCATATTCTGCAAGACTTCGCAATTATTCAAGCGAAGGTAAACGAGAAGCAAGCTTGGATTGATGAAACTAAATCAATTTTTAAGTAGGTGATGGTTGTTTTAGTTGTTTTGTATTTTTTTCTTGTTTTGTATTTTTTTTACTGTGTTGTTGTTTGTATTTTTTTTACTGTGTTGTTGTTTTGTATTTTTTTGTTGTTTTTTTACATCATGCAAGGTCAAGTCAGAGGTTACCTCATTCGTGGGCCCACTCCTCTTGTAGAATATATGACAACCCTCAACTCATTTGCTAAAGTGTGTCCGGGTTGTGGTACACAATGGCCATACGTGGTTGCAAAAGCAGAAGCCGTTGAAGAAGGGTCAGAAAGATTGAAGATGAAGAGCCTATTGGATGGAATACAAACTAGCTGTGTTATCAATGTTCATTTAGAAGCATATGTATGTGTGTGTATATATAATATGAATATATATATATATCATTTACAAACTAGCCGTGTTATCAATGTTCATTTAGAAGCATATGTATGTGTGTATATATAATATGAATATATATATATATATATATATATCATTTACAAACTAGCTGTGTTATCAATGTTCATTTAGAAGCATATGTATGTGTATATATATAATATGAATATATATATATATATCATTTACAAACTAGTTGTGTTATCAATGTTCATTTAGAAGCATATGCATGTGTATATATAATATGAATATATATATCATTTACAAACTAGCTGTGTTATCAATGTTCATTTAGAAGCATATGTATGTGTGTATATATAATATGAATATCTATATATATATATCATTTACAAACTAGTCGTGTTATCAATGTTCATTTAGAAGCATATGTATGTGTATATATATAATATGAATATATATATATATATCATTTACAAATCAGCGTTTAGATCAACAGTATCATATGTGTTTGTTCCATATGGTTCAAGCTGTGACGGGCCCGGGGTGTGACTGACTGAATGTCTCCTTGGCACAGTTGAAGGGGCGGGATTTGGACACTCTCCACGAGTGTGTCCTACGCATTGGCACCGAGTACATCTTCGCTGTATCGAACTTTCACCACGTGATGGACGTCGGTCGTTCTTTCTCGGTCTCCCGGCTCTAATCTTATCGATTAAAGGTGGATAGCATGGCGGAAGCGGGTCGGATGGATACACCCATGCTGCAGGGGGTCCAGCTGGGTTTATTACCTCCACGTAAGTTCTCCGGTAATATTCGGACGTGAAGAAACAAACAGCCAAGTCGCTGCAATCTCTACGACCCGTATGTTTTGCTGCAACGATGGCATGGCCGCACGGTAACCCAGATTTATCCCATTCGTGACACGAACAAAGGTGGTCTTCCATATTCACAATCGCGTGAAGATAGTCATCATGCACCTCGTACTTCCCATACCCGATTGTTTTTACCGGCCATGTCGCCGAACGACGCGCCCTGTACTGAACGATCTTCTCCGCCATTGGTGTGAGTGCATTTTGCATCTCAGCTCCTTTTAGGCGTCGAATTTGGTACCACTCTTGTTGAAAGGCCCTAAAGTAGTCCATAAGATTAACAATCAGACATCTACGCGCAAAACGGGAGAGTGCATTCACAGACTCTGCACTATTCGAGGTCAGAATGTCATACCGTTGTCCAGGAAAATGGGCCGCAGACCACCTCTCCGGTCCAGCATCGTCAAAGACTTTGGCTGCTTCGTCGGCACTATGTCGTAGCATATTCATGTACTTGTTAAACTCCCGATCCGTATATGCTCTGCATGCCGCCCAGTAGACATTCTTGTTGGTCGTAATACGTTTGTCCTTGGATTTGGCGTTCATCTCCAAATGTCGACAGCATATGGCGTGAGGGGCGTTTGGGTAGATGGCAGAGATTGCGGCGCTTATGGAATGAGCCCTGTCAGACATAAACACCAACCCTTGCGGGTCTCCGATAGCTTGTCTCAACATGGACAGAAACCAAGTCCACTCGTCCCCAGTTTCGGACTTGCCTACGCCGAAAGCTACTGGAACGATGGAGTTATCCCCGTCCATGGCAACCGCCAGGAACATCATACCCAAGTAACGGCCCTTTAAATGGGTTGCGTCTATTATCAGGACACGACGTAGATTTGCCACAAATGTGCGGATCTGCAAAAACATAGGTGGTTTTCTGTTGGTCCCGAAAGGCCTATACAAGTTTGTAGAAGGGGGGGGGGGGGTTGAATACAAACACACAAATTTTACTTTTCTAAATTGTTTATTGATAAATCATTAACAATTTACAGCTTGTTGCGGAAACAAGATTAAGGATAAACCTAAATCTAAACAAGTTGGAACACTAAGGTTTCTTGCACTAAGAAAGATAAGGAGATTACTAATAAAATCCTATCTTGAGAGAGATTTGAACTTGTCCAGAGTTAGCAAGTTACTTCAAATGAAGTGAGTTCATCTCTTTATATACTGCATGCATTTAATGCAAGTCAGTAAATACTTTACACGTGTCATCAGTTGGTTGGTTGCATGTCATTGACCTTGGTTGACAACCTTAGTAGCCGTAAGAATGAACAGTGTAGTATCAGAGTGGTTGTACGATTTCAGATATTCGGAGGTTCTTTTCTGACATTTCGTACGGAGGCGTGCAAGGGTGGTTAAGACAAAAGTACTTTGTACGGAGGACTTCATGATCAGCTTTCGTTGATTCAGCGATTATCATTTACTATTCAGCAGATGATAAAGTTCAGCGATAGCTAAAGTCTTGTACTTGATACTTCACGTTGAGTGGACAAATCTGAGTCTTCGCTGATCCGCATCAGTTCATTAGGAGACTTGTCGCTGGTTCTTGAGCTTGATCTTCGACTTCAGCGTAGAACCTTTGTTGACGTGAAACTTGTCTTCAGGGATCATAAGTAAACAACTAACTTATCAGCGATCATCATAATGACTGAACAGACTCAGAGCATTTATGGTGAACAGTGTTCGCTGAATGTTTAATCTAAAAAGCGAGAGTTCCTATCAGCGGTACTGGAAGATCTTAGTACTTATCAGCGATAGTGAAACTCTGATACATATTGTTTACTTACAATTTTCACTAAGTATAAGAGAGGGTCATTATCAAATCACTGAGGGTTTGAATCAACAATCTCCTCCTATTTGATTATGACATAGCAACAAAGAAAATTGCTATTTAATGAAAACATAAGGATAAAAAGAACTCGTAAAATATCTGTCCCTTTTACTGTTTTCTGGGATCTTTTCAGTACTGATGGAGTAAAGTACATTCGCTGAAATCTTTCTTTAAAATATTGAATCAGGTTACAATGAAGAACAGAAAGATTACAAGTACAAGCGAAATAATTTACAAGTACAAAAGGATAACTGATACAATAGAGAAAAAGGAGATTATATCAGTTTTCAAAAGGTTCTTCCTTAATGAGAAGTTCATCAAGGGTCGTCTTTTCAGTGGGGATCGTCCAGTCAGGGACATTTACTCCTTGATTCTTTAACTTCAGAGCAGCTTAAAAAATCAAGGGTTTCAGGTGTCTAGCTTTGATGTCGCGTCTGACTTCACACCAGTATACGAGATCTCTGAGTTGTTCGATGGGAGCGATTTGGAGCTCAGAGACACGTTGAAAGTGATGATTTCCATCATAGTCTAAGAAGAATATACCATATGGATCACTTACCACTGTGCCAGGGATGAAGGTTTCTCCAGGTGGTAGGGAGGTGTCAAGCATTGAAAGATCAGCATCAGGGCCAAGAACTTCAGCACGAGAGAAACCAATACCTGTTTCATTTCGAATGATTGGACCTGAATCAGAAACTTTCTTCTTCTTAGCAGAGGCTTTCTTCGGTTGAGGAAGAGTAGGAGGGATATCCACAGCAGATGAAAGCAAGTCGATCTGTTTGTTTAAGATCATCTCAACATGGCTTTTGAATTTTGAGCGTGATCCCTGAATGGCTAATTTTGTTTCTAACCATTCAGAGAGACCAAACTTTTCTAATGAAGCAGCATAGAAGGTTTGCTTGGTTTTGTCATCTCTGTAGATATCCACTTCAACAACAGGAACATCAACGAACATTTTTCCTCTTATGTTGGCTTTGATTATCTTGGATGGTCTTGATCGATAGGTCAGCATTTGATTAGCCCATTCCAAGGTTGTATCAGAGACCTTTGTCTTTTCTCTAACGATTTCTTGAGCATCATCCCAGAGCTGACGTTGAACATCAATGGGAACTCTTTTCAGCTTGGGGTCTTTGATTGATCGTTGAGTAAGCTTGATGGGGTATTCTCTGTCTCTCTCTTCAGCTTCCTTTCTTTCAGCGATGAGGCGTTCAGCTCTGAGGTGTTCCTTGTATTCAGATTTTGAAATTCTGAACTTAGGAGGAACTGAAGGCAGTTGATCACGCCTTAGAATGATTCGCTGATCCTCGAATCGCTTTATTATTTCTTCTCTTTTCTTCTGATCCTCTTCATTCAGCTTTTGAGGAGCTGAGGAAGGTCTGTTTCTGTGCGAGAGGGGTTGTTCTTCTGGTTCATCAGTCTCAGAGATCAAATCCAAGACTGGGATTATGTCTTCAGCGGCAGCTGGAATTATTGGTGAAGTCGCAGTTGTAGAGCCTTCAGCGATATCCTCAAACAGGGGAGAGGACTAGCTGAAACGCAGCGATCTTACAAATAAGAACTGGGTAGAAGAACTTGGGTAGAAAAGATAGAAAAAGATTGTGGATGTGTAGAGAGGTTGTTGAGTAGAGAACTGATTGTGTATTGAGATGTTCAGGGAAGAAATATAAGTAAAGTTTAGTGTACCTGACAAACCGGCTTTTCAAGCAAGATCGCCAGATTTTCAAATTCAGCGAGGCCTTTGCCTTTGCTTTTCTCAGCGCCAGAGGCTGAGGGCTTTGTCTTTGTCTTCTCCCCTGAAGGTTCTTTTATTGAGATTCCCTTAAGAGCTTTGATCCTTGGGGCAGGTTTGACGATAAAGAAATCATCGTCATCTTCATCATCATCATCATCCTTTCTTGGAGAGAAGGATGGTTCATCTTCAGGGATGTCGATGTCTTCATCTTCTTCTGCTTCGGATTCCTCAGCATCTTCTTCGAGTTGCTCCCCCTCAGATACAGAGGCGAGCTTCTCGGTTCCCTCAGGGTTTTCATCTCCCTGAGGTCCAGCGGTTAGATCTTCATTCCTCTCTCCCCTGATAGATTCATCATGGGAAAGGTCTTCAGCGCTTTTGTTTAGATCTTCAGTGCTCTTCTCCCTGGAATGTTCAGCGCTCTTCTCCCTGGAATGTTCAGCGCTCTTCTCCCCCTCTTTCTCATGATGACTGGGGGAGGAATGGGTAGACTCAGCGTTGGTGTTATCTCTGTCTTCTGGGCCAGAGATTTTCACACAACCTTCAAGCTTTGCTATTCTGTCTTTTAGGCCAGAAATAGCAGGCGTGATTTTCTTCAGCTCTGTGCGATCCGCCGCTGTGAAAGATTCCAAAATAGGGGCAGGGGCAGGAGCAGGAGCTGGATTATTTGCCTTGATGACCAGCGTCTCGATCATCGTCTTCATAGAACTAACGTCGGTCTTTACAGAGCCTAAGTCAGTCTTGACCGCTGACATATCACCCTCGAGTTTTCCAACCGATGTCTTCAGCGTTGTTACTTCGCTGGACACGGTCGAAACTGAGCTTTTGAGGCTGGTGTAGTCAGTGTAGATGTCAGAGAGCACCTTGGCAAAATCGGCGAGAGTCTTATCAAGTCCATTGATGTCTTCAGTGGAAGCTTTCTTCTCCACCACCGTCGTCAGCTTTGTCAAATTTTCTCCAGCGTTTGTTACAGCTGTAGAATTGTTGGAGAGTGTGGTGGTGAGACTGGTCAGCTTTGTTTCCACAGACTTCAGAGACTCGTTGATGTCTCCCAAATTAGGACCTGTAACACATAAGTACTTGTGAACAAAGGAAAGCTCAGAAGTTTCAGGTTTAGTTACAGTGTATATGGGTTGATTTGTACCTGCAGGAGGATTGGCGAAATCGTCAAAGTTGCGGACTCCTGAATAATGTTCCATATCCTCTTCAAAAGTTCGGTGAGGAATGGTGATCTCTGCAGGTCCTTTCTTCATCATTTGTTGAGAAGCATCAGCGGTGGCTTCTGGAATGATGGCATCTCCAGTGTTAGCTGGAGGAGTGTCCAAAGAAGTGGAGGGAGGAGCGAAGGATAAGATTGGGATTCGGGTACTGAGTTCAGCGTTGGAATCGCTGACAATCACTTCATCAGTCTTTTGAGAGACCGAGGGAGGTTGGGTAGTTTCCAAGTTTCTAACCTCAGCGTTTAGAGACGCTGAAGTCTGGATTGTAGGGATGGCTTGCACGGGTGTGGCAGAGGGTACCACGGAACTTTCCTTCAGCTCGTCAGAATGAGCTGAGGAGTCTTCAGCATGGAATTGCTGGGGTTGCTCCTTGGTTTTCTTGATCCTTTTAGAATCAAGTTGGGTGTGAGATGGTTTCCTTTTCTTAGAAGGAGAGGATTTTGTGGCCGGGGTACCAGCGATGGGTATTGTCGCTGAAGGAGCCACAGGAAGCGGAGAATTTAGAAGAGTGAGAAGAGTAGAGAGACGTACCTCATTGGCGACAGGCTTGAAGTCGAGAACTTTAGGGCCAATCTGAGAAAGTTTCAGATCACCCTCTTCAGGATAGCTGTCCTTTAGGCCATATTGAAATATGGCGCTGATGAATCGTGGGTAAGGAACCCATGCTGGTCTGTCAGCGGCAGAATCGACACGTTGAATCAGGTCATCATAAATAATGGAGTCCCAGTCAATGTTTAGACCTTTCAGCAGTGCGTATCCCATGGACTGCTGAGGTTGGGCGACTTGATCAGAAGAGCCGGACTTCGCTGTCATGCAGCTGATCAGGTGTGCGAAGATGAAGTTCATCTCGCTGGGCATCTTGGATTTCTTTATCAGCGTCAGTTTCTTCTCAGGCTTCTTGTCCCTTCCAATATCCCAGATATAACCCATTGCGTCAAGGAAAGCAATGATTTCTTCTTTGTCAGCGTGCCTCTTGTGGTCAGGGAATGGAACGAAGGGTTTTTCTTTGGTAGCATTTGGGAAGGTCAGGGCTTTTCGGATTATGGCAGGGGTTATCTTGATGGTGCCATACTCAATATCGCTGAGTAAGCAGTTGATGGTTTTGGATGCATCTTTGGCAGAGGGTAGCTCAGTGTGTCTGGCAGAGTACCAGAACTGGGATAAGAGCCGCTGACTGGCAGGAGGTGTTATGGTCAGGGCTGTGTAGATGGGGCTGTTCTTCAGAAAACTCACAGCATCGTCCAGATGTGATACTTGCTTCCGAGGAGGAAACTCGAGAAGAGCTGAGAGATTGTTGTCCTTGGTCCAATCTAGTTGATCCAGCTCGAACTTAACCTGAGGGGCTTTGACGATGTCCACTTCCTCAGAGTCAGTGGAGATGGACTCAGCGGTGACATTGATTTTTGAAGATGCCATTTCTCTGTACTATCAGTTCAACCAAATATGTTAATAAATAAGAATTGTCTTAGTATGGAAAGAATTTCCATTAAGATTTTTCGAATTTTGTCCATTTCATTCAGACATAAATGTCTTAATGAAGATTAGGGGTTTTCTTGATTTTTAAAAATGAAATGTAAAACCCATAAAGTCTTGTATTCCAGTTTCTGAAAGAAAATTGGATACGAATGAAGAACAAGTTTAAGATTTTAGATTTAAAACTTGAAGAACAACCATGAAATGGTTGTGTTCATAAAACCATGAAAGAAATGATTTTATTTTACAAAGTTCTTTTGTTTGATCTTGTTAAAACAATGAGAAGATCGAAAACAAGTTATACGCATTTGATAAAAGATAAGAACATATTAACCTTGAAGTTTTGATGAAGAAGATGATGAACAGTTCTTGAGGTTTTTGAGAGCACAAATGCAACAGAGGATTCTTTTCTTGCGGAGAAAGATTGATCGCGTAAAAGACAAATATAAACCAAGAGTTGTTTATATAGGGAGTTTTAGAGAGAGAAAACTTTGAGCGGGAAAAGGTTTTCATCATGACACGGACACGTGTTTGCATTTGATTGGAAGTTTGAACGAAACGTGCAAACGTGTGTCAGAAAGAAATCGTGCCTGGTGTTATCCGTTGCAATGACGTCACAACTGTCATTTCACATTCTTTTAGGATGTCTCTGAGGTTTTGAAAGCTCAGGGACTCTTTTGAAAAACATGAAGCACTGAATAGAAAATATCAGTGAAGGTTTAAAGAACTTTCAAAATATCGCTGTTAAGGAAGAGATATTCAGCGATGCAATTTATTTTGAAATCTTGCATTTACATGCGATTGTCAGAGAGAGAAAACATACCTGGATATCAGTTTAACCAAGTTTATTCAGAGAGAAGATGATGAAATGGATTATACAAGTTGATTTTATCCCGAAGGCTATACAAGATTGTATAAACGTATCGCTGATCAAATGTGAACCGCTGAAGATTTTACCCTTCAAAGTTCAGCATTCCAAGCTCGCTGATGAGAAAGTTGAATCTTGTCTCATCAAGAGGTTTGGTAAACAAACCAGCTAACTGATAATCAGTTGGGATAAAATGAAGTTCTATATCACCATTCATCACATGATCTCTGATAAAATGATATCTGATTTCTATGTGTTTTGTCTTTAAGTGTAGCACTGGATTGTTTGCTATAGCGATGGCACTTGTGCTGTCGCAATAGATTGGAATTTTGGAGAGCTGAAGATCATAGTCTAGTAGCTGATTTCTCATCCACAAGACCTGAGAACAACAGCTTCCAGCGGCTACATATTCAGCTTCAGCTGTGGAAGTGGACACTGAGTTTTGCTTCTTACTTGTCCAACTTACCAGCTTTCCACCCAGGAGCTGACATCCTCTTGTGGTGCTTTTCCTATCCATTCTGCAACCTGCAAAATCACTGTCTGAATAGGCGGTTAGATCGAATCCTGAGTCTTTAGGATACCAAAGGCCTAGATTCGCCGTACCCTTAAGATATCGAAAGATTCGCTTTACAGCTTTCATATGGGATATCTTAGGTTCAGCTTGATATCGTGCGCACAGACATGTTGCGAACATAATATCGGGTCGGCTAGCTGTAAGATACAATAGTGAGCCGATCATCTCACGGTACAGCGTGACATTGACAAGAACACCCTTTGTGTCCTTGTCAAGTGTCAGCGGTGGTGCCATAGGGGTTTTCATAGCTGAACTTTCAGTTAAGTCGAATTTCTTCAGCATATCTTTAACATATTTTCCCTGATTTATAAAAGTTCCTTTTTCAGTTTGCTTAATCTGAAGACCAAGGAAATATGTTAGTTCACCCATCATGCTCATTTTATACTCATCTTTCATTCTATCAGCGAAACGAGTACAAAGCTCAGGGTTAGTAGAACCAAATATAATGTCATCAACATATATTTGAACTAAAATGATATGACCTTTCACTTTTCTAAAAAATAAAGTTTTGTCAATCTTTCCTCTCTCAAATTTTTCAATATGGAGATAAGTAGAGAGAGTATCATACCATGCACGAGGAGCTTGCTTTAAGCCATAAAGTGCCTTGTCCAGTTTATAAACGTAACCTGGACGCTTAGGATCTGAGAATCCTGGAGGTTGTTCCACATACACTTCTTCATTCAGCTTTCCATTTAGAAACGCTGACTTAACATCCATCTGATGTACAGTGAAGTTTTTGTGTACAACATATGCTAAGAAAAGACGAATAGATTCAAGTCTTGCTACTGGAGCAAAAGTTTCGTCGTAATCTATGCCTTCCTCTTGCCTGTATCCCTGAGCAACAAGATAAGCTTTGTTGCGAGTTACAGTACCATGTTCGTCCAACTTGTTTCGATAGACCCATTTAGTGCCTATCACCGTTTTGTCAGTTGGTCTCCGAACAAGTTTCCAAACTTTGTTTCTTTCGAATTCAGTCAGCTCTTCTTGCATAGCGCTGACCCAGTTTGGATCTCTGAGGGCATCATCTATTTTATTTGGTTCAGTTAGAGAAATAAAGTTAACAAATAAACAAATATTACCTGCACTTCTACGAGTCTGAATACCAGCGTTGGGATCACCAAGAATTTGATCGATTGGGTGATTTACAGTCCATCGTTGAGCCGGAGCATTCGTCGGTGACTCAGTCTGAACTGGAGAAACTGAAGATGAGGCTTCAGCTACTTCTGGATTATCAGCTAAGAGAGGAATGTTTGCATTTGTCACTTCATTCACTGATTGCTGAGAAATAGACGGAATTTCTGAGGCATTTGGATCAACTGCAGGTATAGTGTTTATAGGAACAGCTGAGACCCATGATGTTTCAGCTTCACTGTTCTGCATGTTTGGAATGATAGTGGGACTATCATCTTCTACTGGATGAGCATGAGTGGGAACTTCTTCTGAATCACCAAGATGAGAAAACATCCATTGATTCAGTTATTCAGTATCAGCGTTCGGTTTAGAGTTCGCTGAACGGGATTCGTCAAACGTGACGTGAATAGTTTCTTCTACAGTTTGTCTTCTACGGTTGAAGACTCTGAAGGCTTTGGAGACTGAGGAGTATCCAAGAAAGATTCCATCATCAGCCTTAGGATCAAACTTTCCAAGGGCATCTCTGTTGTTCAGTATGAAACACTGACATCCAAAGATGTGAAGAAAGCTGATTGAAGTCTTTCTCCCATGAAAAAGTTCATAGGCTGTCTTTTTGAATCTTTTAACTATCAGCGACCTGTTTTGCGTAAAACAAGCAGTGTTGACAGCTTCTGCCCAAAACTGAGTAGGCGGGTGAGAATCGCTGAGCATTGAACGTGCAGCTTCAATAATTGTTCTATTTCTTCTTTCAGCGACTCCATTTTGTTGCGGTGTTCTCACTGACGAAAAGTTGTGAGAAATACCCTTACTCTCAAGGAAGGAATCAAGAGAACTGTTTTTGAATTCAGTTCCATGATCACTCCTTATTGAGCGAACAGTCATATTGTTCAGAGTTTCCATCTTCCGAACAAAGGTGATGAATTCTTCAGGGGTGTCACTCTTAGAACGGAGAAACATTACCCATGTGTAACGAGAGAATTCATCAACTATGACCAGCGTATATTTCTTTCCAGCGATGGATTGTTTGTTAACGGGGCCAAACAAATCCATATGGAGTAGTTGTAGAGGAGATGACACTGAGGAGACTTGCTTTGACTTGAAGCTTGCCTTGGTCTGCTTCCCTTTTCACACGATGAACATAAAGACTCTTTGGCATATGAATGCTGAGGTAGACCAGTGACTAACTCTTTGGAGGAAAGAGTATTCAGTGTCTTGAAATTTAGATGTGAGAGCCTCTTGTGCCATAGCCAGTTGACATCAGAAGATGCCTTTGAGAAGAAACAGGAGTTCTCAGTGGTTGTTGAGTCCATGTTTATTACATAAACATTTTCCAAACGATAACCGCTGAGAGCTATCTTCTCCTTTTTGTCAGAGACAAAGCAGGATTCCTTAGTGAAAATCACTTTGTTATCCATGTCGCAAAGCTGACTGATGCTCAGAAGATTATGCTTCAGCCCTTCAACATATGTGACTCTTCTGAAAGAGGTTGTACCATTTGAAAGTACACCATACCCTCGGGTGTGTCCTTTTCCATTTCCACCGAAAGTTACAGAGGGACCCTTCTCTTCCTTGTATTCAGCGAGCAGGCTTTTCTTTCCAGTCATGTGTCTAGAGCATCCGCTATCGAGATACCAGATACCCTTCTTAACCTGCAATACAAAGGAAGATTAGTTTTTCTTAGGTACCCACTTAACCATGTATACACGTTTGTCAGTGGAAGTAGTTGGAATGGAAGGTTCAGCGGTCTTCGCAGCATTTGAAGATTCAGCTTTGTCTTTCTTCACTTTGGTTAATTTCTTAACCTCAGTGGTAGGAGTCACCTTGACCTGATTTGCACCAGGGTTGGTCTTCTTTGCCTTGGGGGCAATCTTCACCTTATCTATCTTTTCAGCTTTGGTGGCTGTGGGGCACTTACTAGCAATATGATCGGTAAGTCCACAGTGATAACATTTCCTATAACTAAAAGTAGTTCTAGGACCACTTGTATGCTGAGCTTTTAATTTTGAATTAGAAGTGCCAGCACCAAGTAAACTATTGGCTTTAGAAATGGGACGAACATTCAGTTCTTCAGATTTTTTACCAAGGATATCCACTCTGAGTCTAGGAGTAGATCGCTGAATAGATCCAGAGATCAGCTTTCTAGATCCAGAGGGGTAGGTCACTGAGGCTTTAGAAGCATTCAGCTTTGGTACTAAGGTACCCTTCTGAGGATTTTGATAAATAACAATTCCTTTACCTTTGTCTTTGTCTTTAGAGACAGAGGTAGGTTTTGAATAAACCATTTTCTCCTTACCTTTTGAGGAGATAGGAGTTTCCTCAGGGATTGGTGTAATGGACGAGGAGCACTGAGATGATGAAGTGTCAGCGACTGAGGATACGAACGTTCCAAATTTAAGCATTGAACGTTCAGTGGTTGGTTTTGGAGTATCATATTTATAACCCAAACCACGTTTATCACTCAGAGGAATCTGAGCCTTAATTATCTCAGTGATCTTTGTTGAAGAATTACACCATCCTTCAACAGTAGCTTGTTCAGCTTTTAATGCAGCGATAGCTTCTGCTCGTTCGATTTTGACTAGCTGATTTAAATAGACTTGATCTTTAAAATCATCTTCAATTTTAGAAAGCTTTTCTATTTGAAGGTGGCAGTTTTTAAGCTTTTCAGCGAGATCAAGATTTTGGTTTTCAACCACAGCTTTGCCGTTCATGGCTTCGTATAAACTTCTAGTCAATAGATCGATTTTACGGAGACTATCAGCTTCATCAATATTTGCAATATTGGTAAAGAAAGAAGGTGATACCTGAATGGCAGATGTTGAAGTGGAGGGAATGTCTGAACTTTCTTCCTCTTCTTCAATCTTGGCCATGAGACATTGATTTGCTTCATCATCTTCAGAATCAGATGATGAGGCTTCTTCATCAGAAGCAGCCCAATCATAGTCAGCCATCAGGCCTTTTCCTTTCTTTTTAAAGCTTTTCAGCTTTGCATACTTCTCCTTCAGCTTTGAGTATTTGTCATATTTATTCCTTGAAACAAAGGATTTCTTTGTAAAAGCTGAAGGTCTCATGATTTTCTTTGACCTGCACTCGTTAGCGAAATGACCTGTCTTTTCGCAGTTGAAACAAGTAGCAGTAGCCTTATCAACAAAAGCTGATGATTTAGGCTTGTCAGCTATGGAAAGAGTTTTGTTCTTTCTAAACATTTTCTTCTTGGCGAATCTCCTGAACTTTTTAGTTAGGAGAGCCAAGGATTCATCATCATCTGAAGAATCAGAATCTGATGACCTTTCAGAGTTACTCTCTAACTCAGTGATAGTGACCGAGGGTCGCTGAGTAGAAGGTTCCTCTGAGATTAAAGCAACAGGGGTGCTTTTGGAATCTTTTACAAGATTCTTCTTAAGATGGCTAGATTGCTCATGATTCAGCAATGTGCCATATAAGGTAGAAAGGGTCATTGATCTTAGATCCTTTGACAGCCTGAGACACATGGAATAATTGTCCCAGCTTTCAGGTAAACATTCTAGAAACTTTGTCAGTACTTCAAAGTTAGAATATTCCTTACCAACAGTTTTCAGATCTATAATTAGACAATTAAAACGTTGGTGAACTTCAGAGAGAGTTTCATTTTTACCAGAAATGAAGCTTTCGTATTGTCTTACCAGGTTGATCTTTCTTGAGTCCTGGACTTCAGACGTTCCTTTATACTGAACACATATTGTGTCCCACATGGCTTTTGATGATTTCAGGTTCATGACGGAATGGTAGACTTCGTCAGGAAGGGCCATGGATAGTATGGATCTGGCTTTTGTATCTATAGCCACTTTCTTCTTATCTTCGTCGGTCCACTGATGGATTTCTTTAGGAATCAGCCTTTCTGGAATAGCAGCTCTAGTTGCAGTGGCTGGAACTAAAGGATCAATTGTTACAGGGATGTGTGGGCCGTTCTCAAGATAGTAAGGTATAGTAGGGTCTACACCTTCTAAGAAGAGTGTCATCCTATTTTTCCACAAGTTGAAGTTGTCTCTGGAAAATCTAGGGGGTTTTGCAAGAGAACCATTGTCTATATAATTTGTGTTTGTGTGGGAGGCCATTTTCAGATAATAGCAAGGAAGAGAAATATCTTAGATTAGATCTTGTTTATGAGATTAAACAAATCCGCTCTGATACCACTTGTTGGTCCCGAAAGGCCTATACAAGTTTGTAGAAGGGGGGGGGGGGGGGGGGGGGGTTGAATACAAACACACAGATTTTACTTTTCTAAATTGTTTATTGGTAAATCATTAACAATTTACAGCTTGTTGCGGAAACAAGATTAAGGATAAACCTAAATCTAAACAAGTTGGAACACTAAGGTTTCTTGCACTAAAAAAGATAAGGAGATTACTAATAAAATCCTATCTTGAGAGAGATTTGAACTTGTCCAGAGTTAGAAAGTTACTTCAAATGAAGTGAGTTCATCTCTTTATATACTGCATGCATTTAATGCAAGTCAGTATATACTTTACACGTGTCATCAGCTGGTTGGTTGCATGTCATTGACCTTGGTTGACAACCTTAGTAGCCGTAAGAATGAACAGTGTAGTATCAGAGTGGTTGTACGATTTCAGATATTCGGAGGTTCTTTTCTGACATTTCGTACGGAGGCGTGCAAGGGTGGTTATGACAAAAGTACTTTGTACGGAGGACTTCATGATCAGCTTTCGTTGATTCAGCGATTATCATTTACTATTCAGCAGATGATAAAGTTCAGCGATAGCTAAAGTCTTGTACTTGATACTTCACGTTGAGTGGACAAATCTGAGTCTTCGCTGATCCGCATCAGTTCATTAGGAGACTTGTCGCTGGTTCTTGAGCTTGATCTTCGACTTCAGCGTAGAACCTTTGTTGACGTGAAACTTGTCTTCAGGGATCATAAGTAAACAACTAACTTATCAGCGATCATCATAATGACTGAACAGACTCAGAGCATTTATGGTGAACAGTGTTCGCTGAATGTTTAATCTAAAAAGCGAGAGTTCCTATCAGCGGTACTGGAAGATCTTAGTACTTATCAGCGATAGTGAAACTCTGATACATATTGTTTACTTACAATTTTCACTAAGTATAAGAGAGGGTCATTATCAAATCACTGAGGGTTTGGATCAACATTTTCCTTTGTAAATGTTATAGTTTATAATGTGTAAACATATGACGTGTTAAAATACGTACCGCGGGTCCAAGGGCCACAAAGCACATCTCAAACCGTCGACATGAATCGGTCCGTAGCTGCGTGACAGTACCAGGGTTCTGCAGTTGCAAATTATATAAATATGCCGGGAGTCGTTCATACGACTCCTCGAACGTGCCTCTCACCATAAACAGTGCATGGCATCGCGCACGCCAAGCTTGGTGGTAATCAATCGTGACGCCGAACTGCTGGTGAACATCGTGGACGATGTCCTTTGGACGCAATGACCTACTAACATCAAGATTTTTTTTTTCAGTATCGCACCCAAAGTCTTTTTGCTGGCTTGTTTGTGGTGGGGATTCAGTTGCGTCCTCGTACAAGTGTGTACGTCGTCCAACTTTCTAATAATGAACGCCCCTCCTTTGCCACCCGTTTCAATCGCGTACATCCTCCACTCACAGTTTTTTCTGCCACATTCAACTATGTATCTAGTTTTGTCAGATTTCGACGTGCGCCTTTCGAAACCCTCTTCCAAGAACTTAAGTCCGACCTGACTTGCCAAGAGATCCTTCGTCTCGAATATCTGGCCTACATGTAACATTTCACTGCGAATATAAGGTGTAGGTTCGTAGGTTTGTGTCTGGGTATGGGAGTCTGGAAGAATAGGGGGCATATCAAAAAAGACATCTATCTGACTACATGATTTTCTACTAGGGGTCTGGTCATCACTATCGGTGTTTGATCTGTCTATTTCAGAATTACCCGTTCTGAAAACGTGGGTTTCGTCATCAGCAACTCCAGCAGTACGCCCTTCGTGTGGTTGTGGTTGTTGTTGTTGCATCTCAAATAACCGTTGGGGCGTTGGACGCCTGAAATTGAGAATCAAGCTGCTCTATTTGGAGGTTTTCGTCGTCACCGTCGTCGTCGTTTTTGTCGGATACACCGGGATACACAAAAAGTAATGGGGGACTTTCTGAATCGACTGCAAAGTGCAGAAAAGTAGAGATATCCCCATCGTTGGATAAATCCACAAATGCCCCATCGCCATTTTTAAACACTAACTTGCAAACAGCAGAAGGGTTGGTTCCACATTTTTGCATGGCGTATGCAAGAAATTTCTGATAAGTATAGTTTACTGGCACTTTTACACCATGCTTAGATTTATAAACAAAATTCCACTCATTGTTGTCTTCCACCCATTCACCATCGTAACAGAAAAATAGCTTAGCTCTTGCGACAGATGAACTCATTTTTTCAGTAGTATCTCAAACACAAAGTATTGCAGAAAGAAATCAAGAAAGAAGTATGAAATCGGTGTGTGGATTATGGATTGCATTTTACATCTATTTATGAATGAAACAATCAACATTGATGACAACCAATCTCTCATTTCATCCACAAACTGGTATTCCAAAAACACTGATTTAACATTGATTCAAACATGCAAATGAATTTCAACCACAAATTGGTCTTTAAAGTACAATAATTGTGGAAAAAAACAGTAAAAGCATGCAAGATTCGTGCAAGTACAGGGGCTGAAAGTGTAATTTTTCAGGGACCAAAAGTGAAAAAATTAGGGGTTTTGCCTTCAAAAAAAATTTAGGGTTAACCCTGGGCCGACGCGTGGCGGGTTAGCCCGCGATCGCGGGATCCCAACGCCGGCAGGGACCAAAACTGCCAACACGGGCATTCTTGAGGGGGGAAAGGTGGGCCGCGGGCATTCTTGAGGGACCAACGCGGGCAAAGTGGGCAAACTTTGGTGACACGTGGGCCTGGGGCCCGCGATCGCGGGATCCACCGCGGATTTTTGTGGCATTTCGGTAAGATAGGCGAGATTTGTGGCATTTTGGTAAGTTTGGGTCAAACTTGTGGCATTTTAATTAATTTCCCTTTATAAAATATATAAATCAAAACTCTAATTAATAAAATTAATATTTAATATTTTTATTTATCTGTATTTTTATATTTTTATTTTAATAAATTTTATTTTATTTGATTCGTCGATTAAAAAAATAAATTTACAACATTCGTGAATAAATGAATTTATAAGTAACTCTATTTTCAACTTGTTTTATTATTTGGAATAGATCAAATAACTGATTAATAAAGTAAAGACTTGAGATCACGTGAGATCAGACTATTTCTGTGAGACCATGAGACCAAAAAATTAACATTAAACGTTCACAGCAAAAGACTTTGAAGGTAAAACCTTCATAGTGTTTTTGTTGTGAAGGTTTGCTGTTTTTTTTACCTTCACAATGAATCACTGTAAAGTTTTAGTGTTAATTTTTTGGTCTCACGGTCTCACGAAAACAGGTTGGTGTCACGTGAACCCAACCCAATAAGTAAATTTAAGCAAAAAGTTGACTACGACATTACTAGTAATTCAACTAGTCTTATATGGAACCCGCCTCTAAGAATACTTGAGGAGGTATTTTTTGGCTCACTTAATGACGGAGGCTATTAGGGGTCGGGATTGAAGCCAGAATCTGTCTTGTATTTAAAGAAAGTCGCTTTGCACTTAAGTAAATTAATACAATTGTATTTATATAAATTCATAAAGGGAAAAGTTCAAAAAAAACCAACGAACTATTTCATTTTGAATGGTTAAGTCCGTAAACTATTTTTTTTAACGAAAAAACCATTAAACTTTCTCATTTTGAACGATTAAGTCCCTAAACTATTTTTTTGAATGAAAAAACTCTTAAAAATTCTCACTTTGAATGAAAAGACCATTAAACTTTCTCATTTTGAATGATTAAATCATTGAATATTTTTTAATAAATAGATCATCGAACTTTCAAAATTGGTTACGTGTATCATTTTAACAAAAAAAAAACTACATGTAACCGACTAGGAAAATTTTAAAGTGAAAAAAATCTAAATCGGTTTTACCGTTCCCAAACCCAACGCCATTCAAACCCCTCGCAACCAACGATATCGCTCCCCCTCGTCACTCCGCGTCGCCCCATCTTTGTCCGTTCTCCATATCATCAATCAAGTTGTTGACTCCGGTGTTTGCTTAAGGTTTGAATGACGTATGGTTTGGGAACGGTAAATTGATTTAAGTTTTTTCTTTTTCTTTAAAACTTTTTTAGTCAGTTACAAACAATTTTTAATAGTTCGGTGATCTATATTTTTAAGAAAAATGTTTAATTTATCATTCAAAATAAAAAAAAGTTTAATGGCTTTTTCATCTAAAAAATAGTTTAGGGACTTAATCATTCAAAATGAGAAAGTTTAATGGTTTTTTCGTTCAAAAAAATAATTTTGAGACTTAATCATACAAAATTTGATAGTTCGTTGGGTTTTTCTGAACTTTTTCCATTGATAAACTACGAAAGTATATGAAAAAAGAAAAACATGTAACAGCTGTAATTTATTTATATTATCTTTTTCAAATAAATTATAAAAGATCCTATTTTTTGTCATATTAGCATAAAGTTTTAAATCTATATTTATCTCATTTTATTACTTGAAATACATCAAATAAAACTTGGATGGACAACTCTTTTTTCTAACGGTTGGGGAATTTAAAGCTTTGCGATAAATTCCTAGTATTGTTTAGAAGAGGGCGCGGAGGTTTCAGTAACCAATAGGCTGGGAGAATGGTTGTGGTCTTGAGGATGACATAAGTATCCTAGAGGGAGAGCTTTAGGGGGTGTTTGGGAGTGCTTATATTTTTGACTTATTTGCTTATAGCTTCTTTTCACCGCAAATAAGCTATTTGGAGTGTTTGGATAGAAAAAATCAAAAGTGCTTATTTGCTTCTCCTCACCACAAATAAGTTGTTTTTGATAAGTCATTCCATACCTACTTATTTACTTCTCTTTATTTCCTTATCTATCCAAATTACCTTTTTACCCTCAATTTTTTACAAACACTTTTTAAAAACTGTTTTTCCTCACCACATAAGCAAATAAGCATAAGTTAAAAATATAAGCACTCCCAAACACCCCTTAACGTAGAGGGGTTGGAAGACGTAGTTCATAATATAATTCTTTTTGTAACGAGTGTGACGAGTGGGTATGGTTCTTGGGTAAGGGTGGACGTTCTTATTAAAGGGGATAAAGGAGTTGGTTGAAAAAACAATATATTCCGTCTTCATCTCATTTTGTTCTAATGAAATGGTATAAGTTGGTTCTGATGAAAACTAGCATCTCTGTGTGTTGTCTAATGCACGACATTCTTTTTCGTTCGATGTTGGATATGACTGGCTTCGATGTTGGACGTTCTTTATGTCCCCGATGTGGGGATTGTTGGTGCAAGTGTACCACATCTCTATATATTTTATATATTTATTTTGATGATTACAAACACACCGTATTATTGTTTATCTAACAATCTAATCCAAGTGTACAGTTCTTGAAGAACACGAAGATTTTATCTGAAGAGTTCAAGACGGAAGTTTTACGTCGTCATCATTGTTTATATCTAATAATGATAATCACCCTAAAATAATATACCACTTGGATATTTCTAAAAACCCTTTAAATAATATTTTAAATAAGAAATTTTGGTTCTAGAAGTATCTGCCATGCGTACTGTTTCTGCAACCACTTTCTGACGCAGGTATACCGTGAAGGTAGAGCCGGTATTCCGCGGTGGTACGGCCGGTATACCGCGGGTGTTCAGCCGGTATACCGCGGCAGGCTCGGTGTGCATCTCTGATTGGTTGGAAGTCTTTTCTTCTGCGCGGTATACCGCGGTGTTCAGCCGGTATATCGCGGGTACTGTTTCCGTTGGTTTTTGCAGAGTTGACTTTCTGATCTTGATGTGCTTTTTCCTCTGCACGGTATACCGCGGGGGATAGCCGGTATACCGCCAACTCACAATGCCGTTGGAGCTTCCTTGGTATAAATGATGCATGCTGGTGGTGATGGAAGCAAGAGAATAACAACAACAATAAGCATCAACAACACCATTCTCTCAGCTCTCTCTTTTAATATATATTTATATATTTTATAAAATATTTTTTAAATATCCAAGTGTGAGATATTATACAAGAGTGATTACCCATTGTGAGTTATACTCCTCTTGTAAGTATTTGAATAACGGGTGTGTGATCCTGTTTATCTCATAGCAGAGGCTTGAGAAACTATTACAAATTCCTTTGTATTTGGTTTGTGTTCTACCGTAAAGAATACATTTATTGGATCGTGTCGAGAAGTGTCTCGGCTGCTGGTTTATCACAGTTGGTGGTAAATCAGTAAATCTCTGTGTCAAGTATCTCTATCCTTTATCTCTTTATTTATTCCGCTGTGCATTTAAATTATATCTGTTTATATAATTGTTGTTTATTTATTATTTCTATACTCTGATTTATTTATACTGTTTCTGTACTGTATTTATTTATAAAAGAATTTTTTGAAAGTAAAAGATTTAAAATACAACCTTACCCCCCCCTAGGTTGTCTAACATTTGGTATCAGAGCGGGTCTTTCAAAATTTTCTGTTTAAATATTTTTTTAATGGCTCAACAAACTAATTTTGTGTTTTCTAAACCTCCTTTGATAGATACTGAAAAGTTTGGCATTTGGGCCGAGCTATTTGAATGTCACGTTCGTGGCAAAAGTCAAAAAATTTGGGATATTATAGAAAATGGGAATTTTAGACCAACCAAAGTTGAAAATGATCTTATTGTTGATAAACCCATAAAAGATTGGACTCCCGCTGAAGAATCTCATTATTGTTTAAATTTTGAAGCTAAAAATATATTATATGCTGCTTTAACCTCTGATGAAATTGAAAGAGTTTATACTTATAAAACTGCTAATCAAATCTGGCAAAGCTTGAGCGACACTCATCGTGGAAATACTCAAGTTAAAAGCTCTAAAATAAATATTCTTGTTCATGATTATGAATTGTTCGAAATGTCAAAAGATGAGTCAATCGACTCAATGTTTAAACGTTTTAACCTCATTATGACTACTTTGAAAGGACTAGGTCGCACTTATCCTAACGAAGACTATGTAAGGAAAATCCTACGAGCACTTCCTTCGGAGTGGATGGCAAAAATCACATCCTTGGAAGACTCCCGAGATCTCGCAACTATGAAGCTCGATGATCTCATCGGCAATCTTAAAGTGCACGAAATTGCACTAAGAAGAAATCAAGTCCGGGAGCAAGTCAAAAAGAAATCCATAGCTTTAAAAGTCATTGCCTCAAAAGAAAAGGAAGAGGAGGAAGATGCAAGTTCCTCGGATGACGAACCCGAAAATCTTGACGATTTAGTCAAGTTGGTAAGAAAACTTTCTAAACTTTTATCTAACAAAAAGTTTGCTAATAATGATAGATTTCAAGAAAATGGAGACTACCGTCGTGGTGGTAAAAACCAAAGTCGCAACGTCCACAAAAGTGAAGACAAAAATGACGAATCTAGCGACGATGAAAAAGCCAATAAAAAGAAAGGCTTTTGCTATGTGTGTGGCGACAAGGATCACTATGCGAGTGTGTGTCCGAAACGAGCAAAACAAATCAACACACCAAAAGCTCTCGTTGGAGGCGCGTTGAGCGCAAGCATAAATGAGGCCAAAAATTTTTGTTTCATGGCCGACCATGATAATGAGGTATCTTCATCATATTCTTCTAAAAATAATTGTGATAGTAATTATAGTGATAATTATTATAGTGACGATGAAAATAATCTTGACGAATTATAT
This sequence comes from Saussurea involucrata, assembly GCA_033807775.1. Lineage (NCBI taxonomy): Eukaryota > Viridiplantae > Streptophyta > Magnoliopsida > Asterales > Asteraceae > Saussurea > Saussurea involucrata. Next base: position 12,634,704 of record CM066317.1, on the reverse strand, counting down.
AAATCATTTCATGATATGGCTGCTCTCGCAAATAAATATAAAGATGAAATTTCTAATTTAAAAGAAACCGTATCTGTATATAAAAAGGAAATAGATGACGGTAAACAAAAATCTGCTCATGATTTAGATGTTATCACTAAATTAGAAAATAAATTAAGTGAAAAAGATATTTGTAAATCTTGTGTTATTTTAAATGATAAAATTGCATGCTTAAATAAAAAGACACATGAAGATATTACATGTACAAAATGCGAGTCTCTTGAAAATGAAATTGCATGTTTAAATGCTAAATGTAAATCGCATGAGAGAAATGACTTATTAGCAAATGCTTTTAATAGTAGCAATGATAAAATGCTTAAAATGCTAAATATGCCTAATCGTATAAATTGTCGTAAAGGCATTGGTTCCGATACATGTGTTGATAAATGTTCGTGTAAACCCATTAAAAGATTTTTTGCATCTCCTAAAGTTGATACGAGAAAACCTCCATATATGTCAAAAATAAAAAATGTGAATTATGGGAGGAAACCGTATGCTCGTATGTATAATAGTAATTTTTCTAGACCTAATGCGAATATAAATGCTTCATTTTATGTGTATGATAAATACAATCGCAAAATTAAAATGGTTAGAAAATGGATTCCGAAAGGAATGTTTAATGTTGACAATCCCGGTGGGATGCGTTTGTGGTTTTAAACAAATTTTTGTGGATTGTATGTTGTCATGTTTTATTTTATGTCGACAACATATTTTAATTTTTTTTTGCAGTTTATGTTTTATACTAACTGTTAAAAGGACCCATAAGAAAAGGGTACCACGAAAAAATTTTCTTTGCCTTTTGTAGGTGTTTCCTGGCGAGGATATAATACGTGGTTCCTGGCGAGGATATAATACGTGTTTCCTGGCGAGGATATAATACGTGTTTCCTGACGAGGATATAATACGTGGTTCCTGGCGAGGATATAATACGTGGTTCCTGGCGAGGTTATAATACGTGGTTACCTGCCGAGGTTATAATACGTGGTTACCTGCCGAGGTTATAATACGTGGTTACCTGCCGAGGTTATAATACGTGGTTACCTGCCGAGGTTATAATACGTGGTTACCTGCCGAGGTTATAATACGTGGTTACCTGACGAGGTCATAATACGTGGTGATTTTTTTTATCACATAAAATTAACCGAAAATTGAAGCCTTAAGATCCGTTTTGGTGCAAGTGTTTCGTATTGGTTTGTATATCTTTGTCTCTATTGCTTTTTGCATTTTATTTTATCCCTCAAATTTTATAAAATCAAATTGATATCGTTATTAATTTGAGGGGGAGCGTTTTATTTTCTTTACCCATGAGTTCATGCTACCTCAATTATATGCATATTTTGAGGGGGAGCATCTCTCGAGGGGAAGCATACCGTCTTTCTTGACCCTTTTTTGTTTCGACAAACGGGGGAGAGAAACCGCATATGCTCATGCTTAGCGGTTGTGTTTGTCATCATCAAAAAGGGGGAGATTGTTGGTGCAAGTGTACCACATCTCTATATATTTTATATATTTATTTTGATGATTACAAACACACCGTATTATTGTTTATCTAACAATCTAATCCAAGTGTACAGTTCTTGAAGAACACGAAGATTTTATCTGAAGAGTTCAAGACGGAAGTTTTACGTCGTCATCATTGTTTATATCTAATAATGATAATCACCCTAAAATAATATACCACTTGGATATTTCTAAAAACCCTTTAAATAATATTTTAAATAAGAAATTTTGGTTCTAGAAGTATCTGCCATGCGTACTGTTTCTGCAACCACTTTCTGACGCAGGTATACCGCGAAGGTAGAGCCGGTATTCCGCGGTGGTACGGCCGGTATACCGCGGGTGTTCAGCCGGTATACCGCGGCAGGCTCGGTGTGCATCTCTGATTGGTTGGAAGTCTTTTCTTCTGCGCGGTATACCGCGGTGTTCAGCCGGTATACCGCGGGTACTGTTTCCGTTGGTTTTTGCAGAGTTGACTTTCTGATCTTGATGTGCTTTTTCCTCTGCACGGTATACCGCGGGGGATAGCCGGTATACCGCCAACTCACAATGCCGTTGGAGCTTCCTTGGTATAAATGATGCATGCTGGTGGTGATGGAAGCAAGAGAATAACAACAACAATAAGCATCAACAACACCATTCTCTCAGCTCTCTCTTTTAATATATATTTATATATTTTATAAAATATTTTTTAAATATCCAAGTGTGAGATATTATACAAGAGTGATTACCCATTGTGAGTTATACTCCTCTTGTAAGTATTTGAATAACGGGTGTGTGATCCTGTTTATCTCATAGCAGAGGCTTGAGAAACTATTACAAATTCCTTTGTATTTGGTTTGTGTTCTACCGTAAAGAATACATTTATTGGATCGTGTCGAGAAGTGTCTCGGCTGCTGGTTTATCACAGTTGGTGGTAAATCAGTAAATCTCTGTGTCAAGTATCTCTATCCTTTATCTCTTTATTTATTCCGCTGTGCATTTAAATTATATCTGTTTATATAATTGTTGTTTATTTATTATTTCTATACTCTGATTTATTTATACTGTTTCTGTACTGTATTTATTTATAAAAGAATTTTTTGAAAGTAAAAGATTTAAAATACAACCTTACCCCCCCTAGGTTGTCTAACAGGGATGAAATAGAAACTGTTGATCATTGTCTTGTTCGTTGCAAAAAGGTCTCAAGTGTATGGACAAATTTGTTGAGGTGGTGGGGCTAACTTCTATCTTAACATGGATTCTATTAGCGATGCATTTTATTTTTATATGGAAGATCAACCATCAATCTCTCCTTATTCAGAAGGACTTTGGCAGGAAGTGTTGTTGAATGTTGATTACCATGTACGTGATTTGGAGTGTTCGTATTAAAGTGGCTATTTCAGATCGGCCTCCTCCGTAATCTGATTTGGTTTTTGATATCCAACCTCTTTCCTATCATTGGTTAGCTAAATTGTGCAAAAAGTCTTAATATTTATTGGTATATGGGTAATATTTGGCTGCTCAAAGCGTAGTTGGTGGATTTATTTTCCCATCTTTATCTGTTTTGTTGCTTCTTTTGTTTGCTTTACACGGCTTAAAGCATAGGTCTCTCTTAAAGTTTATGTAATTCTTAGAGCATCCCCAATTGAGAGGTTCTTGGACCTTACACGTGGCCATGAACCGGTTTGTGCAAAAAGATGTCATTGGGTTTTGAAAGGTTTCTTGCCACATCACCGGAGCGGTTCCTCTGTGAGAACCGCTCCATATGGTGATTATTTGTGGGGTCCACATTAGTTAAGTGTTTAAATATTACTATAAACTTGAAATGCATGTGAGCTCCTGGTTTATTTTTTATTTAATTATCAACTTTTAGCTATAACGATTTTAATTTTATTACCGTAATTGATTATCACTTTTAATTATCATTTTAACTTTTAATTATAAAAAAGTAATCTTAATTATTATAATTTTTGTTATATAAACTATGGACCGGTCTCTGATTGGTGACGGCATTATTGTAATTTATAATTACCATTAGTTTTTAATTATTGTCTATTAATTATAATAAGTAATGTTAATTATTTTAGTTTTTATTATATAAATCATGACCCGGTCCATGATTGAAAGTGAAAGATTTATAAAATGAGTAGGAAAGAGAAAACTGATATGACAGAGAGAGAAAGCTGATTTGGCAAGATGATGAATATCTACAAAAGTTCACCATTGAGGAATGAGGATACTCTTATAGTCCATGTGTCATGGACCGCCTCTTGTTTTGGCGAGGTGTTGGGGAAAAACAGCCCTTGTCATGTGGCATGGACTTGGTTAATGCGAGAAATAGGTTCCCCAAACTTCTTTTTTCTTTGTATTTTTTAAAATTATGTTTGATAAAGCCTTGATTATTATAACTTTTAAAAAATATGTATTTTAACTATTATAATTTTAACCACAAAGGGTTGTAACGTAGGCCTAGGGATGTGGTGGAATATCCCATCTGTCCAGGGTTCTAATCCAAGTGTACATAACAATTGTGATCACTGATCAAGGTTGATGTCTTACAGTCATAATTTGCCAATGAATTAGTCTAGTCATAGCCTATGACACCCTTCCAAAAAAAAAACTATTCTAATTTTTATTCTTGTAATTTTTAATTATTATAGTTTTTATTATTGTAACTTTTAACTATAATAGCTATTTTTTATTATTTTAATTTTAACTACTGTTTTTCAATTGTAATAAGTAATTTCTTATAATATTCATTACGGTAGTTTTTTATTATATAAGTTTTGGAATTTATTTTCTAATAGATCGTGTTATTAATTTTTTATTTTTTATTTACAGTAACAGTTGTATCGTATGTATACAGTGTCATATTAAAAAAACGAAAAACATATTATTATATAGATTTTGTTATTGCAGAAAAATTAAAAGAGACCAAAAACATAAAGATATAAATTTCATCAATTCAGGGTCGGCCATGGGCCTAGGCCAGTGGGGCGACGGCCCAGGACATAAAAAATTTAGTCCAATTTTATGTTAGTAGGCTAAGTTCAGTATTGGTTTGGGCCTAAAAAAAGCCGTTAAGCCCAATTTCCAGCTCCGCTTTAAGGCCACATGTACCGCCCTCGGGTACGGGATCGGGTAAGGCAAACGTGGCAAGCGGGTAAGGGGGTAGGGGGGGGGGGGGAGCGGGTTCGTGAACCCAGTGGAACCCGAGCATCTTCAACCTTTCTTTATTTTTTTTAATTTCGGGTAGTATTGGGTTCAGTGGGTAGACGGTACTTCACTTTTGGGTAAGGAGGGTAGGAAAGAGAAAAACTGATGTTGCGCTGAGGTGGCAATCGGGTTCAGTGGGTTCATTGGGTAGCGGTACTCATGGTCTAAGAAACAGTCCAATCCAATTTTCCAAAATCCAATAAATCGATTCTCGTCTAACGTATCTGATATCCGACTCTCGCCTCTGTCCTTTGCGACTGTGGAATCGATTGACGTATTTGTGAAGTCATATCAACAATCTAGAAGACAACCACACAAATCCATTTATCTTTCTTTTTTTCTGAAATTCAAGTTAAGTTGTATTTAGGGAAATCTTCAACGTATCGATAAAAAAAAAGTACGAAGTCAGAATAATCCACACAAACATGAATTGAATTTTGTTACGATGCTTTTTAAAAGCACCTTACCAACCAAATATTGGTTTATAGATTTCATCGGTTGAACGAACGGCTAAAAAGGAAACCATTGTGGCTCTTCTCTTATTGAGAATCCAATCCAGTAATAACTCCATCATTTGGCTACCGAATATATTCTTGATGTTGAATAGATTCTTTTTCGCATGCTATTTGTAACAAAAAGAGTCCAATTATTTTAACATATCAACTAGATTTATATTTTTAAGAGTTAATTACTTTTTTCGTCCCTGTGGTTTGTTAAAAATTTCTGCTTTCGTCCCTGGTCTTCATATATTACGTTTTTGGTCATTGTGGTTTGTTTTTTATTTCTCTTTTCGTCCTTTGCCCTGACGCCATTAGATGCCTTCCGTTAAAACACAGCATGTGCCCCTCACATGAGGGGGCAGTTTAGTCCTTTTATATTTCATGCTTTTAACTACCCCTCCCTTGTTTTATTTTCACTTTCATCCTGGTAAAAACTAGGGTTTCTTGAAACCTTACTTTCTCCCCCCAAAAAAACCCAGTACAACTCCCACCAACCCAACGTTTTTCCCACGTTCTACTACAACAGAAGCCACGTTCTACTACAACAGAAGCTACTATAGTCGATAAATCTCCAACAATGTGGCGACTTCGGTCTCCGTACGAAGTCTTTAACCCACAAGAACTTTATGGTAACCCAATAGAAGCTACAACTTTGATCTTTCTTCTTCTTCTTTTTCTTTTCTTCCAATCTAGTGTTGTTAATGTTAAACAACTTGTATCTGATTCATAGTCTACTATTTGTTCTATTTTACAGATAAGATCCCCACTTTTTTTTCCATGAAGATAAACATGGTGGGTCTTTTACCAAGTTTCCAGACAGAGCATACATCAATGGAAAGTTAAATTACGTTGACTTAATTGACAGTGATCAATTTTCTGTTCATGGGTTGAAATCAATGGTCCAAAAGTTGGGTTATCAGCTTAATAAACCAATGTTCTTCCATTTTAAGATACCTAATACAGACTTGGATTTTGGGTTACAACCACTGGGAAATGACGAAGACATTTTGTGTTTGTTAAAATATGTTGGTGAGTTCAAAGAATTTGATGTTTATATCGAACACGATAAATCCAACTTGCAAACAAATCTGCTACTAGGATGGGTTGAAAAAGATGGTGAGACTAGTGGATTGGGTAAAGGTAGTGTCTTGGTTGAGGGATCTAGATATGGTGAAGTTACACAGGAACAACTTGATGAGTTTGAGCCGTTTTCTGACGAGGGTAATTATTCTGATGAGGGTGATTATTCTGATGAGGGTGATGATGAAGATTGTGATTACATTGATGAGGAAGATGGTATTACCAATGAGGAAGACATGATGAACTTCCATCTAAACACTGATAGGGATATAGAATGGATAGGGAGAACAGACACAAACAACCCAATTGTTGATGTAGACGAAGAAGCATTGGATTTTTCTGATGATCAGAGTTGTTCAGACGATGATGACTATGAGTTAAAAAGAAACCAACAGTTGCGACAGATAAGAAAGAGCAAGGTAAAGGAGAAACAATCAAACTCATCCACTTGCAAAGTAAGTTTTTATGTTGGCCAATGTTTTGGTAGTAGGGATGAAGTGAAAAAGTTGATTAGGTTGCATGCCATAGAAAGTAGGAGAGATATTTCACTGGCAAAAAATGATTTAACAAGGGTGAGGGCAATATGCAAGGGCAAGATTTTATCTTTTAATAATGAGGTTGGTGGGTCAAGTAAAGACAAGGAAGTAAACCCAAATTGTCCTTGGACTTTGCACGTGTCCACATGTAATAAAGATGAAACATGGATGGTGAAGACCTTTATTGATACTCATAAATGTAATCAAGCAAGGAAAGTCAAACAATGTACGGTTTCTTTTCTAGCAGAACAACTTGTTGACACACTTAAACCAAACCCCACCATCCCTGTTAAAGCAGTGCAGGACCATCTTCAGAATAAATTTCAACTTGTAGTTTCGGGAATGAAAAGTTTTAGGGCAAAGCAAAAAGCAGAAAACCAAATAAGGGGTGATTATGAAGAACAATATGGGACTTTGAGGAACTACATTCTGGAGTTGCAAAGAACAAATGCAGACACAACAGTGAAGCTAGATGTTGTTAGTGAAGCAAATCCTTCTAGTCCAACCAGACAATTCAACAGGATTTACATATGCTTCGGGTGTCTAAAGTTAGGGTTCAAAGCAGGCATGAGGGATCTACTTGGTCTTGATGGAACCTTTATGAAAGGCCCCTTTCCAGGCCAACTATTAACAGCAGTAGGAGTTGACCCCAATAATGGTATATATCCCTTAGCTTATGCAATTGTTGAGGCCGAAACATTTTCTTCATGGACTTGGTTCTTGGACTACCTTGGAGATGATCTTGAGTTACATGCCAGATCCAATTTCACATTCGTAAGTGATAGACAAAAGGTATGTTTACACATGGCTGTTTTACATAAGACTATTTTACATAGGGCTGATTACATTTGTTGTTTGAATTATTCATTTGAACTTAACTAAATTGTAATAGGGGATACTACCAGCTATTTCAAATATGTTTCCAAATGCCGAACACAGATTCTGTCTACGACATATTCACGAGAATATGAAAAAGGAATGGAAGGGAAAAGCATTTAAAGATCATCTTTGGAAGTGTGCCACGGCTACCAATGTCCCTGCATTTAACAAAATGATGGAAGACTTCAAAAAATTCAATGATAAGGCATATGATTGGCTAATCAAAATACAACCTCAACACTGGTCTCGGGCACATTTTACTGGTACTTATCCATTTCTTTGTTAATGTTCAGTTGTATTATATCTACTGAAATCTGTTAATTATTTTTTTTACATGTAGAAGTCACTGTGATGTGTTATTGAACAACATGTGCGAGGTTTTCAATAGACAACTCATAGATGCTAGGGACAAGCCGATTGTCACTGCTTTGGAGTATATAAGGGAGTATTTAATGAAACGAATAGTAAATGTTCAAATGATGATAGCCAAAGCTAAAGGGCCCCTTACACCTACTGCAACAAAGCTGTTCGACATCATAAAGACACAAGCTGGCCAACAAAGAGTATCGTGGAATGGAGGGCAAAAGTACCAGGTGTCTGGCCCTTGGATGGAACAATGCGTTGTTGATGCTCAAGAGAGGAATTGTACTTGCGGAAAATGGGAAGTGACAGGTATTCCCTGTAAACATGTGGTTGCAACTATCTGGTACATGGCAGCCAATGGTATTAGTGTAGGAGAACCTGAGATGTGGGTGCATCCATGTTATTGGCTTGATAATTGGAAGGTTGTATACAGCTTCAAGATCAATCCAATCAACGGGCCTGAGATGTGGCCCATGTCAAATTGCCCTTTTAAACTGACCCCCCCTCCCCATCACAAACAAGTTGGAAGACCAAGGAAGAAACGAAAGAGGGATGCTGATGAGCTCACTCAACCATTGGTAAAGGGAGGCAAAATCTCAAGGCTTGGGAAAACCGTTACGTGTGTGAAATGTAAAAAGAAAGGTCACAATAAGAGAACGTGCAAAGGTCAAGACATGGAGACATAAATGAAGTTCACTTTCGACTTTTTTGGTAGTGTATGTTCTTTTGGAAACAATTTAAAGAGATGTTCAATGTTTGGCTCTTTTGGTAACAATTTAAGTCTTTTGTTAGTTGAAAACTGTTGATAATTTGTACTAGGTTCAAACAGAGGAAACTGTTGAAACTGTTTGTACTTGGTTCAAATTTAAGTCTTTTGTTAGTTGGAAATTGTGTTGTTTGGTTTTTATCTATTATGGTTCTGTGTTGGTTTTTTTAAGGTTCTGTATTTGGTTTTTATCTGTTATGCTTCTGTTTGGTTTTATCTGTTTGGTTATTTTTGGTTCTACCGTTTAGAGGTCTCGGTCACTTAGTTGCAGCTTCTATCCGCGTTGGAGGGGTTGTTTACATTCAGAAACGGTGTGTGCCTTTTTGCTGCAAGTGCTGTATCGGTTGGCTTAATGCAGTCAGCAGCTTTATGTTGCTGTTTGGCAGCTGCTGTCTTGGTTACAGGCGCTAGCTGTTGCTGCACAGCTTGTTGTTCCTTTTCAACTGTTGTGGTTCTTGTTTTGGGAGGTGGTTTGAGTTCGTTTTGGAGATGTGGAAATTAGGTCAAAACAAATCAAATGTGTTGTAAAAGGGAAACTTACTTTTCTTGAACATGAATAGAAGCGACGTCCAGGATTTTCCCTTGTCCACGAAGTTCGTATCACTGCCATAGCACCACAATCGCATACAACCATGGAAACTCTTAATGTTTTCTTAACACATATGGAAAAGGTGAAGGGTGCAGTAGAAAAGAGGGAATAACTTGAGGGAATGAAGGAAATTGAAAGGGGTTAGGTCAAAAGTGGAGAATGGATTCTTATTTTAATGGGTCAAAATAAAAAAGATTGGAAAAGACACAATTGCCCATCACATGTAAGGCACATGTTGTGTTTTAACGGAAGGCATCTAATGGCATCAGGGCAAAGGACGAAAAGAGAAATAAAAAACAAACCACAATGACCAAAAACGTAATATATGAAGACTAGGGACGAAAACATAAATTTTTAAAAAACCACAGGGACAAAAAAAGTAATTAACTCTATTTTTAATGTTCTTGAGTAGGAGAGGAAGGAAAGGAAAGATGTTAAGTTTATCAATATACCCTCATTTATTTCATAATGAAATGTAATTAACGGGTATATGTGTAATTTTATAAATATTTTTAATTCTTTTTATTTCATTTCCTTCCGTTTCCTCCCACATTTGGGCGGAAAGTTTTGGAAGGAAAATCAGCAATATTTTTTTCCCCTTCCCTACCTTTCCCTTTTAAAAAAAAACTCGAGAACACAACATTTTTTTATTTTCCTCCTACTTTCCCCCCCTTTCCGTTCCTTTCCTTCACAAAACAAGCTTGAGAACACAGCGTTAAGGTGTTAGATTTGTGCTATAGTTTTGTGTTATCTAGTTTAAATAATTGAAGTCTTTATATGCCTCTTGACAAGAGTTGGTAATTCATCTATTTGAATAAAGTAAATTGAAGATTGTTTGTGAACGAAGCCAAAGAACTATGTGCAACTTTTGGTATATTTTGGTTTAATTTTTGGTAATTTATGTCTAACTTTTATGTATATCTATTTATGTTTTGAATACAACTTTTATATGTTTCAGGAAGAGTAATGGAAATGATATATTCGTTTTGTTTTATAAATGTAAGTATTTTTTTCTTCAAAAAATGTTTAGGTATTTAAGCGTTCAAAATATGAATTTTTATTGGTGTTTTTCAATTATTTTAACATATCAACTAGATTTATAGGTAATAAAGAATGTATCTAATAGGGTTTAGAAAGTCCAATGATTTATTTAACAAGTTTTAAAAAGTCTAATGACTTGATTCTATACATTAAAGTCCATTGGGTTTTTAAGACTTTTCCATTTCTTGAATTATATAAAATTAGGGGTGTGCAAAACCCGATGTAACGACCGTGACCGAATCGGTTTAGATTTAACACTTGTAAGGAAAGTTTATTAAGAGCAAAAGTTGAGGGGCTAATTGGTAAGTTTGGGATAGGGTATTTAAAGGCACAAAAACCTAGAAGGAACATTCTATTACTGAAATTCATTGTTGACGGCTGATTTTGAGGAGAGAAAGGAGAATAGGGTTCTTGAGTGTTTTGTGGGCTTTTGGAAGAAAGAAATCATCAAGTTCAATTTCTGAAGGAAGGGAAGGATTGGAATTCGTGATCTGCAAGTAATCTCTGAGGTAATCTCTAATCCATAACTCCCTTCAAGTTTAATCTATTGATTTCTGAGTTTTGGTGGGTTTTAGCTTTTCTAAGTCATTTGAGACCTTTAGGGAGTTTTAATCTTCGTTAAATGCGTTTTGATAGTGAAACTGACGAGGGATCGATTACAGATCATTTAGTGATAGTTTATTTGCTTATCTTGGGGTTTAAGAGGCTTGTGTTAGGATTTCCAACCAACAAACTCGTCCAGCGATTTGTCCGGAAACCTTCAAATTGAAGGTGTCCGGGTGAGTGTCCGGATAGTTCTTGGTCGGGTTGTAGAAGGTGTCCGGATATTGTGTTGTCCGGATAAGTCTAGTCGTTCGGATAAGTGTGCCATCCGGATAGGTTAATCGTCCGGAGACTATAAGTTGTCCGGTAACTTCTGTGCATCCGGAAAAGAGTGGTCATCCGGAAAAGAGTGGTCTCCGGGAAAGAGTGGTTGTCCGGAAAAGAGTAGGGTGGCAAGCGAGAAGTGTCCGGATAGTTCTAGTCAGCTTATAAATCTGTCCCTTCATTCAGGTAGACAATTTGGAAGTAAAGAGCAGAGTAGGGAAGAGCAAACGAGCGTACCAGATGAGTTTTCTAAACTAAAATGTGTGGCTTTTAAAGTGTTTTCAAAATGTGTTTTGAATGTTGAGAATTGCTATGCTTTATTTATTATGCTTTAATTGCATGAAAGATGTTTAAAGTTTTATGTGAGATGTATGCATACATTGTGTAGACGTAAATTGGCTAAGTCGGGGGGAGGTTCCGCCAGTACTCACGTCGGGGGGAGGTTCCGTTTATGCCATGGGAATGAGTCCCAGTAAGGCAGCGTGATACTGACTCGTTGTCACCCTCGGGTGACTTCAGGGTGCCATTTACGGGAGCGGATTTATCCGTGAAAGATTTTTATTGTTCAGCTATGTGAAAGTTTATTATTGAAAGTCTTGTATACATTTGAAAGTTATGAAAAGTTTTTAAATGATTTTGAGAACTGTCAGGAGGGACTCACTAGACCTCATGGTCTAACCCTCGCTCTTTTCAAATTAAAACCCTTTTCAGGAAAGCAGGTAGCGAAAGGCTCTAGCAGGTGAACAGAGCAGTTAGAAGATAGAAGCAGTAGAACCAGTGACACTATTATCTTTTAAATTTAGAAATTCTCAGTTGTGTAATAGGTTGATTCCGCCAACCTAAATTTTGAGACTTATGTAAGGAAATTTTGGGACCCGTTTTTGGGACTGTTGCAGTTAATATGTTTCGCATGCTTTATTTTTGTTTGGGTTGTTACAATTGGTATCAGAGCCATAGTTTAAGGGATTTAGGTGACCGGATGGGCCTAGACTTAAACTTTGGAGGAGTAGAAATCACAACTGAGAATCAGGAATGCGTTAGGAGGGCACTGTTTTAGAATTTGGAGCTAATAGGGTACCGAGGACGGTCATGCAAGGTAAGTTTGGGGTTACACCTGGCCAGTGTAATTGTGAACTTACAGGTACGTGTGCGTGCTTGAATTTCCTTATTATTCCGTTGCTGTAGCACTAAACGAGCTTTTAGTATTAAATGAGTCTTTTGTTGTTGTACCAGAATGTCTACAAGAGCTTTGAGGAGTAGGTCAATTCCGCTAGTGGAAGAAGCGCAGACAAAGAGTACTACCCTGCGCGAGGAGACAATGAGAGTTGAGGGAATTGCTGAGGACGAACCAGTGAATCAGCCAAGAGTGGCGGCCACTCGTGGGCGAGGTAGAGGCCGTGGGAGACCCAGAGGGGCGATGCCGAGGAAGGCCGTTACTGAGGTAGGGGCGACAGCCACTAAGGGCAAGGGTAAGAAAAAGAAGGCGCCGGTTAGGCGCAATGCAAAGAGTGTAGGAGAGCCTGAGGTTCGGGAGTTGTCCGAACAAGAAAGTTCAGCACCGGCGAAGAAAACAAAGACTAAGAAAGGGGGTAAGCCTGAGACTGCACCGGCTTTCGTGACGGAAGATAAGTTCACAGCGGAAATGGATAAACTGCAGAAGACCTTGAAAGCGGTGTTGGATAATCAGAATAAGACTGCATCTGGAGAACCAAGTAAAAGTGGTACTGAAAGGAAGACTAAAGAAGGTAGTGAGCCCCGGACTGAGATCGGCAACAACTCGATGACAACTCCAATTGTTGTCTCTGAACCGAAAGCAGAAAAAGGGTGCTCGTTCAAAACTTTCGTGTCGTGCAAACCTCCAACGTTCAACGGAGAACGCAACCCCGTTCTGGCTGTGAAGTGGGTTCGCGAGATGGAGTTAGCATTTGATACTAGTAAGTGTGCCGAGGAGGATAAGGTGCTGTTTGCAAGGTCGATGTTGAAATCTGAAGCGATCTTTTGGTGGGATGTTGAGACTGGAGGAAGGGGATCAGAGGTAGCTAAGGGCATGTCGTGGGAAACGTTTGTTAGAAGATTTAAAGCACAGTTTTGCCCTTTGGCAGCAGTTAAGAAATTGGAGGAAGAGTTTCTGGGTTTGGAACAAGGGTCCATGTCAGTTCAGGAGTACACGTCAAGGTTTATCGAGAAAGCCAGGTTTGCTGAGTTGTACGTGCCTACTGAAGAAAGACGGATCGAGAGGTACATTTACGGGCTGAAAGGCAGCATTAGAGAGTTGGTACAAGTGAAGGACCCGTCTACCTTCCAGGCAGCGGTGGATACCGCGGAACTTACTGAGAAGGAGAAAGCCAAACAGTTAACCGAGAGGGTTGGAGACAAGCGAAAGTGGGAAGGACCAACCAGAGACGGGAAAAGAGCAGGTGCGCCTAGACCCGAGCTGCGGGTGGGGCCCCGAGCAGGGGAGAAGCCTTGTAGCAAGTGCAGCCGAATGCACAAGGGGGAGTGTTTGGCTGACAAAGACGGCTGTTACAAGTGTGGAAAATCAGGACATATGGCTCGGGATTGTCGCAGTTCCAGGTCATGTTTCCAGTGTGGGTCCCCAGACCATGTCAAGTGGGATTGCCTGCAATAGAAGAAAGGTTATGCTGGGAGTGGAAGCGGTGTTAGCGGAGGAAAGAATGAGGAGAGGAAGGTGGAGCCGGCTCGTGCGAGGGCTTTCCACATGTCTGCTGAGGAGGCGGTGAACACGCCTGATGTTGTGACAGGTACCTTTCCTATAGACTCGTTTCTCGCTAAAGTATTGTTTGATTCGGGGGCCAACCGTTCGTTTGTGTCGCCCAAGTTTACTCAAAAATTGCAAGTGAAACCCAAGAGGTTGAATTTTGGGTTTGAAGTAGAGATAGCAGATGATAGTCGAGTCTGGGTGAAGGAGGTCTATGAGGGTTGTAGCATAGACGTGGATGGTCATCTATTTCCATTACGGTTGTATCCTATGGGAATGGGGGAATTTGACGCAGTCCTAGGAATGGACTGGTTAGCGGAGAATGACGCTAACATAGTTTGTAATAAGAAGATGATCCGTATTGTCTTGCCCGATAAGAGAGAAGTGGTAATTTACGGAGATCGCCGGGATAGGAAGTCATGTTTGATTTCGTTGTTGAAAGCTAGGCGGTGTTTGGGGAAGGGATGTCTGGGATATTTAGCTGTTGTGCTAGATGCTAAGAAGGAAAAGAAGGGTATGGGGGAGGTGCCAGTAGTGAGTGAGTATCCGGAAGTATTTCCGGATGATTTGACGAGTCTGCCCCCGGATCGTCAAGTGGAGTTCAGAATAGAACTGTTACCTGGAGCGGCACCGATTGCCCGTGCGCCCTACCGCTTAGCACCAGCGGAGATGAAGGAAATGATGAACCAGTTGCGGGAGTTACTCGACAAAGGCTTTATTCGCCCGAGCTCATCGCCCTGGGGAGCACCAGTACTTTTCGTTAAGAAGAAGGACGGATCTATGCGAATGTGCATAGATTACCGTGAACTTAATAAGGTAACCGTAAAGAACAAGTACCCGCTTCCGAGGATCGATGACCTTTTCGACCAGCTCCAAGGTGCGAGTTATTTCTCAAAGATAGACTTGAGGTCGGGTTACCACCAGTTGAAGGTGAAGGAGGACGATGTGCCGAAGACGGCTTTCCGTACGAGATATGGACATTACGAGTTCTTAGTCATGCCCTTTGGGTTGACTAATGCGCCCGCGGTGTTCATGGACTTGATGAATCGGGTGTGTAGCTCGTTGCTGGATAAGTGTGTGATCGTCTTCATTGACGATATCTTAATCTATTCTCGTACCCGAGAGGACCATGAGAGACACCTTCGAGCAGCGCTGGAATTGCTTAAGCGTGAGAAGTTATATGCGAAATTCTCAAAGTGCGAGTTTTGGTTAAGGGAAGTCCAGTTTTTGGGTCACGTAGTATCGGCGGACGGCATCAAGGTAGATCCTGCTAAGATTGAAGCCATTAAAGACTGGGAAACGCCAAGAACCCCATCGGAGGTGAGAAGCTTCCTCGGTCTAGCAGGATATTACCGGAAATTTATCCAAGATTTCTCTCGGATAGCTTCACCGCTGACCTCGTTGACAAGGAAGAACGCTAAATTCGTGTGGGCTAAAGCACAAGAATCGGCGTTCGAGAAGCTGAAAGAAAGCTTAAGCAGTGCTCCGGTCTTATCGTTGCCTAGCGGATCAGAGGCTTTTGTGATATACAGCGACGCTTCTAAGCTTGGGTTAGGGTGCGTGTTAATGCAGAACGGGAAGGTAATTTCTTACGCTTCTCGACAGTTGAAGGAGCACGAGAAGAACTACCCCACTCATGACATGGAGTTGGCGGCAGTGGTGTTCGCGCTGAAAATCTGGCGACATTACTTATATGGAGTAAAGTGTCAGATTTACACCGATCACAAAAGCCTGAGACACCTGTTTGATCAAAAGGAGTTGAATATGAGACATAGGAGATGGATGGAGCTGTTGAACGACTATGACTGCGAAATTCTGTATCACCCAGGCAAGGCTAATGTAGTGGCCGACGCGCTGAGTCGGAAGGAATGGGGAGGACAGATCAAGGTCGTGGCTTTCAGAATCGATGCAACCTCGAATCTCCTTGAAGAAGCTAAGAGGTTTCAAGAAGAAGCACTGTTAGAGGAGAACTTAAAGAGCGAAAGAATAGTCGGAGTTGCATCATTGCTCGAAGTCAGCAAGAGTGGGCTGAGGTGCATGAAAGACCGAGTGTGGATTCCTAAACTGGGCAACCTGAGAGCAAGCCTCTTAGAAGAAGCACACCAGTCGCGGTATTCCATACACCCGGGAACGAATAAGATGTATCGAGACTTGAGACAATCTTACTGGTGGCCGGGAATGAAGAAGGATATTGCTCATTTTGTAGAACGGTGTGTGACATGTTTGAAGGTTAAGGCAGAACATCAGCGACCGCAAGGGGAACTCCAGTCCACATTGATACCAGTGTGGAAGTGGGATAATATCACCATGGATTTCGTCACAAAGTTACCGAGGACCCCGAAGGGTAATGATGCAATTTGGGTGATTGTAGATATACTCACCAAATCCGCGCATTTCTTACCTATTAAAGAGTCGGATTCTTTGGAGAAGTTGGCCCGTTTATACATTAACGAGATAGTGTCTAGGCACGGAGTGCCGCAATCCATTGTGTCTGACCGTGATGGTCGGTTCACGTCAGCCTTTTGGAGAAGTTTGCAACGGGAGTTGGGGTCGCAATTGAAGTTGAGCACGGCCTATCATCCTCAAACGGATGGTCAGAGCGAGAGAACCATTCAAACGTTGGAGGATATGCTTCGGGCGTGCGTTATCGACTTTAAGGGGTCGTGGGAAGCGCACTTACCGTTGATAGAGTTCTCCTACAACAATAGTTACCACGCAAGCATTCAAGTGGCACCGTTTGAAGCCTTGTATGGACGGAAGTGCCGTACACCGTTGTGCTGGAATGAAGTAGGAGAAAGGCAGTTGGCCGGACCGGAAATTGTGCAACTAACGGCGGATAAGATTGAAGTGATCCGCGAAAGGTTGAGAATCGCACAGGACCGGCAGAGGAAGTATGCAAATAGAAGAAGGAAGCCGATTGAATTCCAAGTAGGTGACAAGGTAATGCTTAAAGTGTCACCTTGGAAGGGTGTGGTACGTTTTGGGAAGAAAGGAAAGTTGAGGCCAAGGTATGTTGGACCTTTCGTTATCATTGAGCGAATCGGTGCGGTGGCTTATAAGCTGGAACTGCCTGAAGAGTTGAAGAGGATTCATCCGACCTTCCACGTGTCCAACCTAAAGAAGTGTTTGGCCGAGGCCGATGTGGCTATTCCGTTAGAAGATGTCAGCATTGACAAAAAATTGATGTATGAGGAAGAACCAATCGAGATCGTAGACAGTAAAGTGCGAAAGACGAGGAACAAGGAAGTTCGTTTAGTTAAAGTTCAGTGGAGGTACCACAAAGGAAGGGAAGCGACGTGGGAAGTAGAATCTGATATGAGGATCAGATACCCTCACCTGTTTGAAAATGGAATTCCGGGGACGGAATTCTTTTGAGGGGGGAGTGTTGTAACGACCGTGACCGAATCGGTTTAGATTTAACACTTGTAAGGAAAGTTTATTAAGAGCAAAAGTTGAGGGGCTAATTGGTAAGTTTGGGATAGGGTATTTAAAGGCACAAAAACCTAGAAGGAACATTCTATTACTGAAATTCATTGTTGACGACTGATTTTGAGGAGAGAAAGGAGAATAGGGTTCTTGAGTGTTTTGTGGGCTTTTGGAAGAAAGAAATCATCAAGTTCAATTTCTGAAGGAAGGGAAGGATTGGAATTCGTGATCTGCAAGTAATCTCTGAGGTAATCTCTAATCCATAACTCCCTTCAAGTTTAATCTATTGATTTCTGAGTTTTGGCGGGTTTTAGCTTTTCTAAGTCATTTGAGACCTTTAGGGAGTTTTAATCTTCGTTAAATGCGTTTTGATAGTGAAACTGATGAGGGATCGATTACAGATCATTTAGTGATAGTTTATTTGCTTATATTGGGGTTTAAGAGGCTTGTGTTAGGATTTCCAACCAACAAACTCGTCCAGCGATTTGTCCGGAAACCTTCAAATTGAAGGTGTCCGGGTGAGTGTCCGGATAGTTCTTGGTCGGGTTGTAGAAGGTGTCCGGATATTGTGTTGTCCGGATAAGTCTAGTCGTCCGGATAAGTGTGCCATCCGGATAGGTTAATCGTCCGGAGACTATAAGTTGTCCGGTAACCTCTGTGCATCCGGAAAAGAGTGGTCATCCGGAAAAGAGTGGTTGTCCGGAAAAGAGTAGGGTGGCAAGCGAGAAGTGTCCGGATAGTTCTAGTCAGCTTATAAATCTGTCCCTTCATTCAGGTAGACAATTTGGAAGTAAAGAGCAGAGTAGGGAAGAGCAAACGAGCGTACCAGATGAGTTTTCTAAACTAAAATGTGTGGCTTTTAAAGTGTTTTCAAAATGTGTTTTGAATGTTGAGAATTGCTATGCTTTATTTATTATGCTTTAATTGCATGAAAGATGTTTAAAGTTTTATGTGAGATGTATGCATACATTGTGTAGACGTAAATTGGCTAAGTCGGGGGGAGGTTCCGCCAGTACTCACGTCGGGGGGAGGTTCCGTTTATGCCATGGGAATGAGTCCCAGTAAGGCAGCGTGATACTGACTCGTTGTCACCCTCGGGTGACTTCAGGGTGCCATTTACGGGAGCGGATTTATCCGTGAAAGATTTTTATTGTTCAGCTATGTGAAAGTTTATTATTGAAAGTCTTGTATACATTTGAAAGTTATGAAAAGTTTTTAAATGATTTTGAGAACTGTCAGGAGGGACTCACTAGACCTCATGGTCTAACCCTCGCTCTTTTCAAATTAAAACCCTTTTCAGGAAAGCAGGTAGCGAAAGGCTCTAGCAGGTGAACAGAGCAGTTAGAAGATAGAAGCAGTAGAACCAGTGACACTATTATCTTTTAAATTTAGAAATTCTCAGTTGTGTAATAGGTTGATTCCGCCAACCTAAATTTTGAGACTTATGTAAGGAAATTTTGGGACCCGTTTTTGGGACTGTTGCAGTTAATATGTTTCGCATGCTTTATTTTTGTTTGGGTTGTTACACCCGAGTAGTCTGAAATCCGATCATAACCGAAAATTAGGTGTTTGTGCAAAACCTAAATATCCGAAAATCGAATCCGACTTTTAGGGGATATTTGGGTTCGGATTGGGTCTGATCTTTGCCACCCGACCCGTCCAAAAACCCGAAATAATATATATTATAAGTATTAAATAAATTTATTTATTTATTTAATTATTTTTTGAAAATCGTAAATTCTACTCGGTCTATTTTTTCTCTAATTTATAAACTTACTATCGATTTCATCAATCTCTCAATCAATTGAATTCATCCTCAAAATCGGTTGAATTTATACATACTTTTTTGCATTATAATAATATCTGAACCTGATCTGCATCAACCTGAAACCCGACCAACCTGAAGTCTAAAATCCGGGTTTTGATTTCCATATCCGAAACCCAATCAGGTTTTTGGTTTATCCACCCAACCACCCCCCCCCCCCCCCCCCCCCCCCCCGATGCACAACCCTTTATGTTAATGTTATGTTACATTTTGTCAAAGTGGTTAAGGCAATGAAACCTAAATGCATGCCTTCACCAGTTTATGTGAAGACGGTCACTTCCACATATATTCACAAAATATAATGGTACATTCACATATTTCATGTGAATGTTACATTATATTATTGAAGGTTACATTTTTTACATGCCTTCCAGAAAATGACATTTTTCAGCGGATCCTAACCTATTAAATGATCAATATAACATACAGATGATATTATTAAACAACATGTTAGTTCGTAAAAATAATCAAATTTCTAAAATTTCAATGGGTTTTATGATAATTTTAAAGTTTTAAAGACCAAATATAAATGGAATAAATCATTTTTTAAGTATATAATATTTATATACGGTAAATACAACTAATAAACTCATACACTTTTTCACCTTTGATGAGGTTTAAACCTCTGACCTTAAATATGTTTTTTTACTCTTTTGTTATATTCGAGAAAAAGACAATTTTTTTGCCATTTTTTCTTCCAAATAAAAAAACGGAATCAAAACAAGAAATAAAGCGAATACTGCAAGTGGCTTTGTTGTGCCTGTGGCATCAATATGTACCACCTATGTTGGCAATGGCAACTTTATATATTCATGTTTCCATTAAATTTATAATTTAATGTACGGGAATTAATTAAAATGTCCCAAGTTGACCGTTGACTTACTGAAATGTTGAAAATTTCTCAAATTTCACGAAAATATCCAAAATATTCGTGAAAGGATGTGTGATCACGGACTTCTTTTGTGAATTGAATTTTTGTCCAATTCACGAGAATCTAATAGGGCTGGAGAAAATAAAACAATCACGGAATCGGAGTGCATCGGACCCATAGACTAATTGTCTGGTGTGCATAAACTTCTTTCCTGGGTCTGCATGTGCGCACATCGATGAGGGACGTAGGAACTGCCCTTTGACTGTCTCTTAGACTGAAATAGCTTTCTCACGAGCCTACCAATGGTTTTGTTGCACGTTGGGGGTATATTCCACTATGTTCTCGTTTGAACTTCTGCTTTTTCGATCATGTTGCTACGTATTTCAAAAAACGTTTGTTTTATCCGTCTAAGGGGTCGTTTACAAAACGCTTACCCAAGTAAGTGCTTGCCAAGTCACATTAGCTTACCGGATGAATATGCAAGGACTAAGAATCTTACCCGGTAAGAGTGAAAGCAAAGACCGAGAGTCAAAAACAAGGACCAAGAATCTTACCCGGTAAGTGAGTGTGACGACTCTTACCACGGTTAACGCTTACCGGCTAAATTGTTGCATACGATGCCATTTTGGTTGACTAAAATCTTACACGGAAAGTAAGTGATAGTGTTGAATTTTACCGGTAAGCACTTACCCGGGTAAGTGATTAGGTAAGCGGCCTCTAAGTTATTTATTATGTAACATACATGAGTCAATTAGAAGTTATGTGAATAAAATGCTTCATGTCCCATTAAAGTTATAGATGTTTGATTGAATATGTAGTTAAAAAAATCTGAATATTTGTCAAATTTTTAAATATATTTTAATGGAACAAAATGAGTAGTAATTAGTATGTAGCGTAAGGGTTGGGCTCCGGTGAGAAGTCGAGTTAACGTGAGAAATGATTATCACCCGTTGGATTCACATTAGGATGAGATGCATCAGATCAATCATCGTATCAAACACGATTCATGAGTGGACTTGAGATTATAAGTGATCAAGGGTTCAAATCCACTTCTCACACTTCTCACATTAACTCAATTTCTCACACGATTATTCGCGTGTAGTTTAATTGGTTAACTTTTTTTGTTTGCTTTTAAAATGACAAGGGGATATGTACCAAGAAGCAAAAAAGAATCTCAAAAATATCAAAACTTGTACAACCCAAAAAAGTACAGGGGGGTAAAGGTTAAAACTCCCATACCAACAAGGCGTTGCATGTATATAAAGGTCTTAAACTTGCGTATCAACAGATCAAGCGGCGGAGAGCGGCGGAGAGCGGAGGTGCATTCCACCAGAGTTCACCCTCAGGCGGTTGAAATCGGTTCTCATTTTCTCTCGATCTATCCTTTCTCAGGTAATTAATCGATAATTTTTGGATTACTTTTCATCATGAATTCAATTTATCGCATTTCTAATCTACGATTTCGTAAATTCCGATTGTGATTATCACTTCGCTGTTGTAGAATGATCGATTCAACAGTCGTTGTAATAATTTCGATGCATTCAATAAGAAGTACGTATTCTCTTATGTGGTGTTAAATCGAAGTTTTAAAAAAAATGTTTGGATTAACTTATGGTGGTATCAAAACGTAATAAGCTAATAAGTTTTTTTTAGGTGTGTTTTATATTGCTTATACATGTAAAATAACTAAAAAAACTAATAAGTTTGAAATAAGTTAAAAGATAATGACTTATCAAAAACTTATTATCATCCTGCCAAACCGATATAAACATTTTTTTTCACATCCAAACACTAAAAATTGTTTATTAACGATACGACATCGAAATAAGTTAATAAACACTTTAAATACGCAATCACAAACACCCTACGGGCTGTTTGGTTGGTTTTCCATTAAGTCCTGTATGAATAAAGTTGTCTGTGTGGATTAATCTGTCTGTATAGGTTGGAAAGGCTTTTGTTTGGGAGGGTTATTTCATAGATGGAAAGAGCATGTTTTTTAATTGGAAGAGACGGGTTTGGACAAAACTTGGCTTTCTGCATACAGCTCCCTCCTAAAAGCTTAGTGAATAAGCCATTTTTTATATCATTAAGCTACTACCAAACAGTCAAGTATAACTAACCAAATAAGCTATAAGTCTCATTAAGCTGCAAACAAACAGGCCGTAAGTGTGTTTGGTATACTAGACAAGGCAAAGCAAAACAAACTAGAGCATTGAATTCCATGTTTGATTGGACAGTTATGTAGAACAGACATGAATTTCATCCCCATCCAATTACATAAGGTGAAACAAACCTATATTTTAGCAATATAACTCAAAATAAAACCTAATTCTATTCTAAAACATCAAATACATCTCTTTCTTTGCAATTTATTCATTCTTTAATTTTTTAATTGTATTTTATGATATGTAAACTTTCACTTTACCGTTCTTAAAATACACGGATCCTATATTTTGATTAAGTTATGTACTTTATCAAATATTAATAATAACAATATAATATATAAAATAAAAATTAGAAACTACATAAACTTTTTTATTTTGTTGTCATTTTCATCATCTTGAAGAAAACTTTATAATGATATATCTTGTTATAAAAATATTTATTTTATTATAATTTATAATTACACAAATTAATCAAAATATAAAATATATAAACAATTTATTATGGGTAATATGATCATTTTATTTGTTAGTCATTTCCAGTTCTATCTTATCAAATACTAAACAATTATTCTGTCATGTCTGTTGTATTCTGTCATGGTACCAAACACATTCTTAGATAAATTCTCAAAAAATAAGATAGTTTTCTATTTTGTTTAACATTTTATATTTTGTGTTATTTGAATGAAAATGTAATGTTACTAGGCCATCAGTACCGCTACCATCAAGCCCTCAAGCGCCACATCAGCTTTTTTCCTAACCCTCTCCTCAAACCCTAAAGTGGCGTACCCGTACCCGATGCTATAAGGAACCCGCAACCCCACCCCACCCTCCACCCTCCTCTCACACAACCCTCGGGTTTATCGGGTTTTCAAGCCCGCATGGTACCACAACCCGCTGGAGCCCGCCGAACCCGCTCGCAAGCCCGAGCCCGAGCCCGTGGGCGATACTGATGGCCTTAGAAAGGTTTTAGAATCATCGATTGCCGGTTACAAATCATTATGATAGGTGCATAAAATCAAACTTACGAATATAATATTCTATCAAACATTTTTTTTGGAAAGGGTGTCATAGGCTATGCCTAGACTAATCCATTGACAAATTATGACGGTAAGACATCAGCCCTAAGATTAAACCTCAGTGACCACAAGTTGTGTACGCCTGGATTCGAACCCTATGCAGATGGGTTATTCCGCCACATCTTCAGGACCTTAACCAGTACGCCACATCCCTTGTGGTTTTCTATGAAACAGTTACTTTGGTCATTAGAGGTGAAGGACAAGTCTGATTACATAATCCTACTTTTGACTTTTGAGTGAATTATATTGATTGTTTTGAGTAAATGTTGGCATTTGAGTGACACTCAAGGCTGTTTGTTTACCTCTTAATTGTTCTATTAAGAGGCATCTCTGAACCGCTAAGAGGTAAATCTTGTTTGACAAAAAAAATATGCCTCTTAATGGTTCCCTCTGATTGATTTTGTATCTTGAGTCTCCCTTAACTATTCAGCGTCCCGATTTCATTTTGAACAATTACTAAACAACTATATTTTATTTTGCATTATATCATAAGAGTCTCTTAATCATTATACACCAAACCATTAAACAACTGACAAACAACCCCTTAGCGTGCACCATTTCGAGTGAACTATATATCGATTTAATTTTCACCAGTAATCTTACTGATGTTGCAATATCTTAGGGGCCGTTTACCTGATTACTTATCCGGGTAAGTGCTTACCGGTAAAATTCAACACCATCACTTACTTCCCGGGTAAGATTTTAGTCCACCAAAATGGCATTGTATGCAACAATTTAGCCGGTAAGCGCTAACCGTGGTAAGAGCCGTCGCACTCACTTACCGGGTAAGACTCTCGGTCCTTGCTTCCGCTCTTACCGGGTAAGATTCTTAGTCCTTGCCATATTCATCCGGTAAGCTAATGTGACTTGGTAAGCACTTACCCGGGTAATCGTTTTGTAAACGGCCCCTTACTGATGCCAAGTTTATCATCCTTTCGTCACACTCGTTTCGTAAACATATATTCATATCATCAAATGTTACAACATCAACATATTATTAAAATTAATACAAATAGAAAATATGGAACCCATAGAAAAAATATATCACACAAAATAGAAATTAAACCAAATGCATTTCACAATTCCATTATAAACCATCAACAAGAAATTTGATATTTTCTGCAGAGTTCTTAGTGTCTACACCAAAATTCATTCTGATCTCTAGAGATGTTCAAAACCCCACCTCATCAAGTTGCTGGACACCATGCGAGTAATGGAACCCTTGGTCCCCTCGTTGATGATTCGGGTCGTTTTTACAAGCCTCTACAAGGCGGTGAACGTGGTTCTGCCGAAGTCGAATTCTATGAACAATTTTCTTCGAATACCGAAATCCCAGATCGAATCCGTAGATTCTTCCCTGTTTTCTACGGCACTCGAGTTATGAAAGCATCCGATGGAGTCGAGCACCCGCACATCGTGCTACAAGATCTTGCGTTGTCTCGCACAAATCCCACCGTTATGGACATCAAGATTGGCTCGAGAACTTTTGGCTCCGAAGCTTCTGACAATTACATTGCAAAGTGCTTGAAAAGGGACCGCGAGACCACTAGTCTTCGGTTAGGATTCAGGATTTCAGGTTTGCAAGTATTGTGCTTGGTGTTTCCTTCGTTGTTTTAACCCGTTTTTTCGCACATTTCCCCATGTTGCTTTCTTTTATTTTTATTTTCTTGTTTTGAAAATTTGGGTATTTATGGGTGTGTTTGATACGCGGACCAAAATGAGACTGGACATGACTGAACGTATGAGAGTGAGGTAGGCAGTGGAAGAATTTCAAAAGGTTTTAGAGTTTTTATTTGACACGTATAGGTTAGTAATTTACTATTTTAGGGTTTTCATCCCACTCGGGTTCTGTCTTGTCTCAGTGATAAACGTGAGACAACAAGTTTAATATTGTCATGTCATCCGCATATCAAATGCACTTGTAACTAGAGATGGCCAAAATGGGTCCAACCAGGGATTGACGTAGAAACAGGGCCGGCAAGGACCGAGTTGGGCCCGCCCCGCTCCGGAAATCTTGGCCCACTTATGGTTTTTATGAAAATTTATGGCCCGGTCCGGTACCACGACCGGTTATACATAGGCCCGATTTCAACCCGGCCTGCGACTGGTTTTTGGCCATCTCTACATGTAATGTAACATAAACAACTTTTCTACCCCTTGGGCTATACCCTACTACGCACGCATAAGATTTACTGAATTTGATTGGTTTGGTTTTAGGTTTGCAGGTTTACATTAGCGAAGAGCTCGGGTTTTATAAGCCTCCTAGAGATCTCGTTCTCAAAAGCAGCGTAGACGATGTTAAATTGTTATTTAGGAGATATGTTTCCTCTAATCCATCCAGTTCCGACCCAGACCACGTTTTAGCCCCGAACGTCTATGGTGGGCCTAACGGGATTTTGGCACAATTATTGGAACTCAAGGCATGGTTTGAGGATCAAACCATCTACCATTTTTGCGCTTGTTCGTTCCTTTTCATGTTCGAGAAGGCGACGGCGTCAGAAGAAGGGGCGGGTTCAGTTGTACAAGTCAAACTTATTGATTTCGCACATGTTACGGAGGGTAGAGGTGTGATCGATCATAACTTCTTGGGTGGACTATGCTCTTTGATAAAGTTCATATCCGAAATACTTGGAGATCCTGAAGATCACAAGACGCAAGAATCAGTTATTTCAGTTGACAATGGTCACTGATAAATGGGTTTCTTGCAATCGTTTAAATCGCACGTGTATGATGATGATCATTAACACGGTGTTCCATAAACTTTTAGGGATAATTGACGACGCTATTACGATAAAAGAGTTTTGTAACGGATTTTTAGATGAAAATCATCTATCCCAAATTCTTATGTTCCAAACATGTCCCTCAATCACATAAATACATATCATTAAAGTATGTGAACTTAAATAAATTAAATTTAAAATATATAAAAATATGATTTGTCTTTATTTAATTGATTCATAAGGATATAAGATGTGTCATTTTAGGACATAATATTTTTATCCCATAGACCACAAGCTTTTACCGACGTTTTTTTATCATTACTTGAAATATTTTGAAGCCAAAAGTTAATGAAAAAATAATACAAGATTTATTATTAGAAATAAAAATAAAGTGAGAAGGTGTGTTGCGAGTAGAGGTGGCCAAAGCGACCCGACCCGAAACCGGACAAGAACCGGTTCTGGCCCGACCCGGTCAAGAACCGGTTTCAAGCCCGAGAGCCGGGACCGGTTCGTATATATAGGTATTTTCTCGACCCGACCCGACCCGATCGGGAC
This sequence comes from Saussurea involucrata, assembly GCA_033807775.1. Taxonomy (NCBI): domain Eukaryota; kingdom Viridiplantae; phylum Streptophyta; class Magnoliopsida; order Asterales; family Asteraceae; genus Saussurea; species Saussurea involucrata. Next base: position 12,607,992 of record CM066317.1, on the reverse strand, counting down.
CGATTCGTGACCCGGTTCGTGGCCCGACCCGACCCGATTTTTTTCAAAAACCAATATGACCGTTAGAGAGCCGTTGGGACCCCTTTGTGACCGTTTTTTGCCTCAAAAAACACCCTCCAAACCCCATATAAATACTAGGGGTGTTATGGAGTGATCACCACTTTACAATTGCTTACAAAACGCAAAAAACGCTTACAATTCTCATTTCTCGGCTCTCGCTATATTCGTTTCTCGCAAAAAACGCATACAATTCTCTAGTCTCTACTCTCTACTCTCTAGTCTCTACTATCAAAAAAATGGCCGAACAAAATTACACCATTGTTGTCGATCATTCACGAAAAGCACCGGTTTGGGATAATTTCAACTTGGTAAAATTTCCCGACGATACAAAAAAGCGCAATGCAAACGGTGTGGAGATTTCCTAAAACCCGGATCAAATAGCACGTTAAAGCGCCACTTCGAGGAAAGATGCAAGAGGTTGAAATCGGGTCCCGATCCAACTCAACCCATACTTGACAATTCCGGTCAAGTATGGTCGTATGATAATGATCTCGCCCGAGAAATGCAAATGAAATGTGTCATTCAAATGGCGTTGCCGTTCGAACATTTCGACAATCCTCACATTACAAACATGATAAAAAATGGGTTCCAACCACGCTACAATGGTTCGGTAAGTCGTCAAACTCTTAAGCGTGATGCTTTAAAATATTGGAATAAGGTTCAAAAAATTATGCGAGAAATGTTTTTAAACTTACCCAACAAAGTTTCTTTAACTTGTGATATATGGAGCGCACCATGCGAATTGCCAGATTCTTATATATGCATAACGACACATTGGATTGTGCCGGAATCGTGGCAGTTATGCAAACGTGTAATCACGTTTGAGCTCTTTGGTTCGCCACATTCGGGTGAGCGTCAGTTTTCTATAATTATGAGATGTCTTCAATATTATAATTTAAAAAATAAAGTTATTAGTATTTCGTTTGATAATGCTAGTAATAATACGGCATGCGTAGACCGATTACGTTTGGCTTTATCCCCTATTTTAGAGGGAAAATTATTTCATACACGTTGTTGCGCACACATAATAAACTTAGCCGTTCAAGACGGCTTAAGTAAACTTAATGAGCCTTTAACTAAGTTTAGGCTTATGTTACGCCGAATTTGCACAAGAAATAAAAAAATGCAAAACTTATATAGAGATTATTGCAAACAAGTCGGTTTTAAAGCTTTGGGACCGGCGCACGATATGCCGGTTCGATGGAATTCGACTTGGAAAATGATGGATAATTTATTAAGACAACAACAATATATTCAAGCATTTTATAACATTCATTACCCGGATAACACGATAACTCAGGATGATTGGACAAGGATTCATGGCTTTCACGATATTTTGGGCGATTTCAAAACTGCAACAACTATGTTATCCGGTGTTTATTATCCAACGAGCCCTTTACTTTTAAATCAACTTTATATTTTGGCAAGTAAAATTGCTCAATACGAACAGGATTTGCACTTTCACGACGTGGTGAAACCAATGAAAGAAAAATTGGTAAAATATTTTAAAAAGATCCCCTTTACTTTTCTTTGTGCCGCGGCATTAAACCCGTTTTTAAATGTTACGGGTGTCGAAGTTTTAATACAAGCAATATGTTTATCGTTTGGTTTGGATTCTCTTACAAATTATAGTTTTTCAAGGAAACGCATACAACAATTTAATAATGATTTTCATCAATTATATGAGATTTATAGAGTTAATTATGGGGGAGGAAGCCAACAAACCCCTACACCTCAAATGTTTTCACCGGGTTCTAGTAGCAGTCGTGGCCGAAACCGGGAAGACTTAATGCAAACTTTAATGCAATCGGTTGTCATGGAATCTTCTAAAAAAACTAGATATGATGGGGATAATTTGGGTGAATTCAATCAATACGTACGTACTAATTTTATAACGACATCCTTCACAAACGTCGTAGATGTTGAATCCCTAGATTTATTAGAATGGTGGAAAAGTAAACAATCAAGTTTCCCAATTATGGCCACTATTGCACTTGATATACTAACAATCCAAACTAGTACTGTAGCTTCGGAGTCGGCCTTTTCTCTTAGTGGCAGGATCATATCGGAGCGTCGGACAAAATTAACCCCAAAATCGGTGGAGTGTTGCGTATGTCTGAAGGATTACTTGGATGGAGAAGACCGCATTCAAAATCGAACGAACCTGGAGGATGATATAGAAGGCGTGGAAGAAAACTTATTCGAAAACGACACGGATGAACTACTAAGTACGCCGTCCGTAACCGATACTTCTGATGTTAGTAGTGTCGTAGATGACGAAGATGTAGACACCGACCGCCTTGACGATCAGACGGCTATTACACGACTGATGCAGTACAATACTCTTGAAGACTACGCTCCAGATCAGAATCCATACTACGCTCCATACAATCCATTCAATTATAATCCATTCAATTACTATCCGGGTGATGGGAGTGGAAGTTCGGGAGCGGGTGGGACTTCGGGAGCGGGACCTTCGAATGTTTAGAATTTATGTATTGTAACTTGTAACTTGTAAGTTTGTAACTTAAAATTATATATAAATTATAAAACGTAAAAGTGTATTTTAGTGATATATATTATAAATAAAACGTATTTTTAAAGTGTATTTTACTTATCCAATGATTCCAATCCAATTTTTCTTTGTTAAAGTTTAGTAATTAATTATTATACAAAGAAAGCAGTTAAAAAACAAAAAAATCGCAGGCCCAACTCCGAACCGGTTCTTGGCCCGGCCCGGTTTTATGAAAACCGGTTCTACACACCAGTAAACGGGTCAGGGGATTTCGGTTTAAACCCGGCCCGGTTCTCACCTGACCCGGTTCTCACGGTTACTGTGTGGAACCGGTTTGTCCCCCAACCCGGCCCGAACCCGATTTTTGGCCACCTCTAGTTGCGAGATAGGAATTTGTAAGTGCGAGTGCAATTATTCAAAATGGAGAAATCAAATCTAATCTAAAAAAGTGCAATTTTTACAATTTCTTTAAAATAAAGATTATAAAATATTAATTATAATATTAAAATATCTATACATATAATAAATAAGTAACTAGCATGCCACGTGTCGTCTTCTGGTGAGCTGACTTCAGTATTTTTCCGCCTAAACATGTATCTGAACGCAGTTTACATTATAAGTTCAATTAGCACACCCACATTCACTCTTCCTTAATTCAATTTTTTTAATTTATACGTTACATTTACTACCCTTATAATTAGGTATATAGTTTACTTTTAATCCTTTACTTTTTTATTTTTCATTTTAGACTTTTATCATATTAACATAAATAATGTATATGAACTAAAATGCATTAAAAACATTTTTATTTTTTACAAATTATAACATTGTAATCGCTTCGTCAATACCTTCGAAATGAGTCCAATATTAAATATTTTTGGATTTAATTATATTATTAAATATCATAAATATATACGAATTAACGTGTCGTGATTAGTATGAGATTTGTTGAAATTAGTATGTGATTTGATACAAATAGTCACTAAATTGTCGTGATTTTCTTTTTGTAATTTCGTATCAATTTTTACTTCAAAGTCGAATTACGACGAATTACAATTCTATCAAATTCCATTATGTCAACGAAACATTCTTAAAATTATCATAAGAGATTTAATTACTTGGAAAAAATATCACTTATCAACTGACTTTTGGATTATGAGTTCAAACCTTTTTCAAAAATATAAATATGCAAATATTTTAGTATAGTATATTTAATTATTTATACTTTCTTAATCATGATTATATTATGTCCTCTAATTGTAATTGAACTACATAATATCAGTTATCAACAGATGGTTAGTTAATGATATTTTCAAAGTCAAATTGTTATGTTTTCCGTCAATTCACTTTAAATTAATCTTTCATAATAGTTGATAAGTTTTATGGCATGATTTTTTTTTTAAATTACCCCGTGTAATACACGGTTCGAACCTAGTTTCTTATAATTAATAAAAATATTATTTATCTCTCTTAGACATCTAATTTCAACATTTTTTCCTGATAGGAATATAATAAAAATATTGTTCCCTTCATGTTAATCATTTTTATGGAGAGTTTGACATTTTTCTCGAAATTTCTTTATTTTGAAGTGATGACTTTTATTTGGTAAGCGTTTATTAGGTTTTAAACGCCTACAATCAATTCATTTGATGATCGATAAGAGCATCTTTAACAGCTTCTTTATTTTAAAGAAAATGGAGAATATGAAGATTTTAATGTATATTTTTGTTCCAACAGCTTCTCTAAAATTATCCCTAAAATAAAGAAAGTAGGAGAGTTTTTATCACAATAGGGAGATGACCCAAAAAATATTAATAGATGAAAGTATCAAAGATTGTAAAGTAAACAAGAAGGGGGGGATATATATAGGATGAAAGCGCGCCAAATTTCAAACCTAAAAATACACAAACTTGCCGCTGTGTGAGTTTGAGAGAGAGAATAATGGTGATGCTGTGCTTCGTGTTGGATCTGCGGACATTATCGCCTCCTTTACTTCGAGATTTGAAGCAGGTACGATGCAATTAGTTTATGAACATTTACATTGATTAATGAATCTTCTCCAAACATCTAATTCAATCCGCAGAAATTCAATCTATCTAACAAGAATTCGTCAAATCGTTTTGAAATAAGCTATCGAATCATGCAAAAAACACGCTGTTTGTCAGTCATTACTGCAGCTAGCGAATTTCTACGCAATTTCAAGTCCTAGAGGTCACAAATCGATCTCGAATTCGAAGCCACTCCTTGATAGGATCGGGCTTTGCTATGTCTTCAGAAATCGAATATCATGTTCCACAGAGGTATGTGATTATTGGTACATTCATATAACTGTACAGTTATTTTCGTAGGTCATTGGTGTTTTGTTACTGGTAAGATCACTTTCGTTTAACTCTATCATGTGATGAATGAATATCAATGTAATAAAATGCGAAGATTGTTCAAACTGACGCAGCTCGGAGGTTTTGAAAATTTAAATGTTAGGTATGAACAGATCGAATACTGAGTCAGATTTGGAATCTAAAATGTTAGGTATAAACAGATTGAATACCTAGTCAGCAGTAACCATTACTTAAATAAATTGAAAGTACTAAAATATTATATATAATGTGGAAAGGACGGACTCCATCTGTTTCGAAAAGTGAAATCAGAGACTGTGTTTTGACATATCTGGTTTGATAGGCAAAACTCATTTGCTTATTTATCAAACAGCAACTTAGTTGTTCAAGTCAAGATTTAGGTATTCTTGTACTGCAATCTGAATTTGTTCTATGCATGATGATAATGTTGAAGCAGGTTTTACTTCCATTGCTACATGTAATGTCAGGTTTTAAGTTTGAATCTGTTAGCCTTGAATTGCATAAGGACATGCTATCAGTTTTGGGTTTTCTTCTTATAATGCGCTTTGTTTTTTTGGTTCATGTTTTGTAGCAGATGAAGGTAGCATACAGGCCAAGTTGGAATTTCAGTCTCCGTGATTTTCACCATGCTGTTAACAACCTGCCTAGTGATGGCTTCTTACCAGAACTCAACAATCATGTGGCTATCTCTTGTTGCGGTAACAGGTTTTCTGTGATACTTTATTCAATCCGTTGCTTATAGTTTATTTGACTCATTTTCCATAAATTTGTTCTCCTCCTTTGCCAGCAGATGCCCTCCTTGCAAGTGTCCTTAATGATAAAGTTCTATATGCATGGGGAGGTGACAGTGAAGATGTTGGAAGAAAAGTGATTGTTATTAGTTCATGTCTACTTGAAAATTTAGACTCTATGACAAAGAAGACTCTAATGGTGTGTATTTCAACAACTTATTCTTTATAGCATTTACTTGCTACTGGATTTCTGATGTAAATGATTTCAAATTCTTAATTCGAACGGTGAATCACTTCCTTATAGGATGCAGCAGACAAATGTGTTTCAGTGGACTTTGTATTGTTGGTGTCAAGTGGTCTTGCTGATCTTTCAGAAAGTATCAACAACTTTCTTAGGAATATATGTGATCTTGAGAATTGTTCGTTCCATAATCATCTTCCAGGTTGTACTTTCATCTAGTGGACAAAATATCTAAGATTTTAATAGAACACTTCCTTTGAATGATTATAACCTACTACAGCTGTGTGGCTGTGTAACACCATTAGTCATATGATGTTCTTAAATGGTAAATTAAAATTACTTGGAAAGAGTATCAAATGGAAGTGAATTGTATACTAAGTGATTTTACAGAACATTTTTGCAGATGCAAAGGTGTTGTGTGCCCTGGTGAAACAATGGCTGCAGGATCTGAGGGATGAAGCAGAACAGCTGCAGGCTCGTCTTAAGTTCAAGAGAAATCTTCTAGGCTCTTTAAACCAAATATGCTGCAATCTTTTTCCATCTTTCAATCGCATCATTGATGAGTTCGAACCCTGCCAGGTATTATAGCTTTACATAATCCATGACTATGAGAACTAACCCACCTCCCATAGCATCTGAATTGAAATATTCTCAGGATGGCATGAAACTCTAGTAAAAAATATGCTATATTAGCAAAGGTGTGAAAGATCTTCTGATTATAGAAGATTGTTTTATGTAGGAGAACCAAATTTTGTAGGAGAAATATCTGATCAAACTTTTTCAACTTGAGTTTGAGTCAGATTCTTTCTTTTTTCTGCCTTCCTGTACTAACATTTCTTAATACTTATTGGACAGTAATACAAGCCATGCTCTCATGATATAAACTAATACAACTGACAAACATCCAACTAACAGTTTATACTTAGGGGCCTTTACTAAACGCTTTATCGGGTCATTTACCTTACCAGATGAATATGGCAAGGGCCGAGAATCTTACCCGATAAGAGTAATGATAAGGATGGAGAGTCTTACCCGGTCTAAGTGAGGGTGATGACTCTTACCCGGTAAGCGCTTACCGGGTAAATTGTTGCATACGATACTGTTTTGGTGGACTACAATCTTACCCGGTAAAGTAAGTTAAGAGTGTTGAATCTTACCGGTAAGCGCTTACTAGTTAAGCGTTTGGGTAAACGGCCCCTTACTCTTCTCTATTCTCTCATCGTGAAAGAGAGGCTTAGAAAACACATTGATCTTTCATATTGTTTTCCAGTTTTATTCTAAATAACAAAGTACAAGTATTAGGCATGCAGGTGTCATGGTCATCCATTGGATAATGAACATGGAAACAAACCCGTGAAGTCCACTTCTTGTCCAGTCACTGGCAATAAGCTTAGCACACTTGATTTGATCGTAAACTCTCTGAAGGTCGGGGAGCAGACAATCCTGCTCATGCCTTCCTTTCACTACTATACAAAGTTGCAGCATGTTACCACACCTATAGACTTTAACGTCATTAACAGAACCAACTTAGCGTCTTTAAGCGAAGGTAATCCTCAGACCCAATTACTACAATAGATACGTGTACCAAGATATGTAAGCTTATCGTCCTACTTGCAATCCGTGAAGAGGACTATATAGACAAAGTTCTTTAGTCATATGGTCCTAATTTACATATTCGAGCTGCAGAGAAGTAAGCACAGATCTCCAAACTTCTGGTTTTATATTTGGGTTAACATCTATGATTTTAAGTTGTCTATAAGGAGTCTTGAATGCTTGGGTGGGTCTAAGATTTTAGAAATCCAAGAATTTCATGTCTAAGGTATCTATCAGTCGGTATTAGGTGATCAAACTTGAAACAAGTCATTAAGAAGGTAAAAGGATGTGGATGAACCAGTTAACTTGGAATCTCCAAGTTCTATAATTTTCCACTTTCAGCTAATTGTTGTTTATAGCATGCTCTTGTTATTTACTCTGCTTTACTTGTTGGTCTTTTGTAACAGGGTTGATTGTAGGGACTCCCTTTGTTGTTGGCCCATCTACTTCCCATGAATCGGATGATACTGACCAGATGGAGTTAAACAACCAAGGTCGCCAAATGGCTGCCCTTTCTGGTTCATGTTTTTCAATTTAATTTTTTAGCAGGGTCCTAGATGATCATAAACTTTCTGCATTTTCTAATTTCAATATATTTACAGTTAGTACCTCTACATGTTCCACTGTTAATTCCACAAGTTTTCCTTGGATGTGAGTTTGCAGTCTTCCAAGGGCTTTGCAGTGCCCTGCATTTTCTAGATCAGGGTCTGGTTTGCTCATCCAGATGTAATACAGAGACTATGAGGGAGACACCATTCCAGTGTTATTACATTCTTCTGCCTTCAGATAACGGAGTGATGCTTCTCAGGGTGGGTCCTCTTTCCTTCTACTAACTGTAGTTTGCATGAAACTAGCTAATACATGCCTCATACATCCAATCTCTTTTGTTTAGAGAAGGCTAGAGACAACAGGCACTTTGAACTCATGATCTATTAGGGTGCGTTTGGTACACTGGACAAGACAGAACAAAACAGAGATCACTGTCCCACGTTTGGCAGGACTTTTATGTGGAACAAACATGAACAGAGTAGAACAAAGTGGAACAGGCCTGTTCCACCCCCACCCTATGGAACAAGAGTAGAACAAAGTGGAACAGGCCCGTTCCACCCTCACCCCCACCCCCATGGAACAAGGTGGAACAAACTTATGTTTTACCTATATAACCTCAAAATAAAATCTAATTATCTTCTAAAACATCAAATACGCCTTCTATTTAATATTTTATTTATTCTTTATATTTCATCTATTGGTTAATGTTATCTGTTCTGTCAAATTCTGTCTTACCAAACGCTTAACAGTTGTTCTGTCCTGTTCTGTACTGTCCCGTCCCGTCCTGTTCTGTTCTTTCCTGTCTGCGTACCAAACGCACCCTTAAGGTGTTTCCACCTATGGAATGGACCCAAATTCCACCAAGCTAAAATGCTTGATGATCTCTCTTTCTTTATGGTTTCTCTTACTTTTGTGACTCCTGCAGAGGCTTGCAGGATCAGAAGAAGTGATACCTGTCCCTGATGTTAGCCAATCATTTGAGTCTACAGAAGCTAAGCATGTTAGAGATTCTATAAAGTCCTCTTTACTTGAGGTTGGATATCTTAAATTATTAGGTCATATAGTACCAATGTCTCTTGGGTTTAGCAAATGCTCTATAATTATCAATTTGCAATGGTCTGATGTGAGCACCCTTGACAGTGGGGCGCATAGTATTGAAATGGCATCTAAGTGATTCAAATATAGTCTCAAAAAGCACGACACATGTAATTTGTAAACCAAAAGTCAATAATGGATCATAGGCTCTCTTCTTGTTGTAAAAGATATTATTTTTTGTTATGTTGAAAAAAAAGGGAAACAAATTCTTTTTGTAGGCTACTTATCATCACATTTATTATTAATCAATATATTACTCTAAATTAACCACAGGTAAATGAAAGTAGTTATCCTAAATTAGTAGCATAACCTTGCTGTATGTCTGAAAATTAGTTCAATTTGATTATCCTTCTGGAATATGCTTTGGCAATCGAAAATTAGAAACTATAATGCTTTGTATCTAACATGTACTTGTAATATGCCACAATTCATGCCATTTTTCATATTCTATTTTGGTGCTCAGATTGAAGAAAGGGGCTACAATCCCATCCTGCATGAAAGAGGATTCCATCAAAGGCTAAATGTGCTTGTGAAAGAAAGTTTGCATTTTGGGTAGATATCTTCTCTTTTAGCATTGAGTCTACTCGGATATATTTATAAAATTTAACAGAATCCAATGAATTGTGATTGCCATTTTTCTTCATGGCGAAGGATCGCGTGAGAAGTTGAGGTTACCGTGAGAAGCGTGAGAAGTGAAAGTGGATCCGAATCGTTGATCACTTTTAATCAAAGGCCCTCCCATGAATTGCACCTTAGAATGGAATTGATCCGGTGCATCTCATCCTAATGTGCGTCCATTTCTCATCCAACGATTGATAACCACTTCTCACGCTTCTCACGTTAACCTCAACTTCTCACCGGAACCCAACCCTTTCCTTCATTTACACAGATTAGCTTGGCTTCAGTAGAATGTAATATCTAAGGATCATAACTTTGCTTGGCTCTATATATCCAGATCATTACCTACCAAATCGGAAGAGTCACCTCCTGAACCAACTTCGACTCAAGAAGATTCTTTAAATGACTCTGGACCTTCAAAGCAAGCAACGAGTATGGTAAGCTTTGAAGAGGAAATCCCAAAATTGGATATGAAATCTGGACGAGACAAAATCACAGCACGTATAACAGAAGAATGGGAACAACTAATAGTCAATGAAATTCCTAAAATCAATTCTCCCACTTGTGTTTCTAACTCGAAGTTGGATCAGTTGGCCGTTTCATCGCTTGAGAGCAATAAGCCACTAGACGAAAGAACTTCAAGGATACTAGAGAGACTAGAAGTACCAAGAAAGCTAAAACCTAAAGTAACTTCACCAGTCAGCATTACCTCAAGCAGTGCTCCTATTGATGCATGCATGTTAACAAAGAAGCCCCTTATACCATTTCAGCCAACTCAAACTTCAGATACAGGAACAGTTGCAAGCCAACCAATGAGACCAAACTTCCAAAGGCAGAAAAGGAAACATAGATAAATGTACATCACAACACCAAATACTAGAGCGATCCCACCAGCGGAGATTCATGAGGTTGGCTTGCTTCCTTCTTTTCAAGTAAGTGTTCTTCCAAATTCTAGTATGCTTGTTTCTTACATGCACTACTCAATTTAGATCAATAAATGTCCCTGAAATGACATGATTTTTAGTTTTGTGAACCTGAATTTAAATGATAAAAAACTGCATGTTCAGCATATCTAAATCAATATCTGTCATGTTAACATTTGGAACTGTTGGAGTCCCACATCAGCTAGACACAGTCCATCTAACCTGTATATATGTTGGAACTGCTTTCTATAATGGTTTTTCTAACAGAGAGAATCACAGATTGCACATATTCTAACAGGAACTATTAGAATTCGGTGATCCTTCTGAAAACTAGTCTAGTTTTCAATTGCTAAATTGAAAATAGTCTGGAGTTAAAAAATTAATTTTTTTTGTACAAAAAAAATATTTAATTTTTAACTATTCTAGTATTCAATTGCTAAACTGAAAATAGAGTCAAGAATTTAATTTCTCTTGATGCTTATGACCACATTAACCTTAAAGTAGTTTAGATAGTTGGACAATGAGATGTAGAATCTAGCCAAAAGATATTCAGCCATGGACAATGGTTTACTTTTTTGATTCTGAGTAAAATGCCCACTGATAAAATCTAGGATAGTAGAATCTTAGAAGATATAGAAAACAACAACCATTCAACTCTGGGAATTGGTTGATTATGGGTTTGAACTGCAGAAGTAATGAGATTGACAAAAAACCACATCAAAGAATGGTCACTAATTTCCAGTCAAAACCCTGCATCTTCTGCAAGAGAGGCCTTATTGCTAGAGTATGTCACATTGGACTCGGGATTCCTCTTGGATGTCTAAAGAGTAAACTTGTACTCTTGACCCACTCACCCACCCACCCACCCACAAAGAAGAAAAGTAGAAACATTCTAATTGTGAGAATATGCGGAACCCATCAGATTAGTCTCCAAAAGAGCCATCGACGAGAGAAGGGAGGTTCCAATATATATTGAGGAGAAAAGCTCCAAGTCTAGCCATTGTGGGATTCCAACGCATCCCCTTCCAATGGAGGTTATATGGGCACAAATTGTCCCAGAGGGGGCTAGATGGGTACAGAGTGTCGAGTCCCTAGAGGTGTAGACTTTAGCTGTGATACCATGAGATATTATGTGGAACTCCACTAGATTACTCTCCAAAAGAGCCCTTGAGCAGAGAAGGGAGGTTCCAACATATATCGATAATAAATGGTCCAAGTCTTGCCAATGTGGATCTCTGACACTAATATTCAAAAGTTAAGAGTTAACAAAACACAGAGGCGTTGTATTGAATGTCAAGTGGCGGGTGTTAGACGAGATGGTTGAATAAGAGGTTTGTTGCTGTTTTTCAAGTCAAAAGAATGCAAATAAATTAGACCATGTAGTACTTGCAGAATTTTCAAAAGTGAAGCTACCTTTTGTTTGGTGGAAAATGGCTAATGCATTGTTACCTAACGCATTATTCTTAACTCTTACCTGTTCATTTGTCTATAGGGTTGTATTGCACTTTGCACATGAGATTAGCAATTCAAATTTTTAGAAAAGACGGTCATGACCTTCAAGAAATTATCATCTAGGAATGGGAGGACAATATTAGTAAGAGAATTTCATTATGGTTTTAAATTCCAAAAAGGAGGAGAATATATGTTCATTTGTCTATAGGGTTGTATGGGCGAAGGATTGTGTGAGAAGTTGAGGTTAACGTGAGAAGCGTGAGAAGTGGATCTGAACCGTTGATCAACTTTTAATCAAATGCCCTCCCATGAATTGCGCCTTAGAATGAAATTGATCTGGTGCATGAGTGCATCGTATCTCGGTGCATCTCATCCTAATGTGCATCCATTTCTCATCCAACGGTTGATAACCACTTCCCACGTTAACCTCAACTTCTCACAGAAACCCAACCCACGTTGTATGGAGCTTGAGATTATTAAACAAAATTTGAAGACAAGGGGGAAGTGGGATTTGTAACCATGACCTCCAAGGTAATACCACTTAATCAAAGGGTCATTGACCCAGTACCTGGATTACCCGTAGAGCCCCGCCTCCCAGGAGGTCAAGGGTTCAAACGCCACTAAAAGTGAGAAGTGAGAGTGTTTGCCGTATATGAATATTATATACTTAAAAAAGGTAATACCACTTAATAAAAATGACATTTAATGGCAATGATATTCATTGTTACTAGATTTCAAAATTCAAAGAAATATTTACATCTTGAGTCAATAATTAAGCAACTAGTTGGTATTTCTTTTATTTCCTGCCACCCACGACCTAATTAATACATCATAAACATTTCTTAACAACAAAATAAATAAATTAAAGAAACAATATCTACTTAATTTGCCACCAACCCAACCACCGTGATGAGAGGATGACACCATGCCATTACTGCAGCATCTTTCTTTCTTTAATCCCCAAAGAGCTTGATGGTGGATTTTTCTCCTTTTCTTTATGAATTTTATCCCACTATCTTTGCTGGCAGCCACAACAATCATGGGTGTCGCTATACATATACTCATTGCATTATCCTTTTACAGCTCTCATATTATATTAAAAATATGAATAAAAATACAAAAATAAAAACATTATCTTATACTTTTAGCGGCTCTGATCTTCAAATCTCTGTACAGAGGGTTGAGGGGTAGGATTTATGATTCTAGAAGGGTTTGTTTCTTGAGGTCTTTTAATGGGCAAAAAGGAGAGCCTTTTTAGAAGTTCTCTTTGTGGAAGTCAAATTTGGTTGACGTCTTGTGCGAGAAGTCGGAGGCTAGTTGTTTCAGCTCTTTTGTTGGTGCTGGTGCTCCACAATAGAATACCCCTGCAGATTTTCATTCAGACCAACGTTAGGAAACATCTCACATGACATATGATGCAATCGTAACAACTTGTTTTTCCAATATTAATAATATATAATATAATCTATTATGACACAGCATTCTATTTGTAGGAGGACAGAAAAAACAATATTTAAAGGATATATTTATAAAAATGAGATCTTTCATCTTCTTTCTAACATGAAAATTTGTTTCTTTTCTATTCATTCCCTTGCCTTCCCTTCCAAGAACAGTAAATAAAAAACTTTCTTTCTGTTCCTTTCCATTCTTTACAGTGTTAATATCATTATTTACTCGCTTTAACTCCAGTTTTTTCACCCGTGTCAGCATCATTGTGATACAGGAAAATAATGCAACTACTACTTAGGGGCCCGTTTACCAAACTCTTACCGGGTAAGCGCTTATCATGCACCACTTACCTTACAGATTGACCTTGGGAATGACCAAGAACCTTACCCGGTAAGAGGCATAGAAAGGACCAAGTCTTACCCGGTAAGCACTTACAGGATAAATGATGCTTACCAATAATCCATTTTGATGGCCGAAAATGCTACCCGACAAGGTAAGTGAAGATGATAAATCTCTTGTCGGTAAATGCTTACCCGGTAAACGTTTGGTAAACGGCCCCTTAAGCCTTTGTTTGATGAACAATATCAACTTGCCACGTGCAGGAATAAAATAACATCATAATGCTACCACATTTCGAACCTTCTGTTTTTGTATCCCTACCTTTTTTGGCATGACACACCTTTCTTTATCGATGTTAATGAGATTGGTTTGTTGGCACTAACCTTTGTATAATCTCCATTAGCATTGAATAAAGACCAGGCCACCAGCCACTATAACGATTGTATTTTAGCTTTTTAAGGTCCAGGAACATCATTTTCTTAATTTTCAACTTTGGAGCTATTCCTGGTTATGGGATATCCTTTTGGTCATGATTACTTTATATGATCTCATAAGAATTTTTCCTATTAAAATCTAATATGAAAAGGACTGCTGTTCAGGAACTGTAACGCGTTTTTTGGTTTTACTAGATGCCAATTATTCAAAGGCCACCTGTAGTGAGTATTGACAAAGAAAGTATAGATTTTATATTTAGTAGTCAATACAGAAATAGTCTCTAATTTGGATTGTGTTTTTTTTTTTCTTTTATGATTGGAGCAAAACACATGTTTTAGGGCCAATGGCGTGTAGTTCAGTTGGTAATGGGTGGGGGCATCTTTGTACAAAAAGCAGTAGGTCTCGGGTTCGAACCCAAGACACCCCCATAGCCACAACCGCTGAGTGAGTCAGGTATGCCCCCCCAGGCAGCCGGTATCAACCTTTTTTTTGTACAAAAAAACACATGTTTTAGGCCACCACTAGTACAAGACATTTTTTACTTGAAGATTTACCAATAGGTCTCTGTAAAGTGACTTAGAGAGTATCTATCTTTATAAATTGGAAAAGGGAAAGCTAAGTTGTGTGCGAGGTAATACTAGATAAACTTTAATAGGAATATTTAAGTTGAAGAAAAGTTCAAATGAGAACCATAAATATTTTGAGAACCTGAGAATCAACTATTTCATGATGAATAATCCTCAATAATCATGAATAAAACATGAATAGTTGGTTCCCAAGTTCTCAAAATATTTGCGGTTATCATTTGAACCTGCCCCTATTTAAGTTTAAACTCTAAACAAACAATGAGGATGATTTAGCAGAGGGACTCACCTATTCTGGAACCAGCGTGATTAAGAGCAATGCGTTTGTAGACGTTGCGCCAGTTAGGTTTGGCAAAGTGAGACTTAACACGAGTACCCGAGACAACATCAACCCCATTTTTCGCATGATTAAGTGACTGAAGCATCGTGATTAGGGCAGACCGAGCGTCACCTTCCTCATAAACACTTGTGCAATAGTTGTGCATCTCTATGACACCATTTTTGTCCATTTCTGCAGCCTCATCCATAACGCCTTTAAACCAGTCAAACGAACCCTGTTCCCTAGTGACCCAATAGAAGTAAGCTCGTGTTGTTCTAAAGTTATTCGCACTTGGTGGTCCTGATTTATTCTTTTGTGTTGTGCTGCCATTTTCCAAGGCATTTTCTTCCTCTTGTTTGGCCTTCATGTTATTCACAATGTCTTTCACAATGCTGATCATAGGGGTTGCTCCAATTCCTAACCCCACTAACAACACCACGTCGTATTTCTTGTAGTCTTGTGCTGGTGCTCCATATGGTCCATCGATTAAAACTTTTGGAAAACTGTAAAAAAAACATCGATCAACTAATTTGCAAAATCCACATCTAAGTTCTAAAACATTTTCTAGTAAACCTCTTGTAATTTATCAGGATCCTTAGGTTAAATGACCTCTTGACATTTTTAAAGAGTAAATTACGTTTTTCGTCCCTGTTGTATTAAAAATTCGGTTTCTTCATATCTATTTTCGCCCATGAGGCCAAAACACTACTTTTAAGTATAAAAGACTAAAATAGAAATGAATTCTAAACCATAAGGATGAAAAAAAGCATTAAAATTTAAATCATAAGGATGAAAAAGGTAGTAAATTACAAACCATAAAGATGAAAATCGTAAATTCAAAATCATAAGGACGAAAATTGAAATTTTCAACAAACCACAGGGGACTAAAAATGTAATTTACTCTTTTTCTAAGTCCACGACCTTCTGACAGGTTTGAGAATGTCACTGCTTTACAGAAGAATGTGACTTCTATACACAAGAATGCCTAGAAACCTGTTAGTAGGTCACTTACCTAAATAACCCTGCATTTTTTGGCTAGTACTTCAAAGATTTTATTTCTTAATGTTTTGGGTAAGAAGTTTAGGTGAAATACCATTAAATCATACATGCAAAATGTTGCCAGATGTTTGCTAAATTAGTTGAGGAATAGTATATTTTGTTGAAGAAGATTAGATTTCATATCCACCTGTTTGGACCAAAGTGAAAAAAAGTCCAAAACTTATACATCTATTTGTTACCAACTTTTTCTAATCTGTTAGATGTCTCTGTTTCCATGATGTAGACTGTGAAATAGAAAAGGCGTTACATGATTGCGTTTTTACAGCTAAACCTTTTTAAATTCTACATTAAATTATCGATCATTTCTAAAGCGTGCTTTGTTTTTGCCCACAACATGTTCCATCGAAAAAGTAGATATTAAGGAATAAGACGATAATTTTTTGTCCTGTTTAGTTTTATTTGGAAACTTACAGATACTCGATGTCTCGATGGCTTGTTTAATATTAATATAATATAGAAATTTAGAAACATTCGAACTCTTACTTTGGATTTTCTCCTTGGCAATCAGCTCTTAGGAGTCCACTTTTTCCATTAAGCGGAGGTTGACATACCTACCAAAGACCAAAACACACATGTTAGGTGATAATAGAGAAATATAAATCATTAGGGGCCCTAAGTAACCAACTTGAACTACAAACAGTAACGTCTTTTGTCTTTTACTTCACTTCTTATTGATAAGAGGTGGTGATTAAGTCAGAAAGTGGAATCAATAAGATTGCTTGTTATTGTAAATTGATAAATATCTGAATGTGTGTAAATTGTCTATTTTACCCCTCAGAAACAGACAACACCTAAGTTAACATGATGATTACCTCTGAAAAGACTGTTTTTAGTTGGCGAGTCCAATCACCGAGAGTTCGGATATGCACACTTAGGTAGTCATCGCCAGGGGCGGAAGTGATGGAAAACGGGTGCCTGTGGACATTGTTATGATCATTAAGTTAGTGCATGATGCCTTTTTTACACATTTAGGTCACTTCCCATAATCTTAATCAGTGTGAATTTGAAGGTTCAACTCACCATTCAAATGGGGAGACAGCAGCACAGTTGACAAACATGTATTGCCCACTCTTGTATTTGAAGCCTTGAGGCTTTGACATATGAAGTGCCAACACATTTCCAGGATAAACAGCCACCTTTTTAAGATACCAAATATATCATTTAATGAAGGAATAGATAAGATGACACGAAAATACGAAAATACGAAAATACGAAAATTAACTAATGAATTTAAGATTAAAAATTATACCTTAAGTATCTTGACTGGCTTGACACTGGATCTGAACGCCCTTATTAATCTCTCACACGCGTAGAGCGAGACTGGAACTGCCAAATACATCCACGTCTGCACCTCGGAAGCATGAAAATTAGTTCAAGAATTACAACTCGTCCCACGTCGATAGAAAATTAGATTTATAAGCTCAACGTTGCAGGCTACTTATTAGAGATTTTTAGGTATATTACCTTAAATGAGATTTTAATTAAATTCATGACCTTTTCATGAATATAAAACCATTTTTTATTTAATACGTCAGGAGATCATGAATTTAATTAAAAACTCATTTAAGGTTCCGTACTATTATCTTCTAACATAATTTTAAGCTGATTTGGAGGTTATTGGGTCAGATTGATGCTTTGGGATATGTATATATGTATCTATATAGAATAAGGGTTGGGTTCCGGTGAGAAGTTGAGGTTAACGTGAGAAGCACGAGAAGTGGTTATCTACCGTTGGATGAGAAATGGTTATTTATCGTTGAATGAGAAATTGATGCACATTAGGATGAGATGCACCGGATCAATTCCCTTCTAAGGCCCAAGTCATGGGAGGGCATTTGATTAAAATGATCAACGGTTCAGATCCGTTTCTCACGCTCCTCATGTTAACCTCAACTTCTCACATGATCCTTCGCCTATAGAATAAAATGAGAGAATATAGAGGAACTAACCGTCTTCTTGTACCATTTGTGGGTGAGGTAAAGTTTGATACCGTGAACTATGAGCATCGCGTAGACTATAACAAAGAGGTGGTGGGAATACCAAAAGGCATTAAATCCGGTGAGTTTCTTCAGGAACGAGGGTAGGTTGAGTTTGCCTCGTCTTAGCCATGGGGTTGCGAGTGTAAAAGCTATCGTCATTAATACTACCATTATAATTCCTGTCCACCCTTCCACTTCCTTCACGAAATGCCAGTAATTCTTGGCTTGATCCCCGAAGAACTGCTGCATCGGCTCGTACTCTTCCTCGGTTGCATGAATTAGTCGAGGAAAGTCGCATGTTAAATGGGAAATGGCATGTAAACCAACTCCAATCGAAATTGCCACCGCAATCACCTAGAACAATATAGTACCCAAAAAAGTTTAGTAAAAGAAACTTCCCAAATTTAGGCCATTGTAACCATAAGCTAACTTATTTTTTGAGCTTATTGAAAAATCCCGTTTTTTTAACTATAAGCTAGCAAGTAGCATTTCATTAAGCTACATGGGTGTTTTTCACTTTTTTCCAATTAATTTTTCAATATGCACTTTTAGGTTATTTTACGTTGTCATGTAGTATCAGCTAGTTTTTACCAAATGTGACTATTTTATCGGTGAACAGCTGCTACCTTATCAACCAACAACTCCGTTATAAGCTAGTTTGCCAACTAATAGCCTAAGTATTCAATAGACATTGTTCGAATAATGGTCGGTGGCTTATTCACTCAGCCATACACAGTTTTTTTTGCAGCTTTATCATTAAGCCATTAAGCTAAAATGGCTATATATAATAAGCCAGGACCCCTCACTTGTCCCCATTATTGAGCCGCCCCAAACAAATTAATACCAGAAATGCCCAAAAATAATCTAACCCTCTCTCTTTGTTTCTCTCAAACCCATTGGTCATCCATCGCTGTAACAGACAGATTTATCCAGACAAGCAAATTAACCCATACAGAGCTTAATGTAAAACAAAGTAAACAACTTACTTTGTGGAAATTGAGGTTGTCATCAAATGGAACTGCGACGCCCAACTTGGTCTTGTTCCTCAGCCAAGTGATGGTGTTCCGACAAACGGGGAACAATATAATGGCCATGTTTAACTTGAGAGTCTCGGCTGCTCCTTTCGCTATACATACACACGGCCCCAATACTAAATACACAGCTCGGTTTTTGTACTGAATATACTTCCAAGTAAACAAACCAGCCATGATCCCTATCCAAAGTACAAGTACCCAACATCTCTTCCAGTTATCCTGCAAGAAATACTTGAAATCTTCATACCATCTTTGGATTGGATTCCCGTGTTGCGTAGTTTTCAGCTTTTGGCTCAACATTTGGCTCAGGTTTCGGCTTTCTCCTCTCACGTTATGTGTTGGAGCTTGTAACAAAAGCATCTCCAAGTTTTCGATCTGTTTATTCATTATGAATAATCGTTATGGTCTTAATCATTATTCACCTTTTTCCTACCAAACTATATCTATCTAATGTAGTTGGTTAATCATACCATGATGTAACCAAGGTTGTCGGGGTCTAATTCTTCCATGATTAATGCTGCGTATTCATCTGCTTGTTTCTGAATATTTGATAACTTGTTGGCTGAAGCACTCAGACTTATAATCTGCATCACATGCAGACCTCAATTATTAGGGACACAATTATTCTAATCCACCACTAAATACCCTTTAATTACTTGTCTATCATACCAAACGTTTTTAATTTTTAATTTTTATTGTTGAGTAAACTTTTTTCAGAATTAAGTACCTCTCTGACTTCGTCTTCTGTGATTCTACCATCTGCATCTTTATCAACCCTGCATTTATATTTCTAAATATAAACTTCCCCCCAATACAAACATAAATAAATGAATAAAATACAATATCCCGAGAATATGTGAAACCCCATCAGATTATTCTCGACAAGAGAAACGAGGTTCGAGGAATGGTCCAAGTATATCCCGACGTTGGACTCTAACGAGTCCAGATGGACACAGAATGACAGAGACTCTGATACCATGTTAAGATATGTAGAACTAGTAATAATATATCAAGGAGGAGAAATGGTCCAAACAGCGATAATGAAAAAAAAAAGATTAAAAGAAAAATAAATCCTCACATGTCAAAGAAAGTTTGTAGCCTTGAATCAAAACTCTGATCAGCAATTTGGTCCCAAAACTCCCTCAATTGTGCTTTGTTAATCGAGTCACCTGTTATATTCCTCCTCCGGCAAAGTGCGTCAAACATCTCTCCGGCGAACTCTTTTGAATCTTTGTTCATCCCTACCAAATTTAAAAATATATATAATATTAAGGGTTGGGTTCACGAGACCATCATGTTTCCGTGAGTCCGTGAGACCGTAAAACCACAAAATAACACTAAAACTTCACAGCGATTCATTGTGAAGATATGAAAAAAACAGCGAATCTTCACAACAAAAACACCGTAAAGGTTTACCATCACAATCTTTTGCTGTGAAGTTTTAGTGTTATTTTTATGGTCAAACGGAAATAGTTTGGTCTACGTACAATAAGGTGTGTTAATTACCCATAAATAAATAAACATAAAAGCAAAATCATTAACAAGATGATGAAACATTGAACAACAACAAGGTGTGTTAATTACCAATGCATTCCCCGAAAAGCGAACGTGGAAGTAACCCATTGGTGGTGGCAGTGAGATCAACAAACTGCTTCTCCAACGCGGCCCACGCCGCGCCGCCGTCGTTCTTGCTGATAAACTTGAGCCCCTTAAGAGCATGAGCCGCGGCTGACTTAGTCCTGTCTAAACGACCCGCCGGTTGTCGTTTCGAAAACGACGTCAACCGCTTCAACTCCTCCGACACCTGCCGGATTCTCGCCGATGCATTTCGCACCACCGATGACCCAAACGACGACCTCTTCTCCAACCCTTTCGCCAGCAACGTCAGCTCCGGATCCTCCACGTCAGCTCCGCCGGCCGTCTTCACGCTGTGTACAGCCACCGAGTCGTCACGGACGTCCAACGTGATCTCAACGTAGTCGTCATTATTGTTTGACTTCACGCTGCCGCTGCTACTCCCCGGAGCACCGTCGGGAATATTAAATCTAGCACTTTTCCGGTTACCTCTTTTGTTCAGCGGCCCACTTAATGGACCGCTGAACGCCGTCCTGTCAACGCCAATAACCTCCGTGTCGGAGTGGTAATGATCATGGCGGTTGTAATTCTCCGGCAACCCATTTCTGCCATCGTCAGTTCCCATCTTTTGCATTTGCATCCAAATCTAGACTTAAAAATTAAAAAAGGAATAAGAAGAAAATGTGAACAACAATGGTGGGGAGTTGTATAATGTTTGTTGTTGTTCTTGTCTTTGAGGAAACGAAGGATGAGAGGGCTCCCACTTATATGCAATAAACCGTGTGTGATATAGAGAGAGGAATAAAAGAAGTCAACGAATGCGTTGTCTGACCAGCTGCTGATTTTTTTCTTTCATATGAACACTAGTTTCTTTTTTTAAGAAAAACCTCTTAATACCTCATAAGTCTGAATCGTTCAGATGTATGTTTTTATATTCAGACCGTTTGTTTGTTTTTCTAGATTTCAGAGGCTCTGAAGTCTGAAATACGTCTGAAATTAGAAGAGGCAACATAATATCTTATAACCTCTTAAAGCATCACCACTTATTAATCAGAAATGAAGTAAGACTTCAGACTTCAAACCTCTTAAAAAACAAACGCCACATACGCATCTCAAACCGGACTACTAAAATAACACTAAAAATAATAGAGGATGCTCTAAGACCATGCGCATCGGTCCCCTTGGGTTGGATGGGGTTGGAAATGAACACCAACGCAGGGGATGGGGTTGGCATGGGATGGGGTCCTCCCGGGTTGGGGAACCCGAGCTGGGTTGGGATGGAGGTGGGGCCCAGCACTCTTTTTCCTTTATTTTTTGTTATTTTATTGTTATTTTATTGTTATTTTATTGTTTTTTAGATTAAATAAAAATAAATAAAATGGGATGGTGGTGTGGGATGGATGTGGGGGTTTGTGGTTAGAATGGGTTGGAAGGAAAAAATGATGCGGTGCTGATGTGGCAGTGAAAAAGTGTGGGTTAGAATGGGATGGATGCGGATGGTCTAAGCAAAGAAAAAGAAAAAAAACAACTCCAATCACAAACTAGAAAAAACATTAAAAATATCTATAATATTATAATAATATTTAAAAAAAATATTATTTAATGTATTAAAATAAGGCATTTTCTATCTACACCCCTGCACACATAGTGTGTGTGTGCACTGACACACCTTATGTGTGTGTATGTGTGTGCACTGACACACCTTATGTGTGTGTATGTGTGTGCAGGGGTGGGTTTAGCACCACCCTAAAATAATAGTTGTTCCGTAAAATACAAACATTGCATTTGTTACATATCTTACAAATCATAGTGTGTATATGTGAATAATGTAAATATACATGCATATACATATGTGTAAGAATATACATATAATGAACATATATTCATATGGGATAATACATATATACATATCAAATTATTACACATTATTCACATATACACATTGATTTGTAAATGGTGCAACAAATACATGGTTTGTAAAGAATTTAATTGCAGATATTTTTATATTTTCTTTCATACTTTTTCTTTTAATTTTATAAATTTCATTAGGGAATTAATTAAAGAGAAAATCCTCAAAATCTTTATTTTAAAAGTTGTGGAAGATGATCTTATAAAAAACACAACCGTATCTTGGTTGTCCATCCATCCATTTAGTATTTAATTTATTACCATTTTCAAATAAATCCAAATTACTATATAAAATGCTAAAACCAGGGATGAACCGGCGGTTCAAGGTTTGAAGAAGCCGCATTCGGTTTTTCTTTTTTAAATTTAAGTGATACATCGTAGTTTATATAAATAGTAGCATCTTACCTAATATATATACCTTCATGAATATTTAATATTTAAATTATTCCATCTAAGTTGGGAACCTTGAGCTAAGGGATCGTTTACCTAACATCCATTGAGTTTCGGTTGTGAACCGGAGAACAAAAGATGGCGCGTCACGTGTCTACACTTTCACAGGTCATTCATGTATTATTCATCATGAATGTATCATTCATGATGAATAGTATAACATTCAAGGTGAATAATACACGATTTATGAATTCGTGTTTTATTCATCCCAAACGTTCATTATATATATAATCACAATTCCTCCGGTCTATAAAAAGATGAAAGAGCCTTAGCTTAGAGGAATTGTGATTAGACATATATATATATATATATACACACACGTCTATCTAATAATCATACTAATACCAACTTCTCACATGATTTGCAATAATAGATAGTGACCCTCTAATTAACAACTATAATCACATTTGATGAAAATGGTTGTTTCCTTTTATTCGTTTTTTTAAACTTCAACCTTAAAACACAAATAAATGTTGTTTTGATTTGCTCTTTTATTAGAGACCCATCATCAACAAAAAGTCAAAAGGTACATAAAGTAATCAAGTATTGTATAAAGTTATACACAAGGGTGTATAATGCTTTGTGCATGTACAAATTAGATTTTTTTACATACCACTCAAATGATATATAAAGAGAATTGTGTTTGAAAATGACCCGTCATTTGTGAGATGTTTATGTTCGAGTAAGTTGTTTAGTTGGTTTTTCATTAAGTCTTGTATGAATAAATTCGTTTGTGTGAATTAATCTGTATGTATAGATGAAGAAGGTTTTTATTTGGGATAAAAGTATTATATTAAGTAGCTACTACTAAACAGTCATGTACAACTCACCGAATAACATGTAAGTCACATTAAGCTGCTAACGCACATGCCCTAAGATGTTCTCCATCAGATTCTCTAAAAATAGAGATTTGGAGTTTTTATTCTATTTTTTTCGGTCGATCTTCCAAAAGTTATTTTAAATTGGAGAAAGTAAAAGAGATATTGTAAAATTCTTCAAATTTGGATGATCCTTAAAAATTAAATGGGGGGGGAGAGAGAGAGAGAGAGAGAGAGCTATTGTCATTCTTAAGTTTTTTAAATTACCGTTTTCATCCTTGTGATTTATAATTCATTATTTTTTTTCATATATAGATAGTTTAGAATTTTTTTCTTTTTTTGTCTATGTGGTTTACAATTCATTGTTTTTTTTTCCATTCAGGTGGTTTACATTTTTCTTTTTTTGTCACTGTGGTTTATTTTGTCCCTATTACTAACAGCAAAACCACTTATGGAGTTAGCTTCAGCCCAAAAATCGTAATAAATTACAAACCATATGAACAAAATCGTTATTTGTAAAATACAGGAACAAAAATCACAATTTTTAACAAATCATATGAACGAAAATCCTGATTTACTCAAAAACTTTGAATTTCAACCATACATTTACCATCTTTGAAGTCTTAAAAAAGTATAAACTATTTGCAAAAAAAATTTATTTGTAATTTTAATATTTTACTTTTTTTATAGCCATAACGAATTTATTTAAATTGCAAAGTCAGATAAAAAAGATTAATTAAAAAATAAAAGAAATTACTGTTTCATATTTTCGGTCATACGGTAAAGCTAAAGCACCTGATTGTGGGCGCCTTAAACGCGGCTTCATACTGAAAAGGTTGATTTCGTAGCCGTTCAAAAGATGGGCCCCATCAACTGGGTAACGACTTCAAATATATTTAACTTAGTTTGCGTTTGTTTTTTAAGTGGTGCTGAAGTCTGAACACTGATTTCAGTCCTGATTTTTAAGTGGTGGCGCTGAAGTCTGAAATCTAAATCAGAAAGACTGTTTGTTTTTGTAAGCTGGTAAATGTCTGAATATGAATAATTGTCTATTTTACCCTTCAAAATAATATTTATACTGTTGAATTTATATTATTTATACAATTCTATCTGTTTATTTCACATTACAAAATTTACATACAATATGAACAAGGTTTCATTACAATTGAAATCAATCTTGTTTTACAAAATTCAAATCCTATTAAGGTCGATCTGGAGTCCCGAGTTGAGTCGCACGATAGAGAGGATTTGGAGATGATGGAGGCGGCTTAGAGAAATAAGCGAAAAGTGATTAGGTTATCACTTTTTCGGTCAGATCAAAATAAGTGATAAGTGGATCTGAATTAGTGGAAAAAACAAACGGTCTTAATTGGAGCACATCTGACCGAATAAGTGATAAGTGGCTTTTAAGTTCTTATTTTGAAAAAACAAACAGCCCCTTAGAATAAAGAGTAACTGAGTAAGGGGGTGTTTGGGAGTGCTTTTTAGTTCCAAAAGTGCTTTTGGCCAAAAGTGCTTATTGACTTATGGTGGTGGGAAAAGGAGTTTTTAAAAAAGTTTTTGGATTAGCTTTTGTGGTAGGAAAAGCCAATAAGTCAATAAGTTATTTTTTTAAAAAGTGTTTGGTTTTTTTTAGTTAACAAAAATGGCTTTTTGAATCAAAAAGCACTTTTGGGATAAAAAAGTCAGGAATTTGTGACTTCTTCAAAATGGCGTTTTCAAGTTAATCAAAAAGGAGTTTTAAAAGTGCTTTTGAGTTTGCCAAACATTAATTTTAACTTATTGGCTTCTTGAAAAGCCAATAAGTCAATAAGCAGTTTTATACCGTACATCCAAACACCCCCTAAGACGTTTGGTTTCATTTCAAGGAATAAGAATGAAAATAAAAATGAGAATGCAGAACAATATATATAAGAGCATCTCTAGCAGTTTTTCTAAATTTTTTCTAAAATGGAGATCTAAAAGTCAAAATCCTTAAAAAAATTACATTCATCTCCAACAGATTCTCCATTTTAGAGAAAAAAACAATGATTAATATTAAAATATTGTATTCATCTATTAAAATATTATTTCTCTCTCTAAATATTATTTTTCAAAGATTTCTATTGATGCTCTCACTAAGTAATCATTTTTGGGTTAACTCCATACTTAGAGAAAAACTTCTTCTCTCTCCTACTTTCTGCATTTTGGAGATAGTTTTGGAAAGCTGTTGGATCAAAAATTCAGCCCAAAATCCTCATATTCTTCATTTCTCCAAAATGAGGATACTGTTGGATATGCTATAAGAATGAGTATTCTATTGATGTTGTTTGGTTAACTAATATAATTAATAAAAAAATGTTTTATATAATATTTTTAATACAAATATGAGACGTCCAACATGAAAATAAAAAATATTTTTCATTCAATATCGAGAAATGAGAAAAAATAGTTGAGTGAGAATAAAATTTTCATTTCCCCCAATTAGGTCAGGAATGGAAATTAACGGGTTTAAGGTAATTGATCCATTATATTACACCAAACCAAACAGTAGTTTTCATTATCATTTTCATTCTTTACCTCTCAGTACCCCCAACCAAACACCCCAAGTTACAAATTTGGTTCATGTGGTTTGTGAAAAATATTATTTTTCATCCCCTAGTTACAAAATTATAATATAGTTGTTATAATTTGTAAAAACGTTTGAATTTGGTCCAAATTTTTAGTGATCAATTGGTCATTAAAAATTTTGTTCAATGTGGGCGTTTTCGTTCTTTAGTTGATTGTTTTTTTCTTTTACCCAAATAAAAACCACTAAAAACAAAGATTATAAAAATGATTTTGATTATATAAAAGACAAAAAAAAAGTTTTGGTTTTTATTTTATTTTTTAACAGATTCTCTATATTATCATCTAAAATAAAGAAAATAAGAAAAAACTTCAAGTTTAAAGTTTTTGTAAAACTTAAAATGAAAAGAAAAAATAAATAACTCTTTTTATTCATTCTCATCAATAAGATTAAATTATTATTTTTGTATAAATTTTTTGGATTATACAATAGCAAAAGTTAATAGACAAGAAGGTCGATCGCAAGCCTTGGTCTTCACGGCTTTAAATATAATTACTGTTGAATTATCTAAAATAGAAGTAATGTAATTTTTTAAAAGATTATAACTTTTACTTTTTTTATTATAGAAAAACTTATAAAGAATATGATAAACATGCTCTAAAGGTATACTTTTGGCAACATTTAAACCATTTAACCTATGTAAAATTATTTAATTTTACCTATTTAATATATTGTCCTAAAAAAATTGACAAAAATGACACATATCATATAAATGGCTTAAAATTATACATGTCATATAAATTGACTTAAAAATACACATTTCATATAAATGACTTAACATTTCACATTTCACGTTTCATTATATAAATGTGTAATGTCTCAACCCTATAAAAAGTATTAAATTAATGTTAAAATAAAATAAACCTTCTATCTCACTTAAACAAAAAACATTTCCAACAGATTCTTCAAAATTTATTTAAAACAAAGATTCAAAAGTCGAAATTTTTAAAAGACTTATGTTCATCTTCAACAGATTCTCCATTTTAGAGATAAATCATGGATTATGTTATCAAAATATTCTATATAATCAATAAAATACTATTTCTCTCATGTAAACATTTAATTACAAAATTTATCATTGATGGGATATAATAAAAAAATCATTTCTCTCTTTTGGTAATCATTTTTTGAAATATCTTCAAATTGGGAGAAAATTACTCTCTCTCTCTCTCCCTCGTTTTGAAAAAGGTGTTGAAGCAAAAAATTGTTCAAAACCTTATTTTCTCTAAATAAATAGTTTCCTCCAAAACTAATCATTACCTATAAAAAAAATCTCACAAGCTTTTATATATTGAATATTTTAATAAGATAATAATACTAGAGTTGCTAAAATAGAAGAGTTATTGGAGTTGGATGTAATTTTTTTTAGAGATTTTGATTTTTTATTTTATTTCAAAAAGAAACTTTAACATAACTGTTGAATATGTTCTTACAATCTTTTTTTAACATAAAATATAACATAGTTGTTAGAACAACAAAAGTACTAAAATTTTATTTCTTTTATTTTCTATTTTAATATAGTTCCTAGAGACTCTCTTGATGGCCAACCAGGCAACTAAGACATTGTTTGGCAAAAAAAGCTAGTTTATAAGCTAGTTTTTTTGTGGGTATATGTTTGGATGACCATAATTTAGCTTATAAGCTAACTTTTTGAAACGCTACTTGAAGTAACTTTTCAGTAGTTTTTTTTAATATTCCAATATTGCCCTTATAAATATTAATTATTATTTATTAACTACCATTATAAATAAATATTATTTTTTAAAATTTATTTATTATTAATTAATAAATATCAATTAATTAATATTAATTGAAAGTTATTAAATTAAATTTAATTATACATTGATATTAGTTTTTAATTATTTAGAGTTATTGTTAATCATGTAAATGATTTTTATTTATTTTTTAATTATCAATTACTATTTATCTTTTATTTATTATTTGATTATCTTTTTCATATTGTATGTAACGGTTATTTAAAATTATAAATTAAATATATATTTTTTCTAAAACTTATTTTAACAAATTCAAAATTTATAGTATATTGGTTGTATTAATTAATATATTATATTGCTATAAAATTGTTTTAATCATATAATTAAATATTTTAATTGATAATTCTTTAAACATGTCATTTTTTGTCATTTTACATGTTATAAACTAGTTTTTGTCAAACGTGACTTTTTCATCCGCTAGCTTATCAGCTGTCAGCTAGCTTATGAGTCAACAACTATCTTATCAGCTACCAGCTAACTTATCAGCTAGTTTGCCAAATATAGCCTAAACCATTCCCGTATGCACTCATTGGTCGGACCACCCTTTCCCTTTCCGGGTGCCACCCGCCCCACCATATATTATATACCATTTTCTCAATCCACTTGCTACACTTTACATTCTTATTTTATTTCTTTTTGTTATTGGCGCATTTTTGGGGAAAAAGTTATTTGAATTTTGTATTTATAAATTATTGAATAAGGGAATAGTTTATTTAAAGCCAGTTGAGAATTCAATTATCTATAAAGTATTTTGATAAAACACTTAAATATATATGAATATTATTTATCATTGATAGTTTGATACCATGGTCCATGTATTATTATTATTATTATTATTATAAGATATTTATATGATATTTATAATGAATGTATAACGATATTTATAATGAGTAATTCAAAATCAGTTAGATTCTTAAATAAATGATCCTTATTAGACAAATTATTATGAATATGTCAATAGTTACATAACAAAATTTCATTATTTGTGATTTAATTGGTTAATTCATTTTAAGATTGTTGGGATTTCTTTAATATGTCTTAAAGGCCTTGGTCAATATTTATATATTAATCAGTAATGACAAAAACAATAGTTAATAAATTAAGAGAAATGAAAGTTTTATTATCTGGGTTCTATTATTGAGTCGAGTAAAAGAATGATGACATGCAGATAATGATTACATTAAACAAAACATTGTGTCACAGAATTATAAAGCTCGTAGAGCACTAAAAGATGTTCATGAGAAACATATGTCGTTGTTTCATCTAGTCAAGAAAACAAAATCAACATGATTAAGAACAATATATATGAGCAAGAGAAAGACATGTAGCTATTATGCATATGGTGAATTGCCCCGCCCCGTTGGGGATCCGGTGCACCCACCCTCTTCGGGATCGGGGATTCCCTGTAAATACGTGTATCGGGTCCGAGGATCCCTGACATGTTAAAACGGGGGCGGGTAATGTATTTCCCACCCCTACCTCCATCCCCGTATGCATATATTAATTAAAATTATATATTTTTTATATGTGTTATATAATACATTGTTTTTTTCAACTTGTTAGTCCCAAATGGCTTACAAGAACAGGAACAGGTATTATAGAAGGGGGGGGGGGGGTTGAATACAATACACAATTTTTCCACTTTAATTTAATTCTATTATTGAAAATCTTTCAATCAAGAATTACACATAGAACACATAGAACAATTAGATTGTTGCGGAAAGAACGGATAAAATCTATTCTAACAATCTTCACAAAGTAATACTGAAAACTAAACAACTTCTAAAACACAAAGATTAAAAGCTATAAAGTTCAAAGAGAGAAAGGAGTAGAATATCTTGAGCACAGAGTAATCTTCAAGTCTTTCAAGAGTTTCAAGAGATATTCTGCATGGAGTGGTCTTCATCTTTATATAGTGCCAAGAGTATGTGTAGCATAGGACACTTGTCACTTTGTCATTTGAAGGATAAGTTTGGCTCTCAAAAGTTGATATGTCTTTTCCTATAATGCTATAAAGGTTTGATGGAGACAATATCTAAGAATGGGAAAAGGGACAAATGAATCTTTTTCTTCCATACCCAGACATTCCTTCTTTCAAGAGAAAACCTTTTAGCATGGACAAAAGGTAGGATCCTTCTATTTGAAGATCCCACCGACATGTCATGAACATGGTAGGTGAGAGTCTTCTTAGGAGTGAAGTTATGAGATAATCCCCCAACTTTGAGGATCCCACCGATGTATATTTTGACACTTGTGACTCCACTTGAAGAAAAACATCCATCAAGACTTCTTGAGATCCCACCTATTTGAGAGCCTTCATAGGTGGGATATTGTTGGCCGACACAGAGAGAGGTCGGTGGAGAGGTGTCCACCGATGTGTGGGAACACCATCGGTGGACAATGACTTGTAGTTGTTGATGTGGGATCTCTCACTTCCACAATGAGAGGATCTTCAATCTTGACTTTGGTTGATCTTTGACTTCACCAAACATTTGCTATCTTGTACAAGCCATTACAAAGAACCATGCTAAAATATTCTAAGTAAGATTTTAGAGGAAACATCGGTGAGTCAATTTCAAATCTTCGGTGACCCAACAATCTCCCCCTATTTGAATTTGAGCTCCATACTTAGAATATTGAAGAGTATCTGAATAAAATTGCATTTTGACCATTTTTACTCTTTTTGGGTTCTTTTCACATAGACCATTCTTTTTGTTCTTTTTTTTGATCTATTTTGTCTTTTATGGATTTGTGTGTTTATGATTGTTGGGTCACCTAGATTTGAAATTGACTCACCGTTGTTCTCCCTTATATCTTACTTAGAATGTTTTAGCATGGTTCTTTTAAAGATGACTTGTACAAGATATCAACTGTTCGGTGAAGTCGAAGATCAACCGGAACCAAGCTTGAAGACATTCTACTTGTGGAAAATAGAAGACTCTTCTCTACATTCAACCAAGTCATTATCCACCGAATTTGTTCTCACAAATCGGTGGACAACCCATCACCGATCTTGTTCTCACAAATCGGTAGACAACCCCTTCACCTACATATCCTTTGTCGGTCAGCATCATCCCACCGATAAGGGTGCTAAAATCGGTGGGATCTATGTGTTATCAACTAAATGATTTTCTCTCTGCAGATTGTTTCAAGTTCCAAAGTCAATTGTATCGGTGAAACTTCATCGGTGTGATTGTCTTAGAATACACATCAAGAAGATCATTTATTATGGGACAATATCGTTTGGCAGATAAAAGTGACTGTTTGTCGTTTTATCCATTATCAGTTAAAGTCCCTTTCAGCAATATGGGCTCTATTCCTAGTACCTAGTAAAAGGTGATAAAGACATCTCAGCTTTTCAGGAGTCAACATCCTCAGCAAATATGATGATGACAAGTGTCCCAAGCATTTAATGCTTGTACATTCCTTGTCACTATAAAAGGAAGAAGATATCCCCATGCATACTACGCTTTCTGGAAATCTCTCTCAGTGCAAGAAATCTCCATATTGCTTTGTAACCTGATAGCTTTGTTCTAAGTGTTCTTAGTTGTTTTGTTAGTATACTTTGTGTTAGATTGTTAGAATAGTTTAACTGTTCTTTTCCGCAACAATCTTTAGTTTCTGTGTGTAATTGTTAGTCCCATTTTAAACAAGGCAACGATTCATATATTGATGTAGATAGTAACAAGAAGATAGATAATCAAAGTGGTGTATTATTCAAGATGAAAGCAACCTAGAGAGAGAATGGATCTCTCTCTAGAACACACACAAACACCTTGGAGGCTACATTGCAATAGACACACTCTAAACCCTAATTACACACACTAAACATTATATACCCCCTTGTTACACTATTAAGCCCAAGCCCATTACACTATATCCAAGCCCATATTACTATTAATTACCCCTTTACAAAACTATCTTATAATTAGGACATTTAGTGTCCTAACAATCTCCCCCTATAGTTTTGTAAAGGAATCACCCGTCTCGAAAGATCTTCAGTTCTTCTCCCCCTTGATTTCTTTAGAAAACCGTAGTGATGCAATTCTTCAAATGTAGTCTAGGCTCCCCCTTGAAATATGCTCTTACTCTTTAAATTTCAACCTTGACAAATCGGATTCAATGCCTCGACCGAGTGCACGAAAAACATCTTCATAAATGTGGAAACTCTAGCTCGTACTGATAAGCTCACAAGAAAGATAACGAGCGAGTTGTTGCGTGATTAACCAAATGCAAACTCAGTCTATAACACCAAATCCGTTGATAAGCCGCAAGTTAAATAGGAATTCAGCTTAAGAGCGTGATTCGGATTTGCTCGAAGGAGGAAACATAATGAAGCATACACTATAAGGTAGGGTTTAGAAGAACTCCACAAGTAACATTGTTCATCAACTGTAGAAAAATGCTCATCCCCAAAATATCAGAATACTGAATGATGAAAATCCGGAACTTCAATCTTCAAGAAATAGCTGAATGATTATA
This sequence comes from Saussurea involucrata, assembly GCA_033807775.1. Taxonomy (NCBI): domain Eukaryota; kingdom Viridiplantae; phylum Streptophyta; class Magnoliopsida; order Asterales; family Asteraceae; genus Saussurea; species Saussurea involucrata. Next base: position 12,575,044 of record CM066317.1, on the reverse strand, counting down.
AGCACTCAAGAGTTTGAATCACAACCAAAGCACCAGAACGACGATTGCAAGCACTCACAATTCTGATTGATCAGGTCAGAAGAGCACTCAACGGTCTAGCATAGTCAATCAAAAACTCCAGAATAATGATTGCAAATGCTCAAACGTCTAATCCAATTCAACTAAAGACTGAATTCCAACACCCATCTTCTGAAAATCTTGGCAAACTTGAGCTCCTTTAAGCATTGACAGTTGCAATATGTATGTGACAGCCTAAATATGGGAATGATGTCACACGCGCTTTATGCTAAACACCATGAACAATGCCCCCTCCTGAGACTAAGCACGGGGGTTCCGCTAACCGGTTAGCGGATTTTTTTTTTAGTGAATGGGTGATTAATAGGGCGAGGATACCATCTTGATCTCTAGAAACAGTCATGATTACACATTTTTAACCCTTTGTTGCAACACAAACCATGTTAAAACCCGGAGTCACAACGCACTGAAGTCGCAATGCACTGAAGTCGCAATAGCTGAAGTCGCAACACCTGAAGTCGCAATAGGCAAAAGTTCACCCAAGTCGCAACTGAAGGTTGCGATTTGGTACTGTTCATAGTGTAATGGATTGCGATTCGGGACCGAAGTCGCAATAGGCAATTGCGATTTGGAGGCCAAGTCGCAATAGACCATTGCGATTTGTAGGCCAAGTCGCAATAGACCATTGCGATTTGGTACTGTTCATCGTGATGTGGATTGCGATTTGGAGCCAAGTCGCAATAGACAAAGGTTCACCCAAGTCGCAACTGAAGGTTGCGATTTGGTACTGTTCATAGTGTAATGGATTGCGATTTGGGGCAAGTCGCAATAGACGATTGCGATTTGGAGGCCAAGTCGCAATAGACCATTGCGATTTGGAGGTCAAGTCGCAATAGACCATTGCGATTTGGAGGCCAAGTCGCAATAGACCATTGCGATTTGGTACTGTTCATCGTGATGTGGATTGCGATATGGGAATGAAGTCGCAATAGGTCACTGCGACTTTGTACTGTTCACACAAAGATCACTGCGATTTCGATGAATATTTGAAGATTGCGATTTCGATGAATCTTCTGATTGCGATTTCGATGAATATCAAGGTTGCGACATGGATGAAGATTCAAAAAATCTTAAGTCGAAACTTCAATACTGATCTGTTTGGGCTGAAAATTGGTACGTAGGTGCGCACTGGCATTCTGGACAACTTTAATACTTCGAGTTTTGTCCAAAAACAACCAGAAATGTGTTTTTCAATCCCAAAACAGTTTGTGTGCAACAAAAATTCGAAAAGTTACTGTTTCATACCAGATTGGGCTGTTGATGATGAATCGTTGTAGAATGATCGTATCGATGATTGATTCCTTCGATTTTGGCTCTGATACCACTTGTTAGTCCCATTTTGACAAAGCAACGATTCATATATTGAAGAGATTGGTAACAAGAAGATAGATAATCAAAGTGGTGTATTATTCAAGATGAAAGAAACCTAGAGAGAGAATGGATCTCTCTCTAGAACACACACTACACCAAGGAGGCTACATTGCAATGACAAAACTCTAAACCCTAATTACACACACTAAACATTATATACCCCCTTGTTACACTATTAAGCCCAAGCCCATTACACTATATCCAAGCCCATATTACTATTAATTACCCCTTTACAAAACTATCTTATAATTAGGACATTTAGTGTCCTAACAATTGGTGTAGAGTTAGAAGTGGAAGCTTGATCCTTGTTTGACAATCTAGTCATCATTGGACGAAATTGTCCAGATGCTAGAATACCAGATAACTCGGGTTCTGTACTGTTTTGCACAGAAGCCATTACAATGATGTTTATGGTTTCTAAACACATCAGTTTAGAACCCGGATTTCAATGAATTTATGGTTTCTAAACACATCAGTTTAGAACCCGCTCCTCAATGAGATTATGGTTTCTAAACACATCAGTTTAGAACCCGCACCTCAATGAGATTTATGGTTTCTAAACACATCAGTTTAGAACCCGCACTTCAATGAGATAATGGTTTCTAAACACATTAGTTTAGAACCCGGACTTCAAAGAGATAACGGTTTCTGAATACTTCAGTTCAGAACCCGCTTTTCAAATAGATTATGGCTTCTAAACACGTCAGTTTAGAACCCGAGCTTTCAATGTGTTTGACTTCTGATCATATCAGATCAGAACTCGTTCTTAATCTCTAATAATAATAAATAAATAAAAAATAAAAATAGCCTTTGATTGTTACATGTGCTAATTTTGTCAAATTAAGATCTTTGCAGATTTTGAGGGGGAGCTTATCCGTTCTTAAATCAGTCGATCATAATTTGAGGGGGAGATAATACTGATCATTGTAAGTATCTTCTGAACTTAATCTGAGATTGTTTGAAAGAAGAACGACTTTCAAGCATGAAAAACGTGTTCTTAAATGTTCAAACCACTTCTCTAATTCAAACAAATTTTATAATTTTAGAAGTGTGATTTTAAATGTTTTTCATGATTATCTCAGATTATATCATTGTTTCTGACCGTGTGTTTCCAAAGATTAATACTTGCGTATTATCTTGTCTATATACTTTCAAGTATTCATACACACCAGTTCAGTTTCTTATTGACTTTGTTATTACCATGTCTCAAAATGAAACAATTTTCGATGGTAATACTCCCGTTTGTAATTCAAAGTTTGTTGAGCATCATACATTCATTTCAGCGTGAGAACTTAAACGTTTCATTCAAGATTGTTTATATTTGTTCATATAAACAAAAGATCCAATTCTTTGATACCCTAAGCGTTAATGAATATCCTTCATGTTTGATCTGATTGATACATTGTCAGATTCTCAAACAAGTCTTTTGTATTCATTTCATTCTTTCGATATCCTTGTTTTGAGAAATCTTCAACGTTCAAATGCTCAAATATTTCATGATATAATTGAGGAGCATACATTATGATGACAATGTAATCCAAAAGCTGAGATTTTTCATTGTTCAAGCTAAACTGTTGAGCAACATATCTTTTAGGACAACATTCATGGGAATCAGTGTGAGATATAATAGAACTTCTATGGATCCACGTTAACCGGTGTTTCCTACCCAAGAAGTTATCCTTGAGTGATTGAGGGGTGAGGGGTCAAAATCAAAGTGTGGGGGAGATAACTCATTCGGTTGAGTATCTCATTGTGCTGAGGTAAAATGAAAAAGAGAGTTTGGTTAGCAGTGAGCAGATTAAAAACAGAAAGAGGGTGTGAGAACGGAGTTAAAAGAATACCAGAACTCTGCACCAGCCACTTTCTGAGCCGGGCAGCCACATTACTGATTGGTTCACATTTCTTTGGTGACCATCATTGAAATAGGCAACTAGCCCATGCCAACTCTTGCTTTAACCCCACCAGCTACTCATTTCTTTCTCAACAAAGAAATGTTTCAATTTTGTTGGGGATGCAGCATATTATCTATCTAATCTTCACTCGGAAGGTTTGGATATTGAAAAGAAGGAATTTTGCCCCACCTTCGCTCTTCATTCATGCACATTGAGTCCGTGGAAAACTTGTTGCTGTCTCAACAGTTTACACAATTTGAGCCTAACTATTATCAAGCATAAGTTGCTTCAATCATTTCTACACTTGCACGTACACACAAGGAATATGTTTTCTTGTCATAACGTTCATAGAAATTCCTTCGTGTTTTTCGATTATTGAATGGAAGCCCTGGAGGAGTGAACATCAAAAAGCTCCTTTCCAAAGTACATTCGTTGTACTAAGTGTCTTTGTGCAACTTACAGGCATTTTAACTGATCCATCCGTTGTTTCAGGGTTACTACTTTTTATATTATCTGAATTTGAAAAGATTCGGATAAATATTTTTGGAATTGACGGATAAACAGGTCAAGAGGAGGAGATTATTTCTGGTATTCAAAGACTGCTGAAACTGAACAAGAATTTTAATGATCATGATGCTCACAATCATCAAAAAGGGGGAGAAATATCAAACAGAAGAAAAGAGAGAGAGATAATTCGAATATTTCAATCTCCGAGAGTCAAAATTGATATTTGCCAAAGTCAAAGAATTTCAAGATAAAGTGTTTTCGAGAGATAAGTTCAAGACAGTTTGTTCATAATTGTTTACATGCGTGAAGATACAAAGACAGTTCGTGCTTAAATATTATTCAAGAATGTCTTAAAGCTCAAAGCCCGTTGAAACCTCAAATCCTGTTCATAATTCAAAGACTGAAGAATTTGCCAAAAGACCAATGATTTGAAGATTATAAAGATTTTGTTTGAAGACCTTGATCAACCTTACACAGATTTGAAGTTCGTGTTTTCAAGACTTTGTGACTATTTGTTTCAGAAGAGCCTAATGAAGATTAAAGCCGCCAAAGTGGATTCTTGAAGATAAAGCCTATCTGAAGATTAAAGTGCTGAAGACTAGCAATCACAAAGGTCACCTACACACACTAGCCACACACACTTAATTTGTTCTTCATTGTATTGTGTGAGCTTTGTTTGATTCATTGAATATAGAGGTGGACATTTTATTGTTATTGCATTGATTACTTGTTTCTGGGATCACAGTAATTCTTGTTGAAGATTTTCAATAAAAGAATTAAAATTGTGAAATTTTTTGAGTATTGTATTCAACCCCCCCTTCTACAATACTTGTTAAGCCATCTGGGACTAACAAGTGGTATCAGAGCAGAAAGTTTAATTCCATAAACTTGATCTGCGATGGCTGCCTCTTCTTCTTCAACCATTGAAAACTCTTTTCAAAACAACTTTTCTGAGAATGGCTCCATAACAAAACCTCCTAAGTTTAATGCTAACAACTTTTCTTTGTGGAAAAGTCGAATGATGCTATTCATGGAAGGAGTGGATACTAGATATCCAACCATTCTCAAAGAGGGACCTTTCATCCCCAGAGATTGAGCTCGCTATGAAACGCAGAGGCCTGGTAAAGAAACCATGGGTAAGGAAGACTCTATTGACTCTGATGAGTCTGAACCTTCTGACAAAGAGAAGTCCACAGCAACTGGTAGGTATATTCTTAAAAATCCTAAGAAGTATACTGATGAGGAAAAACGTCTTGTCTCTCTTGACCCTAAGCTCAGAGCAATTATTGCTCTCTCTCTCTCTTCCTGATGAGGTCTATCACTCTCTGGTTAACTTTGAAACTGCTAAAGAGATGTGGACCACACTGTGTGTTCTGTACGAAGGTACAGAGGAAGTGAAAAAGAGTAAAAAGATTGGTCTCATTAGAAAGTATGAACTCTTTGCTTATGAAAAGGGTGAATCTCTCCCTAGTTTCTATAACCGTTTCAACTCTCTTTTAAATGATCTAAAGTTATTGGGCAGAGTCTATGATAATGAGGAAGTCTTATGTAAGTTCATGGATTGTCTTCCTGAATTTTGGGAAAATATATGTACTTGCATTAAGACTACCAAGGACCTTGAGTTCATGCCATTAACTGTTTTATATGGGACTCTCTTTAACTTTGAGCAAACCAAATTGCAAAGGAAATCTTTCATCAAAGAGATAAAAGGCTCTTCTATAGCCCTTATCAGTAAAAATTCCAAGAAAACTCAAAATGTTCCTAGAATCACCTATCCTTCATCAGATTCTGACAATGACAGCCAAAACAACTCTACCCACCAAACGGAGGCATATCTGAGTGATGCTGATGATGAAGGTGAGGAAATTTCGGCTGAACAATTGTCTGATGAAATGGCTATGATGGCTGGTTTCAAGAACAAGTCTCGCACTTTCAACAAATCCAGAAATTTCAGAAAATCTTCATCTTCTAAGACTTCTTCTGATAAGTCAAATGAAGAATGTTTTAACTGTGGAAAGAAAGGACACTTTGCTTCTGAGTGCAGGAGCAAACGTGTTGCTAAGTCTAGGAACTCAACTTCTGACAAATATTCTTCCAAGAATGAGAAACCCTGAAATAATTCTTTCAAACCAACCTTTTCCAAGAAAGATTCTCAATCCTCATCCTTAGACCATCAGGAACGTGCTGAGAAGTATAAAGCCAAATACAAGAAAGAGAAAGAAAGGAGTGAAGGTCTCATGAGAAAAGGAAAAGGTCTCATGGCAGAAACTCATGATTGGGATGAAGAAGACACATCTGACAGTGATTCTCCTAACATGTGTTTCATGGCCATATCTGAAGAAATGGAAGATTCTGAAAAAGCTACATCTCCAATGGCCCTTGCGTCGACTGGGTGCTAGACAGCGTATGCTCAGGTGCATCCCTTTAATGATATGACTGATAGAGAAAAGATTGATGCTTATGAAACTTTAACCAAAGACTTTTACTCTGTCAAGGACAGCAAGAAAAGAAAATCTCTTCAAGTTAAAACTCTCACCTCTCAACTTGAAGTCTGTATGTCTAAACTTGAAAAGTTTGAGGAAATTAAAGCTGAACTTGAAAATGTAAAAATCATAAATAATGTGATTTCAAAAGAGAAAAATAAGCTGTTCAAGAAACTAAAAAGAGAACAAGAGGTTGTTAGAAAATGGACAAGTTCTTCTAAAAATCTTGAACAAATCTTTCAAAACCAAATCGGTGGAGATAATAGATTCGGTTTAGGATTTGGGAAGACTGACACGGGGTTTTCACACCCCGCGAACCTTACCGCAAGTATACGGGTCGAAGTCAAGTAATAGTACTTTAGAAGTACGAGTATCGAATCACGGGGAACTAGGAACTAAGTATCACAATTACTATAAGCTTTATTAACTAGACTGTCGAATTTGGAAGATGGGTTTTAAACTAAATTCTAGCAAATCACAACTTAAACGCAAACAAAGCAAAGAACAATTTAGGAACTTCGATAGAGAGAAAAGTTGAGGGTTGGAAATCCTCCGGTTCTACACATGCACACAAACAACTCAAACAATTACCAGTTTATCCCCTTAATGATTCCCAAATCTTTTAAAGTCACCGTTGTTCTCTTTCAAGCCACAACGGGTTTTATTTTGAAAAGGATAAGTTTAATCTCTCGATCTCACCTATGGATTCCAAAACACATTAAGTACTCGATTATGTTAAATTGGCTAGATTTCATCTCTCGATATCAACCTAACGGTTTAATTGGGACTAAGACTTATTCAGTATATCTCTATCACTGATTTATCGTCTTAGGCATGCAATTCCTAGTTCTATTTAACAGTTAATTCTCTCGAACTCAACTGGAAATAATAAATCAATTAAAAGCTAGCTAGACTTTCAAAGGCATTAAACACAAAATCACATGCTTCATTAATCAAGGAAAAACCAATAAAAGTTCAAATCATCTGGTTACATGCTTTATAAACCGAATTCATTCCAACCCCCAACACGAACCGGTTAGTTCATGTCGGTGGTGGATTCAAACACAAGAGAGAAAGATGAAACTACGTATGTAAACATGGTAACGCGAAAGATTAAAAACATGAAAAATAACGTGATGAACTCCCTTCAATCGTGCTTGTATCTACGTTCCGTGATGATTGTCTCCGTGATCGGCCCTCTAACGTGACTCCGAAAGCTCCGAAAAGTCGCCGGAAATCGCCCCTGGTCGTCTGCCGAAAGTTGGATATCGAACGAATGACCTAAAATCGGATTTTGTAGCTGAAAAACGCGAAACAGTAGGTTACGCCACTTGCCACGCGACTTGCAAGTCGCGTGGTAAGTCGCGCGTGTCCAATTAGCTGCGTGGGTCGTTTTCTGGTTCGCGGTTCGGGTCCTGGTTCGGTCGTGGGTTTTGGGCTTGACTCGTGGGCTTCCGTTAGGCTTCGTTTGGAATCGTTTTGGGCTCTTTTTAGCTTCTTTTCTCGAGGAATGCCGCCTTTTAGATAACCTGTGTAAATCACTAGATAAACCGTAAAATACACGCCTTTTTACTTGAATACAAGCCAATCTCATTGGTTTGAGAACCGGAAATAACGCCAAAAAGTGGCGTTATCAACAACCCCAAACCGAGCGTTGCTTGTCCCCAAGCAAATTAGCGATAAAACAGAATTAAAGTACATATCAGTGAAAATTTAATAACTGCACAATTCCCAATCGGTACCAAGTGATGCATCGGTGATTTCCTATACCCGTGAATATCTATCTCACTCTCGCCTCATTCTCATTTCGTTTGACCTATGACCTTCCATTGTGAGTTGAACTCGTGACCGTTCCGATTACATTAGGGTTAGACTAAGTCCGAACATACTAGGGAAAACATTTCGCCTCGACCCTACCTCACGGGATACTCTCATTTCGCTCGAACCTAGGTTATCGCTCGTGTTGTCATGTTTAAGGAGGTTATGTACAAGAATACTCAAATTATTACATGACAACTCTAAGGAAAGACGCACAAATGTCCAAACTTTTGATCTCAGAAGGAATCAAATAACAAGACAGGGACTATCGGTAAAGGTGGTCCTAGACTCTAATCACGTTTTCCAGAAGATCATCCAGGTCTTTATAACGGTTGTAACGGGGCTAAGGTTAAGGCTGAGAAACGAAGGGTAAAAGGATCAAAAATCCTCGGCGTGTCAATCATTGGCAGTTCCGAACTTCTCGTTGCTTCACATTTGCTCACTTGGTCCTTTTTCGTCACTATTGGAGTCGCTTTGACTCACTTATTATGCAGCTCTACTAGAGACTATCTAACTAACGGTATTTATTTACTTTTTTTTTCAAGTTGGGACTTCATTGGTCCTCTTTATTTATTTGGGGCATCATTGGCCCTCTTTTCTAATTCATGGGTTGCATTGAGCCATTTTATTCTCGTGACTGACCTGATTTCTTTCTTTTCCGCTCTATCTCTCTAAGTTCATTACTGCTTCCGATTGACACACTTTCGGATAGGGTTGGCTAAGGCTCATGGCTGAGGGTGTAATGATGGGTTTAGAAACGAAAAGGTGAGTGTTTGGCTGCAAAGTGGTTAATGGATATACATGAAAGGGTGAAAAGGGAACGATAGCCAAACTGGGTTTAAACAGAAACAAAATGCCTGGAATCATGTCTTAAGGTCCACACGATATGGTCTACTGTACCCTTACCTAATATCCCGATGTTCGTCTTTGCTACTCAATGCAATAATGTAGCGAGATCATTCTACATTCACGACAAGGAATTCGAAAAGTGTATAAGAATTACGTGTATGAATCCCTCGAAATGAAAAACGTCTTATTAGGCTCAAAACTCACTATCGGGTGGTCTCCACTAATGTCCCTAGTCATGTCCTTTCCCGGTCTTTCCCTAACGGTCACGTCACTATCACAAGATTCTTCCCACAATGGTTGGTCTCAATCATTCAAAACAAAAATTTTAGCTACTTTGATCTCGACACTCAGAAGTGTAGGAATTCTACGTGCATAACTTGGGCCCGATTGGGCAACCCCAAACCTTACCCACACATTGTCCCCAATGTGCAAGTAAAGTCTTAGGTGATGCGACGCAGTCATTGTGCAGTTATTAAGAAGAGCAGGCAAGGCATCATATAGCATAACATAAAAAGACTACCCAAAGTTTCCAAAAATAGGCACCCCAAACCTAGGCCGTGGCCTAGGTTTGCCAAATAAAAGCCAACCCCAAACCTCGGTGAAACCGAGGTTTGCACAGGGTCTAATTGTAACGTCCCAAAAATTACAAGCAAATTTAATTTTTTTTAAATAGACAATTCATTTATAACAACTCATTAAATGATCCCAACGTTTCGTTTGCAAACTCATAATTAATATCTTTATAATAAAAACCAGCGGAATAAACGTTTAATTATAAAAATCATAAAAACAACCAGCTCTCCTCGCGCGCCAGTGTGTACTCGTCACGCCTTGGAGCCGCTCGGACCTGAAACCACAGTTTATTGGGAAAGGGTAAGCACGAAGCTTAGTGAATTCCAACACATGCGCAGATAGGAATTATATACACATCACCCCTATCCGCACATAAGCAACAACAACACAGTTACATAAAACGAGTAAACATCTACAAGTAATTATGTATCCAACACCTCGGTCCCACCGAATTGTAATGTAACACACTCGTCACACCGAGTTCCCACAACGTTCCTTTCCACTTCCTCGGTCCCACCGAATTGTAATGTATCACACTCGTCACACCGAGTTCCCACAACGTTTCTTTCCACTTCCTCGGTCCCACCGAATTGTAATGTATCACATTTATACTAAGCATTCAAACCAAACAAATATTCACACCACAAACAACTAGTTTACACCACAAAGACAGTAGTACATACAAACTATTATGACATGCATACAACCCCTAACTACACAGTGAGAGAACTCACCTCGAATGCGCGCCCAGCTTAATAACACAATTCAAGCTTCACAATTACGGTCACTTCCCAGAACCTAAATGCATGTTAAAACGTGTCAATACGAGACCCGGACCCTATGACACGACACACGCTTAAACCGTCACTAAAACTAAATTCCGTTCACCCAAAACAGGTCTGTTCGGGACCTGTTTCGACCCCTTTAAACCCAGAAAATTCCCAATATTATTTCATGACCAGAAAGTACTCTGAGTTAGGGTTCCAAGGACATATTATACGCCTCCTAACGATTTTTCTACAATTTACTACGGATTTTACAAAAACAGTTTCCGGAACAGCGAAATTCAGCACCTTTCAGTATAAAACGACAAATCGACCCATGCTACGTCCCGAACTGGGTTTTGCACAAAACACATGAAAGTTTATAGACTCAAAAAGGGAACTTTTGACACCGGTAATATCCCGTATTTTATAAGGAAATATTATTCAAATATATGTATTGGTTCAAGTTTGGAAACTTTGTGAAACTAGAAGGACTAGATATGTTATGGGCCAAAAGAAAATTGAAATTAGGATTTGGATATGGATTTGGATACCTCACGGCTGGTAGTCAAATTAGGGTTAACAAAAAAAAAAGAATTTATTTGTTTAGGCTTATGTGTTGTGTTTGGTAGAGAAAGAAACAAAACAAAGAGGGGGATTTACTTGTGGAGCTGCACGTCTGGTAAATCATAACAGTAATATATTGCTATTAAATAAAATAAGTTGGGTTAGTTTTGTTAATGGGTCAAAGTGGAAGGACCAATTGTGCATAACCTACTTAAAGTTTGGGAATTAGAGTTTGACTTGGTTTTGAATGGGTTTATGTTTATCGGCTGATTCTTTTTATTAACAAAACCCTAACCCACTTCGCATTATGATCGCTAGAGAAAGAGAGGACCGATTGAGAGAGTAGGAGAGAAATCGGTGGCCAAGGCAAGCAAGTTTCATCGAAGCATCGTCGTTTTAAGGTAAGTTGCTATCCCCGTCTCGAAGTTAGGCGATTAATGTTTGTATTTGAGTTTTGGGGCCGTTTGGGGTGGAAACAGATTTGTTTTGGTTTCTCGAATGGCACTGATTCGGTAAATAAAGCAATGGCAGCAACAGTAGGTCGTTAAATTGTCTTTAGACCTTAAAATTCTGCTCGTTTCCCTCTCGATTAAGGTCATAATTGATGTTTAACATTCATCGTTATAATAGTCGTGTTTTATCACCAACGACTTGATTTTAGTAGAGTTTTGCTGCTGCGTTTTAGACGCTTATAATTCGATTTTAGACATATTTTTCTGCTGTGTTTTGGACTACTAATAGTCGATTTAAGCCGTAAAATTCTGCTGCATATTGGGGCAGTTATAGTGGTATTTGCTGCTGCGTTTAGACGATTTTATAGTCGGACTTGGTCATAATTTGCTGCTGCGTTTTGGCGAGTTATAGACAATTTTAGACTTACTTTGATGTTGTTTTGGCAATCAAGTGGGAATAATAGTAAGTTTGTTTTGGATAATTATAGGTCGGGATTAAAGGAGTATTGTTCGGTAAACTGATAAGTTTCGGGAAGTTTTAAGGTACGGATTCCTTGTTTTCCCCCTCTTTGCGTTTATTCGATTCATTATATATGCGTTAATCCGTTTACGTATATTTGATTCGGTGTATGTATGTACGATTTTCTTGTTTTTCTTTCGATTGTTTTCGTTCGATTTGGTGTACGTTGTGCTATTCCTTCCATCAAGTTGGTTTGTGGTCCCGTACGATTAGTGGATCGTGTGATTATGTCTATCCTAGGGTGAGTTCTCTTTTGGTTTTTCAAGCGATAAATCGAGTTACAAATATGTTAAAAATGTCAAAATCTATTTTTAAGTATGCTGAATTTCGTTCTGAAAATTTCGTGTTGTTTATAAAAAATCATAACAAATCGCTCGTTTATCGGATTAAGGCATAAAATATGTTTCTGAAAAGCTGGAGATGTCAACTACGATTTACTGTCACACGAACGAATTGTGATTTTTATGCTAAGGTGCCTAAAATCTGTGTTTTCCGAAACTGGTCTCGGTTTAGACCAAAACTGCGTGACTGTTTTTAAAAATTTCTTATATAATTCATTTTAAATCCGATTTGGTTCATTCTTGATTCTATGGAATCAAAAGACTTTTATGTAAAACTTATGTTTAGATATAGTTTTCAAAAACCTACCGGAAATATAATATAATTTGGGGTTTCTAAACGTGTAAAGTGCTAAAACATGTATTACTCGATTTAGAAAAGTTGTGAGTGTGAAATTCCTATTCTACTTATGGTTTTGGCTTTCCATATGTTTTTGCTTTTAAGTCTTTTGTAAGATTTCATTCAAGTATTTAGGCTAATGGTTTACTAAGGCCCATTTCATTTAAAATCCTTTTCGGTTCGTAAGTCGTCAATAAAGTGGGTTCGGAAATCTAAAGCTTTTAATGGAATTGGTCGACATTTTTGTATAAGCAAATGTCTTTTTGATTCCTTTTGTAATTAGTATGATTTATTTACATGTGACGTGACACACTTTTGAAGTTAAACCTTTTCGTTCATTCGATTCGTTTAAGTAAGTTTACGAACCCCAAGCTTTTGTTTAATTCGAAATACGTGCTTCATGATTATTTGATTTGTCCGTTACCGTATCGTTCTTTCGTTCGTAATCCTTCAAGGTCACACATTTTTATAAAATTGTCCTACATACGTATTTGTGATGTCAATACTAATAAGATGTTTTACGTGATTCTTCACTTCTTTTTAGTTCGTGTTCGTTGGTCCGGTGTATATATATATATACACCCGTAAGCTTGGTTCGTTTGTGTTAGCTTTATTCGTACTAAATTATATGAGATTCTTTGACATCTTCGAGTCGTATTATTTGTTGGATTCTCAACGTTTTGGGATTTAATTCGATTGTTCCAAATGTATTAGTCGATGGTGTCGTTATTTTAAATGTGACTTATTTTCGTTTGCCATCGAACATTTTATAAAAATTGGTTTGATTTGATTTCGATCTCTCAGTCCTTTGAGACCATTTTGGATAAGTGTGAAAAATCTTTTATTTGACTCCGACACCGTTTGTGTAAAATCATTATTTGTTATACGTCACATGTGTGGTGACAATTATTTCGGTTAAGTCGAGCTACTAACCACCTATGGGGGTACCATAGGCATGTCATTGTGGCACCAATGACGTGACACTAACTGTGGCGGTGTGATTAGACCACGACGTCTCCTCTTTTGTGCTCATGTGTGGAGCGATATATGATATGATTATTTGATTTAGGAGGCGTATGGGTCGACCCTAGTTTATGTGATATGTTGTAGGGTGGATGTCGGTGTAGTGCCCAACGCCGCATTCACATTTAGTACGTGTGGATTTGCTACCCAACGTACAGGCCTTTGTGGCCAGATGTCTGGCACTTGTCACGTCGGTTGATATGCAAGTGTATGCGATTATTTGTTCGAGCTCGGTATACGATCGTTTGATATGATTTTGAGATAAGTTTCTAAAATTCGTTTGATATGTAGTTGACAACATTTTTGTGATAAAACCGTTTTGATCTTCGACTAGATTTACTGTTTTTGATATTATGAATTAGTAAATATTCATTTTGTTAAGGCTTGATAAGCATTTAAACCAATTTGCTCGATCCAACGTCTTTTATTTGAGTTTCCCTATTTGTGGGTCTCTGTATGTTGTCTTTGAACATGTATGTGATGGTTCTTATACTCAATCTAGTTTTCATGGACACTTCGAGTTTCGTCTTTAAGTATGTTCGTTGCCTAAATCCTGATGTTTATTATTATTCGGTGTTTGGTTCGAGTATTTGTTTGTTATCTATCGTATCCGTGCACTGAGCGTTTGGCTCAGCCGCATTTCTTTCTTCGTGGCAGGTATTCGAAGAGAATCTAAGGAGTACGGGATCCGAAGTATTATCAGATCTAAGAGATTTAGTGGTAAGAAACTGTAGGTTTAGTTGATGTTGTAAAACAAGCTCTATAGTAAAGAAAAGGTATCATTCGAGACAATTGTTATATCTGATGGTGTTTATTTTTTTTTAAGGTTTAATAATGCTCTATATGTTTCTGTTAGCAGTTCGTTTTAAGTTGAACGTAACCTCCTTTTCCATCTCGGGAAGGGGGTGTTACAGTTTCACCCCAAACCGAGTTACGAGCAGAAAGTTATGGTCTACACAAAACAGTGGCAGATTCCAGAATTTTACACATAAAATGACGAATCGCCGAACTTGCGACCACTTTTTCGCCCAGCTAGAGACCGAACCAGTTTTCCGCTAAAACACGGAAAACGTGCTCGACCCTGAACTTGAACCGTGGGCGCCAGTTTCGGCTCAAACGGAGTTACGACGGAAAAGTTATGGTCGCGCGAAAACTGGACAACACACTAAAATTTTCATAAAAAAGATAACTTTATAAACGGTTCGCGGCTCAAACGATTCGGGGTTTACGCTAAGAGTGTGACCCACTGCCACCGCCCTCCACCCACAGCCACCGCAGCGGCGGCGTGCGGCGGTGGAGGTCTCGCCGGAAAAACGAAAAGGAAAAGAAAAGAACGAGACTAACGAGAACCACTTACCTTACGACGGCGTCTCACCACCACAACCAAGCCTCTCACCCTCGACTCCTCCGACGACAGCCGGTGGTGGCGGTCTCCGGCGACAGCAGTAGCGGCGGCGAGGGCTGCTGCCGCTGGTCCTTTCCTCTCGTCCTTTCCTCTCGTCCCTCTCCTCCTCGCGATCTCTCTCTCTTCGTTTCTTACTATACGGCCGCACCACACCAAGAGAAAAAGAAAAGGGTTCTAGGGTTGTTTTGGTTTGCTTCCTATGCAAGAGAAAGGAGAAACGAGATATCAAAAAAAAGGGGGGTGTTCGGCCTAGAGTGCATGGGCCGAAACCCATGCCACAAGTTTCCAAGAAATGCACTATTAGCCCCTCAACTACACCTCATCTCACAATCTACCTCAAAACGAGACGAAAGCTAACATTTTGGTCCTTTTTGACACCAAACCACTAACCAAAACAATTAAAGGTAAACATTTTAAATTATTAAAATTAATTAATAAACGTACCGGGACACGGGCTTTACAACTCTCCCCCACTTGGATTAGATTTCGCCCCCGAAGTCTACGTCCGCAAATAATTCTCTCTCATTTGATGATATCCCAAACTCAAACCACTTTCAAGCTCTAACCCTTCTAATGGTGCTCACCAATATACCCTACAGGATACCCGACTACGATCATTCCTACCCTTAACTGTCGATTAACTACCACAAATTCTAATAGACTCCAAAGATTTTCAATAAATTATATCAACAAAACATCGACCCCCTGCCGAACATCGGTCCAACCGATTGCAATAACAAACATCGGCCACCCGCCGAACATCGGTCCAACCGATCACAATAACAAACATCGGCCACCCGCCGAACATCGGTCCAACCGATCACAATAACGAACATCGGCCACCCGCCGAACATCGGTCCAACCGATCACAATAACGAACATCGGCCACCCGCTGAACATCGGTCCAACCGTTCATAATAACAAACATCGGCCACCCGCCGAACATCGGTCCAACCGATTACAGTAACTCAAATAAGCGTGGTATTATCCTAGACACTAACACAAATAGATATCCCCCACTACCAAATCACTAACACACACGTAGATCATTCCACCACAACCATTCATCACAAGTGATCATTTCAGGGTTACTACTACCATCACCATGATTATCTTAAAATTGGCTACAACTCTCCGATTATACTAAAGGTGTTTGGCTTCAAGCCCAAAAGTCGACACCTAAATATACCACCTACCTCAAAATGGTGGATGCGCATTTATTCTCTTAATAACAAAGGACATCAATCCCTTAACCGATACTATTCGGCCTACGGTACTAACGCGCATGGAATACCTACCTTCCACCGTCGACGTATCATCCACACTTGCTCTACGAAGCCAAGTCACACCGTATCGAGGATACACCTTGACGTCTACCTCCCAGGTAACGCCTCAAGACCCAGCACACCGGAACTACCTCCCAGGTAAGTGCCCACGACTATATCCTCCTAGTACCTACTGGAAAGTCTAGGTTAAAACACATGAATATCGGGGTCCCACCCCGAGATACCCAACCGACCATTACCAACGACTGACTAACGTGCCTAAGGATCCAAAGCAAACAGCCTACCAACAACATGCCTATTCCGGATTGACTCACTCACCCAAACATGTAAACACTCAATTTGCAAAGAATGCCAAACGGTGCGACAAAAACAACTCATCAACTAGACTCCACATCGAGCCATTAAAACCGGGCAATTGGCCCATGACTAACTCCGAGTCAAAACCGAGAAAAATGCTCCACACTTGCTAGACCCATAGGTCGGAAAATGCGTTTAAACAAAATTTAAGCAAGCAATACTCTGAAATCAACCTTAGTCTCAGACTCAACACGGGTTAAACAAAAGAGTTTTCCAAAAGGACTCACACCCTAAAAAGAATTCTCAAAATGACACATGACACTTAAAAGCACATTTCCCCAAATGGTTTACAAAATCATTTACAAAATATTTTCAACATCAGGATTTTCATCTCAAAAGATCGTATGTAATAAGACTACTATTACCTGATCGATAGTTACGCAAAACTGGACACGCTCGTCCCACATAGGAAAATCATGTTGAAAAATCGTTCCATTGCAGTTCAGTTTACTCACACAAAAGCAAGCGTAAAATGTAATTTCTTTAAAATGAACCGTCTCGATTCCAGTATGGATTGACTCATGACGTGCACTTAAAGTAACCGCTTGACCTTAAACAGGGTCCGACAAAGGTGTGCACATAATTCAAAATAAGTTTCACGACAATTGATTCAAAAATTCTTCTTTTTGATCATAAAAGGACGTGGCACAAGGTTTGCCACAAATTTTTCGCGCGTCAGCTAATCACACAGAACGATGACACGGTTTACAAATATATTTTTGTTAAAACACAACTGTCTCGTGTAAGATTCAAACTTGAAGACAGAAACCAGTCCGCTTCTAATAATTGGAAATATCGACTAAAACCTCATACAATCTCAAGCTGGGGGCAGGCATGCAAGCTTGTAACACTTCCTCAAGTTTCGTACTTGGGACATATAACGTCAAAACATTATAGTTTAAAAATGTATTTATCGAAAATGCTCAAAATACTCGTTTCCTCCAAAGCAAAAGTTTTTAATTTTCCAAAAAAATGATTGGTAATTCTAACTTAACCGAATGTCAAAAATCTACGCATTTATATTTCCAAAATATAACACATTGTATCGTATGCATGATGTTCACAACATTAAAACACTCCTTGGATCAAATGGTCTTTCATTTCGACAAAAAGGAACTAAAACCTTTTCATTGCACGTCTGCTGCTTGCTACTAGGGATTTGGCAGTAGCAAGGGTAGTGGTTTGGATGGAATTCCTAGGGAGCTAGGAAAAGCGAGTATATATGCCGGTGCGGACATATGTGTGTAGTTGCGGCGAGAAGCTACTTGGACCCCTCGGGGTGTTACACATCGGCCGTGGACAGGAGAGATGCTGGGTATATTAGTAAACCTTGGCCTTACCAGACACAACGCGTTTTGGGGCCACAAGCATGCGGGTTCCTTAGGAACTCTGTGGTTAAGCGTGCTTGGGTGGGAGTAGTACCAGGATGGGTGACCTCCTGGGAAGTCCTTGCGAAGTCCTTGCCAGGTCGCCAAGAACAAAGCCGTGAGCCAGTGGGGCAAAGCGGACAATATTGTGTCGTGGTAAGCGGGGCACATCGGCCATGGACAGGAGAGATGCTGGGTATATTAGTAAACCTTGGCCTTACCAGACACAACGCGTTTTGGGGCCACAAGCATGCGGGTTCCTTGGGAACTCTGTGGTTAAGCGTGCTTGGATGGGAGTAGTACCAGGATGGGTGACCTCCTGGGAAGTCCTTGCGAAGTCCTTGCCAGGTCGCCAAGAACAAAGCCGTGAGCCAGTGGGGCAAAGCGGACAATATTGTGTCGTGGTAAGCGGGGTGTTACAAATGGTATCAGAGCCACTCCTGTGCCGTTCGGGATGGTGGGGCAAACCTCATCGAGGACGATGAGTCCCTAAGGGGGGGTGTGTGTAACACCTTAGGCATATCCCACATCGGCCGTGGACAGGAGAGATGCTGGGTATATTAGTAAACCTTGGCCTTACCAGACACAACGCGTTTTGGGGCCACAAGCATGCGGGTTCCTTGGGAACTCTGTGGTTAAGCGTGCTTGGGTGGGAGTAGTACCAGGATGGGTGACCTCCTGGGAAGTCCTTGCGAAGTCCTTGCCAGGTCGCCAAGAACAAAGCCGTGAGCCAGTGGGGCAAAGCGGACAATATTGTGTCGTGGTAAGCGGGGTGTACCAAGTTGTAACGTCCCAAAAATTACAAGCAAATTTAAATTTTTTTAAATAGACAATTCATTTATAACAACTCATTAAATGATCCCAACGTTTCGTTTGCAAACTCATAATTAATATCTTTATAATAAAAACCAGCGGAATAAACGTTTAATTATAAAAATCATAAAAACAACCAGCTCTCCTCGCGCGCCAGTGTGTACTCGTCACGCCTTGGAGCCGCTCGGACCTGAAACCACAGTTTATTGGGAAAAGGGTAAGCACGAAGCTTAGTGAATTCCAACACATGCGCAGATAGGAATTATATACACATCACCCCTATCCGCACATAAGCAACAACAACACAGTTACATAAAACGAGTAAACATCTACAAGTAATTATGTATCCAACACCTCGGTCCCACCGAATTGTAATGTAACACACTCGTCACACCGAGTTCCCACAACGTTCCTTTCCACTTCCTCGGTCCCACCGAATTGTAATGTATCACACTCGTCACACCGAGTTCCCACAACGTTTCTTTCCACTTCCTCGGTCCCACCGAATTGTAATGTATCACATTTATACTAAGCATTCAAACCAAACAAATATTCACACCACAAACAACTAGTTTACACCACAAAGACAGTAGTACATACAAACTATTATGACATGCATACAACCCCTAACTACACAGTGAGAGAACTCACCTCGAATGCGCGCCCAGCTTAATAACACAATTCAAGCTTCACAATTACGGTCACTTCCCAGCACCTAAATGCATGTTAAAACGTGTCAATACGAGACCCGGACCCTATGACACGACACACGCTTAAACCGTCACTAAAACTAAATTCCGTTCACCCAAAACAGGTCTGTTCGGGACCTGTTTCGACCCCTTTAAACCCAGAAAATTCCCAATATTATTTCATGACCAGAAAGTACTCTGAGTTAGGGTTCCAAGGACATATTATACGCCTCCTAACGATTTTTCTACAATTTACTACGGATTTTACAAAAACAGTTTCCGGAACAGCGAAATTCAGCACCTTTCAGTATAAAACGACAAATCGACCCATGCTACGTCCCGAACTGGGTTTTGCACAAAACACATGAAAGTTTATAGACTCAAAAAGGGAACTTTTGACACCGGTAATATCCCGTATTTTATAAGGAAATATTATTCAAATATATGTATTGGTTCAAGTTTGGAAACTTTGTGAAACTAGAAGGACTAGATATGTTATGGGCCAAAAGAAAATTGAAATTAGGATTTGGATATGGATTTGGATACCTCACGGCTGGTAGTCAAATTAGGGTTAACAAAAAAAAAGAATTTATTTGTTTAGGCTTATGTGTTGTGTTTGGTAGAGAAAGAAACAAAACAAAGAAGGGGATTTACTTGTGGAGCTGCACGTCTGGTAAATCATAACAGTAATATATTGCTATTAAATAAAATAAGTTGGGTTAGTTTTGTTAATGGGTCAAAGTGGAAGGACCAATTGTGCATAACCTACTTAAAGTTTGGGAATTAGAGTTTGACTTGGTTTTGAATGGGTTTATGTTTATCGGCTGATTCTTTTTATTAACAAAACCCTAACCCACTTCGCATTATGATCGCTAGAGAAAGAGAGGACCGATTGAGAGAGTAGGAGAGAAATCGGTGGCCAAGGCAAGCAAGTTTCATCGAAGCATCGTCGTTTTAAGGTAAGTTGCTATCCCCGTCTCGAAGTTAGGCGATTAATGTTTGTATTTGAGTTTTGGGGCCGTTTGGGGTGGAAACAGATTTGTTTTGGTTTCTCGAATGGCACTGATTCGGTAAATAAAGCAATGGCAGCAACAGTAGGTCGTTAAATTGTCTTTAGACCTTAAAATTCTGCTCGTTTCCCTCTCGATTAAGGTCATAATTGATGTTTAACATTCGTCGTTATAATAGTCGTGTTTTATCACCAACGACTTGATTTTAGTAGAGTTTTGCTGCTGCGTTTTAGACGCTTATAATTCGATTTTAGACATATTTTTCTGCTGTGTTTTGGACTACTAATAGTCGATTTAAGCCGTAAAATTCTGCTGCATATTGGGGCAGTTATAGTGGTATTTGCTGCTGCGTTTAGACGATTTTATAGTCGGACTTGGTCATAATTTGCTGCTGCGTTTTGGCGAGTTATAGACAATTTTAGACTTACTTTGATGTTGTTTTGGCAATCAAGTGGGAATAATAGTAAGTTTGTTTTGGATAATTATAGGTCGGGATTAAAGGAGTATTGTTCGGTAAACTGATAAGTTTCGGGAAGTTTTAAGGTACGGATTCCTTGTTTTCCCCCTCTTTGCGTTTATTCGATTCATTATATATGCGTTAATCCGTTTACGTATATTTGATTCGGTGTATGTATGTACGATTTTCTTGTTTTTCTTTCGATTGTTTTCGTTCGATTTGGTGTACGTTGTGCTATTCCTTCCATCAAGTTGGTTTGTGGTCCCGTACGATTAGTGGATCGTGTGATTATGTCTATCCTAGGGTGAGTTCTCTTTTGGTTTTTCAAGCGATAAATCGAGTTACAAATATGTTAAAAATGTCAAAATCTATTTTTAAGTATGCTGAATTTCGTTCTGAAAATTTCGTGTTGTTTATAAAAAATCATAACAAATCGCTCGTTTATCGGATTAAGGCATAAAATATGTTTCTGAAAAGCTGGAGATGTCAACTACGATTTACTGTCACACGAACGAATTGTGATTTTTATGCTAAGGTGCCTAAAATCTGTGTTTTCCGAAACTGGTCTCGGTTTAGACCAAAACTGCGTGACTGTTTTTAAAAATTTCTTATATAATTCATTTTAAATCCGATTTGGTTCATTCTTGATTCTATGGAATCAAAAGACTTTTATGTAAAACTTATGTTTAGATATAGTTTTCAAAAACCTACCGGAAATATAATATAATTTGGGGTTTCTAAACGTGTAAAGTGCTAAAACATGTATTACTCGATTTAGAAAAGTTGTGAGTGTGAAATTCCTATTCTACTTATGGTTTTGGCTTTCCATATGTTTTTGCTTTTAAGTCTTTTGTAAGATTTCATTCAAGTATTTAGGCTAATGGTTTACTAAGGCCCATTTCATTTAAAATCCTTTTCGGTTCGTAAGTCGTCAATAAAGTGGGTTCGGAAATCTAAAGCTTTTAATGGAATTGGTCGACATTTTTGTATAAGCAAATGTCTTTTTGATTCCTTTTGTAATTAGTATGATTTATTTACATGTGACGTGACACACTTTTGAAGTTAAACCTTTTCGTTCATTCGATTCGTTTAAGTAAGTTTACGAACCCCAAGCTTTTGTTTAATTCGAAATACGTGCTTCATGATTATTTGATTTGTCCGTTACCGTATCGTTCTTTCGTTCGTAATCCTTCAAGGTCACACATTTTTATAAAATTGTCCTACATACGTATTTGTGATGTCAATACTAATAAGATGTTTTACGTGATTCTTCACTTCTTTTTAGTTCGTGTTCGTTGGTCCGGTGTATATATATATATACACCCGTAAGCTTGGTTCGTTTGTGTTAGCTTTATTCGTACTAAATTATATGAGATTCTTTGACATCTTCGAGTCGTATTATTTGTTGGATTCTCAACGTTTTGGGATTTAATTCGATTGTTCCAAATGTATTAGTCGATGGTGTCGTTATTTTAAATGTGACTTATTTTCGTTTGCCATCGAACATTTTATAAAAATTGGTTTGATTTGATTTCGATCTCTCAGTCCTTTGAGACCATTTTGGATAAGTGTGAAAAATCTTTTATTTGACTCCGACACCGTTTGTGTAAAATCATTATTTGTTATACGTCACATGTGTGGTGACAATTATTTCGGTTAAGTCGAGCTACTAACCACCTATGGGGGTACCATAGGCATGTCATTGTGGCACCAATGACGTGACACTAACTGTGGCGGTGTGATTAGACCACGGCGTCTCCTCTTTTGTGCTCATGTGTGGAGCGATATATGATATGATTATTTGATTTAGGAGGCGTATGGGTCGACCCTAGTTTATGTGATATGTTGTAGGGTGGATGTCGGTGTAGTGCCCAACGCCGCATTCACATTTAGTACGTGTGGATTTGCTACCCAACGTACAGGCCTTTGTGGCCAGATGTCTGGCACTTGTCACGTCGGTTGATATGCAAGTGTATGCGATTATTTGTTCGAGCTCGGTATACGATCGTTTGATATGATTTTGAGATAAGTTTCTAAAATTCGTTTGATATGTAGTTGACAACATTTTTGTGATAAAACCGTTTTGATCTTCGACTAGATTTACTGTTTTTGATATTATGAATTAGTAAATATTCATTTTGTTAAGGCTTGATAAGCATTTAAACCAATTTGCTCGATCCAACGTCTTTTATTTGAGTTTCCCTATTTGTGGGTCTCTGTATGTTGTCTTTGAACATGTATGTGATGGTTCTTATACTCAATCTAGTTTTCATGGACACTTCGAGTTTCGTCTTTAAGTATGTTCGTTGCCTAAATCCTGATGTTTATTATTATTCGGTGTTTGGTTCGAGTATTTGTTTGTTATCTATCGTATCCGTGCACTGAGCGTTTGGCTCAGCCGCATTTCTTTCTTCGCGGCAGGTATTCGAAGAGAATCTAAGGAGTACGGGATCCGAAGTATTATCAGATCTAAGAGATTTAGTGGTAAGAAACTGTAGGTTTAGTTGATGTTGTAAAACAAGCTCTATAGTAAAGAAAAGGTATCATTCGAGACAATTGTTATATCTGATGGTGTTTATTTTTTTTTAAGGTTTAATAATGCTCTATATGTTTCTGTTAGCAGTTCGTTTTAAGTTGAACGTAACCTCCTTTTCCATCTCGGGAAGGGGGTGTTACAGTTTCACCCCAAACCGAGTTACGAGCAGAAAGTTATGGTCTACACAAAACAGTGGCAGATTCCAGAATTTTACACATAAAATGACGAATCGCCGAACTTGCGACCACTTTTTCGCCCAGCTAGAGACCGAACCAGTTTTCCGCTAAAACACGGAAAACGTGCTCGACCCTGAACTTGAACCGTGGGCGCCAGTTTCGGCTCAAACGGAGTTACGACGGAAAAGTTATGGTCGCGCGAAAACTGGACAGCACACTAAAATTTTCATAAAAAAGATAACTTTATAAACGGTTCGCGGCTCAAACGATTCGGGGTTTACGCTAAAAGTGTGACCCACTGCCACCGCCCTCCACCCACAGCCACCGCAGCGGCGGCGTGCGGCGGTGGTGGTCTCGCCGGAAAAACGAAAAGGAAAAGAAAAGAACGAGACTAACGAGAACCACTTACCTTACGACGGCGTCTCACCACCACAACCAAGCCTTTCACCCTCGACTCCTCCGACGACAGCCGGTGGTGGCGGTCTCCGGCGACAGCAGTAGCGGCGGCGAGGGCTGCTGCCGCTGGTCCTTTCCTCTCGTCCCTCTCCTCCTCGCGATCTCTCTCTCTTCGTTTCTTACTATACGGCCGCACCACACCAAGAGAAAAAGAAAAGGGTTCTAGGGTTGTTTTGGTTTGCTTCCTATGCAAGAGAAAGGAGAAACGAGATATCAAAAAAAAGGGGGGGTGTTCGGCCTAGAGTGCATGGGCCGAAACCCATGCCACAAGTTTCCAAGAAATGCACTATTAGCCCCTCAACTACACCTCATCTCACAATCTACCTCAAAACGAGACGAAAGCTAACATTTTGGTCCTTTTTGACACCAAACCACTAACCAAAACAATTAAAGGTAAACATTTTAAATTATTAAAATTAATTAATAAACGTACCGGGACACGGGCTTTACAACTCTCCCCCACTTGGATTAGACTTCGCCCCCGAAGTCTACGTCCGCAAATAATTCTCTCTCATTTGATGATATCCCAAACTCAAACCACTTTCAAGCTCTAACCCTTCTAATGGTGCTCACCAATATACCCTACAGGATACCCGACTACGATCATTCCTACCCTTAACTGTTGATTAACTACCACAAATTCTAATAGACTCCAAAGATTTTCAATAAATTATATCAACAAAACATCGACCCCCTGCCGAACATCGGTCCAACCGATTGCAATAACAAACATCGGCCACCCGCCGAACATCGGTCCAACCGATCACAATAACAAACATCGGCCACCCGCCGAACATCGGTCCAACCGATCACAATAACGAACATCGGCCACCCGCCGAACATCGGTCCAACCGATCACAATAACGAACATCGGCCACCCGCCGAACATCGGTCCAACCGTTCATAATAACAAACATCGGCCACCCGCCGAACATCGGTCCAACCGATTACAGTAACTCAAATAAGCGTGGTATTATCCTAGACACTAACACAAATAGATATCCCCCACTACCAAATCACTAACACACACGTAGATCATTCCACCACAACCATTCATCACAAGTGATCATTTCAGGGTTACTACTACCATCACCATGATTATCTTAAAATTGGCTACAACTCTCCGATTATACTAAAGGTGTTTGGCTTCAAGCCCAAAAGTCGACACCTAAATATACCACCTACCTCAAAATGGTGGATGCGCATTTATTCTCTTAATAACAAAGGACATCAATCCCTTAACCGATACTATTCGGCCTACGGTACTAACGCGCATGGAATACCTACCTTCCACCGTCGACGTATCATCCACACTTGCTCTACGAAGCCAAGTCACACCGTATCGAGGATACACCTTGACGTCTACCTCCCAGGTAACGCCTCAAGACCCAGCACACCGGAACTACCTCCCAGGTAAGTGCCCACGACTATATCCTCCTAGTACCTACTGGAAAGTCTAGGTTAAAACACATGAATATCGGGGTCCCACCCCGAGATACCCAACCGACCATTACCAACGACTGACTAACGTGCCTAAGGATCCAAAGCAAACAGCCTACCAACAACATGCCTATTCCGGATTGACTCACTCACCCAAACATGTAAACACTCAATTTGCAAAGAATGCCAAACGGTGCGACAAAAACAACTCATCAACTAGACTCCACATCGAGCCATTAAAACCGGGCAATTGGCCCATGACTAACTCCGAGTCAAAACCGAGAAAAATGCTCCACACTTGCTAGACCCATAGGTCGGAAAATGCGTTTAAACAAAATTTAAGCAAGCAATACTCTGAAATCAACCTTAGTCTCAGACTCAACACGGGTTAAACAAAAGAGTTTTCCAAAAGGACTCACACCCTAAAAAGAATTCTCAAAATGACACATGACACTTAAAAGCACATTTCCCCAAATGGTTTACAAAATCATTTACAAAATATTTTCAACATCAGGATTTTCATCTCAAAAGATCGTATGTAATAAGACTACTATTACCTGATCGATAGTTACGCAAAACTGGACACGCTCGTCCCACATAGGAAAATCATGTTGAAAAATCGTTCCATTGCAGTTCAGTTTACTCACACAAAAGCAAGCGTAAAATGTAATTTCTTTAAAATGAACCGTCTCGATTCCAGTATGGATTGACTCATGTAAGAGGGCATTTGCGCCAATGCATCAGCGAAAGGGATGTTAATAGTTAATTTTTTAAATACATCGATAAACTTGGAAAAATTAACAGCATCCTTATTTGCTTTCAGTCTACTCGGGTAAGGTACGCTTGGAGTTGTCGGCTTGACCGGTGGTGCCACTTTTTTCTTCGGCTTCTCTCGATCAATCACATCTTCCTCCTTCTTCTTGTTCTTCTCCTTAAACTCTTTCTCAGCCTCTAACTTGCCCATGTCTATCATCTCGAACTCTTCCTCTTCCAGACCGGTCTTCCTTGATGAAGTCTCGCTTACCGGGTCCCTAATCAACTCCTTGCCACTTCTCAGAAAAATGGCATTGCAATGCTCCCGGTTTTGCCTTTCGGGTTGACTCGGAAGTTTCCCGGGGGCTCGGTTTTGTAGGGTCTCGGAAATCTGCCCCACTTGCCTCTCGAGAATCTTTATTACAGCCGTATTCTGCTCAGTTGCAGCTTTTACCGTATTCACCGTGCTCGCTAGCTCTCCGACCGTGCTGTCCATTTTTGACATGAACTTCATCATCATCTCTTCTAATCCCGGTTTCTTCTCCATCGAGGGTCCTTCATTCCTTTGCTGAAAACCTGGAGGACGGTACACATTATTAGTTTGAGCAAAATTAGAATAGTTAGAAAAATTACCTGATTGTGGTTGACCGGGCTGATTCCATGAAAGATTGGGATGTCTTTTCCACCCCTCGTTATAAGTATTAGAGAAAGGATCGTTTCTCGGTTGGCTCCGGTTTGACACAAAATGGACTTGATCAGGTTCTTGAAGGCTGCCGGCTTGCAAATGGCTCGTAATCGCTACTAGTTGGGTTTTTATCTCTTTGAGTTCGTCTGATTCCCGAACACTCGCTACTCGTGCAATGGACGATCGTGGTGTGGAGTAGCTATGCTCGGCTAGATTCTCGATTAACTCGACTGCTTCTTCATAGGTCTTGTTCATAAGAGCTCCCCCCGCTGCAGCCGTAATATCATTCTTGAATTGTGGGTGAAGGCCTCCAAAGAACGTTTGGATTATCACCCAGCCATGCAATCCGTGATGCGGGAACTTCTTCAACATCTCCTTATAGCGCTCCCAATCTTCATATAACGTCTCTTGATCCCATTGCGCGAAGTGCGTAATGTCGGCCATCAGTTGAGCAGTTCTTCCCGGTGGGAAAAACTTTTGAAGGAAAGCTGCTTTCAAGTTTGCCCAAGTTGTGATAAGATCTGACGGTAGACCCTCTATCTAGATTTCAGCTCTACCCTTTAATGAAAAGCTGAAGAGCCTTAGCTTGATTGCGTTCTCCTCCATTCCGTTGATCTTAAACGTGTTGCATATCCGTTCGAAGGCTCGTAGATGCGCGTGGGGGTCTTCAGTTGGTGCTCCCCCGAACTGATTCTGTTGTACCATTACGATGGTACTCGGCTTTATCTCAAAGTAGTTAGCCGCAGTGGTAGGTGGTTGAATACCTATGCGGGCCGCTGCCACATTTGGGTCGGCAAACGACCGCATAGGGACTCTTTCAGGAGGTGGCGGTGGATTATTGCGAGGTGGGTCATTGCGGGGTCTTTCGTCGCCCATTTCTAATTTATTCTTAGCTTTCGATTCTTTACGTAGGCGACGTGCAGTTCTCTCTATTTCCGGATCGAGTTCTTCAATCTCTTTCCCTCGGGTCGTCCTTGGCATAAACCAAGTGGTACCTGAAAAGAAAGAAAGCAAGGTCAGTAATCCAAAAACTGAAAGTGATGGAACAAAATACGAAATAAAAAAATGTCCAATCTAATAACTCTTATATATGGTAGTGCTATTAATTACAACTAGTTCCCCGGCAACGGCGCCAAAAACTTGACACGGGGTTTTCACACCCCGCGAACCTTACCGCAAGTGTACGGGTCGAAGTCAAGTAATAGTACTTTAGAAGTACGAGTATCGAATCACGGGGAACTAGGAACTAAGTATCACAATTACTATAAGCTTTATTAACTAGACTGTCGAATTTGGAAGATGGGTTTTAAACTAAATTCTAGCAAATCACAACTTAAACGCAAACAAAGCAAAAAACAATTTAGGAACTTCGATAGAGAGAAAAGTTGAGGGTTGGAAATCCTCCGGTTCTACACATGCACACAAACAACTCAAACAATTACCAGTTTATCCCCTTAATGATTCCCAAATCTTTTAAAGTCACCGTTGTTCTCTTTCAAGCCACGACGGGTTTTATTTTGAAAAGGATAAGTTTAATCTCTCGATCTCACCTATGGATTCCAAAACACATTAAGTACTCGATTTATGTTAAATTGGCTAGATTTCATCTCTCGATATCAACCTAACGGTTTAATTGGGACTAAGACTTATTCAGTATATCTCTATCACTGATTTATTGTCTTAGGCATGCAATTCCTAGTTCTATTTAACAGTTAATTCTCTCGAACTCAACTGGAAATAATAAATCAATTAAAAGCTAGCTAGACTTTCAAAGGCATTAAACACAAAATCACATGCTTCATTAATCAAGGAAAAACCAATAAAAGTTCAAATCATCTGGTTACATGCTTTATAAACCGAATTCATTCCAACCCCCAACACGAACCGGTTAGTTCATGTCGGTGGTGGATTCAAACACAAGAGAGAAAGATGAAACTACGTATGTAAACATGGTAACGCGAAAGATTAAAAAAATGAAAAATAACGTGATGAACTCCCTTCAATCGTGCTTGTATCTACGTTCCGTGATGATTGTCTCCGTGATCGGCCCTCTAACGTGACTCCGAAAGCTCCGAAAAGTCGCCGGAAATCGCCCTAAAATCGCCCCTGGTCGTCTGCTGAAAGTTCCGAAAAGTCGCCGGAAATCGCCCCTGGTCGTCTGCCGAAAGTTGGATATCGAACTAATGACCTAAAATCGGATTTTGTAGCTGAAAAACGCGAAACAGTGGGTTACGCCACTTGCCACGCGACTTGCAAGTCGCGTGGTAAGTCGCGCGTGTCCAATTAGCTGCGTGGGTCGTTTTCTGGTTCGCGGTTCGGGTCCTGGTTCGGTTGTGGGTCTTGGGCTTGACTCGTGGGCTTCCGTTAGGCTTCGTTTGGAATCGTTTTGGGCTATTTTTAGCTTCTTTTCTCGAGGAATGCCGCCTTTTAGATAACCTGTGTAAATCACTAGATAAACCGTAAAATACACGCCTTTTTACTTGAATACAAGCCAATCTCATTGGTTTGAGAACCGGAAATAACGCCAAAAAGTGGCGTTATCATATGTTGAAACCCCTTCTCATGCACTCATTCCTTCATCTAATGTGTGGGATGATGTCTCAGAGTCAAGTTCTTGTGACTCCATTTCCCTAAACTCTTTAGATCTGGGTGAAGCCTCAAAGTATGGAATGTTTATAAAGACAAAAGAATCTTCTTCAATTCAAAACATTGAGAAGCAAGATTCCAATGGTGTTTCAAAACCCATCCATGATTTTTTAAAAGATTCAGTCATGGATGAAGCGTCTTCCTCTAACTCCTCAAAAGCTAAACCTTTTCAAAGAGCAAACCCCACCGATTTCTTGGACCCAAACCCCACCGATTTCTCCACCGATGATCTTCCCATACCTCTTCATGAGCTGTTGAAATCTATTCACATAGATGAATACCCCTCTTCTGATCATAAGCCTTCAAAGATCCCTAATAGAGAACATCAACCTTCTTTAAACAGATTCTCCTCTTCTAGCAAAGGGAAATCTGTTGTTGTTTTCCATCCCAAAAGTAATTCTCCAAAGATATTTTCTGGCAACTCATCTGTTCTTCCCATTCCCAGATCGGTACTTTTGAAAAAGTCAAAACTCAAGGAATCATCATCTTATAACTCGAACAAAGGAATTCTTGGACCCAAACCTTCTGTGTATTCATCTTCAGCTAAGACCATAAAAATTAATGTGAAAAATCTCAACAAGGAAAGTGGTCATGTATCAAAAAGGGTTTTTGTCTATAGAAAATGCTATAACTGTGGTGACACTTTTCACTTGGCTAAGGATTGTCCCAAGGAAAGAATAGATAGAACCAAACCTAAGGACTCTTCTTCTTCTAATCCTAAAGGACCCATCACCAAATGGGTACCAAAGAACTAATCTGTTTTTGCATGCAGGCTTTTGAGCACCATCAAATATGGTATCTGGATAGTGGGTGCTTACGTCACATGACTGGAAACAAATCTCTTCTTATTAACTATGTGTCTGGAAAAGGTCCGTCGGTAACATTTGGAGACAACGCTAGAGGCTACACCAAAGGCTATGGAACTCTCACAAATGGCTCTATCACCTTCAATAAAGTGGCATTTGTTGATGGTCTCATGTACAATCTCCTCAGCATCAGCCAACTGTGTGATCTAGGATACAAAGTTATC
The DNA here is from genome assembly GCA_033807775.1 of Saussurea involucrata. Classification (NCBI taxonomy): domain Eukaryota; kingdom Viridiplantae; phylum Streptophyta; class Magnoliopsida; order Asterales; family Asteraceae; genus Saussurea; species Saussurea involucrata. Next base: position 12,544,366 of record CM066317.1, on the reverse strand, counting down.
TTTGAACTTTGTATCTGTACTGTTGTTGATAAGAACATGAAAGTGGTTCTTTCTGGAAAAAGAATGGAAAATGTCTATGTCATCGATATGGGACAAAATAAAAATTCATCCAATGTATGCTTTGTGTCAGATGACACAGTCAAAAGGAGCTGGCTATGGCACAAACGTCTTTCTCACCTCAACTTCAAAACTCTCCATAAAATCTCAAACAAAGAGCTGGTGTCTGGGATGCCAAAGCTGAATTTTGTGAAAGAAAAGCTGTGTGATTCATGTGAAAAGAGGAAACTCACCAAAACTTCTTTCAAGACCAAGCAATGCTCCTCCATCACTCTTCCTCTACAGATGCTGCACATGGACTTATGTGGACCAGTCAGCACTCCTAGTCTAGGAGGCAAAAGGTACATTCTTGTAATTGTTGATGAATTTACCAGATATACTTGGGTGTCTTTTCTCAGGTATAAAAGTGATGCAACTGAAGAAATCATCAACTTTGTCAAGAAAAATGAAGTCCTTAATGGACAACTTGTACGTTCAGTGAGAAGTGACAATGGCACTGAATTCAGAAATAGTGCTCTTGAAGACTTTTTCAATGAGAAAAGAATTTCTCAAAACTTCTCTGCAGTCAGGACTCCTCAGCAAAATGGAGTGGTGGAAAGGAAAAACAGAACTCTATGTGAGGCTGCAAGATCCATGCTAAGTGAATCCAACCTACCCACCTATTTTTGGGCTAAAGCTGTTAATACTGCATGCTTTACCCAAAATAGGTCAGTGTTTTCCAAAAGACATGATAAGACCCCATATGAAGTTTTCCATGGCAGAAAACCAAAAATAGGTTTTCTCCATGTCTTTGGTTGTGTGTGCTTTATTCTAAATGATCGTGAAACTCTTGGGAAATTTGATCCCAAAGCTGATGAAGGAATTTTTGTTGGATACTCCCTATCCTCCAAAGCTTATCGTGTGTACAATCTCAGAAGGAAATGTATTGATGAGTCCATCCATGTCAAATTTGATGATCTAAGATTATCATCTCTTTCAAATGATGATGATGAGTTACACAGATGGATTTCTTCATGCATCGGTGATACTCCCATAATACACACCACCGATACACCCTCTATTCCCTCAAATCCTTCTCCATCAAGTAACCAAGTTAGGTCATCCTCTACAACTCCCACCGACCTGACCTCTCCCACCGAAGTTCCTTCTCCTACCGAAAATTCTCCTTCCACCGATCCCATTCCTTCCACCGAAATTATAACTTCCCACCGAACCTCTGATCCCACTCCATCAACCTCTATCACTCAAAATATTCCACCACCTTTACCTCCTGCCACAAAATGGACGAAAGATCACCCCATAGATCAAATCATAGGTGATCAGCAAGCTGGTGTCCAAACTCGCAGATGAGTTGGAAATATTTGTCTCTATGTGAACTTTGTATCTCTCATTGAACCCAAGAAGATCAGTGAAGCTCTGGCAGATCCATGTTGGATCACTGCCATGCAAGAGGAGCTTTCTCAGTTTCAGAGAAACAAAGTTTGGAGATTGGTTCCCAAACCTCCAAAGAAGACAATCATTGGACCCAAGTGGATCTTCAGAAACAAAATGGATGAAGAAGGTACAGTGATCAGAAACAAAATGGATGAAGAAGGTACAGTGATCAGAAACAAAGCCAGACTGGTTGCTCAAGGATACCGACAGGAAGAAGGCATTGATTATGATGAAACATTTGCCCCTGTTGCAATACTTGAAGCCATCAGAATTTTTCTGGCTCATGCTGCCCACCGAAATTTCAGAGTCTTTCAAATGGATGTTAAGAGTGCCTTCCTCAATGAAGAGCTTGCAGAGGAAGTCTATGTGAAACAACCACCTGGCTTTGAAGATCCAACTCATCCAGACTATGTGTACAGATTAGACATGGCTCTCTATGGCCTCAAACAAGCTCCACGTGCATGGTATGACACTCTTGCTGTATTTCTTCTAAAGAATGGATACTCTAGAGGTAAAATTGACAACACTCTCTTTATCAAGAAGACCTCAGGTAATATCATTCTTGTTCAAATTTATGTTGATGACATCATCTTTGGTGCCACTGATGAATCACTTTGTGATGATTTTGCTTCCCTCATGAAAAGTGAATATGAGATGAGCATGATGGGAGAGCTTACATTCTTTTTGGGCCTTCAGGTCAAACAAACTTCAGAAGGGATTTTTATAAATCAAAGTAAATACACTCGTGACCTTATGAAGAAATTCAACTTTTTAGACAACTCTCCTATGAAAACTCCTATGGCACCACCTCTTAAACTTGATGCTGATCTAAACGGTCAATCCGTTGATGTGACACTTTTTAGAGGGATGATTGGTTCTCTTCTTTATTTAACTGCTAGCAGACCGGATATTATGTTTGCTACTTGTCTATGTGCCCGTTATCAAGCAAATCCAAAAGTATCTCATTTTGCCGCTGTAAAAAACGGATTTTCCGGTATCTCAAGGGTACCCTGCATCTGGGTCTTTGGTATCCCAAAGACTCAGGTTTTGAACTAATTGGGTATTCAGATTCAGATTATGCAGACTCCAAGATTGATAGAAAGAGTACCACAGGTAGCTGCCAACTTCTTGGTGGTAAATTAGTCAGCTGGTCCAGCAAGAAACAAAACTCTGTGTCAACCTCTACTGTCGAGGCTGAATATGTTGCTGCTGGAAGCTGCTGTGCTCAGATCCTGTGGATGAAAAATCAATTGAGAGACTATAATCAATACTACTCCAAAGTTCCCATTCTATGTGACAACTCTAGTGCAATTGCCATTGCAAATAATCATGTCTTGCACTCAAGATCCAAGCATATAGACATTAGATATCATTTCATCAGGGATCACATTTCAAAGGGTGACGTTGAGCTGCATTTCATTCTTACAAATCTACAACTTGCAGATTTGTTCACCAAACCCCTAGATGAAGCCAGGTTCAATTTTCTAATAAGTGAACTTGGAATGTGCAACTTTCAATAACTATGTGTTCTCATCCTCCACCGATCTCTCATCGGTGAAATATTCTGTGTGTTCCTTTTCCACCGATCTCACATCGGTGGACACTCTCTTCTTTTCTACCGAATATCCTCACACCAATTCACACAAGTGCGTTTTCTACCGACATTACCACCGAATTCACACTGATTGTACCAAACTCTATATCGGTGGTCTACACCGAAGTCACCACCGATTCTCCATCTTCTTTCACCGAAATCTCATCGGTGGACACTCTCTTCTTTCCTCTTTCTACACCGAACGCACACCATTCTCACCACCGACATATACACCGATCACCGACGTCTATACATCTTCCCACAGATATCCTTGTCCAATTCATCCCCGTCGGTGAGATCTGCCCACCGATATAAACCACCGAATCCCTAACCGTATCCCATACGCTTCCCCATGCTCACATCACCCCTAAGACCCTAGATGTCAGTGACCTTGACCGTTCTTTTTCCATGTAAAACCCTTTCAACCACATACCCCGAAACCCTCATCATTACCATTTCCAATTTGTTTATTTTATTTAAATTTTTTTCCCTCATAACCGTTCCCTCCTAGTTTATTTTTAAACATACCTAAACCCTCCACCTTCCTCCTATATATACAACCCTTCACTCTCCTTCTCCATTTTCTTATTTCGAAACCTACAACTCCTCCTCCACTTTCTTACTTCTTATCATTCTCACCTGCAAACAATGGCGCCCACCAAGATACCTACGTGCTTTGAAGACCTCATCTTCAACCCTTGCAACCATGTAGCAAGGTTCGAATCCGATCCCGCACATCCTGAGTTCAACACCATTATCAAGTTCTTAACCCGCTCACCTCTTCTCCATGCTTTCTCTTGCAACCCAAAGATGAGCAAAATGCTCATTGGCAAATTTTGGCTTTTCTGTGTGTATGATATTTCAAATGAAGCCATTCATGCCTCTATCTTTTCTATCGAAGAGGGTGATCACGATGTTACTTTTGGCGTGGATGATGTCCGTAGTGCTCTCCGGATCGAAGCCTTTTCAGAATATGTTGACATGCATGTCGACACCTTTCTTGAGCAAGTCATCAGCACTCTTGGCTATGTCCAACATTCTGAGGATAAAGCTTCCAAGTCTTCTAAAGGACCAGGTACCCTTCTTCGCAAAAACATGGGTGGGGTTTGGAACTTCTTCTTTGCTCATGTGATCCATTGTCTCTCTAGAAAGACAAGTGGTCAAGACCAATCCCCATCTTATATTACAAAGCTTTCTCATGCACTATTTTTTCAAAGAAAGGTGGACTTTGCTCAGTATTTCTTTACTGAGCTGACTGAAGTAATCAAACACCCGAAAAAGTGTTATGTCGCATATTCTCGTTTCATCTCTATGATTCTTCAACACAAACTCGGTGCGGCGTTGGATGCGGATCGTAAGTCTAAAACTCCTCGCTTCATCTACGATTGGTCATCACCCATTGTTGGCCAAAAGACGCTCAATATTGGACATCTCGCTACTGATCTCCCCTTACGCTAAGGTATGATTTCTTTCGCTTTATCACACGATCTTCACTGGGGTGATGCGGAAGCTCCCGGGTTTCAATACCCGGAAGTTCCCGAGGCACCCCAAGTTGTAGTGGCCCCTCTTCCCATTCTCGAGTAAAGTCGGGTGGCGCGAAAAAGAAACAACGTACGGCCCCCGACACCCTCGCACCCGCTTCTCGAACTATGCCACCGAGAGATCCCTCGGAGGCTTCCCCGGTTCAGTCCCCATCTCATAAGCGGAGGCACTCAATTTCCCCTTCGAGATCTCTTTCAAAGAGGTCTCGGAAACCATCGGCCCAACCGACTAATCCAACTGTCGATTCTAAAAAATCGCCAGTTGTTGAACTTCACCCCTCCGGGCCAAGGGAATCCGTCTTTATCCCCACGACTCCTCTGCAGTTTCTCAAAAGACTACAGTTGTAGAAAAAGAGAACCCATATCTTGCCTCTTCCCTCACCTCTTCGGGTGGTAGAGATGACTTCGGGGACTCTCCCCTCGAAGGAGTTGACTTGTCACTGCACGGCCTTTCACCCGGTCAGTTTATGATCGATGATGAAGCACAACTCGATCTGAGTTCCCCCCCAAATCCCCCCCCCCCCGAATGACTTCTTTGAATTTCTTTTGGAGGACACTGGTTCTCCCTGAACCATCCCGTCCACCGACGAAATTCCCACCGAGCCTCCCTCAACGCGGATTCAACCCATCGAAGGCATCTCCACCGAGCCTCTCTCTCCGGCTCACCGAACATTCTCTCCTACACCGACGCCGTCCTCTCCCCGACATCGGTTCCTTTACCCCGAACCTTCCTGGGCTCAACCAACTTCCTCTCACTTTATTGAGGATCACATACTACCTCATTCCCGTTTGGCACCAACAGAACCCCATCTCCGAGCTCGCAATCCTCCCCCTGCCGATGCTCTTCGTGAAGCTCTTCGTTCTCTGTCTGACAACTTGGCCTTATTATCCAACAAAGTGGAAACTTTGACCACTTCCCACTCCAACATTGCAGTTTCATTCGAGGCTTTCAAGGCATCATATCTAGTCAAGGATACTGAACTTCAGAGGCTTATTCAAGAGGCCAAAACTCATCAGGATCTTGACAAAAGCATCGCCGATTCTCTTAGCTCTCTTCACACCAAAGCTGACAACATGCTGGAGAAAGCACAATGGGAAATGGACTTGGGTGATTTTTCTATGATCTCCGGTGACACCACTCAAAGCTTGGCTCATCTTCACACCAAGTTTGATAGTGTTTTTGTGCAATTAGGTTTTAAAGTTCTGGCTGCTGCTGAGGGGGAGAAGACTCTTAGTTCACACCAACAAGCCTTCACCTACCACCGAAACATCTTCACCCTCCACCGAAAAATCACCACAGGCTACCGAAGCTCCACTTATGCCCTCACCAAAAACATCTCAAACCTCACCGAAACTTGCAGGTACCACCGATCAACTCTCCACCCCGACCAAGTCTCCATCGGGGGTAAAAAGTAAGGCAACATCTGAGGGGGAGCAAGTTTCTAAAACCCCCAAATACAAAGGCAAGAAAACCCTCACGGCTGAACAGTTGGCCGAAGAAGAAAAGAAAAAGAAGGAATTGACAAAATATGGAAATCGACCTGCTGATGCCCAAACTTTGAAGTTAAAGCCTCCTTCTCTACAATCTCTGGAATCCAACCTCGGTCTGACTTCTCAGAAGATTGAGGAAGCCAGACTTACTCAAAAAGATTTAGATGACTCCAGGGCTCTATCTTTGAAAGCTGCACAAGAAGAGGCCATCAAAGCTAAGTCTACCGATCCACTCTTAACCCAAAAATCGGTGCTGAGTGCCATTGAAAAAGAAAAGAATGAAGAAATAAGTTGGTACAAAAAGACCATGTACCACCGAATGTCCAAGTCCCCGATCACAAATGTCAAAATTGCTACCTCCAGAGCCAACCCAAAAGATATCAGGATGATCATTGATAGAGAAGACGGCTCAATGAAAAGTGTCAGAGATGTTAACCTCCAACATTACGGTCTTCCCGAATGGTATGAGATCTCTCAAAACTTGGTCAGAAGTGCAAACCCAAAGAAAGACATTTTTATCAAATGCATTGAAGGACTGATGGAAAAGATGAGGGAGATTAAAAGAAAACACAACATCATCCTTTCCTCCGATGAAAGGGCGAAACTTCAATCGATGAAAGAAGAAATTCGTCTTCCCAAAGTCAGGAATCCTACCGACAAGGTGTTCAAAGAAATGGCAATTGAAGGGAAGATTCCAAATGTAAGCAACCTAAATTTGTCCCTCCCCACATCTGTGCCTTATCCTACCACAACTTTGAGCCTCTCACCGATACCTGGACTGTTCTTCGATGATGGTTTTGGTCATCGTGCCTTCTTCAGATTTGCACAAATTCCCATCGCCGATATCGTGTTTCTTCAAGGCATCTCCAACCTATTTCCCAACATCCCCGAAGCTCAACCTTTCTACCGAAATTTGTTGGACGAAATCAAGCAACGACAAACTTCCAAGAAATAGGTTCTCTCTCTCAATGGTACTTATAAAAGATTGTCTCTCTTCTTAACAAATGTACGAGAAAACTTATCTAAATACAAGTACCTTTCTATTTGAATTTTTTTTGGTACATAGCTTTACTTTCATTTACTTGTAAATACAGTATATAGTATACATACTCATACAAAAGAAAAATAGATCAAAAGAACAAAAAGAATGGTCTATGTGAAAAGAACCCAAAAAGAGTAACAAGGGTCAAAATGCATTTTACTTTTCTATACTCTTAAATATTCTAAGGGAAGAGCTCAAATTCAAATAGGGGGAGATTGTTGGGTCACCTAGATTTGAAATTGACTCACCGTTGTTCTCCCTTATATCTTACTTAGAATATTTTAGCATGGTTCTTTTAAAGATGACTTGTACAAGATATCAACTGTTCGGTGAAGTCGAAGATCAACCGGAACCAAGCTTGAAGACATTCTACTTGTAGAAAATAGAAGACTCTTCTCTACATTCAACCAAGTCATTATCCAACGAATTTGTTCTCACAAATTGGTGGACAACCCATCACCGATCTTGTTCTCACAAATCGGTGGACAACCCCTTCACCGACATATCCTTTGTCAGTCAGCATCATCCCACCGATAAGGGTGCTAAAATCGGTGGGATCTATGTGTTATCAACTAAATGATTTTCTCTCTGCAGATTGTTTCAAGTTCCAAAGTCAATTGTATCGGTGAAACTTCATCGGTGTGATTGTCTTAGAATACACATCAAGAAGATCATTTATTATGGGACAATATCGTTTGGCAGATAAAAGTGACTGTTTGTCGTTTTATCCATTATCAGTTAAAGTCCCTTTCAGCAGCATGGGCTCTATTCCTAGTACCTAGTAAAAGGTGATAAAGACATCTCAGCTTTTCAGGAGTCAACATCCTCAGCAAATATGATGATGACAAGTGTCCCAAGCATTTAATGCTTGTACATTCCTTGTCACTATAAAAGGAAGAAGATACCCCCATGCAAACTACGTTTTCTGGAAATCTCTCTCAGTGCAAGAAATCTCCATATTGCTTTGTAACCTGATAGCTTTGTTCTAAGTGTTCTTAGTTGTTTTGTTAGTATACTTTGTGTTAGATTGTTAGAATAGTTTAACTGTTCTTTTCCGCAACAATCTTTAGTTTCTGTGTGTAATTCTTGTTGAAGATTTTCAATAAAAGAATTAAAATTGTGAAATTTTTTGGGTATTGTATTCAACCCCCCCTTCTACAATACTTGTTAAGCAATCTGGGACTAACAATGATATTTACAAGTAAGATGAAATAATAAAGTATAGCTGTACAAACAAATGAATGAAATAAAATGTACTTCCATCATAGGAGAAACATATATGCCCAGATCCATCTTGGTGAAAATCCTTGAAGAAGGTTTGAGTTTGAGTGAGATAGCCTTAGGATGCCTTTGCCCATATCTTGCATCTTCTTTCTTTCATAGTATATTCAGCTTCCTTATCGGCAGTCATCACCCTTCTTCCTTTGTCTTGGTTGTCCTCCTCCTTTAGTTACATTTGCTAGACAAATCTGCTCCCCCTTAGTTGATTTGCCGGTTCCCATATGTTTGACCAAAGTTTGAGTTGGATGTTGACTATGAGTACTGAGGATTGGTGTTGATCGAGTTGGACGTTGATAATGCTCCCCCTCAGATAGTTCCCTTAAGGTAGTTGCTCCCCCTTAGATAGTTTCTCCCCCTCAGCGTCCGACGGAGAAGAAACACCACAAACATTTGGAAACACCGATTTTTTTTTGGTTTTCCCACCGAAATTGGGAGCCATCCCACCGAAATTGAAGATGAAATTTAAGGATTTTCGGTAGAGAAGATTTTTTTTTGTTGTTGTTGTATTCCCACCGAAATTGGGAGCCATCCCACCGAAATTGAAGATGAAGATTGAGGATTTTCGGTAGGAACACTTTCGGTGTGATGGAAGGATGAGATGAAAAATGGGGTTTGGAGGAGTATTTATAGTGGGGAAAGGGGGGGGGGAGGGGTTGATCGGTGGAAAGAAAAGAAATGGGGGAAAGGAGGGGGTAAATCAATAGAAAGGAAAGAAAAGGGGTTGGTATTTTGGCGGCTGGAAAGTGGGTAGTGTGAGGGGAGGTGGTGTCGGCAGCATGCAAAAAAGAATAAGGGAGGAAAGGAATTTTGGCTGAAAAAATAAAAAAGTGGGGGGTGAATCGGCAGAAAATAAAAAAATGGGGGGGGGGGAAGGGAATCGGCCGAAAAAAATAAGTGGGGGTGGGGGGGGGGCTTTCGACAAACAAGAAAAGAAGGGGGTTGTCTTGTGGCATGGAGAGAAAAGAAAAAGAAAAAGGGAAGGGGAGGGGGTTTCGGTGGCCGAAAGGAAAAAGGGGATGGGAGGGGGATGGGGTTATAATATATATATATATATATATATATATATATGTATTTCATTGGTTCATAAAAATAAGCATCAAAGTAATCAAAGATACCGAAAACCAAAAAATTTTACTAAGAATAATTTTGATGAATCCATTCCAAGACATAAAAGAAAAACTCTAAATAGAGACAAAAAGATTTATGATTTGCTTGTTCCTGAAAAATTTTTATCGTCTAGACGTCGTAGAGAATTGAGAATTCTAATTTCTTTCAATTTGAATTTAACGACTAGGAATGGTGTGCATAGAAATACAGTATTTTGCAAGGAAAACAAGATAAAAAACTGGAGTTCAAAACGATCAATATGTAGAATCAGAACAAGTGATTGATGAGATTCGCGCGAGAACATCCACTTTGAATTTGAAAGAGAAGGTTCGAAAACATATTTATTCTGACTCAGAGGGCGAAATGCACTGGAATACCGATGTGTACCATGCACCTGAATTTACATATGGTAATATCCATCTCTTACCAAAAACAAGTCATTTATGGATATTATTAGGGGAGCCCTGGAGATCCAGTCTAGGCCCCTGTTCGATCCACAAGGATCAAGATCAAATGAACGCTTATTCTCTTTCTGTATATATATATATATATATATATATGGGAGGTATCCGTTGCAAACCAGTCAGTTTGTGCAAACCCCGTACAAACCAATCTACCAATCACGTAACTTTGTTTTTTTATCCATAAGGGTATTTTAGGGCTTTTAGCATATTGTTTCATCTCCACCAATCACGTAACTTATTTTTTTATATCCATAACTTCTTTTTTATATCCATAATGGTATTTTAGGGCTCTATCGGAAAATATAGATTCATGAAGCCAAAATATAGATTCATGAAGCATCAACAAAAAAAAATTGCAGATTCATGATTGTAGATTGGTTTGTACGGGGTTTGCACAAACTGACTGGTTTGCAACGAATATTTCGCCTATATATATATATATTATTAATATTATATAAATTTTTTTATTTTTTATTTTTAAATCAAACTCTCACCGATGGTATTTAAAATATATATATATATATATATATATATTAATTTTTTTATTTTTTTTAAAAACAAAATCCCACCGATGGCATTTAATATATATATATTAATTTTTTTTTACAATCCTACCGAAATTATAAGCATTCCTACCGAAAATTGAGAAGATTTTGAAGAAATTTCGGTAGAGAAGTGTCGGTAGATTTTTTTTTTGCTTCCCCACCGAAAATTAAGCATACCCACCGAAAATTTGCAAGAGTTGGACAAAGATTCGGTGGAATTTCTTGAAGAGGTTGAAGGAAATCTTCTATGGCATCTTCAGAGGAGTGTGGAGAAAGTCTTCTAAGGCATCTTTAGAAGAGTTTGAAGAAAATCTTTTAAGGCATCTTCAGAAGAGGATGGATGAAATCTTCTAAGGCATCTTTGGAAGAGGGTGGATGAAATCTTCTAAGGCATCATGGAGAAGATCTTCAAAGTGAAGAAAAGATTGGAATTTCATCTTCCAATTTTTGATGACCCAAAAAGATTGAGTTTGAGGATTTGGGATGACATCTGCAGAAGAGTTTGTAGGTGGTGGGTTTTGTGAAAAGGAGAGTTGGGTTGCTGACCAAGAGTGAAATATGATGGAAGAAGGGATGGATGAAGAGATGACACGTAGAAAGTTGGTTCTGGTGAGAGAAAAGAGGTTTTGGTGAGATAGAGTGTCTCACCGATGGAGGTTTATTGGAGAAGGGTGTAGGAGAGATTTTGGTGGGAGTCTTCACCGATTGGATCGGTGGGAGTCACACCGATGGTCATAATTTTTTTTTTGGATCAGTAGGTGGAGAATCATGCTGATCAGAAACGAGTTGAGATCGAGGAACATAAGTGAAGGAAACTGATGAAGTTGGTTGAAAGATGTTGTAGGAGAGGGGAGAAAGAGTTGGGGTGGTAAGATGGATGATAAGATGAAAAAGAAATGAGGTTGGGGTAATGTATGCGGTGGGATGGATGAGAAAAATGTGGGGTGAGGTGAATGGTGGGAAATAGAGAGTAGGTAATGAAGGAGGGTGATAGGAGATATGATGATGTCGGTAGAGAGGATGTTGGCACTAGTGAGTGATTCAAGGGGAAGGATTTTCAATACAAAAGGAGATCCAAAAGTTCACCATTTGACACTTAGTTTTCTTGATGAACTTGATGATTTCTTCAGTTTTGTCACTTTTATACTGGTCCACATAGATCCATCTGTTTAGCTCAAAAACTGCAATCACAAAGAATTTATTTCCTAGGTACCCATTTGGTGGTGGGTCCTTTTGGGTTAGAAGAAAAAGAATTGGTGTCACTTAGATCAATTCTTTCTTTCGGACAGTCTTTGGCAAAATGAGAAGTATCACCACAGATATTAGGGGTGAGCAGCGGAACTGGGTACCCGCCTTTGGAACCGGAACCGCTCCGGAACTGCAGGTTTTGGAACCGGAACCGATGTCACTGGTTCCGGTTCCGGTTCCTAAAATACGGAACCGATTGAAGCTGGGTCCGGTTCCGGTTCTCATTTTTTAAGAACCGCTACCCGCTGGGTACCCGCCGGGACCGGGTACCCGGAATCGCTGGGTACCCAGAACCGGAACCGCTGGGTACCCGATATATTTTAATAAAAAATATCTACATATTTAATATTTATTATATATTTAATATTTACATATATATATATATTTAATCTAAATCTCACCATAATTTTATAATTTTTAATAATAAAAAAGAATTATAATCATTTTCTATAAAAAAACAATTAGAAATAACAACTGATGGATTATGTGCCTAGTATTGCTTATATATAAGCTTCTCAACTTTCATTTGTAGTGAATTTTCGATGTGGGGTAAATGAGGAGTGAGGAGTCTGATAGTTTTCTTAAGATCCCATCCCACATCGCTGGGAGAGACCTTCCAAAGCCTTGCATTGAGCTTATAAATAGACCCCATCTCCTTCAATCCCTTGGCCATTCCTCAATCTTGTGAGTTAGCTCCTTATCTTGTGAGTTAGCTCCTTTTTAGGCCTAATGCTTGAGCCCTTTGGCTTGAGTCATGTGGCTTGAGAACAATCAAATATTTTAGTAGGAGTGCCTATGAAAATGGGTGCACCATTAGTTTGTGTTATGTTCGTTTAATGTTTTAACGAACACGAACACAACGGATTTTTAAATGAACAAACACGAACATCAAATTTTTTGTTCGTTTATTGTTCGTGTTTGTTCGTTTGTTCGGTTAAGTTAAACGAACGAACATGAACAAGCCTTTGTTCGTGTTCGTTTGGTTCGTTTACAGCCCTACCAATAGGAGTTCAAAAATAAAATAAAAAGTTGTGAGCGGGTACCCGGAACCGGAACCGGTTCCCAGCGGTTCCGGGACCGGTTCCAAAAAAATGAGAACCGACGGAAACGGTTCCGGTTCTTTTTTTCTAGGAACCGCCGGTTCCGGTTCCGGTTCCGGTTTCATGAAAATAGGGCGGGTACCCGGTATTGCTCACCCCTAACAGATATAGCATTTTCTATGAGGAAAAATCTTTTTAGAAACTTGGCATTTTTCCTTACTTTTGCTCATTTTGGTTATCTTCAAAGACTTTGATGAGGAGTTAAAAAGTTGGGGTGCAGGACCTAAGATTCATTTTTCAGAATTTGGGAGGAAAGGAATCTTCTCTTTTGAAGTGGTCATTTTGAGGTTCACCGATCTGGGAATAAAATCGGTGGAAGAGGCCACAAAATTGTTTTTGGAAAGATTTGGAGAATTTTCTTTTTTAGAAGGAATTAGCACCCAAAGACTTGCCTTTTTCAGAGATAGATTTTTTTGTTTGAGTTGGAGAAGGAGGATGCATCATCTAAAGTCAAAATTTTTGAAAGTCATGGAAAGGTGTGGAAGAATCACTGAAATCTTGAGCCTTTTCCTTTGGAAAGGAAATAGGATCTTTTGCCTTTAAAAACATTCCAAATTTTAAAACTTCAGATGAGTTGGCAGAATACATGGACACAGACCCAATAGAATTAGAATAGGAGGTTCTACAAAAAGTAGGTGAAGCACATGAGGTGGGAGCATGAGATTTTGAAGATTGATCAGTTTCCATTTTTCCAAAACCTAAACCAGTTTTGTCATTACAAGAAATCTGATCTTGAAAATCTTTTCCAGATTTTTGGAAGAACTGATCCATTTTCTCATGATTTCTTGCTCATTTTGAAAACATTTAAATATTTTGTTTTTCTCCTTGGCAAGGATAAAGTTGATGGATTTTAGATCTTCAAGCTCAGCCTTAACTTTGTCAAAGTTTTCCAGTTGTGAGTGACATAATAGCAGTTGAGAGGAAAGAGATTTTATTTGAGCATTTGCCTTTTTCTTAGCAGTTTTAGCATCAAAAAGATCAATAGATAAAGAATCAAATGCTTCAATTTTTTCAGCATCAGAAAGAGATAGAAATGGATGTACCTGTGATGAGGAGGAGAAACACTTAGCTGATACAAGAGTAGCTGAGGAGGAGTGACCTTCTGAATCATCCATGTCATTTATCTTGGCCATGAAACAGACATTTGAGGTGTCATTCTCGCTTTCAGATGTGGGTTCATCTGCCAAATCATGAGTTTTAGTAGGTGATAACTCTATTTTTAGAGTTATTATTTCCATTTATTTTCCACTTTATTTTGTCAATTTTAGCCATTTCACTTCTAAAAACCCACATTCTTATTATAATTCTCGAAAATGAGCAAAAGGAGTGAACCATAGTATTTAATGAACTATTTGGTGGAATTTGGGTGTTTTTCACGTTTTATCCTGCAGTGACCACTGTTGTGCCCACTCCGGGTCCCCACTCTTCGAGCTGATCAAAAAGAAACTATTTGTTGGGATCTAATTTTCTGGAGGAGGAAGGTTCATATGGCAGAGAAATGGCTGGAGAAGTACAAGGTAGTTCTCATTGAAGATAGCATCAAGTACACCTCTTTGTACTTGGAGATTGACTTGGAGAAGGGACCATTGGATAAAAGAATTGCACAAGGAGCTGAATTCTGCCACAACTCAGCAGTCTTTACCCATTGGAAGACCCACCTCTTTTGTGTAATACCTAACTCCTTCTCCTAGTATATAAAGGAGCACTTGGGTGCCATTAAATGCATGCTTGGTTATCATCCTTGAATACTTTTAGTCTCAAATTCTCTCAACTACCACATTAGCTTTAGTCTTTTATTTACTGCAGTAACTAGCTTTAATTTTCAGTAATTTACTTTCTTAGTTTAAATTGTAGTTCGTATTACACAGTGCAGGGACGACTTCTCGTTCCCCACTGTGAGCAGTTAATTCAAGTCACTTTCAGTTTTATTATGTGCAAATCTTCATCTTTTGTTTTCTTTACTTCGGAAATGCTAGGCTAAACATCCTTTGGGATTTAGGAAAGAGAAGTACCTGGATTTTATTAAAAATGCTTGAGTAATCTTTATACTTAGAATATTTGTTGTTTTGGTCATTCATTCTCGATATTTACCCAAGGATGCGAACAAGCCGATCACTTGCAAGGATCTAAAGTCTAGTTCTTAACTTAGAAATAAGTAGAACGCAGTGACACGAGCTTGAATGATGCTAGGGGATTCGAAAGAATTCTTATGACACTTACGAAAGTGAGGTCGGCATAGTGAGCTAATCTCTGCCCACTGGAGTAGTAGGCAAGCTAATTTGTGTATTAAAAACACTTAGAGTATTTGTCTCTACACATTCCATCGAGGCCTGAAAAGGTCCACTTAGAGATTACCATTGACAAAACAACAAGTACTAAGAGTATGGGATTTTTATCTAACGGTGTGAGTATTTTGTAACCGGGCTTTTCTAGCGAAAATGTCCACCACAAATACGAGGATCACTCTAAGGACCGAGTATTTGAGATAAAATTTAGGGAAAATCCAACCTACATTCCTCCTTTTTAACATTTAGTAAATCGTTGCAAGAAGCTATTTTACCAAACCAAACCAAAGTTTTATTTTCCTCTCTAGTTGAAACTTGTAAAAGGAGCTCATGAGAACCGTATTGTCTTGATTGTCCAGTCTCTGTGGATTCGATTCTGGTATTTTACCAACTATTACTTGCTGTGACGATCATAGTGGACAGTGTACACTTGCACTTCCCACTGTGGACAGTTTGCAACCCACTGCGATTAAAACACATATTTCGCTCGTAACAAGTTTTTGGCGCCGTTGCCGGGGACTGGCGTGATTTTAAATCTCAAGACATTAGTTTTTGTTCGAGCCCGAGTAACTAGTTTTTCTAAGCTGTTCGTATTGTATGCCACGGCGACAACTCGAACATTTGGTTCCAATAGATCTCGAAATAGAAAAAACGTTGCAAAAAACACGAAGAAGCAAGAAAACAAATCGACAACCTCCTGTGATCCCCACTGTGAACATGGCTGCAGTACCGCCACCTATAGTGGAGACCACAATCACGATTGCCGATAACAAAGATCGAAAAATACGGGACTATGCTACTTCCGGAGTTGGTGATTTAAGCTCCGGAATTTTGAGACCCAATATTGTTGCAACGCATTTTGAACTCAAACCGGTGATGTTTCAAATGATCCAAGCCATGGGTCAATTTGGAGGATCGCCATCTGAGGATCCGCACTCGCACTTAAAATCTTTTTTAAAAATGACCGATTCCTTTCAATTGCAAGGTGTTAGTGATGAGGCATTAAGACTAAGGCTTTTCCCTTTTTCATTAAGGGACAAAGCAAAATCTTGGCTGAACGCACATGCACCTCACTCGATAACCACTTGGCAAGAGCTTGCCGATAGATTTTTGCAAAAATACTTTCCTCCAACAAGGAATGTTAGATTTCGAAATGATATAATTTTATTTAGGCAAGAGGAAGATGAGGCTGTTTCGGATGCATGGGAACGATTTAAAGATTTACTTCGAAAGTGCCCACATCATGGCATCCCACATTGCATCCAATTGGAGACCTTTTACAATGGTCTTTCCAATGCAGCCAAAATCATCTTAGATGCAACAGCCGGTGGAACATTTACGAGTATGACTTACAACGAAGGATATCAAATCTTAGAAAAAGTGTCCAACAACAATACCGAATGGTCAAATCCGAGAGCACCCATGTAAAAAACCAACACCATAGATTCCGAAGCACTCAAAACCATGAATGCACAATTAGTGGCCTTGACAAAAATCGTTTTAAATCAAAATCGAGGCCAAGTCAATTCCGCAACCCATCTCGCTGATAACTGCTCCCTTTGTGGAGAGGAGCATGTTTTCGACTATTGTCCAGCAAACCCCGAATCTGTTAATGTCATAGGGACCAACCAAAGGAACAACCCTTATTCGCAGACTTATAATCCAGGTTGGAGAAATCATCCGAATTTCTCTTGGTCCGGTAATCAAGGACTCCAACCCCAAGGACCGAGTCATATCCATCAAAGACCATACAATCCCCCGGGATTTCAGCAACATCACAGTGGACAATCCCCACATCACAGTGGGCAGTCCCCACAACCATACCAACCATGATCCAACCAACCAGCTGAGGCTCAACAATCGATCGAGTCGATTCTCAAAGGTTTTATGAATCAAACCCAAGCAGCCATTAGGAATATAGAGACCCAAGTAGGACAGCTAGCCGTTGAAGTTAAGAATAGACCACCAGGAACGTTACCGAGTGATACCGAGCAAGCTAGAGTGATAGGAAAAGGACCAGAACATGTCAAGTCCATAACTTTAAGGAGTGGAAAGGATCTGAAAGATATCGTTTTTGAATCTGATGATTCGCCTCAAAAACCCACTGTGAGCACCACAGTGGGCACTCCTCAAGTCACTGTGATCCCCACAGTGGGGACCGACATCCCTGACCTTCCCACTTTTGGACCTGTCCCAAAGACTACTGTTCCAAAGCCAATACCACAGCAAACTCAGATTGACCCACGAAACATTCCATTTCCTCAAAGAATGAAGCCTAAAAATGTCGATGTTCAGTTTAAAAAATTCTTAGACATTTTTAAGCAACTTCACATTAACATACCCTTGGTAGAAGCTCTCGAGCAGATGCCAAGCTATGTTAAATTCTTAAAAGATATTTTGAACAAAAAGAGGAAGTTGGGTGAATTTGAGACTGTGGCTTTGACCGAAGAATGTAGTGCCCTCCTTACTAGCAAGATTCCACCTAAGTTGAAAGACCCGGGTAGTTTCACCATTCCATGCACAATAGGAGGACAAGAAGTAGGTCAAGCACTCTGTGATTTAGGAGCTAGTGTCAACTTGATGCCTTTGTCCATTTTTAACAAGTTAGGGATTGGAGAGGCTAGACCCACAACCGTGACATTACAACTAGCCGACCGATCCATTGCCTACCCCAAGGGAAAAATAGAAGACGTTTTGGTCCAAGTGGATAAATTTATCTTCCCCGCCGATTTTCTTGTTTTAGATTATGAGGCCGATAAAGAAATCCCAATCATCTTAGGACGTCCGTTTCTTGCAACCGGACGTACTTTGATCGATGTGCACAAAGGAGAACTCACGATGCGAGTTAATGACCAAGAGGTAACTTTTAATGTTTTCAAGTCTCTCAATTATATAGACACCGAAGATTGTTTTCCCTTAAGTTCGATTTATGAAACCCACAATTTTGGCAATTTGCCCACAGTGGGGAGTACAGTTCCCACAGTGGGGATTGACAGTGAGCACTCTGAATCAGAGAGTAATGACACTTTTAAGAATGAGTGTAACGAAATGGTTGCAGCTTTTGAACCTCTGGACTTCAAAGATAGAGATGTTCAATCCCCTTCAATAGAACAACCTCCCGAGTTAGAGCTTAAACCATTGCCTTCCCATTTAAAGTATGCTTATCTCGCTAAGGATAATAAACTTCCCGTCATTATCTCTTCCAAACTTAGTGAGAAACAAGAACAACTTCTGATTGATTTGTTGATAAAGCATAAGGGAGCAATTGGTTGGACCATAGCGGACATTCGAGGGATTAGCCCCTCTTTATGTCAACATAAGATTAACTTGGAGAGTGACCACCCGGGGAAAGTCCAACCCCAAAGAAGATTGAACCCCATCATGAAGGAGGTAGTTAAGAAAGAAGTCTTGAAATGGTTAGATGCCGGTATTATCTATCCCATTGCCAGTAGTAGTTGGGTGAGCCCCGTTCAATGTGTCCCTAAAAAGGGAGGAACAACGGTGGTCAGAAATGAAAAGAACGAACTCATTCCAACTAGGACTGTTACGGGATGGAGAATATGCATGGACTATAGGCAACTGAATCTAGCAACAAAGAAAGACCATTTCCCGTTACCTTTTATTGATCAAATGCTTGACAGATTAGCGGGAAAGGAATTTTATTGTTTTCTAGATGGATACTCCGGATATAACCAAATCCACATCGCACCCGAGGACCAAGAAAAGACCACCTTTACTTGTCCATATGGTACTTTTGCATTCCGGAGAATGCCTTTTGGTTTATGTAATGCTCCCGCTACTTTTCAACGCTGTATGATGGCCATTTTTACTGATATGATAGAAGATACCATAGAAGTTTTTATGGACGATTTTTCTGTGATCGGCACATCATTTGATAACTGTTTGAGGAATCTAGAAAAAAGTTTGGTGAGATGTGAAACCCACGACCTTATTCTAAATTGGGAAAAATGTCATTTCATGGTCGAAGAGGGCATTGTTTTGGGTCATCTTGTGTCGAAAAAGGGTTTGGAAGTTGATAAAGCAAAACTAGAAGTAATCTCCCAACTTCCCGAGCCCACAACGGTAAAAGGCATTCGCAGTTTTTTAGGTCACGCAGGTTTCTATAGGAGGTTCATAAAAGATTTTTCCAAAATAACTAAACCCCTATGTAACCTGCTGCAACATGAAAGAGAGTTTGTTTTTACCAAAGAATGTAGAAACGCATTTGAAATAATCAAAAATGCCTTAGTTACTGCACCCATAGTGACCACTCCTGACTGGTCACTCCCATTTGAAGTCATGTGTGACGCCAACGATTGGGCTATAGGTGCAGTATTAGGCCAACGAAAAGATAAGATTTTTCATCAAATATACTATGCAAGCAAGACTTTGATCGAGGCTCAAATCAACTACACTGTAACCGAAAAAGAACTACTTGCAGTAGTTTTTGCTTTCGATCGTTTCAGGTCTTACTTAATTGGAGCAAAGGTCATAGTACACACCGATCACGCAGCCATCAAATATTTGATCAACAAGGCTGACTCTAAACCGAGGTTGATCAGATGGGTGTTGTTGCTGCAGGAATTTGACCTCCAGATCGTCGACAGAAAAGGAACGAGCAATCAGGTTGCCGATCATCTGTCCAGGCTCGAGAAGACAGTGGGCACTGTTGACCCCACTCCTGACCCCACTCCGGTAAAAGAAACTTTTCCCGATGAACAATTATTATCTGCGCAACATCATAATGAAACTCCTTGGTATGCTGATATTGCAAACTTTTTAGCAAGTGGACTTAAGCCCCACGGGATGAGTGGACAACCATTCAAGAAATTTTTACACGACACACGACAATACGTTTGGGACGATCCCTTCTTGTACAAGATAGGGGCGGACCAAATATTGAGGCGTTGTGTCCATGGGAGTGAACAACATCAAATACTCCATGGTTGTCACACATCCCACTACGGTGGCCACTTCGGTGGAAACCGTACCGCAGCAAAAATTTTGCAAAGTGGATTCTTTTGGCCCACTGTTTTTAAAGACTCATTTGAATTCGTGAAAAATTGTGAGCAATGTCAACGTACATGGAATATATCGCAAAGAAATGAAATGCCTCTTAACAACATTCTAGAGGTCGAACTTTTTGATGTATGGGGGATAGATTTTATGGGACCTTTTCCAAATTCCAACAATAACTTTTACATCTTGGTTGCGGTTGATTATGTTTCAAAATGGGTAGAAGCCATTGCTTGTCACTCCAATGATGCTAACACTGTGGTGAAGTTCTTACACAAAAATATATTCACTCGCTTCGGAACACCACGAGCATTAATTAGTGACGAAGGCACCCATTTTGTAAACAAAGTCATGGCCTCGGTTCTTGCTAAATATGATATTCATCATAGAGTGGCCACCGCATACCACCCACAAACCAATGGGTTGGCCGAGCTTTCAAATCGTGAGATCAAGGGAATTTTGGAAAAAGTTGTTAAGCCACACCGTAAAGATTGGTCAATCAAACTCGATGATGCTCTTTGGGCCTATCGAACAGCCTATAAAACTCCTCTGGGAATGTCTCCATTCAAATTAGTTTTTGGCAAAGCTTGCCATTTACCGATTGAATTAGAGCACAAGGCGTTCTGGGCCCTTAAAGAGCTTAACATGAGTGAGGATGCCGCGGGAATCAAAAGGAGTCTGCAAATACATGAGCTAGAGGAGTTGCGATATCACTCCTATGAGAATGCAAAGTTGTACAAGGAAAAGACCAAGTTGTGGCACGATCGTCGAATCAACCATAGGGAGTTCATGGAAGGACAACAGGTACTATTGTTCAATTCCCGTCTCAAACTCTTTCCAGGTAAACTTAAATCAAGATGGACGGGACCATACACCATTGTCAAGGTGAGTCCTTTCGGAACAGTGGAGTTGAAATCCCCACAATCGGGTCAAACCTTTAAAGTCAATGGGCAAAGGGTAAAGCATTTTTTGCATGAAAGTGCCCACATCCCTGCCCACTCTCCACCTCGCTATGGTTAGAGAAATTCACCGCTGTTTGTAAATAATTTATTTTCTTTTTTTTGGTTTATTTTTAGTATTTTTAATTCTGCATGGTAGTTTATTTTAATGTGTGTAGGAGAAATTGCCGCTTTTTGAAGAAAAATCAAGGAAAGTACTTTGCAGTGGGGAAGGCTCAGGTCACTGCACTCCGCACTCCCCACCTGACGAATGAAAGGACCATTTTTGGGGCCCAATGCTGACAAGCTTTCACCTTTTGCTGCCATCAAGTCTACTTTTAGGCCATGGTGTCATAGTTCATCATTTCCCAAGCAAAGCTATCATTGTCCTTCCTCTCCTTCTCTCCTAAAACCGGCGGTTTCCCCCCATTTTTGAAAAGAAAACATTTCCAAAAAAACCACCTTAACCTCCTTTGCTTCCAAAATTTACCCAGCAAACTTTTTCTTCTTCATTTCTCTCTCTACGAAAAACCCACCAGCAAAACCCTTCCAAAACCCTAAAAATGGCAAGAACCAAAAGAATGAACACCAACCCCGATGCACTCACACGTGCGGCCGTCCGCCGCAGGACCGCCGAGGAACAACCACCGGAAGCCGTCACCGGTGACCTGAACGAACCGCCACCGGTCTCCGGCGAAAACCCGATCATTTCCGGTGCGGCCGACGAGGGTTCTTCAAAGCACGAAAGCCCAAAGGCTACTTCATCATCGCAAGTCTCAGACAACAGTATCACCCATTTCGAGACCGAGACACTTCTAGCCGAAGAAGAAGAGAGGCGGTTAGCAGAGGAGTTCAAACAGAAAATGGAAGCCATTAGAAAAAGAAAGGAAGAGGTCGAGAGGAGGCGTCGAGAGGAAGAAGAAAGAATCAGAAAGGAAGAAGAGGAAAAGCGAATGGGAGAAGAAAGGCTGAAGGCTGAGAAGGAAAGGATTTTTGAGAAAGAAAGGAAAAGGGCTGAGGCAGAGATTTTTGCTGAAGAAGTGGAATTTCAGAGGAAGGTTGATGATGACTATCAGGAACAATACCGCAAGCTTGGGGATAGTGTTGAAAGAGAGACAGTGAGGATGACTGCCCACAGTGGGGAGAACCTAATTCTGCGGGCCACAAGAAGGAAAGGAGTGGTCACCCGGTCTGCGGTGACCAAAGCTCTGAAACAACCGACAAAAAGGCCGGCAAAACAACCGTCAAAGAAAGGTACAAGTCTTCAGCCCTCTTTAAGTTCATCTTCTGTTGAGATTGAAACTGGGGATGACCAAGTTCAAACCAAAAACCCACATCGATCCACAGTGGGAACTGCGCATGCCCCCAGTGGGGTGCCCAGGCAGTTCACCACTCCAGAGGTGGCTGCCCACTATGAGTGCATTGCTACACAGAAACTGAAGTTAGAGAGGGGTTTCGACCCTGAGTTTGTTGAGGCCAACCCATTTGTTAAGAATAGGATTGTAGCGCAAGACTGGTCGATTTTGGCTGAAGCCAATCGACGCGTGAATGCCTCGTTAGTGCGTGAATTTTACGCCGAGGCCTCTCAAGCAAAGGATCCCACTGTGGTAGTTCGGGGTAAGCAAGTAAGCTATACTCCAGGAGCGATTAACCGGGTATTAGGAAGAAGGAGCCCGGCTGTGTGTGAGTTTGCCCAGTTTTTAAAGAAAATGACCCCGACGGACGAGGATCTTGTCTTGCGCGAAATAGCAGTCGAGGGGAAGCCGTGGAATAAAGACGGCCAGAGAAGGTGCCTAAACGCTAGCTCCCTCACTACCGAGGCCGCTGTTTGGTTCCAATTTCTCCGGGCCTCTGTGTCCCCAACATCGCACGATACCACATTGTCTATGCATAAATGTGCTTTGTTGTACTGCCTCCTCACTGGACGAAAGATCAACGTCGGAATTGTTATGCATGCGGCCATAGATCAAGCTCGAAACAGAAAGAAGGTAGTCTTGCCCCTTCCTTGCCTCGTTACGTTACTAATGATAGACGCAGGTGTACCCTCGGCGGTGGAGGATCAGTGGTTTAACTCCACGAGCAACATCAGCGCACAAACCATCCGCAAGATGGGAAGGTATGTCGCCACTCCTCCAGCTGAACAAACAGAAGATATCCCCACAGTGGGGACTGTTCACCCCACTGTGACCATTGCTGAGGAGCATGTTGTGAGAACGCCGCGTACACCACTCCATTCAACCGAGGCCGGATCATCAAGCAACCAAATGGGAGAGATTTTGGCAGCTTTGAAGAAGCTCACATACAGGATCGAGTTGCTGGAAAGTGAGCAGCGATATCAGAACCGGGCCACGCAGAAATTTTGGATGTATACAAGAGATCAGGATGAAGTGACGGGCCTGATGATGAAAGAGGCCAACCCAATGCTAGCTGCTCAGCTCCCAGATTTTCCTGAGGATATTTGCCCAACCAATGCCAGTGATGACGAGTTTGAAGAGGATGACGCCGCCAGTTCACCAGATGCCACCCCAACCTCCTGAATGGTTTGTTAAAACAATGGTTTATCTCGTTTGCTCCTAAAACAGTCTTAATTTCTGTTTATTTTATATTTTGTGCCTATGGCTAGGCTTTGACAATGTTTGCTACATATTTCTTTTTGGCATTTTAATGCATGAAAATCCTACCACTGGGTAGGTACTTTTGGGTACTAACGTATTTGTTGTTTGAATGCTTGTTTGATCTCGTTTCCATCTTAAGGTACAACTTTCGGCTTCCGACTTAAAAAGGTCCCTTTTGTAAGTACGAATCTCAACTTGATACCATGAAATGATATAGGCCATTTTTCGCATCCAAACACGATCCTTTTTGTACCCCAAACCACCACCTTTGTTCGTTATTTCTATGTCACAGTGGGGACACTGTGAGATTTTAAGTTTGAGGTGGGAACTTCCAGAGTGACTTCCAGTTTGCCCACAGTGGGGACACTGTGAAATCTAAGTTTGAGGTGGGTAAGCCATACCCACCTCCAAAAAAAAATACAAAAACAAAAGAAAATCGGAGTGTCACTAGCAAACTTGATGGTGTGCCTTTCTGGACCATCAAAGTGTTCACTCCCAGAAAAAGATGGTGTGCCCATTCTGGACCATCAGAATACCCACTCTAAAAAAAAAAAAAAAAAAAAAATAGCCATACCCAAATAAAGCCTGAAAGTGTACGTGCTTACCCTTGCAAAATACAAAACACCCACTTCTTGAAATAAAAATCTCCAAAGCGAGATTTTCGGTCCATGTTTGGAAATACTTGCCAAAAACCCTTGGGAAAATATTCAAAGCCATAAACCCGTCGAACCCAAGAAAGCCCTATTGATTAATGGAAAACAAGGGAAAGATTTCGTAAAACACAAAAGTGAAATTTTCAAGTTTGGAACCAAAGGAAGTATCGAAGGAAGGAGATCAACGCCCATTCAAGTCAAGAAGCATGTAAGTCCCTAAAAGTTCTAGTGCATTTTGTTTATTTTATTTCTTTCTTTTTATTACTTGGGGACAAGTAATGGTTTAAGTTTGAGGTTGTGATAACTCTATTTTTAGAGTTATTATTTCCATTTATTTTCCACTTTATTTTGTCAATTTTAGCCATTTCACTTCTAAAAACCCACATTCTTATTATAATTCTCGAAAATGAGCAAAAGGAGTGAACCATAGTATTTAATGA
Organism: Saussurea involucrata; assembly: GCA_033807775.1. Taxonomy (NCBI): domain Eukaryota; kingdom Viridiplantae; phylum Streptophyta; class Magnoliopsida; order Asterales; family Asteraceae; genus Saussurea; species Saussurea involucrata. The sequence continues at coordinate 12,519,515 of CM066317.1, read as the reverse complement.
ACTATTTGGTGGAATTTGGGTGTTTTTCACGTTTTATCCTGCAGTGACCACTGTTGTGCCCACTCCGGGTCCCCACTCTTCGAGCTGATCAAAAAGAAACTATTTGTTGGGATCTAATTTTCTGGAGGAGGAAGGTTCATATGGCAGAGAAATGGCTGGAGAAGTACAAGGTAGTTCTCATTGAAGATAGCATCAAGTACACCTCTTTGTACTTGGAGATTGACTTGGAGAAGGGACCATTGGATAAAAGAATTGCACAAGGAGCTGAATTCTGCCACAACTCAGCAGTCTTTACCCATTGGAAGACCCACCTCTTTTGTGTAATACCCAACTCCTTCTCCTAGTATATAAAGGAGCACTTGGGTGCCATTAAATGCATGCTTGGTTATCATCCTTGAATACTTTTAGTCTCAAATTCTCTCAACTACCACATTAGCTTTAGTCTTTTATTTACTGCAGTAACTAGCTTTAATTTTCAGTAATTTACTTTCTTAGTTTAAATTGTAGTTCGTATTACACAGTGCAGGGACGACTTCTCGTTCCCCACTGTGAGCAGTTAATTCAAGTCACTTTCAGTTTTATTATGTGCAAATCTTCATCTTTTGTTTTCTTTACTTCGGAAATGCTAGGCTAAACATCCTTTGGGATGTAGGAAAGAGAAGTACCTGGATTTTATTAAAAATGCTTGAGTAATCTTTATACTTAGAATATTTGTTGTTTTGGTCATTCATTCTCGATATTTACCCAAGGATGCGAACAAGCCGATCACTTGCAAGGATCTAAAGTCTAGTTCTTAACTTAGAAATAAGTAGAACGCAGTGACACGAGCTTGAATGATGCTAGGGGATTCGAAAGAATTCTTATGACACTTACGAAAGTGAGGTCGGCATAGTGAGCTAATCTCTGCCCACTGGAGTAGTAGGCAAGCTAATTTGTGTATTAAAAACACTTAGAGTATTTGTCTCTACACATTCCATCGAGGCCTGAAAAGGTCCACTTAGAGATTACCATTGACAAAACAACAAGTACTAAGAGTATGGGATTTTTATCTAACGGTGTGAGTATTTTGTAACCGGGCTTTTCTAGCGAAAATGTCCACCACAAATACGAGGATCACTCTAAGGACCGAGTATTTGAGATAAAATTTAGGGAAAATCCAACCTACATTCCTCCTTTTTAACATTTAGTAAATCGTTGCAAGAAGCTATTTTACCAAACCAAACCAAAGTTTTATTTTCCTCTCTAGTTGAAACTTGTAAAAGGAGCTCATGAGAACCGTATTGTCTTGATTGTCCAGTCTCTGTGGATTCGATTCTGGTATTTTACCAACTATTACTTGCTGTGACGATCATAGTGGACAGTGTACACTTGCACTTCCCACTGTGGACAGTTTGCAACCCACTGCGATTAAAACACATATTTCGCTCGTAACAGTAGGCAGACCCTTTCCTCTTCTGACAAGTCTTTCATTTCTTTCCTTTTCTCTCTTGTATTTTTCCTTGTATCTTTCAGCCCGGTCAGAATTTGCAGAAGAGAGGTGTTGGCTGAACTTTTGGGAATCATTTTTGGATTTTCCCGATTTTGAGGAAAATCGGCCTGAGGAAGCAGTTATGGGTCTTTCAAGGTGTTTGCTTCTGCACTCAGAAGCAAAATGAACCTTTTTACCACAGTTAAAACACTCCTCGTTAGATTTGTCCAAAGAAGAGTGTTTGGAGAGAGAAGATGATGATTTTCTACCAGACTTAGATTTTCCAGAAGGGTGGTGAGATTTGGATTTAGAATACCCATCCAACATGGCCATTTCATCAAATAATTTGTCAACTGAAGTTTCCTCACATTCATCCTCAGTATCACTAAGATATGCCTCCGAATGGTCATTGGAATCTTCTTGACTATCATGGTCAGAGTCAGATGGGTAGGTGATTCTAGGAATACACTTAGTCTTTTTGGAAGAGTCACTTAGGAGAGCTAGATGAGAGCTCTTTATATTTGTGATGACAGACTTCCTTTGCAGTTTAGTCTGCTCATAGTTGAAGAGAGTTCCATATAGAACAGTGAGAGGCATATGATCAAGATCCTTGGTTGTCTTTATACAAGTACAGATGTTTTCCCAAAAATCAGGAAGACAGTCCATAAACTTGCACAGGACTTCCTCATTATCATACACTCTACCTAACAGCTTTAAGTCATTAAGAAGACTGTTAAAGCAGTTATAGTAGTTGGAGAGAGATTATCCTTTCTCATAAGAAAAGAGTTCAAATTTTCTAACAAGAGCAATCTTTCTGCTCTTTTTAACTTCATTTGTACATTCGTACAAAACACACAGTGGACCACATCTCTTTGGCAGTAGAGAGATTTACCAGAGACTGGTACACTTCATCAGGAAGAGAAAGAGCAATGATGGTTCTGACTTTAGAATCAAGAGACACAAGACGTTTTTCTTCATCAGTATATTTCTTGGGATTCTTAAGAATGTAACGACCATAAGCAGCAGATTTTTCTTCATCAGAGGAATCATCAGAATCATCTTTGCCAATAACTTCCTTACCGAATTTCTTGGTTTCATAGCGAGAGCAGACTCTAGGGACTATGGGTCCCTCACTGAGAATGATTGGATATCTATTATCCACTCCTTCCATGAAAAGCATCATCCGGCTTTTCCACAAAGAAAATTTGTTGGGGTTAAACTTGGGAGGTTTGGCAATAGAGCCGTTTTTAGAAAAAATGTTTTGAGAGAGAGCTTCATTTTTGGAAGAAGAACAGCCATTGCAGATCAAGTTTATGAATTAAACTTTCTGCTCTGATACCACTTGTTAGTCCCAGATGGCTTACAAGAACAGGAACAGGTATTGTAGAAGGGGGGGGGGGGTTGAATACAATACACAAATTTTCCACTTTAATTTAATTCTATTATTGAAAATCTTTCAATCAAGAATTACACATAGAACACATAGAACAATTAGATTGTTGCGGAAAGAACAGATAAAATCTATTCTAACAATCTTCACAAAGTAATACTGAAAACTAAACAACTTCTAAAACACAAAGATTGAAAGCTATAAAGTTCAAAGAGAGAAAGGAGTAGAATATCTTGAGCACAGAGTAATCTTCAAGTCTTTCAAGAGTTTCAAGAGATATTCTGCATGGAGAGGTCTTCATCTTTATATAGTGCCAAGAGTATGCGTAGCATAGGACACTTGTCACTTTGTCATTTGAAGGATAGGTTTGGCTCTCAAAAGTTGATATGTATTTTCCAAAATGCTATAAAGGTTTGATGGAGACAATATCTAAGAATGGGAAAAAGGACAAATGAACATTTTTCTTCCATACCCAGACATTCCTTCTTTCAAGAGAAAACCTTTTAGCATGGACAAAAGGTAGGATCCTCCTATTTGAAGATCCCACCGACATGTCATGAACATGGTAGGTGAGAGTCTTCTTAGGAGTGAAGTTATGAGATGATCCCCCAACTTTGAGGATCCCACCGATGTATATTTTGACACTTGTGACTCCACTTGAAGAAAAGCACCCATCAAGACTTCTTGAGATCCCACCTATTTGAGAGCCTTCATAGGTGGGATATTGTTGGCCGACATAGAGAGAGGTCGGTGGAGAGGTGTCCGCCGATGTGTGGGAACACCATCGGTGGACAATGACTTGTAGTTGTTGATGTGGGATCTCTCACTTCCACAATGCGAGGATCTTCAATCTTGACTTTGGTTGATCTTTGACTTCACCAAACATTTGCTATCTTGTACAAGCCATTACAAAGAACCATGCTAAAATATTCTAAGTAAGATTTTAGAGGAAACATCGGTGAGTCAATTTCAAATATTCAGTGACCCAACACAACTAAATATGACAATTTTTGAGCCATTTATATTTGAATCGGGGATTGACAAGTAATTGACTGGGTGGTGGGCCGGGGATAGGCCCAACAAAAATTGGAGAAGGGATTTGATTCACCATACCCATCGGGGACTAGGGTCGGGCCAGGGATTGCATTCCCCGCTCTAACCCCGCCTTGTTGCCATGCATAGTAGCTATGGTGGTTATATGTCTGGGTGTGAGATCCCAATGGTACAAGGATCGACAGAATACACTTTTTATAAATCTTTAAGTCCAAAATAATATATTAACTCAATAATCTACAAATCAACTTAAAACGATTTAATTATCCATTTGGGAAGGGTTGTCAGATCCCATCCTACTTAAGTGAGCCCACAAATCTTACTATCCATCATTACGGAACGAATTGTCACATCAATATTTTAGAATTTCTTTAAATATCCTATTAACATGATAGACGAATGATCATGTGAGAATAAGAGTTAAGGTGATAAGGTAAGAAGGTAATAAGGGATCTAGACTCTTGATTACTTTTAATCTCACCGCACGACACCGTCCCATTAATCGCGCTATATACGGGAATTGATCTGGTACATCTTAGTTCATCTCATTTCGATGCATCCCATCTTAATGTGCACCCAATGGTGGAGATCCTCTTACTCTTCTCACCATATCTTTCATTATCACGAAAACCCAACCCTAGCATGATATATATATATATATATATATATATATAGCCTTAGGATCAATAGAGAAGTGCAAAATTTTAGAGAAATAGAGAAGTGATCTTGGCCATTTATTCGGTCAAGATCGGTTATAATTGGTCAAAAGTTGCGGCTTTGACTGGTCAAAAGTTGCGGCTGTTCCAAAAATAGAAGGCAATTTCGTAACTTTTACAAAAAACTAATTAACTATAGGTTCATATATGAATCAGTTGAACCAATTAACTGATTCAAATATAAAACTTTGTGTTCATATATGAACCTTTGTGATTCATATATAAATTTTTTTAACTAATTCATATATGGACCTTTGTGTTCATATATGAACCTTTGTGATTCATATATGAAATTTTTTTAACTACTGATCTGAACAAATTAACTGATTCATATATGAATCACAAAGGTTCATATATGAATCACAAATGTTCATATATGAATTAGTTAAAAATAGTTTATATGTGAATTACAAAGGTTCATATATGAACACAAAGGTTCATATATGAATCACACAGATTCATATATAAACTCGTCACGCGTATTTTTTACGAAACTACCCATCTATCTTGTGCAGACCACGCGAGGATTTATCCGCTGCTTCTCGGTCAAAGCCGCCGATCTTGACCGAATAAATGGCCAAGATCACTTCTCTATTTCTCTAAAATTTTGCAATTCTATATATATATATATATATATATATAGACGGGTTCAAACGAGGAGCGTACCAATTTAAGAGAACGTGAGGAGCAATTGACAGTTATGAATCACATGTGATTGGCAGTTGTGGATCACATGTGATTCACAACTGATCTGGAGGAGCAATTGACAGTTATGAATCACATATGATTAACAGTTGTGAATCATTAATGATCCGCGACTTGCCACCTCGCGCCACGCCTCGCGCCACTTTTGCGCGAATTTTTGAGTTAAATCCGATTTTTTAGGGTTGTAAATCATATGTGATCAGAAGCATGGGAGTGCTCCTCACGTTCTCTTAAATTGATGCGCTCCTCGTTTGAACCTTCATCTATATATATATATATATATATATATATATATATATATATATGGTGCGTTTCATTTACAAACCAAATAGATTGTACAAACTTTGCAAACCACTATATTAGGAAACAACTGATATATTTATGGTAATTATTATGATTCATTAAAAATGATTGTGATATATATGAAAGATGATAACGTTCATTAATTATGATCATGACTTTAGATTAGGAAACATAATAAAATCAGATATTGATTAGAGTTGATGAACGGCTAAGATTGGTTTGCAGGGTTTGTACAATCTATTTGGTTTGTAACGGAAACGGCCCCTATATATATATATATATATAGGGTACAAATCAAATACAAACCATGTATTTGTTGCATCCCTTACAAACCAATTTGCATATATGCATTATCTCATATGAATGTATGTCCATTATATGTATATTTTTGCACGTGTGCATATGCACAATGGTTCTGCACATATGCACACTGTGGTTTGTAATGTGTGTAACAAATGCAAGGTTTGCATTTTACGGAGTCTCTCTCTCTCTATATATATATATATATATATAATTGTTTATTCCTACATTCTCAATCTCTTTTTATCTTTCATCTTTCTAATTTGAACATTTCCATATATATAACGGTATAACCAGTCAATTTGTGGTTTCATTACAAAATACCCATTGTGTTTTGATCAAAAAATTTAAGAACAAAATTTCAACATTTTACATGTACATGATTGGTGTACTAAGATAACACGTGTATTATCTGGGAATATATATTCCACCTTACATTTGTTGCACACCTTACAAACCACAGTCTGCATATGTGCACAACCAGTCAGCATATGTGAACAATGCGCATATACATATGCATATACATATGTGCAGGAATATACATATAATGGACATACATTCATATGGGATAATGTATATATGCATCTCAGATTTTGCATATATGCACATTGGTTTGTAAGGGGTGCAACAAAAATACATGGTTTGTATTTGATTTGTACTATATATATACACACATACGATAAAATTCAGATACCGATCTTTGATTCGATGGATATCAAGTATTTGTTCAAAGCTAAATTGAATATGTCTAAATTCGATTCATGCCTACCCCTACTTTCCATAAAACAACTCCATCAAATATCACGGGTCCAAAAGCGGAAAAAATTGGCAGAATCAAAAGCAACCTAAATCTTCTTTCATGTTGTACAAAATTTCCCAAAGAAGAAGACCATAATCCTACATTATTATTCGTATGTTTCATACAATTCATGTTTTAAATAACAAAAAGTATTGAAAAACACTAAAAGGTCCATATCAATCGGTTTCTCTATTGCTTATCTTTCTTAGGTTGTTATTAAAAAGTCAGGACAAGATTCTTTGCATAAGGCATCAAAACTGTTTGTTTAACTGGATTTAACCCCATAAATAAAGCGTGTTAAATATGACTTACCCGTTTATAAAAAAACTAGAGTAAATTACACTTTTGGTCCCTGTGGTTACCACCTACTATCAAGAGTAGTCCCTATTTCAAACTAATTACAATTATAGTCATTGTGGTATCCATTCCATTTCAATGTTAGTCCTTATTGATTCCTTATTGACTTTAACCATTTATGTGCCGTTAAATGCTAACCCCATCCAAGGGCATAATGGTCCAATTAAACCTTAAATATGAAATTACACTTTAGCATTTTCTTTAATTTTCAATTAAATATAAAATATGTTATTGTTTCTTTAAATTTCATCTTCTCCGATGAAACCCTTCCATCTCTTGCACCATCATCATAGCCACAGTGGATCCATTCCCTAAAAACCCAAATTTGAAAACAAAAAAAACCCATATCCAAATGATAATCTGAAACCCAAATCAAAGGAATGTCATACTGGTATTTGAACCAAATGGAACCTAAACGCTAAACATAAAAACGCAAATTGGTTTGGAAAAAACCCCAAACAACAAGCAAATTGGTTTGGAAAAAACGCTAAACATAAAAACGCAACCATCGATGATGAAATCAAAAACAAACCAGGAGAGTGGGACGAATCACAGGGATGATTCACAATGAAATAAAAAACAAACCCAGAACAAACCAACTAGAGAACAAACCCAAATCGGGAGGTAAAGGGGTATTCACCGGAGGGGTAAGGATTGACAAACCTTTCCGGTCATCTTCTCCAGCTAGCAAATCCGAACCAGAAAAAAACACAAGATCCAAAATTAAAAACCGTGATTCTAAAACAACCCAAGATGCTAAATAAAAACCATAAATAAAAAATAAACCAAATCCCTAAATCGTTCAAATCAACGAATCGAAGAAACCGTCAAGCCCATATGAGCAGAAAAGGTGAACCAGATCTTCCAAGCCAGACGTTCGAAGAAATTGGTTGTCGAGGGAGGTGGTCGACCATCAGGTACGATTGCAAGAAATAGAAGACACCGGAAGGAACATCATTTATCCATCCACGATAGGCGTACGAGAAGACACTGAAAGGTACGATAGCATTTTTCCATATTTGGGAGACGGGGCAGAGGGCCAGACGAGAAGACGCCGGAGTTCATGGAAAGCGAAGAAAGGGAGATGGGTCTCAGATCTAGGTATCGTCGGTAAAGGGAGAACGAACCCAAATCCTGGATATGAGACCTTCGATGCAGATCTTCAAACCAGGGTAGACATCTGGTGATTTAACTTCGATCCAACAGCTTTAGCAAGAAGTAAAGATCTTCCTGTTCGTCAACAAATTTAGGATCAAGAGACGATGTTTGAAGTGAAAAACGAAAATCATCATCCAAATTCCAAACCTGAGATGAAAATAGGATTTGGTTGATTCTATTGAGATTTGGTTAAACCTAACTCCTTAAGGTGAGGCGTGGCATGAGATGTGAACAGAAGATTAGGATCATCATAAAAGAAATAAAAATAAAAAATAAAATGCTCTTGAGTTATATATTATATATAATATATTCTTATTTGTTAAGGAAAAAATAAAAGAAAAATATAGAAGACAAAATTTCCCCTGTGTTAAACGGACGCTTTTAACGGCAGCTAGTCAGAGGGACCATAAGTGAAGCAAAATGGTAACCACAGTGACCAAAACTGTAATTAATTTAAAAGAGGGACTAGAGTTGATAGTAAGTGTTAACCACAGGGACCAAAAGTGTAATTTACTCAAAAAACTACATATATTCTGTATTTATCACAATATATCTTTTAATTAAAGAGTAATAATAATAATTGGGAAATTAATTAAAATACCCTAAGTCAAACCAATTGTTACCAAAGTACCCCAAAAAATTATTTTCTTACCGAAATGCCCTCTTTTTCCGCGATAAAATCCCGCGATCGCGGGCAGGGACTGAAAGTGTAAAATTTTGCAAGATTATTTACACTTTCAGTCCCCATAGCGGGCCATCGCGGGGGCCAGGGACTGAAAGTGTAAATATTTCTTGCAAAAAATTTCACAATTGGTCCCTGACCGCGATCGCGGGATCCTATCGCGGAAAAAGAGGGCATTTCGGTAAGAAAATAATTTTTTGGGGTACTTTGGTAACAGTTGGTCAAACTTAGGGTATTTTAATTAATTTCCCATAATAATTAATACAACTTAAAAACTATTAGCAGTAAACCGGTGATTATGAAAACTCTTTAGTACTCTTTTACGTTTTAATCTTATTTGAAATGCAGTTCATAAAATACCAGCAAGATGAACCAATATTGATTGATTTTAATACAATTTTATTCCTTAAAATAATTAAGGGATTAAAATATTATTTAAGATTTCTTTGGACACAAAAGTCAAAGTTTTGTGGTTGGTAAGTTTCCACCCTGAACAAACAACCAAATTACCATTAATTTCAAAACTTTCATTCCCCCAAAACCAAGGTTGTGACATTTTCCAATGTTTGATAGACGTAGTAGTGGTGGATCCAGAAATATTTTTTTAATGGGGGCATTTTTAATATAGATTAAAAATCGACAAAGTCGTCCGATATGTTTTAGCTTAATTACACTGTTTCGAGGTATTTTCAAAGTTTTTTTGGTTGATTTTAAGAGATTTTTTGTCGATTTTAAGAGATTTTTTTGGTTGATTTCGAGAGTTTCTTTTCTTCGTATTTTAGTTGATTTCAAGGTTTTTTTTAGTTGATGGGGTCTCATACGAGAAATTATTGGAGGATTTATAAGAGAAATTCAAATATATATAAGTTTAATAATTAGAAAATTCACTTTTTTAACTTTTTACGGGGTCCATTCCCTCCTCTAACTTAGTAGCGAGTGTCCTGGATATGACAATAAAATATCATATATAAAAATAAAAGTTATAATGACACGATAAGAAGTGGTCTTCACTTTTAGATCATTAGAGTATCTGCAACAACTTCTCTAAAATAAAGAAGCTTACATTTTTGTTCTCCATATTGTTCTCTAAAATAGAGAAAACTAGAGAAAGCTTTAAGTTTAGAGAATTCTCTAAAACTTGCTAGATGAAGAGAGAAATTACTTTTTTATTTATTCCCACCAATAAGATTAAGTTATCATTATTTTATATAAATTATTTTAAAAAAATGTATTGAGATAATAAATTTAAATAATATTTTAATAATATAATGGATGTTGAGTTCTCTAAAATAGAGAATCTGTTAGAACTAAATTTAATTCATTTTAGAGATTTTAGCTTTTAAGTTCCTAATTTAGAAAAAGTATAAAGAATCTGTTAGAGATTTCTTAGATGAATATAAAATGGTGGGGGATGAGTCCTCCTAAAGAAAAAAATATTTTTTTTCTAAGCTTGAAAATATATATATTTTAAATATTCTATCATATTTTCTCTAGTGTTTTTACTCCTATGCCCTTGCACTTTGGACCAACGACCAACGTTTTTATTTCATACGCACTTTGGACCAACGACCAACTTTTTCTGTAGGTTCTACATCTCTATGGGTTTTACGGTCATGGTTTTGGAAGCCACTTTGTGTTCAAATACTACACCAATTTTTCAACCATAATTATTTGAGTGAATTACACCGGCTTACCCAAATTTTGGACTTGATTCATAAAGTATACTATCTACGGTGGGAATCCCTAATTTTTTGATTTACTTTCACTCATGGTTTTTTATGTTAAATATAGGAAGCCATGAGTGAAAGTAAATTAAACATAAAAGAACCATGAATGAAAGTAAATTAAAAAATTATGGATCATCACCGTAGATAATGTACTTTAGGGACCAAATCCAAAATTTGGGTAAACCACTGGTGTAATTCACTCTAATTAGGGGTGGCAAAAAGTGACTCAACCCGTCAATCTAACCTGAACTCAACCCAATAGTAGCATGTTGGGTTGAGATTTTCAACTCATTTAAGTTAAATGGGTTAACCCGTCTAACCCAATTAATAAATGGGTTGGGTTGAAATTTTCGACCTAATTTTAACTCATTTATTACTTGTTTTTAATTTATTATCATTATTTAATTATAATTAATAATCAAAAACTTAATAAAAAAACTAAATATGATTCCACTAAATGACTAAAGAGAACTCCTTCCATTCCATTATTAAATATTGAATATTCCATGCCATCATTCCAATATTTCATGTCATCGTTCAAACTCATGTTGGAGCCGGTGAAAGTGGAAGTCGAGTTACTTAGAATTTAGAGACTTATTTGTTTGACTTTATGGTTGTGTTATTGAAACTTTGAACAATTTATTACTTTATGATTGTGTTTTATTGAAACTTTGAACAATTTATTTGGTTTTGTGGTTGTGACTTGCGTATTTGTCATGGAATTATGTTTTAGTCTTTTTTTATTTTATTTAAAGTTTTAAAATTTAATGGGTCAACCCAGGTTCAACCCATTTATTAAACAGGTTGGGTTGAGAAAATCATAAACAAGTCAACCCGTTAGCAACCCATTTAAGTATCAGGTTGGGTTGGGTTGAAATTACTTAAACATGTTGGGTTGGGTTGAGGTTTTCAACCCAAATAATAAATGGGTAGAACCCGAACCCAATCCAACCTGACCTATTTACACCTCTAACTCTAATTATTTTTATACATTGTTTTACTTTTCAAAATTAATCCAACATTATTTGATTAATCATATAAAATTGATTTTTTTAATAGTTGCCAAATTAAGAATGTTTCTAAAACAAGACGGCCATCATCAATACTTTTAGAGTAAACTACAAATTTGGTCCTTAACGTTTGTTATTTTCTGTTTTTACGGTTTTAAAATTATAAGATATTCATCGTAGTTTGCAAAAATGTTTTGATTTAGTTCTTTTTTTTTTAAAACCACAATTTTTTTACATTAGATTATTCGAGGTATTTTCTTCATTTTATCACTCTTTTTTTTATCATCTAACTAAAAACAATTTTATGATTTGGTTCATGTGGTTTTTGATTGGATAAAAGACAAAAAAAATTAGTAAAAGAAAATGTCCTTTATTTAACGGATTTTTTAAACTATCACTAGAGTGAGGAACAAGATCTAGACGTTTTTGCAAATTACGACAGTTATCTTGTAATTTTCAAACCAAAAATTCAAAATAATGAATTTGACAAACCATAGGGACTCAATTTGAAGTTTACTCTATTTTTTTATAACTTCGAATTGTACTTATGCAATGCAACATCATACATCTTGATTTTAATGTTTTTTTCTTTGTCGATTTTATAATACGATTTGTGTGATTTTGAGAAAGCTATAAAGGTTTTTTTATAAATATGTTTAGTTTAATTTTTTATTATATTTTAATTTAGGTTTGATAATGATGTAATTTGTAATAGGTTTTTAAAATGTTAGTTTTTATAAAATAATAATTAAATATTATGTTAGAATTCAATGATATCCTAATTAAAGATTTTTTATGTTTAAAATAAGATATTTATCATATATTTGATTATGTTTGTTATGTATGAATTTAAACAGTCAACTTTAATAATTATATTCATGCATCATTTACTTGTAATCTTGAATTTTGAGTAATATGCATCAATAAACTATACTTGATGCATAAAAATTTGTTTTTGAAAGTTTCTGAAATTCTTTATAAATATAATATGGATACATGTTAACTAAAGATGATAAGTTGATATATATTTTTGAATGACAGAATTTTATAAAACTAACAAGAAATTATGAAAAGAAACAATTACAAAGAAGGAACAGTAAGGGAAAGATTTGCAAGCCAACTAACCCAATTAATAGACAAATTGCTACTTCTATGATTAACCAAAAGTAAGCATGGGTTATAATGTTCTCCATGATCACCGCCTTATTTGGCTTCGGGTTGCCAAAGAAAACATCCTTACAAAAATCATGTGTAGAATCACATGTGATTCATACGACTTTGACTGCGATCAGAGGTCGCCGACCAAATCACCCGCTCAACCTTGCATTGATCATGTTTCTTAATCGCATGTAATTACATTGCAAAATCAACATGATTTGGCTGTTTCATGTTCACTTATAACCATGTTTTCGTTTGATCCTCCTCCTCTCTCTCTCTCTCTATATATATATATATATATATGGACTTGAGATCATGTGAGATCGACTATGCTATTTCTGTGAGACCGTGAGACCACAAAATTAACACTAAACCTTCACAGCAAAAGACTGTGAAGGTATTGAGATGGTAAATCTTCGCAGTGTTTTTGTTGTAAATGTTAACTGTTTTTCTTTCATTCACAATAAATCACTGTAAAAGTTTAGTGTTAATTTTGTGGTCTCACTGTCTCACGAAAACAGGTTGGTCTCACGTGAACCCAACCCTATATATATATATAGGGGTGGGTTCAAAAAAAACTCAAATTCAATTGTAAACGTGAGGACAAACCACAGCCGTTGATTAATAATCCGGTGAAGATATCAGTGGCAAAAAAACGCGGTGACAATTTTGTAAATAAGTTGAAAACTCTGTCCATGGCTTAATGAATATTTAGCGCAGGGGTAAAATTGTAAAAAAAATATTCAGTCTGAATAAAAGGTAATTATTCAGACTGAATAAAGGTAATTATTTTCGTCAAATTAGAATCAGCGCCTCCTTTGTTGACTTTTTATTTTCTTTTTTAATTAAAAAACTTTTACCCCCTTAAATTTTAAAATAAATTATCTAAAAAATTACTAACATTTTAATCAAACAAATTACATCAAAAAAACGAGAATTTCGTGCTCTTCGTTATGACATCCATCATGATATAGTTTTTTTCGTTTTAACCATTTTTACGTGAAATCGTGTATATGTGTTATATTCAGAGTGAATAATACAAAATTCGGGATGCATAATATCTACATTTATTCGAACTAAGTATATAGAATTATTCAGACTGAGGCGGCAGCAGCAGCAGCAGATTCTACAAAAGATGGCAAAAACCCTTTTGTATTTAAGATTACTTTTCTTTGAATTGTCACCCAAAAAGGAGAGAGAGAGAGAGAGAGAGAGAGAGAGAGAGAGAGAGAGAGAGAGAGAGAGAGAGAGAGAGAGAGAGAGAGAGAGAGAGAGAGAGAGAGAGAGAGAGAGAGAGAGAGAGAGAGAGAGAGAGAGAGAGAGAGAGAGAGAGAGAGAGAGAGAGGGTTCGAATTAATAGGAAACGGAGCCCCCTCATGAAAAAGCATATTTAACCCCAATGCTGGATTAATCCTGCTTCCATTCCATTCTATATTCTTCTTATTTTGTTAATAAATATTTTAAATAAGCCATCACAAACACCATTAAAATATAAAAACAATTTAGATTCCCAAAAAATATATTTGAATATTTCATTTTGTAATCTTCTGTTCAAGCCCCTATGCAATTCCTATCAAACATTTTGGCCCATTTTCCAAATTATGAACATCATTCAAACTTATATATTACTTGAAAATGGAATACAATGGTAAGGTCATGTTTGGGTATGAAAACCTCATTCAAATAATCTTTCAATAAGTTATCGGAGCTTTTTTAAAGTCTTTCCAATTAAGACCCTTATGTTAGAGGAATTGAGTAATTTTTCAACATGTAACTAAAACAAAATTGAAAAAAAAATAAGAGATATATATTAAAATATATATGTAGTGTATAACTGTATATGATATATATTAAAATATATAAATCCAAAAAAATTCAAGATTGGGCTCATTTCGAACGTATCGAAGAGACGATTATAATGGTGTAATTTGTTAAAATTAAAACGTATTTTTTAACGTATTTTAGTTAATAAACGATTATATGTGTTAAATGTAAAATTAAAATAATGAAAGTAAAAGGTATAAAGTAAATTTAGTAAATAAGTATAGGGGTTGAAAGTGTAACATTCCAAATCAAATTACGCGGGGTGCTACAGTGTCTACGCGGATCATATTTTCAAAAATGGTCCCTGGAATTTTTCAAAAATGGTCCCTTTAAATTGAAAAGTCACAAAAAGTATCCCATCGCGGGATGAGCCCGCGATCGCGGGATTCCATTTTTCAAAAATGGTCCCTGCAATTTAAAAAAGTGTCAGAAATGGTCCCTGACCCGCGATCGCGGAAAAAATGGGTATTTTTGCAAAGTGGGAGAGATTTGTGGTATTTTGGTAACACTTGGTCAAACTTGGGGTATTTTAATTAATTTCCCAAAAATATATAGGCATGTCCTTTTTGGTCATTTTACATGTATAAGCTAAGCCAAACACTTTTTAAAAAATAACTTATTGACTTTTTCTACCACAAAAGCTAATCCAAACACTTTTTTAAAAACTCCTTTTTCAAAAGCAATAAGTCAATAAGCGCTTTTGGACTCAAAAAACACTCCCAAACACCCCCCTTAATATAATAAGTTAGAATAAGTGAAAAAATAAGATTTTTATAAAAATGTGTATCGAAAGACGAAAATGGTTTGAGAACTTGTTTTTCCGGACACGTTGACTAGTATGCGTTTTTACATTCCTACCTTAAAGTTTCTGGAAGCATTATTCTAATTACAGAAACACCTCCTTATCATCTGCTAAAAGTCAAAACAAGTCCCTATATTTTTAGCTAATGCTAGAGAAACCTATTTTACATACTAAATTTGTCATAATAGATGGAAAAGGAAAAGGAAAAACAAATAATAAATGAGCTTGAAATATGTCAAAAATGAAACAATGGAATTTGTTGTGACATTTGAAAACCATTGTTTTACAATTTTTTTAGGTGAAAAGAATATTATACATTAAAAGAGTAAGATTAAAAAAAACTTATATGATAAATAAGTGGCATAAATATATTGATAAAACCAAATCAAATTAAACATTCTTAGTATATCTTATTTGGGAATAGAATATGAGGAACATATAAATATGCAGACATTTTTCTACCATACAGACCAACTTTGGTCAGGCCTCTAGATTGAAAAAAAAAGTTTGTAAAAATGCACAAGAATATGTTTTTTAATCAAACCAGTGTGTGTCGAAGTGAAGAACACAAAAGCAGTAAAACAATGTAGCTTGCATTTCAGTTTGCAATAACATTGGGTCATAGTTAGCCATCATATACACAAGGTACTCCTAACAGCAATCGAATAATAGAAGTTTTTTCCTTTTAGTTACTTGCCTTACAATACAATTACAGATGAGAACAAACGAGGGTAAATGAAACATTTTTATGTGAATATGTTATTAAGTGGTAGAGAAGAATTCAACGACGGACCCAATATTTTTTTTGCTGAGTGAGTGTACTTTTAAGATGAATTAAAGTCATCTTAAAATCTGTTAGGACACAAAATGTCCAATTATAAGATAGTTTTGTAAAGGGGTATTAATTGTAATATGGGCTTGGGCTTAATAGTGTAACAATTGGGTATATAATGTTTAGTGTGTGTAACTAGGGTTTGTGAGAGTTAGCCATTGCAATGTAGCCTCCTTGGTGTAGTGTGTGTTCTAGACTCTCTAGGTTGCTTTCATCTTGAATAATACACCACTTTGATTATCTATCTTCTTGCTACTATCTACATCAATATATGAATCGTTGTCTTGTTTAAAATGGGACTAACAAAATCATCGATGTATTTTAGCATAATTCAATCTCGAATAATTTTTTTAAATTTTTAGTTTTTTTTCTTGATTTCGATACTTATTCGGGTTTTTTTTATTTCTAGTATTCTGAAACATCTTTCAAAGTTTAACGAATTCACCTTTCATTAAGAAAAAAATCTACTTAATGCAATAAGCTAAACAGATGTACGAGACCCGCCTTGGGGCTTAATGGATCCTCCCTGTAGAAGATCATAAAGTTGGTCCAAGTGGTTTCGGACCTTTTGGTTTTAAACTTTAAAAGAAAGTGTCTATTTTGACATTTAGAAAAGTAAGAGGCACTTATATCGTGTTATTGATAGTTTAGGGGCTTATGTAAACTTTCAGTAAAAGAAAGTGACAGAGTAAAGACTGCAAGGAGTTGACCCTTAATGTTGACGCAGAAAGTAAGTCAAATAATTCTGCGTCTCCATGGATTTATGCGTTGACATTATATATATAAATTTTTCTTGTTTAGTTGCATTAATTAACAATAACGATTTTTTTTAGAGAAATTAATTAAAATACTCTATGTTTGACCGTTGACTTATTAAAATACGTAAAATTTCTCCAATTTCACGAAAATATCAAAAATATCCGTGAAAAAATGCGTGACCACGAACTTCTTTTGTGAATTGGATTTTTATCAGTAAATGATTGAATTTTTTTCCGTGAATTGGTTTGAGCTAAATAAAAAAATTTCTAAATAATTTATTTCACAGACAAACAAATTTAATGTTTAAAAATTGAGTCTCACGGATAAACAATTTTCCGTGAAATGGGTAAACAAATAATTTAATCTAAATAAAAAACAAATTGAGTATTGAGAAATACTAATGAATTCCACAATTGTTTTATACTGAGGTGGCGTTTGGTTTGCAGAATGTTTTTGGATGATATCGAATCTGTCAATAAAATTTGACTTTGAAAGAATTAGAATGGAATGTTGTCAGGTTTGACCAACTGTTTGGTTGACAAAATTGGAATGAAATCTGTTAAAGTTATTGGAATTTGTCTGTTTGGTTCACAGAATGTAGCTTTGAAATTGGAATGAATTTATTATAAATGACCAAAATACCCTTTTTGATAAGTTTTAAGTTTTTAAAACAAAAAATTCTTTAATGAAATAATCATTAAATATATTTTTTTCACTAAAAATACTTTAATAAAATAATTTTTAAATACTTTAATGCCCAAAAAAATATAATATACACAACCCAGGTAAAATATATTGTCAAACAAACAAAACTATATTTTGAAAAAATAAAAAATGTATTAAATTATATTATATAAAATTAAAGTTAAAAATATAAAATATAAAAATCAAAATAAAATCAAAATATAAAATATAAAATATAAAATAAAAACCTAAAGTATTAAATTAAATTATGTTATATTTAAGTTAAAGGGTATATTTGGAATTATGAAAATACAACATTCCATCAATTCCAATTTCATCAAAATCCTTCAGAATGAACTAAACGAAGGAATGAAATTCGACATTCCAATTCCATCAGAATCCGTGAACCAAACGCCCCCTGATGGTAAACAAATTGAGTCTCACGGACCAAATCTTGTATTTCTCAATACTACAAAAGGTGAGTCTCACGGAAAAAATTCATCATTTCAAAGAAAAAATTCATCTTCACGGACCAATAATTAGTTTCTCGGACAAAAATCCAATTCACAAAAAGAGTCTGTGATCACGCATTCTTTCACTGATATTTTGGGTATTTTCGTGAAATTGGAGGATTTTTGGGTATTTCAATAAGTCGTTGGTCAACTTGGAGCATTTTAATTAATTTTCCTTTTTTTTAACGAGTGAACCACATAATATTTTATTTCGTATAAATTTTGACCCATAATTGATACATTTTGCAAAGATTAATGAAATAGATGTATATTGTTAAGTTATATTATGGTGATATTTTATTATGTAGAAAAATATCACATTAAATTTAATAGATATTAGATTGATTGATAATTTGTTTATAAGATGAAATATGTATGAAATAAGAATAATCAAATGTTTGTTACGGTAACTGAAAAAAAAAAATCAGCTAAACATGAAGAAGTAAACGTCCGTTACACTAGTTTTATTATTAAAAGTTTTTAAACATAAAAAATATCGTACAATCAACCATACCTGGTACTGACCGACATAAAAACTATATCAAACATTGCGGAACACTTACGTATAAAATGCATATATTTCAAACAGAAACCAACACGACTAAGGGCAAACCCAATATCTTTGTTGAACGGTCCACTATTAAAGTGGATCAAAAACTCGTAAAGCCATCTTATGTGTTCTTAGTCGAATTCACAAACCGCATCAATGTCGCATCAAACCGCATCAATGTCGTTGTTAAAAAACATAGCCACCCATTGAAACGTACATACATATATATATATATCCTACCAACAAATCAACCGCGGTCTTAGCCTAACATATATCTATCGTATTTTGACCAGTTATGTTCCGTATTTAAGTGTAGAACAGATGTCGGTTTTTCCCTATGACTCCACACATTTTTCCTACACGCCATTGATAGTTACTTCCTTTCCCAATACAGTCTTTATCAAAGTTGTTGGGGTCAGACTACAATACGAGTCGTTTGGTCCTATGCCATTTTTCAAAATTTTATATCTTTTTTGTTTCATATTAGACATAACGTTTGATTTTCCCTAGAAATGTTTTTGTGGTATGTCTCTTTCACTACCCCCATAACAATAATAAGACAGAATTCTGTATAATTTTAAAAATATATATTATGTGCTTAAATATTTCAAATAATATTTGTATGGGACCCAAAATAACACTATATTTCTTTATAAGTTACAATAAAAAAATATTATAAAATATCACATCATTGACCTAACTAAATATAGTTATATATATATATATATATATATAGGTGTCCGGTTTAAGTATTTTGTAGGGTTATTAAGGACTTTTCTATATATCTTTGATCAGTTAGGCCATGCGTAGCGGCTCCCGGGTAAGGCAAGGGTTCAGCGGGCTCGGGTACGGGGTCTGCGGGTAGGGGGAGGGTTCGGGGTATCGGGTTCCCCAACCCGATGAACCCGTGCCATTTTATTTTAATTTTTAAATTTTTTTTAAAAAAAATGCCGTTGAACGGCTAGTTTGTTTAAAAAATATATTTTTTAATTTTTTTTTCAAATTAATCACACTATATATATTAATCCAAACATCTTATTTTTTCACACCGAATTCTCTCAAATTCAATACCTTCTTCCATTTCTCTCAAATTCAATACCTTCTTCCATTTCTCTCAAATTTCATCATGAATCCAAACACCACACCTACATCCCGTCGTAACCGACCGGATACACCGCAACAAGACCCGGAACTTGGCTTCCAACCGTTTTCTCAACAAGGTTATGTTCCGCAACAACCGTTTTCTCAACAAGATTATGGGCAACGGTTCCAACGATGTCGACAAATTCATCCCGGGGTTCAAAACGTACCAAACCTTCCGATGATGACGATGAAGATGTTCGGGTCGACGAGGTCGAGCAGCTTCAACGACCTATCGGGAGAAACAAGGCAAAAAAAACATCAACGAGTAATACGACCGGGTCGAATACGGACGGAAGTGTTACTCGGTTGTTGACGACCATAGGCTCGTTCAACGAGCAGATTGAGGGTACAATGGAGTACAAAATGAAAAAACTCGAACGAGATAAGTTGGAACTCGAACGAGAAAAACGATATCAACAAGACTTCGAGTTTTTCATATCCCCGCATGATCACCTTTCGGGAGACGTTTTGAGGGCTACTTTAGCGAGAAAAGAGAAAATTAGAAAATATCATAATTTTTAGTGTTTTGTATTTTGTATTTTTTAATTTTTTAATGAATGATATGACTTTTTATTTTTATTATTTATCTTATTTTTATTTATTAAAAAATATATAAATATTTTTATTTTGTTAAATAATTAAATGTATAAATAAAAGAATTAAAATGAATGAGGTGGCAAGGGTTCAAAGGGTACTGGTACTCCACTTTTAGGGTTGAAAGGGTAAGAGAGAAAAGTTGATGTGGCGTTGAGGTGGCAAGGGTTCAAAGGGTACGGGTACTCATGGTCTTAGATTTTAAAACACGTACAAAAACTGTACCAAATAATCACGGTTAAGAAAGATATATGACATAAAAACCAATGTTCTAAATGACGCGAGGCGTGGCGTGGCGGCAAGGCAAAACCTCAAGCCTTAGAAGTCACGGCGAGGCCATGACATTTATCAAGGCGTGACTTATGACGGCAAATCACTATATCATATATAATATTATATATAAAAACATATGGTTTTTACGATTAATCGACGAGTCAATGATAATATACAAGTTAATTAGGTTATATATTAAAAACTACCAATAAGGTATTAAAAACGTAAAAAAAAATCAAATATCGCGTTATAAAAGACCGCACATTAGACCATGGCGTGCGCGTGCCACATGCATAACGTGGCGTGAGACACAAGCCTTGAGTCACGGCGCGCCATGGCGGCTGTCGCGGCGAGCCTTTTATAACAGTGATAAAAACACATGTTTTACAACTATATATATATTTATACGACCATTTTAACTTATAATTCAATTGCAGTAGTATTCATGATCATTCTATCTATAAAAAACAAAGGCAATTTTTTTATAAAATTGGGTTGTTAATGGATCCAAAATAAGTCAAATTAACTTATCCAAATAATGTAACAAAAAATCAGAACGATCTAAATTAAATTGATCCTAATGTTTTTCTAACTTAAAAATATAAAGTAATTTTGTTTGAAGTTTGGAAAAACACATGAACTAATTAAATTCACGTTCCAAACCAAATTGAATTGAGAACCCGTTAAAAAAATATTTTAGAACTGAAGACCGAGCTTGTATAAAGAAAACCTAAAATCCAAAACCCCGAGTATATAGCCATAGTAGTTTGTTCGGCTTTGTGGGTCCCTCACCCCGTTAAAAAATAAAAATAATATAACCCTTAGAGCATTTCCAACAAATTCTCCAAAATGGACTAGTAAAAAGTCAAATTTAAAAAAAAATTATCTTCATTCCCAAATCCCAATGGAATAATGGATTCTCTAATTTTGGAGATCATACAATTGTATATTGTTAAAATATTCAATACAACTTATAATATATTATTTTTTCTCGAAACACCCAATTTCATTGATAGAATGAATAAAAAATTATTTATCTCTCTCATTCGGAGAAATCTTCAAATTTGAAGATTTTCATCTTCACTCTCATTACAAGGGGTTAGGATTGGGTCAGAGATAAGTCAAGTATAACCTATTTTCCAACAGGATATAATAATTTTTTTAAAAAACTCGCCGTAACAATCGTCGTGGCTCAAAACTTGTGTCATGCCATATTAAGCCTATGACACGCTAGACTCAATGCGCGATTTTTGTAACAACTAACGAGAATGTTTGATTTTCTTACTTTTTCTATGTCATATTTGTTAGTTTTTAATATGTAACTTAATTTGAATTATTTAATATTATTGACTTATTTGGTATTAGTGAAAAAGATACATTTACATATGATATAGAGATTTACTGTCATAAGACCCGCTTTGAAAACATCATGGCTTTAACGTGACTCCTAAGACTTGACTCCCCACCGTAAACACAAGCATGTTTTTTGCGACCTCGTTTGGTAACTTGCAAAGAAAACTTAGTGCAGAAGAAAAAAAATAGTTTTACAAAACATAGAGCATGCACATTTCCTTTTTTTAAGTTCTAAAAAATATGAATTGGCGATAAAATCGATCGTTTTAGTAGAGAATATATAGAAATGTAGATAACTATTTTTGGACGGAAGGAGTAATATTTATACTAGATATGTTGCATTATAATATAGTTTAGATACGTACTGTCCGCTGCTAGACACGCCCCACCCGGCCCGTTAGAAAAGCGGGCTTGGACAATCCCGAGAAAATACTTACCCGGGTATTTTCCTGGTTAAAATGTAAGGGAACAATTAATAGTGGTGGCGTCGATGAAGGGCAAGGATAGATGCCTTAGGTCGCCGGAGATACCCTATGTGACCGAGATCGAGCCTTGTGCTCGGTGGGGTATGTTGGTAGGGAAGGCCGAAGTGGTATATTTATATTTATCATAAAATATAATTTTAATAAAAATAAAAAAGAAAAAAAAGAAAAAATGTCAAAAGACTAATTTGTTTTCATGTTAACGATTTCTTTTAACAAAGTTAATCCCAAAAGAGAAAATGAAACAAATTGTGAACCACAAGGACAAAAACCGATTTTTAAACCAAGAGGATGAAAGTAGTATCTTCTAACAAATCACTGGTACAAAATGTACTTTGCTCTATAAATAATGCGTGCTTGATTTTTTTCATTTTTTTAAGAAATGGTGTTCTAGGCTATGCCTAGACTAATCACTTGGCAAATTATGACTGTAAGACATCAGCCCTGATTAAACCTCAGTGGCCACAATTGTTGTGTACGTCTGGATTAGAACCCTGGACAGATGGGATATTCCACCACATCCCCCAGGGCCTTAACCAGTACTCCACAATCCTTGTGCTTACGTGCTTGAATTTTGTTACACTAAATTTGGTAACCAATGTTGTTTGACCTCGGTGTCCCAAATTCTCATGTCCTATTTATTTCCATAGATCACATGAATACACATCGTGAGAGAGAGAGAGAGAATAAAAACGTCTAAAATATATAAAAATTTAAAGTGTCTTAATTTCATTGGTTGCAGGCTTGGCTCGAACAAGCCTGATCGGGCCTTTGAGGCTTGGCCTGAGCTCATTAAGCCTGGACTTTTTCAAAGCAGGCTCGAACCAGGCCAGGGTCAAGCTTTAGGCTTGGGCATTTTTGTGAATCAATAAGCCCACCCACATAGAGCTCAATCTTCAAAGGAATTGGGACTCCCACATTGCACACCTATCAAGTTCAAATAATTTATTGATATGAATTGGGGATTATAAATGTTGTGATTTGATTTTGAATATGCACATCAAATAAAAAAAAAGTTTTTATTTATTTATTTATAGTTTTCACGAGGCAGGCAAGAAGAACTATTTTCCTTTTCTAAAGCAAGATAACACCATCCCATCCAAAAACGTTTTTTTTTTTCCAGAAAACTTTCAAGTCCATTTACACAATCATGACATCATCATGTTACAAAGAATTGTCCAAGAAAATGCTGTGTAATCAGTCGTCTAAACTCGCCGCTTGTATTGCCATCAGAAACATATCGATCAGTAATATAAGTCGTTCAAGACACAAAACAGTGCAATTCCAATTAGTAACCTTTATTTCCACGAATCCGAGCTCGCATGTCAACCTATGACAAGCAGAGTGTTAACTTCTGAAATATATAATATGTATACGCTCCTCACTTTTGGTAAACACATGAACCCAAATACCGCTAGGCCAAAAAGTTGAGATATTTAGGTATATAACCTTAAACGAGATTTTAATTTATATCCATGACTTTCTTATGAGTATGAAGCTATTTTTTCTTTAATAGGACGGGAGGTCATGGATTTAATTAATATCTCATTTAAAGTTATATGCCTTAATTAAATGACACGTGATCCTAGACCCTGCTTCTATGTGAGATTTACCGGGTTTGTTTTGTTTGATTAAGTCAAAGTGCAACTTGATTCTTGTAAGAGGGAGGGGTATTTCTATAATTTTATGCTTGTCGCTGCATCTTTATTCTTAGGTGGCGTTTGGTTCACGGAATGTAATCTACCGGAATTGAAATCTATCAAAGGAATTGGAATGGAATTTAATCATGTTTGACCCTATGCTGTTGAAATCGCGATATCTCGGCCCTAAGATGCAATATCGGTACCAAATATCGCCAATATTTTGGTCCAAAAACCGGCCGATATATCGCTTGTAACGAGTTTTTTTAGGCTTTATTAATGAGGGCAGATGGAGTTCTGGGCTTTTTTTAGTTTTAAATAAGTATTGGGCTTTTTAATGAAGGTTTTTTTTAAGTTTTTACCTTTTTAGTAAATTAGGTTTTTTTTAATACATCGATGCTTTCTTCTTCTTCCCACTTCCCAGTTCACTTTTTCAAGAAACAAAAAGGTTGCTACTGTTCTTCTTCTGTTCACGCCAGCAGCTTCTTCGTTTCTTTCTAGCACTCCAGCATAGGGATGAGCGTTGAGCACCGTTTTCCCGAACCGAACCGGTACCGTACCGAACCCGAACCGATACCATGTATTCGGTTCCAAACATTTCTCAAAATCGGTATTCGGTACCGGGATTTTCCCGAAAAAACCCGAAACCGAACCAAAATTTTTAAAAGCAAAGTTTAAAAAAAAATTATGCTTATCATCTCCGAAATAAAGTTTATCTTGATTGTTGTTAACATTAATTATTATTGTTTCTTGATGTATATATAGAGATTAAAGAGTTGACAAACGAATAAAATGGAAAAACGAAAATCGTAAAAGAATATCGAAGATTGTTCAACTTTTGATTTGTTTTGAACTTTTTGATTGTTTGTGATTGGTTTTGAAACACATTTGAATCACTATGAAGGTATTTAGGTTTGCGATTGGTTTTGAGACGCACTTGATACATTTTAAAATTTTCGGTCCTAAGTGGTCCTAGTACCGATTTTCCCGTCCCGAAACCGAAACCGAACCGGTACTGTACCGATACATACGGTTCGGTTTTCGGTACCACTTTTTAGTTCCAAAAATTTCCGGTACCAACCGGTCCGATCCCGATCTCATCCCTACTCCAGCAGCTTTTCTTCGTTTTTTTCTTCCATTCCAGCCCACGATCAAACAGAAGAACAGCACTCCAGCAGCTTCTTCTCCCAGCCAGCACTCCATATGTTTATGTTGAACTATGTTTTTAATTAATGCATATCATGTGTTTATGGATGCATATATATATATATATATATATATATAAAATTATATATATATATAAAATTATATATATAATTATAAGAAATATTATATGAACCGATATTCTTGGACTGATATATCACCGATATCGAATATTGGTCCTTGACCGATATCGCACCAATATCCGATATTAACAGCATAGTATGACCATGTGTTTGGTTGGCATAAATTGGAATGGAATGTCAAAAGAATTTGATTTTGTCTGTTTAGTTCATTGAATATTACATTGGTGGTGGGATGGAGGCGGTGGTGGTGGCGGTGATGATGGCGACTGTGGTGGTGGTGACGGCAGCGGTGGGTGGTGGCGGCAGCGGTGACGAAAAGTGGTGTTGGCGTCGGCGGTGACTGGTGGTGGCAGCGACGGCAACAGGTCGTGATGGCAATGGCAGTGACAGGTGATGGCAGCGGCGGCGACAGGTGGTGGTGGTGGCGTGGAAGACGGTGGTGACATCCATCATGGTGAAATATAATGGAATGGAGTAATATAACGAGTATAATAATTTTTTTCTTAAAAGATAGTAGAAAGGAATTTACATTCCATCATTTGTGGAATTCGAATTCCTTACGGAGACTCAAAAGATGAACCAAACGCAGGAATGGAATTTGGTCAATGAAATTTACCATTCCAATTCCTTCAAATTCCGCCGGATTCCAATGAACCAAACGCCACCTTATTGTTCTTATATTATGTATCGATGTTCTTTAACAAACTAAATCTTTTACCCCCGACACCAGTAATTTTTCAAGCAACTCTCGGTAGCTCGTATATGCAAGTACTATGGCAATCTCTTTGTTTCACACTAAGCTAGTAGTATGTTAACGAGGGATACGTCAATGCAGTTATATTTATATTTATATCGTGGTATGAAGACTTGATTACTCATTCAAACAAAAGACCTTCATTAATCACCACAAGATGATGGCTCAAATAAAGAAATGACATACCTGGCCTCTTTTGCAATTGAAATATGTTTCTCTAAGTCCAACACATTCGCTAGAAATGACCGGGATCTTCTCTTTAGCGCACTCTCTAAAAGGTCGATTCTCAACCTGCAAAAAAACAAGTGTCTTGTTAGAGTGCGTTTGGTACACGCGCGAAAACATAACAAAAATTGGTTGTCCCACGTTTTTGTGCCACCAATTAGCATGGGACAAAAATGCAGTTTTTTTATCCCACCAAAATAGGTGGAACACAAATAAGTGAGATGGATAGTTTAGTAATTTATCAATCTGGTCCCTTCATCCTAAATTCTGTTCCACATATTTTGATGGCATTTTTGTCCGTCAGCTCCATCCTGCCCTAGTCTAATGTCACAAGCAGTCCAAACATGAAACAACAAGTTTTGGTTCTATCATATTCGACATACCAAACCCACCTTTACAAGTTTACATAACAAGTCAAAGGGGCCGTTCAGTTGGTTTTCCATCAAGTACTGTATGGATATGGTTGTCTATGTGGACTAATCCATCTGTATAGATTGGGAAGAAAGTCCCGTACTGATATGGTTGTCTGCGTGGATGAATCTATATCTATAGATTGGGAATGTTTTTTGTTTGGGAGGTTTTTTCAAAGAGGGAAGGAGCGTGTTTTTAAAATTGGGGGACATGTTTGGAAATTTTTTGGCTTTCTGCATAAAGCTCTCTCCTAAAAGCTTACTGAATAAACCATTTTCTATATCCTTAAGCCACAACAAAATAGTCCTATATAGCCGACCGATTAAGTTACGAGTCTTATTAAATTCATTAAGATACTAACAATTTAACAAACAAGCTCCAAGAGTTATTCAGATACTGATATTCCAAATCAAAAACATTGAAAACATCTAAGGTCTCATTTGATTGATCATCTTGATACTGCTTGTTCATTTGAATGTGTAAGCACCGTGATTGGTCCAAACATATACTCCAGTAGATCGAAAACCCTAGCAAATGAAAAACCTAATCACATCCGATGCGCTCTGCATCATAATTCCGCACAATTTCAGCATTTGCTAGGGTTTTCAACCTACTGGACTACTGGAGTACATATTTGAATCAATCACGGAATTTACACAATCCAAATGAACACGTCCTATGATGCGATAGGCTCCACATCGTGTGAATTCACAATAACTATTGCATTCTTTAAAACCTTCAATCTACTGAAGTACGTATTCAAATTAATCACGTAATTTAAACATCAAATCGAACATGATCATCATCACTGTTACACATATGGAGAAGACGAAAGAGAAATTAATAAGTACCTTTACACAATCGGATTCGCTGAGACACTTGACCAGTTCCATTGCCAGTCCTTTACAAGATTTCGCCATTTCTATTTTCTCACTCTGCTCCTCCGACCGCCATTGTCGCCATATTTGTGGCCTTGTTCTGCTTTCGGGTTCCGGTAAATGGTTCAAGTACTAAATCCACTAAATGGGCTTTTTAAAAAATGGTTTTGGGTTCTATTCTTGAAAACCACATTTCTACTTTTGCTAGTTTTTTATTTTGACTATTTCAAAATATATGTCTATATTTTTATTTTAGTTTATTTTAAAATAAGATTGGGTTCCGGTGAAAAGTGTTAAATTTGGTGAGAAAACGCGAGAAGTGGTAATCTACTGTTGGATGACAAATTGGAATATTAAGATGTGATGCACAGAGATAAGATGCACCAAAATGTACCGGATCAATTCTCTTTTAAGCCACAATTCATGGAAGAGTATTTGATTAAAAGTGGTCAACGGTTTAAAAATATTTCTCACCAAAAATGACACTTCTCACACGATCTCATGCCTCTTAAAATAACTGTTTATTTTTATAAAATAAATTGTCACTTTTTTATTTTACACTTAATTATTAGATGAAAAGTTTAGTTATTCTTTTTACTGGTAGGGATAAAACTGTTATTTAGTTCATTAAAAGTATAACGGTTAAATTTTTCTAAAATTATGTGTTTTTTATTGTGGACACTTAATCTATGATGAAAAGAGTATCGTGTTGATACTAACTTTTTCAAGTGAATGATAGATTTGGTTCTTGTGTTTGGTGATTGTTATGAATTTGGTCTCTTAGGGGCCGTTTACCTAATCGCTTACCCGGGTAAGTGCTTACCGGTAAAATTCAACACTATCACTTACTTCTCGAGTAAGATTTTAGTCCATCAAAATGACATCGTATGCAACAATTTAGCCGGTAAATACTAACCGTGGTAAGAGCCGTCACACTCACTTACCGGGTAAAGACTCTTGACCCTTGCTTTCGACTCTCCGTCCTTGCTTCCGCTCTTACTGGGTATGATTCTTAGTCCTTGTCATATTCATCCGGTAAGCTAATGTCACTTGGTAAACACTTACTCGGGTAAGCGTTTTGTAAACGGCCCCTTAATCTTTATTTCTTACAAAATATGACTGTATGTTTAAACTTTGTTATATTTGGTCTCTCACCCTAACGATAGTGAACATCCTCCATTAAATTAAGGGTAATATAATCATTTTCTCATTTTATTTATTTTAAACATTTTGTAGCGTTTGTTCTTTTAATTGGGTATGATTTAGATAAGATTTGAGTTTTGCTTAGATAAATTTAGGGTAAATGTTCTTGAAGATGGTTAGATAGAGAAGATAAACAGTTAAAAAAGGTAAAAAAAGAATAATTAAAAAAGTGAAAATAGAGAAAAAATGAAAAAAGGACCATCTTGCCTCTAATTTAATGGAGGGTGGTAGCGGTCACGAGAGTAAGGGACCAAATCCGATAAAAAGTGCAAAAAAAACAAGTCCTATGCTAAATAAGAAAATCTAGAGATCAAATTTGTAACAACGCCGAAATACAGGGACAAAATTCATAATTTTTTTTTTATTAATAATGAAGTGATACCTATTAATGGTGTTTGGGATTGCTTATTTAAAACAACTTGTGCTTATTTTTAAAAGTGTTTCTTAACTTATGTCGTGTTAAATAGGAGTTGGGGGTAAAAATTTAATTTGGATAAATAAGTTATAAGCAGTTTCAAATAAGTTAGAATGAATTAACTCATTAAAAACAACTTATTTGTGGTGAGGCTAAGTCATAAGCACTTTTCTTTTTTTCCAATACAAACACTAAAAATAGCTTATTTACGGTGACGAAAAACAATAAGCAAATAAGTCAAAAAAATAAGCAATCCCAAGCACCCCTTAAGACAATATATATTCCCTATATTAGAAAACATATACTTCATATTTTTAAATTTTCTTATAATTCAGTTTTATAACTTGTTGTATGCATGGAGCATATTAAAATTTTCAGTTTGAATTTCTTAAGTTTTATAGATAAATATATTAAGATATAGTACAACTGTACAAGCATTGAATCCTAGTAGCACGTAAAAATACTTATAAATTTCTTAATTTTTTTCATAAGAAATCACTTTCACTTCCTATTCTTGATATATTGTACAAGTACACTACTAATGTCGTATTATAAAGCTCATCAGCTAACTATGACCATTTTTTTTAACTATCTAGTCATTAAAGAAGTTGTTTGATGTAAACCAAAGCATAAACCCGATCGTGGGCCTGGCCTTGTGGGCCGGGTCATGAGTCGAGGGGGATTAGTCTGGGTGTCCGTTTGGATCCTGAGATACCCCGGAACGTGTGTGTGTTATCTGATGTTCAAAAAAAAATAAACCATCAATTACCAGATATGCATGCTTGTGAATTCCATGTCAATTACATGGAAATGATGTATTTTAACGGTAGGGTCTGAATGGTAGGATACACACAACGGCGGACCTATATATGTCAGAGAGGGTGCGTTTGGTACCCATACATGATAGAACAGAATAGGACAGAACAGTTGTTCAGCGTTTGGTAGACAGAACAGAACAGATAACATTAGATAAAATGCAAATAAATAAAGTTTAAAGAATGAATAAAATATAAAATAGAATGTGTATTTGATGTTTTAGAAGAGAATTAGATTATATTTTGAGGTTATATTGGTAAAACATAAGTCTGTTCCACTTTGTTCCAGCTTGTTCCATGGGGTAGGGGTGGAATAAGCCTGTTCTAGCTTGTTCAACTATGTTCCTGTTTGTTCCACATAAAAGTCCTGCCAAACATGGGACAGTGATTTCTGTTTTGTTCTGTCATGTCATGTCCAGTGTATTAAACGCACCCAGAGGGTTCTCAACTTCTCATGCATCTCCTCAACTTATTTTTTTAGGAAAAAAAGGTGCATCCACTAAATCTTGAGGGTTGTTCTAGGATATTAGATTAGTTGGGAAATATCAACCAAAAACTGGAAAAAGAATCTCAAAATCAACCAAAAAATCAAAAAGTTCGTGAAATCAACCAAAGATACAGAGATGGTCCCTCGAAATTGACCAAGAAACTTAGAAATCCTCAAAATGAATCAAAAAAGACTTTAAAAATCTTTGGAAACGGTGGAATTTAAGTAAAAACACATCGAACAATTTTCTAGACCTTTCCAAACATTTGAACTTGAATCTCTGAAGAAGAAAAAAACGGATTTTAACTGACTGACATTTCCCTCTAACTTGACTTGTTAAACCAATTATTTTATGTTCAAGAATACCACTAAAAATATGGGTAAGAAATTGAACCATTCATAATAATGATTCAAGCCAACAATCATTAAACCAAAGATTATAAAATAGGGAAATTAATTAAAATACCCAAAGTTTGACTTTGACTTACCAAAATACCTATTTTTTTCAACTTTTACCAAAATACCCATTTTTTCCGCGATATATCCTGCGATCGCGGGATAGGGTATAATATGAAAATTTTGATCCCGCTATAGCGGGATGAGTCCCGCGGCACACCCACAAATTGAATTATAAAATTCAATTTTACACTTTTAACCCCTATACTTATTTACTTACTTTACTTTATACCTTTTACTTTTCAAATTTTAATTTTACACATTCATCATATTAACACATATAATCGTATTATTAACTAAAATACGTTAAAAATACGTTTTAATTTTAACAAGTTATACCATTGTACCCGTCTCTTCGATACCTTCGAAATGAGCTCAATATTGAATATTTTTGGATTTATTTATTTTATTAAATATCATATATACTACATAAAAATATTTTTAATATTTACAATTCATACCCTTATAGGTAATTATTTAATTTATGGTACATTTCTTACGTTTTCAATTTTCGTTTTACACTCTTATCGCATTAACATAATAATCATATATTAACTAATTGATTAAATCGTTTTAAATTATTCGTTTTAAAAAATACGTTTTAACATATCACATTAACATACATAATTACGTTAAAATATGTTAAGGAGTTCGATAAATATATATATATATATATATATATATATATATATAATCCAAATAATTTGACGATTTAATGAATTAGTTAATATATGATTATTATGTTAATGCGATAGGAGTGTAAAACAAAATTGAAAAAAATAAGAGATGTACCATAAATTAAATAATTAACTATAAGGGTATGAATTGTAAATATTAAAAATATTTTTATGTAGTATATATGATATATAATAAAATAAATAAATCCAAAAATATTCAATATTGAGCTCATTTCGAAGGTATCAAAGAGACGAGTACAATGGTGTAACTTGTTAAAATTAAAATGTATTTTTTAACTTTAATATGATGAAGGTGTAAAATTAAAATTAGGAAAGTAAAAGGTATAAAGTAAAGTAAGTAAATAAGTATAGGGGTTGAAAGTGTAAATAAGTATAGGGACTCATCCCGCTATGGCGGGATCAAAATTTCATATTATACCCTATCCCGCGATCGCGGGATATATCGCGGGAAAAATGGGTATTTTAGCAAAAGTTGAAAAAAATGGGTATTTTGATAAATCAAAGTCAAACTTTGAGTATTCTAATTAAATTCCCTATAAAATAAGAGGATAGATCATTTGAAAACCTCCCTTGGAATGAAAACTTTCTAAACTAAGAGCATCTCCAACAGCTTCCCCATTTTGGAGAAAATGGGGATTTTGGAACACAAATAAGCTCCAACAGCTTCCTCAAAAGTTTCCTCAAAATGGGGATAATAGGATTTTCCCCAAAAATTTCTCCAAATATGGAGAATACTCCAAATATGATTACAAGTGTTTTTCCAAATATGGGGAATCTGTTGGAGATTGGTGTAAATTTTTTTGGGGATTTTGACTTTTGCTTCCCCATTTTGAAAATTTTTTAGGGAAGCTGTTGGAGATGCTCTAATATTGACTAATATATATATATATACCATCATTTTGGTGGCAAGAATCATAGTTCACTTGGATTTGCTTTCAATATAGAAGTTATGCACCTTTTTAAAGTGGTGACTTTTCTTTCTAGAATTGGTGTTGTAGGCCATTGACATAGAGTGATGGTGTGTTGATGAAAATGATATGTTATTTGATGATGAAAGGTACTATTGTCTATTGTTATTCTTCAATACTATCATGATTGTTATGATTGGACTTTTCATCACACAATGTAATAAACAATAGATTATATCACGGTTGAGTCTTGTGATGTAACGGTGAATTTTTTTCCCAATTAGGATGATAAAAGTTTAAGTCTTTCGATTTGTACATATTTTAACCGTTAACCTATGAATCTTGTAACTAGTGATGACGTATATGTCAAGTTACTATCTAGTTCTTGATTATGTTGAAGAAACTACATCAAAATCATTTGATATCACATATATTGAAAATTAGTTTGTGAGGTAGAGTAGTACAAAATAAGAAGAATCAAAACTTACTATATTAATTGAAAACAGATAAATTAAATAAATTATATTGTAAATTTTGCTACAATTTAATATAATTTGTCCTTGGTTGAAGCTTCAAGGGTCCATCTCGTTTACTGCATGGTTGAAGAAGGTTTGGCAAGCAACTGTTTGGGCCACGAGCTACCTGATTTCGAGTAATCTCATCAACATCGTGTTTAAGAAAGAGTCACTCTTGGGTACAATTCTTTTTTCTTAGAAGCAAGTTCATGTTTTCGATTGAGTTTCAAGAAGATTGCAAAAGAGACCCATACAATAGGAGTCATGGGTCAATAATCCAATCATATTGCCTTTCTCCATGGAATCTCTTTGGTGGTTCCTTACCTTGCTTTTGCTTCGGGTCTGTGTTTTAGTTAGGGGTGAGCAAACGGGCGGTTCGGGCCGTTTTTTGGCCAACCCGATCGGGTTCGGGTGGGAGAACCGGACCCCGAAACCCGCCCAAAATGTATTTCGGGTTTCGGGTTGCGGGTTGAATCGGGTTACGGGTTGGGCGGTTCGGGTTGGGCGGGTTGGGTTTTTTCTTCTCCTTTTTTATGTCTACATAATACTTCAAATGCACCAACTCAAGCATAATACTAGTTTACACTTTACAGGCTCGAACTCGAGATCGATTAACTCGACCTCAATAATATGATTTACTACTACATGTCTACATCATAGATAAGATAGTAAGATACGATACCTGAGTTCGAGATAATTATTTTGAGAGTGAGAGATCCACACTCCACAGCGGCACAGAGCACAGAGCCGAGAATCGAGTGATCCACACTCCACAGAGCCGAGAATCGAGATGAGTTATTGAGTTATGAGAGTGAGAGATCAGAGATAGATGAGAGATCAGAGATGAGAGATGAGAGAAATCGAGAATAGAGATCAGAGATGAGACATGAGAGTCGAGAACGGAGAGGAGAACCGGACCCTAATTCATTTGATCATTTCAGTATTTGGGATTTTTGGGTTTGGGCCTTTGGGTATATGAATTAAATTCAGTAATTATTTTGGGTCAAAGGCTCAAAGCCCAAAGGTATTAATAAATCGGGTTTCGGGCGGGTTCGGCCTGGACATTTAGCCACCCGCCCCGATCCGCTACACCCGACGGAAAATTTCGGGTTCGGGCCGAGCGGTCTAACGGGTGATCGAGTTTGTCATTTTCGGTTTTTTCGGGTCTCGGGTCGGGCGGGTTTTGCTCACCCCTAGTTTTAGTCTTTCGGTTTTGTACAGTTCATTGGTTTTCAATCTTATTTTGTGTTGTTTGGTCCTTTTTAAAGTGCTCAACTGTTGCTTTTCGCCCTTTTTCTCCCCTTTCTTAACTACATCTCACAATTATTTTTATTAAAGGTTTCTACATCTACTTTGTATTGTTGTTTGTTTTAATTAATATGTTGTATTTTGTCCTTAACCTAATCATATCTTTTCATGATTGTTGGAGGTGTTTAATGTGCACCTTTTTGATGGCTATAATGTTGTGGTTCTTTGGTCCAACCATTGTGGTTATGACATGGTGGGTGGGGATGGATGGGTGGGTGAGGTCCAATCCAAACCACTTATATTTGCATATGCCCTCTTGCCATTAAAATATGGATTTTGTTTATATATATATATATATATAATATGAGGTTGGTTCAAACGAGAACGCTAATTATTTACGAGAACACGATAACGGCCGTCCATGTATAAAATCACATGTGATTTTACACTACCTGGAAATCTGGACGTGAATCACATGTGATTTTGTACAAAATCCCAAGTAGTGTAAAATCACATGTGCTTTTGTACAAATCACGTACAAAGTCCAGATAGTGTAAAATCACATGTGATTTTGTACGTGAATCACATGTGATTTTGTACCTGGACGGCCGTTCTCGTGTTCTCATAAATAGTTAGCGTTCTCGTTTGAACCTTTCTCATATATATATATATATATATATATATATATATATATATATATATATATATATATTATTCAATGAATTTATTATTCACTTATTAATTAATGGAAAGATGAATTAAATCAAAATGTAATTAACTTTGCTTTATATATTTATTGAAAAATCAAATTTCAATACTTTTTATTTAAGAAATCTTAATTAATGAATCTTTTAAATAATACTAGAAGTATACTAAAGTAATGTATCGTGTGATGCATATAGATTTTAATGTTCCGTTTTATTTTTGTCTTTGTCGATTTGATAATATGATTTTTCAGTCATATGCATCTCTTACACATTTAAATAATACTAGAAGTATACTAAACTAACGGAGATTTTCTTACTAGACCTCAGGGTCTAACCCTCATTTTTGTTTTAAAAATATGTATTCAAGGTCGTGGATCGAGTAAGAGCAAATAAGAAGGTTAAACCGCGAATAGCTTTTGGGAGGACTATGTAGTTGAAGACTATGATGTGTTTTGTAGTTACAGTATGTTATTAGTAATGATGTAATTTACTATGTAAACGTTTGTAATGATGTAATGAATGTTTATAAAGACTAGGGGACCGCACTTGTTATATAATGTATCTCTTGTTTTAACGACGTTATGCAATGTATGCTATTTGAACTATGTTTGGGAATCCGGGTCGTTACAGATCAGTCCGAAAAATCACCCAAAACTCCCAAAATGCTCTCAATTGTTTGCTACTTTTCCATAAACGAAGATTAACACTATAAAAACTCTAGAGGGATCAATACTCACTCCAAAACATTCAATTCCTCCACTAAATATCCCATGGATTATTTCCTTTCAAAGCAAGAAGTCCCCAAATATAACAAAATCTGGAAACCTCCATTGAAAGGTTGCAATTTCATCAAGAGTTCATCAGTTCACCAAGAGATTTCTTAATTCCACCCTTCCAAGTGGTTTCTTTCTAAAATAGATTGAAGGAGAAGAATGCTTTAAGAAGAACACATCTTTAACCTCCAATCTAACAACAAAACAAGGAGATGAGGGAGATGATATACCTTTACAGAAATTCCTTCACTATCCTGCTGAAACCTTCCTTCTCCAACCTCCAATTGTGACTTCTTGTGACCCTTTTCCTTCTCCCCACTTCTCAGCCGACACTATGAACAAAATGAGGGTTTAGGAGGGTTTTTCATCTAGAAACTTCTTCTTTTCACCTCCTAGACACTTAAGTTTTAAGTTTCACACTTTGGCCACTAATTTCCCATTTTATTCCAAAATCGCAAGACTAGAAAAATATGGGGTGTTACATCACCTCCCCCTTATTAGAATTCCGTCCTCGGAATTCCATTGCCGGACACATGCTGAAATAGGAGTTAACTTCTGACTTCCAACACTTACATTCCCCAAAATTTGCTTCCAACGACACGACAAAATTTGACTCCTCGAATGTTCACAATGTTTGCGAAGACACACCATACTTCTTTCCAACCCACACCCTCTACAATAAGGATTGAAACGCATCATGAACGTTCCATAACTTCAGCGAGTGTAAATGACTCATCCATTATCTCTCCAATTCTTTCTGTAACTGCCATTAATTCATTACAATGTGGCCCAACTCACATTCTTCTTGAAGCACACTACTCCACTTCCCATCTAATTACTTCCTCCGACTTGAGGTTTAAAAAAATACTCAAACCTTCCAATCCGGTTATCTTAGTTCCATTCGCTTATCCATCCATTCCTGACCAGAACCGACAACGTACAATATTCTTTGATATCGCTCCCCGACCAACTACCACATTCTCATATCGGTAGCATGTCCAGCCATACACACTTGCAATCTCTTCGCTCAAACATACTACTCACACCAAAATACTCTTTTTAAGAGAAAACGACTCCACTCGGGTCAACGCCGCAACAACCCGAATCTCTAAACGGACACTGACCACTCCCTTCATCGACATTACACAAGATCGCCCTCATATAATTACCGCATTCTCACCCCTGAATAACATCCTTATCAAAAGGAAGAACACCATCCCACCAATACAGCTTTCGCCTGGCACAATTTACGTTTTCCCAAAAAAAATCACACCGATCACACGTGCCGCTACAGTCACCAACCAACGGTCCAAACTCACAACAATCATTAAGCCATAACTCGTTTCTGTACACAATTATATTCCTCACAAAATCCACCGAATGGTTCCACTAACTAGGAACTACCACCAAAATTCGCTTACCCTACCACAAGGAGGAGTGACCAGGCTTACTCAAACTAAACCAATTAATCGAATGTTGAACGACACGCTCACGCGAAACATTCTTCCCAACAATACCGAATCTAATCCCAAGGTCTCTCGACCAGGGCACCACATTTGACCACTTGCTTCCATCCTAACTTGATACATTAAAGATGCCTCAAAAGAATGACTCGCTAACATGAGCCAACTTTTAGACCGGTCGCGCGAACTTAGCTTCCTCAACTCTTTAACCATGACATACACAACGATCCCTTCTTCTTATGCCTTACAAATAGCAGTTCCTTAATTATAGTCCGTCTTTCCAGTGTCTCACGACATCTTCTTACCGCAATCCTGTCTATACTTGATCTACCATACCGTCGTCATTTTCCCTCGTGCCTACACGGAACGCCCATCACACACCGCTACAGTCCAAAAGAACGATTTCTCTAAATTCGTCAGTAAAGACCTTTAGCCAAGTCCTCGTAAGGTACTTAGCACCAAGGACTACCACGAGCTCCTAACTTCCAACACAGTCATCCCACTCATTGCATTTCTTTACATCCACGGAATACTCCATCGCTCCTGACTAAACTTCATAACGAAGCACCAGAGCTTAACGGTTACTATATCCTCTTCGACAATCAAGTGAAGAATAAAAACTTACTCCAAAATCCAATGGGTTCGAGAAGAACAAGGGTTCTCCTTTCATCCCGTCACCAACCGCAACTCAATCTCCAGATCTCAAACCAGCATTAACGTCTACTGCCTGCAAAACCACACACTTCAATCGAGCATCCTCACTACCTTTGACTACTCCAATATTACGGCAAACCATCATTACATCTACGACTTACACGTTCCTTCGGTACCAAGCGCTACTACTTCCTCACGCTACTACCGCACCACACGACCGCCTTGCAACAAGCTAACATGATGCCTTTACACACACATAAGACATTACTTCCTTCATGCCACCCATAACACAATTTCATTTGAAGCAAAAACGTTTTCCCGACTTTGCCTTTCCCGGGTCTCGACGAATCCCATATCAAGATCATCCAATCAAAGCACACCCGCTTCGATTACACTAGTCATTTCGTTCTTAAATGGCTCAACAAACCCCAAAGGAAATTACTTATACTACCACTATCTTTCACTTCAGAAACACTCACACAAGGTGGTCCAGCGTCATGCCGGATACACACCTTTCTCTGATCCACTTCTTACATCTTTGCAAGAAAACTCAACAAGATAACTACACTATAGGTACTTCTCCAATACCAGCCTCCTGACACCTGTCCTACCAACGGTCATTGATTTCAACACCGACAATCGACATACAATTGTCCAGCCACCTCACGACAGACAAGGATTCTCGTATGGACCTACTTCTCCTAACTCCCCGAACAAATTCTCATTTCCTGCTAACTCCTAGCGATCTACATCTGCCGTGCTAAACACCTGACGCATAAACGAATCATCAAACCTCAATGGACATCACGTCCACATTGGTGATCTCCGTTCTCCCAATGCCCTCACTAGGTGTTCCTATACCATAACATTTACACAATCTCGGACGACCTCATCCGTTCACACAACGGGTTCATTCTCATGATTCAATCTCCTGACAAAACCTTCAACTTGAGACGTGCTAAACAGTCCTAAACCTCCATACCAATGGACTACATGCTGATGATTCCATTCCTTCCTGACAATCTAGGATTCCTAACATAACCCACTTCGTCCAACGCATCATAACCACCTTATACCCCACCGTTCTCACTTGGGGAAAACACAAGACCTTTCATAGTGCAAAATCTAATTACCATCCTATCTCAGTACTCAGACTCGCAGCCGATAACATTACATCAAATAACGTAACACTGCATATTACCATTCCCCCAACATAATCACTCTAATCATTTCCAATTTCACCGCAATTAAAGCTACTCTCACTTAACTAAGCAATAACTCAAACTACACTCGTACCGGCATTCCGAATTCACTACTCGAGACTCCCGGTATTCACCCACCTCCTCTAGCGGAAACACTAAGGTCATAACTCGACCACATCTTACTCGACTGACAATTCTACTCTCAACACCTTTCCTCCACCTCAATCGTAATACCCTTCCCGACCTAGCGAGTTCATAGCCTTCATGTACAATAACACAACGATTGAAATCATTTTGCGCTCTTTCAAAAACGCAATAGACACAAAATCATAAAACAAACTTGAGTATGCATGAATCAGCACCACTCAAGATGAATAGTAAAACACAACGACCGCAAGGATCGCTCACAGTTACTCTTACGATAATTCGTAACCTTGTCCATCCAAACCGATGCCGACACAACGGTTGCCTCCCATGGAACCCTTTCACATACGACTGGAAAATTTCGCACGAAATCATTTACCCAAAGTGGGTCTGTCAACTCCGACACTCGTTCAAATAATAATAACGTGTTAATACTCATGTGTTTATAAAACAAAACCTCTCAATAAAACGTTTTCAATATTTTCGTAACGAAGATTCCCTCCACAAATAAAAGTGTGAAATAATTCGTAGATTTCTAAGTTTAAAGCTTTATCGTATAGTGAAAACAAATTTGTCTTTTACCTTTAAAAAAGTACACACTTGCGAGTGTCAACTCATTTCCCAAAACAAGGAAAGTTTGTTATGCACGTACACGCCTTTAACATGAAAGAACTTGTGTAATACATTTAATGACATAATGCAAGAACTCAACATGCAATTGAAGGCTACTCGCTCTACCCAGGTCAACCGTTGTACTTATCTCAACTCGTCACTGATACCATACTATGACCAACAATCGCTTTCTTACCCTCGCTACAACTCGTTGTACAAGTGTTTCACAACCCACCTGATCGACCACTCAACATGGTTTACCAAACTGACCAGTTATCTCACTTCCTGCTCTTATGCATACCTTAAAACAACACTGATCTCCATCATTCATTAACCTTGCCACTAAACCGTTTGACTAAGGAATCCAAGACTAGATTCCCTCACTCGATCTTGAATTGAAGGTTTTCAAGATGCCAACATAATTCTCACTTCCTATCCCAGAGAGTTTACCTCTAGAAAGCTCATCAACATTCTAGACAACACTTCTTCTAGAAGTTACAAACACCACATCACAAGGGATCTCCCATGACACATCAACTATTTGCTATTAAATACAAGGTTAGAACCTTCCACATACTGCCACACTCACCACTCATCCCGACAATAGCGATTGATTACACCCATGCACCTGTAAATTCATAATAGCATTGGCCAGATGCTACCTGAATTTACCTTACATGAGGGTTCTCACTACCATTGTCAAGATAGCCTATGATTACGGTCATTCCTAATGGCTTCCTATATCTCAGTTGTGTTCCACTCTACTCCACAGTTTAAGTTTAGGCCCATCCGGTCACCTCAATCCCTTAAACTATGGCTCTGATACCATTTGTAACAACCCAATTTCCTTAAAATAATATTAAACCAAATTACAACCAAAAACAGTCCCAACACAAGAAATTTTCATAAGTTCTACTCTAAACTCGTAACAGAAACACCTTCACAACCGAGATATTATAGGAAGCCCGACGGTAGTCTACAAGTCTTCACTATCCTCTAGCTCTTCTACCACAACACGACCTTCCATCATCATCAGATGAAACTCCATACACGTCTAACACCTGAAAATGGTTTTAGTTTTTGAAAAGCGAGGGTTAGACCATGAGGTCTAGTGAATTCCCTCCCGAAAATAGTTTAATAAAGCATTTAAGAAAATATAAATGCAAACCGCCATAAAGGCCCAATTTAGAAGAGATAAATACAAACCGCCATAAAGGCCCATCAAAATGTTTCGACCAAACCACGTCACATATGGGCATTTGCACAGTGTTCGTAGACATTCTCCACCACACGGTAATTTCCACGATCGGGGCCCAAGCAGACTCCCTTCTCGCCCTCGGGGCCCAAGCAGACTCCCCATCTCCACGTACACAGGAAACGGATTCCATCTGTACCGGTAACTAATCAACTCCCAAGGGATATGATGTCCCAAGGTACCCTACTCCCACTGTGCACCCGACTCCACATATCATATCACATAATGGATAACATCACGTAAGACAAACATGCGCATCTATAACATTTTCGTAACATGCGTATATTCATAAACAGTTCCACATTATAAAGTAACGAAGCCTTTCATAGTATAAAATCATACCATCATGCTCAAACTAAGTTCAGTTATAAAAACTTTAGCAAAACATTTCATTTGCACCAAAAGAGTTAAAGGAACTCACCTGGTGCTTGGCTAAGTGACACTTTAACCGAAGCTCACTTAGTCACCAACCGAACACCTGAATTGAGGTTAAATAAGGTGATGTTAGATTCCCTAAATAAGCCCCCAAACATCCCCTATAGACTCCTAAGACAAGCCCCTAAACATCGCCTCGATTCCAGGCCCGAACGACAAACGAAACAAAACGGAGGTGCACGCAACAGGGAGTTGCGCGACTTTTCCCGCGGTTTCCAAACCGTGTGGAAAACCGCGTAGGTCCCTGTTCGAAGCCCCCTCCCCTCTGCACAATCAGATCATGTAATACCCCGGGTAAGTTCGTTAGTTAAATGTTAGTTCCGTTAAATTTATTTAACTTTATAATTGATGTTTAGGGTAAGTTTGGGTTAATTAATAAGTTAAGGGTGTTTTTGTCATTAATGACTAGCTTAAGGACTAAATTGGTAAAATATGTTGATATTACCCCTTAGAAATTCAGATATTATCACAATAACAGAAAATATCCAGCCAAAATCCAGTGTGTGTAGTGTGTGTGTTTTGAGACCAAAAGAAGAAAGCTAGGTTAAGGCATCAATTGGTGCACTTGGAAGTGATTTCAGGTATGTTTCTTTTATAATTTATGTGTGTAATTGCTATTAGGTAGTTTCTATCGAAGTAGAATAAACAATTTCATATCTGGGGTTGATTCAGTCGGTTTTTGGGCTGAAAGTATGCAAACCGACAGAGGATTCCGGATAGGATGAAGGTATCCGGGTAGTTTTGTTGGTAGTGTCCGGATAGTGTTCTAAAGGTGTCCGGACGATTCTTGCATCCGGTAAGTTCCTACTTTCATTAGGTTTCCGGACGATTTTAGATACCGGATGGAGTCCGGATCATTGTGGTTTCCGGATGACGTCCGGATTGAACATGCTGTCCGGAAAGTTAGGGCTGTCCGGATTGGTTGTGTTGTCCGGAAAGCCCTGTTGTCCGGATAGTTTGGTGTTGTCCGGATAGTTTAGCTGTTTGATCAATTTTGAGAGTTTAGATGCTTTTGGGTATCCAATAACTTGTGTCTTGTTAATTTTTGGATGGGGAATGAATGAGGACTGAATGCATTATGAACTCGACTTAAGTTCGGGTTTGGGGGTTACATTTGAGGATTTGAGTTATCTAGAGTACTTAGCTTTAGTAAGACGTGTGTGTCCTATTTGGTAAAGAGATATTTTGTGTTTAATTATTTCAGATATTGTGAATCGAAGGTGAAAGCTGAGTTCTTTGTGGAAGGAATTTTGGATAAGCAAACAAGTGAGTTTTTACTTAAAATGTTTTCTAAATGGAATACATATATGTGAATGAGTGTAATAATGTGCATATTATGTTTATATGAGTATTACACTGCATGAGTGCTAGTTGGTCGGGCTTAGGACCGGTGTATGTTGGCTGTACAGAGGGGCAGTGGTGTTGGCTGTATTTAGTACAGTGGTGTAAATTAATTAATTGGCTCGCAACCAATTAATATGGCCAAGAGAATGAGATGGAAAGATACATGATGCATGAGTCTTAGTTGGTATTCCTATGAGAATTATGTGTATGATGTTGTGCAAATGGTTTTTAACTAACGGGGATTTTCTCACTAGACCTCAAGGTCTAACCCTCATTTTTGTTTTTAAAATATGTATTCCAGGTCGTGGATCGAGTAAGAGCAAATAAGAAGGTTAAACCGCGAATAGCTTTTGGGAGGACTATGTAGTTGAAGACTATGATGTGTTTTGTAGTTACAGTATGTTATTAGTAATGATGTAATTTACTATGTAAACGTTTGTAATGATGTAATGAATGTTTGTACAGACTAGGGGACCACACTTGTTATATAATGTATCTCTTGTTTTAACGACGTTATGCAATGTATGCTATTTGAACTATGTTTGGGAATCCGGGTCGTTACAGATGGTATCAGATCCCTAGTTTAAGCGATTTAGGTATTAGTATTTGTACCTAGACTTAAACTGCATATGAAGTAGGATGTCCCTATTATTATAGAACCTTGGGGGTGTTAAATATAAAAAGGTAGAAGGAACATCATGTAAGGTAATTTCAATTTTACACCTGGCCAGTGTAATTGTGATCTTACAGGTACATGTTTGAACTGGAATACCTTGTTATAAGGGGTATGTGCTTATGTGTATATTAACCTTGTCTGAATCAACAGAATGGCAAGTGGTACTAGACAAACGAATCAGGAAGGAGGAGGAAATCCGAATAGAACAAACCCAACAGCCGGAGGAAGGGGAAGAGGTGGAGGCAGAATTGGAGGCAGAATTGGGGGTAGAATTGGGAGTGGAACTCCGCCGCGAGGTAAT
The DNA here is from genome assembly GCA_033807775.1 of Saussurea involucrata. Taxonomy (NCBI): domain Eukaryota; kingdom Viridiplantae; phylum Streptophyta; class Magnoliopsida; order Asterales; family Asteraceae; genus Saussurea; species Saussurea involucrata. Next base: position 12,475,376 of record CM066317.1, on the reverse strand, counting down.
GAATTTGTTACTAGGGACGATTTAACAGCCGAAATGGTAAGACTGCAGGCCAGTATACAAGCCATGTTTGATCGAACTCGTCATAATGAAGTTGATACACCAGATCCTGGTCAGGAAGACGAGATGCCTATTACACCTACAATCACACCAGTACTAAGAAAGTGTGACTATAAAATGTTCTTAAGTTGTAAGCCTCCAACTTACTCGGGAGATCGGGATCCAGTGAAAGCTATGAAGTGGCTGAAGGAAATAGAGGCGATGCCCTATACAGGTGGGAAGCACATATGTCTTCGGGAGGATCTGATATATATTCTACTTACAATTGGGAAGAATTCGTGATAGCTTTCAGGAAACAGTTTTGTCCTCAAGCCGCAGTTAAACAATTGGAAGGGGAGTTTATGAACTTGCAGCAAGGGAATTTGTCAGTTCGGGACTACACCGCTCGTTTCTTGGAAAAGTCTCGTTTTGCGGAATACTACGTTGCTACGGAGGCCATGAAGATTGAAAGGTTTATCTTTGGATTAAATGCAGAAGTCAGAAGTTTTGTGATTGCTAAATGTAACATCCTGAATTTTCGTTATTAGTATTTTAATGAGAAATTGGATATATTTGTATTTTGGTTTAAAACCTTGAATTATGTGGTAAATTGATAATTCAATAGGGTTAAAATACAAGGGTTTGATGTTTGATGTTATTTTGGGAAATAATAAAACTAGAAGGTGTAGTTGGTCATTTGTGGAAAGTGTGTATAGATAAATATCTGAAAATGAGATATTATCTCATTTCTTGGTCTGAGGCGGTTTAGAAGACAGAAAGCATAGAGAGAAAAGGGAGAAAGGAGAAAAGAAAGAAATCAAGGTTTTGACTTCAATTTGGTAAGGAATTGATGTTGGTTTTGAAGAGATCGGTTGTTTTACTTAGATGTTGATCGAATCTGTATTTTGGGATTGAATTGCAGAATCATAAACATCAGTTTGAAGTTCAGATTTTGTGCAGAAGTGGGTTTTACTACATAAGGTGAGTTCATTCGATTCGTTGTATAAATCAGTGTTTTTAAGTTGTATCAATTGATTGAGGACTGAATGGAATACATAGATTGAACTGATTTTACAAATTAGGTCGATTTGTGGACTTGTTGAAATAAACTGTACGTAGTCCCGGTACATGATGAAAGTCCCGGTACTTATGAGTCCCGGTGCAGTCCCGGTAGAACAAAAAGCCCCGGTAGTGGCAAGTCCCGCTAGTGGCAAGTCCCGGTAGTTGGAAGTCCCGGTACTTATGAGTTCCGGTGAAGTCCCGGTACATGTGTTGACTACCGGGAGTTAGGGGTACCGGGAGTTGGGAATACCGGGAGTTGGATAAAAAGAGTCAGTTTACAGATTTTGGTAATAGATCTTGGATATGAACTAAAGAATATAATAGTTAAGGTATCCAGAGACTTTGTATTATCTGTACTATTCTAGAAATTGGAAAGTATAGTTTCGTTAATCGTGGAAAGGTGCGATTTAAGAATTGATATATATACCTTATGTTGCTTGAACATACGTACCCTTGAAGAGTAGTATGTTAGGTTTATAGACTGCGCTAGTGTGATACTAGGCAGGAATGTGTTAAATGTGATTTGCCCATACGGTTGCTATGAGAAATCTATGTGGGATAAATAATTCGCTTATACGATTGCTATAAGGAATTTATGAGGTATAAATATGATATTCGCTTATACGATTGCTATGAGGAATTTATATTGATTAAATACCTGTATGAGTACAATTAGGTGATATGGATCCATAGGCACTAAAGTTTGGTAATCACATGGAATAGGCGTGTGGTATTTCTCGTTTAATCGTTATTCCAGTGTGTGTGGGAAATCATGGAATAGGCGTGTGGTATTTCTCGTTTAATCGTTATTCCTGATTTCTAAGGAAGAGAGTGAGGTTGACATAAGTACTTGTAATCTCTTCTTCCTTACTGATAAATGGGCGTGTGTAATCGCGATTTATTAGTGGAGAACATTGATCTTGAATCTTTGAAGATTCGTAGTGTGGCTCTGGAGTATGATATGCTGATGGAATCATTGTCAGTCATAGTCATGGGAATGGATAAAATCGTGTAATGAAATAGAGTTATACGTACGGTAAGAAAAGGAGTAACCAGGTTTGTTATAACTTGTTTACATTGATTTTTGCAAATGTTATTATTGAAACGAATGTTCTCACTAGGCGTTGGTGTAACAACCCCAATTCCCATATACACAACAAATCACATAATGTAATATAACATTGATATAGCAAACGAAACTTCACATTACAAGTACGGTCCCAAAGTCTTTTACATTACAAAATAAAGCATTCCACTACAACTTTGACTTACTATAACCATACATAACATTTAACTATGATAACACTACTACTAAACATGCCAAAATCTTCGTCATATAATCCTTCACAAAAGCCATCCCTTCTTTTACTCTAATACTTGCTCTTACTCAATCCGCCACCTGGAATACATATTTTGAAAACAGAAATGAGGGTTAGACCTAATGGTCTAGTGAGAAATCCCTGTCAATTTAGTAAACTTTTGTATCAAAACCATTTATATAACACTTTTCATATAACACCCACATACCACACGTAATTAATTACCAATCAAGACTCAAGCTTCGTACACATCTCATTTCACCTTATTCCTCCACAATTGGCCAAATTAATTGGTTGCGAGCCAACTAATCTACTGTACAACAAATACAGTAAACACACCGGTCCTATGCCCGGCCACGTATTATATTCTGATATAATACTCACGTAATTATAATATCTCAATATATCATAATTACACACATATGACATCCACATAAATGTATTCCAGTAAAAACACTTTGAATTAAAACTCACCTGTTTGATTATTACACACGCTCACAAGCTCCTTTCACAATGGTCTTATCTCTTACCACGACTCCGCAGAATCTGAAACAATTTAAGATACACATACCGCTTTACTAGCCAAACATATAAAGCCTACCAGTTCATGTTCTCAACTGTATCACTACACTTAACAACTACCGGGACTATACAGAGTACCGGGACTTCTCAGTACCAGGACTTCTCAGTACCGGGACTTCTCAGTACCGGGAGTTCGATCACCGGGATTTGATATCACCGGAAGTCGATAATATCGGGAATCCATGGTACCTGGAGTTGGCAATACCGGAAGTTCACTATACCGGAAGTCGACACTACCGGAACTCTATACTACCGGAACTCTACACTACCGGGACTCTACCGGAAGTTTTCAAGAACACAGTCGGTTTCCAATTGCCCAGAATTTGATTGAAATCCATTCTAGTCACGAAATTAAAAATTCTAAACCGATAGAAGTCTAATACTACTGATTATAAACACAAATTGTAAAGGAATTTACCTCCAAATCAATTTCAACCCAATCAATTGAAGCCCTAACCGTACGTTTCGTCACTGCTTCTTTTCGTCTCCAGACTCCCGACACACACTCTTTCTAATTTAGGATAAAACTGATGCATCTGAATATCTTAAGGTGTATATAAATTCCATAATTACCAATTAGACCTTGAACTTCTCATTAATGACCCAAACACCCTTAAACTTATAATTTACCCAAACTTACCCTGAACATCAAATATTATAGTTAAATTATTTAACGAACTCACCCGGGGTATTACAGTTGGCCTAATCGTTTCATATGATGTTTTCTTACCAGGTTCAGGCTCAGGAAAATAAAGGGTTGTGGGACGAGCGTTTTGGAATAGCAAAGGTGGAAACTAACCAATAGGAGATTCTTTTGATGGATTGCTTAGATAACTTAATTAATCTGATTGTAGTGTTATGATTAGATTAGTAGGTTATTAGAAGAACCCTGTATTTGTAAATATACTCCTGATGGTTAACCCATTTGTTATATTTATAAGTTGAAGGTTTATTGTCATAACCTGTTGTAACTTGAGGTTTAAATTGGCTCGGATTTTGGGGCGTTACAATATGGTATCAGAGCTTTAGTTTAAGCGAACTAAGTATGCTGATGAGATACTTAGACTTAAGCTGAGATGAAATAAGTTATGATTTGTGAGATATGGGTAGAAGTGCTAAGACGGGATAGTCTTAGAGTCGACGGAAATACGCGAAATTAATACTGTGACAATGGAAGGAGGATTCTCATGTATAGTATGTTCACAATTTCAATTAGCTACTGTTATTATGAATATATTGTTACACAAGCATACTTATTTCTAAATTGTTACAGTGATTAATGATCGGTAAAGTACGTTCGTATGTCTAGATTTGTGTAACCATTTCTCATGGTTATTCCCTTGTGTTTTATCAGAAGATGGTAAATACGCCGCCGTTGTCCCCAATTTCTGAAATGAATAGGACTGGGATTGACTGGACTGAAGAAAGACAGTCTGGATTAGGTGGGGTTCCTGAGACTCCGCCGGATTTTCTTTCTATCGGAGGATCACACAGCCGGATGCATGGGGTGAGTACCAGTACTGCCATCCCGAGAACACCAGAAGCAGGAATGGAGTCTCGAATGATGGAAAATATGATGCGGATGATGAACACGGCAATGGAAAGACAATCTGAAATGTTCATGAAGGTGCTTTATGATCGTACGGCAGAGGTACCACGAACAACATCAGATACTGGAATAATCCCTCCACTTCATACTCCAGTAATAGAAACTGAAAGGAGAGTAGAAAGAGGTTGCTCGTATAAGACTTTTCTAAGTTGTAAACCACCGGAGTTTGTCGGAGCTGATAATCCAGTGGCGTGTATGAACTGGATCAGAGAGATAGAACAAGCCTTTCGGGCTTGCGAATGTGATGAAAAGTCGAAGGTTAGGTTTGCTTCGCAGATGCTGAGAGGAAACGCGTTGATGTGGTGGAATGTGCTGATTGCTTCAATTGCGACTTTCGTCCTGTCTGCAATGACTTGGGAGTCATTTAAAAAGAAGCTTTTGGAAGAATACTGCAACGAAAGCGAGATGGATCGAATTGAGGAGGAATTTCGAAATCTGAAAAAAGGTACTAATACTGTTCGAAAGTATACGGAACTGTTCATGGAGAAGTTGAATCTAGTTGGGCATGTAGCTCCAACTGAGAAAGATAGAGTTAAGGCTTATCTGAAAGAACTGCCGGCGGATATGATGTCGCGAGTGCGGAGTTCTAAGGCTTCGACGTTGAGAGAAACGATCGAAGAAGCCAAAGTGATAGAAAATGTATATGCCTTGGATAAAGAAGAAAAGACCCAAGTTGGGGAGAAGCGGAAATGGGAAAGTCGATCAGAGCATTCATAGAAGTCAAGGAGCGCTGGTAAAGGTACTTCTTATGAATCACACCGTGAACCAAACTGGTGTCCAAAGTGTAAGAGCAAGCATTTCGGGCAGTGTCGGGTGATAGCATCTGAATGCTTTAAGTGTGGAAAGAGCGGGCATACTGCGAATAATTGTCCAGTGAGGGTGAATACATGTTTTGAGTGTAAGCAACCGGGTCACTTTCGTCGGGAGTGCCCAAAGCTGAAAAAGAGCGGCGATCAGAGTAAGAAACCAGTAATTCCGAAGCCAACGGGTCGAGCTTTTCAAATGACCGCTGATGAAGCTAAGGAATCAAGGGACGTTGTCTCGGGTACATTCCTTGTTAATTCTTGTCCTGCGCATATTTTGTTTGATTGTGGAGCAAATTTGTCATTTGTGTCCAAATCATTCTATCCTAAATTAGCTACGCCTGTTACTACTTTAGATGATGCTTTAGTAGTAGAGGTAGCTAATAAGGGTCAAGCTTTGGTTCGAGAAAGGCTTGATGGTTGTACTATTCTTTTAGAAGAGACGAAATTTTCGATCAACTTGTTGTTGATGGAAATTGGAGGGTTTGACATAGTTGTGGGTATGGATTGGCTGACGGCCAATCAAGCAGAAATATTTTGCGCAAAGAAATTAATCAGGATTCCGATGACCGATAAGGATGGCGTATTCATCTTCGGGGAAAAGCAAAAGGGGGAAATTCCGTTAATCTCTATTGTGAAGGCGTGGAAGTGTTTAATGAAAGGATGTATATCCTATCTGGCGTATGTCTTAGATGGAAGGTTGGAAAAGAAACAATTGGAAGATATCAAGGTGGTACGTGAGTTTCCTGATGTAACACCCTAAAAACAGGGCTAATTTAAACCTTAAAAATTCCACAAGTTATGACAATAAAACTTCAAACTTATATAACAAGAGGATCATACATCAAGGTTTTCTATAAACAATAACTTCTAAATCAAATAACCTATTAATCAAATCGTACATCATAATTAGATTAACTAGGTTATCTAATCTTCAGTCCCCAAAAGCACCAAAAGAATATCTAGATCCTCTGTTAATTCAATTCTGAGTCTTTCCAAATGCTCTCAATGCACATCCCGCTTATTTCCCGGAGCTTGTACCTGGTAAGAAAATTCAACTTGAAACATTAGGCTTTCGCCTAGTGAGAATATTCAAATCAAATTAAAATTTAACAACTAAAATATTAACAGATATATCAAACCTATTATCAACCATCTTACCGTACCAAAGCTCTTTTCAACAACAGGAATCCACCCAATTCCCATCCTTATGACTAATTCATCTAGTCGTAATAATATCAACAAGAGTTACTATAAATCATACCAGATTATAAGTAACTCCCCATCCAAAGAAATTACAGTTTCTATACCTGCTTATTTCTTAGTCCGGAAGTAGAGATTACAAATTACTTTATGCCTATCTCTGAACTTCCCTAAAAATTGAAGATCTCAAATCTTCCGTCTGAAATGGGAATTACAAACTCGATGTCTGCCTATTCCACATTTCACTTTCTCACCACCTTGAAACACTGGCCCCCAAATGGAATTTTATTTCTATATCGCGATCAACAACAAGGGCCCTCACAGATGATTCAAGATTCACTCCAACAACTAGAAATAACATCCCAATGGTCAATGGCTAGTAAACGGTTTCCATTAGATCGTACTAAATGCCCCCACGACCGGATGAATATTGCTAGCCAACGTAACACAATAACTGTGTATCATCACCCTTTCTATCGTATACTAAAGATGTACGATATATCATATATTCTATATATCTATATACAAAATATTAATTACAACAATTATCCCCATTTTTGCCAATTAGCATCGGGGATCAACATCTCAATTGTAAACCACATGATCGGACTCATAATTAAGTCTTTTCAATTCATTATAACATCGCTTTAATATCATATTTAAGTTTATAGCATGTATCAGTTTGCATAAAACAGATAATCACATCATATGAGTATTGCGCAACCAACTGTAGCGCAATGCTCAACTTTTCGCAAGCCACAGTAGCGAAAAGCTACACTTTTCGCAAGCCAAAGCTGCGAAAAGTTCAAAAGTCGCAACCCATTGTTGCGAGTTCTTCAAAACTCGCAAGCCACGCTTGCGAATTCTTCAAAACTCGCAAGCCATGCTTGCGAATTCTCCAAAACTCGCAAGCCACGCTTGCGAATTCTATCACTTTGCGCAGCCAAAACTTGCGCAAAGTGTACTGTTCATCGTCCCTCTACTGATTCAGTTCACAAGTTTGACTCATTAAACCTACCATTTCTTAATTAAACCATACTACTGAGTTTATACACAAGTATAACATATCTATAACAATTTTAATTGCTTAATTTTAATAAGAGTGAATAAACTCACCTTAATGAGAATTTCTGAACACTGATCACTTACAGCAGCTTAATCAACGGCTTAATGAGCAGTCCCAAATCAACTCCTTTCTTCTTCTTTTCTTTCTTCTTCCTTTCGTCCTTCTCTCTCTCGATTTCTATCTCTCTGTTCTATTTCTCTCGAACTCTCACTCTCTTTTTTCTCTATTCTCAGTTTACAAAACCATATACACCGTACACAATCTTAGTCCCTAATAATAGGACACCTCATCTCAAATTAATGAGTCATAAGCATGTTTCCACATTAAACCCCTAATTTCTAATAATTGACATTTTATACCCTCAAGTTTTGTTTCTCAATAAACTTCAACTTTAAACAAAATACAACTTAACCTTTTATAAATTACAATGAAATTTTCGAGGTGTTACAATACTCCCCAACTTGAAAATGATTTCGTCCTCGAAATCAAAGTCAGGTAAACAAATGAGGATATCTATCCCTCATACTCTCTTTCGACTCTAAAGTTACATTACTACATCGGTGGTGTTTCCACTGAACTTTCAACATAGCTACTTCTTTACCACGACGTAGCTTCCTAACTGATCTTTCCAAAATTGCCTCTGGTTCTTCCACACCGCGACTCTTTTCATCTACTCTCACATCAGTGAGTGAAATCACATCTTCCTCTTCGGCCAAACATTTCCGAAGATAACATACTTGGAAGGTATTATGTACCCCTCCCAATTCTGGCGGAAGATCCAAATGATATACCTGTAAACCAATCCTCTTAGAGTAATTGTTATCATCAAATCCATGTTTGACTACTTCTTAGTCTAGCATACCGTTATCATTTCTCTCTTGTTTACACGAAATATCCACCACACAGCTACAGTCCAAAAGGACAGTTTCTCTAAAAACGTCAGTTAAGATCTCTAGCCAAATCCTCGTAACACCGAGAACTGCATTCGATGTATTTCTTTTACATCTACTGAATACTCCAACACTATAGCTTAACGGTTACAATATTCTCTTCACCTAAAACCAATGGGATTGAGAAGAACAAGAGTCTTCCTTTCACCCCATCATCATCCCAACTCACTCTCCAGGTCTCAAAATAACATTAACATGTACTACCTGAAATTTCCACGTACACTGTAAATTAAGCATACTCGTTACTATTAAATATTTCAACAACCACGGCAGTCCATTATTACATCCATGACTTATACGTTTCTTCGGTATAGAATGCTATCACTTCCTCACATCTCTATCTCATCGCACAACCACAATACAACCAAGCACCAAAGTATTGAACATCAAAAGTGATAACTCTATTGAACCTGCAATATGATTACATTCTTAAGTCCAATCTTTCTATCATAGGAAGCAACTCACACAATCAAAATCACTTTGGGTAAACACCCAATACCATTCCGACATTCTGTTTCGATATTAGCCATATCACTACTCCATCTTACAAACCACATGCCCCAACAACTTTAATGACAAAGTGGTACTTTTCATCCGGAATCCCCGAAAAGACTTCCATCAGATGCTTCCTAGTTCTAACTTCATAATACATACTAGTTGACACATTTATCTTGGCAGTTGATATCAATACTCACTCGTACCTTCTCCACACATAGCCTTTCACCACAGACCAGGTTTCTCACAATCATTCATACACATATTAACCGAGTTTATTTCACTAAATATCTCCTCCCCAACTTTAGTTGAACTACCACTCTCGATTTGCTAAATAACTTGAACTTATTCGTTCATACTAGCTCCTTGTGATTCCAAACCAATACTAAAACACGGTACAATCCTTCACAAATCAACATTTTCCATACCTCACTTCATTTGTGCCTAATACTTTCTCCTTTGTAAACCATCCACATCGCAAGTAAAACACTTCTATAACACAACAGTCTTTCATAATCTTAACACTCTTACAAAGTGGTCCTTCAGCTTTTATTCTTCTGATTTAGGACTTAACAATAATTAAATCCAAAAGAATACCCAAAACATTCACATCATGCAAACTTCTATTTTAATACAATCCATGTAATCCCAACCCAAGCCTACAACGAGCTTATTAAATCGGGTCAATGCTCTTAAGACTCAACTGAGTTCAAAACCGAGCCATCTATTCCAAGGATCAATGATCATTATGCAACATACGTTCCGAGGCATAATAAATCTATGACTCCTTCATTGCTACTTTCCCAACGAAGTCAATTTATATAGGTATATGCAATTCTTATATACTTCACAATGTATATACTTCGCCAAGGTTCGTTAGTTCCTAAGGTATTAAAAACGCGAAAATTATCAAACAGTCTTTACACTTAAAACCGACACTTATTCAAATAAAATGCAGTTAAGCATATAACACAACCAAGACTCCATCTCGAGTTATTAAAACTGACAAACATTCAAAAGACTCATTTGAATATCAATCAAGCCTTTAAGGCTAAAATAAACGTTTGGTTAAACATGTGTCACGCACACGAGTACATAAACCAAAATACATTGTTACCCAATTCTTTACCTTTTTTTTAATCTCTTAATTGGCCATCGGCCCCAAAACAAAGTTTTACCACTCTTAAAAAAAACTTTACCTGGTCGGATTTACCAAAATCCCCCAACTCACATGTGCACATTTTTAAAACGTAATACCTCATAAATATTGCACATCCATAAAAATATTAAAAGCGTGTTTTTGACTACATATCTTTCGCTTGTGCAACAATAATTCGAGACTTCTTTCATTAGTGATTTATTCGTCAATCACTCAAAATCCTTAACCATGTCGTACACAATAATAATTGCTTTGCGCATACCCTTTGCATAACAGCATACCGGTACCGCTCACAGTCTGTGTCCCTGTCCGCACGGGCATACGCGGGACGCACCCAGACCGCACCCAATGACCGACGAAAGGTCTCATACACCTTACACAACTATCGACTTCAAAGTCAATACTTGACATATCGACACTTCCTTAACCTTAAGGTCTTTAACTGAACCTAATTCTTCCTCCGGACACAACCGTCCCTCGGCAACTGTATTCCTAGTCAGCGAACAATGGTACAGACTCTTATGCAACAGACACTAAAGTCCACTTTCGACTCTCACACTGTTCATCTCTCATTTTAACACAATTACCAAAACTACAAACTTTTTCCCCAGGTTTATCCAACACTTCTCCATGCTTGGAGTTCTTTCTTAGCTTAAAGCGTAATACTCTACGACCTAGCGAGTTCATAGCCTTCATGCATGACAACTTGATACATAAATCAATTCACACATTTTCTCATTTTAAATAACAACATTTGGAATAACTTGGGCACACATGACCCCAACATTTACACGATTCCAATGTACTGCACAACGATCTCGAGAATTGTTTGCATATTAAATTTCCGTAAACTCAATCTTTCTCAACCAAAACAAAGTTGTTACGACGGGAATATATTAAATAAAAATCTTTTCATACAACAATAGTTCGAAAAAGTTTTATCGACACGAATTAAGCTAGTCGGTTCTCCCACTTATTTATATGACATTATTAGATCAATACTCCTGTTGGTTATTAAATGTTTTGCTGGCCAACGGTTTCTTGCTACAAATCAACTTTTCATGTAAAGTAAGAAATATTTTGTAACAACTCCAAAATTTCGTTGTGCGACGTAAATGGGATTGCCTTTTCTTTAAATACACACTTGCACATACTAATTCAACCTTGACTAAAACTGTTATTTATGCATTTGGTTTGAAATCATGAAATTCATGTAACACACACTAGAACACCATGCATAAAACTTTACTCGCAAATGAAAGCTAATTACTCAACGAGGTCAATCGTCTTACTTACGTAACTTATCATTGACATTCTACCTCCGACCGGTGGTCGCCCTCTCGGCCTTATGACGTTTGTTATACATGCATTCCACGATTCACGTATCAACCATGTCATATGTAACAACCCAAATCCCATAACATACATCATAATACATAACATTCATACATATAATTGATTTACAACAAAAGTTACATAACAAACCAAGTACGGTCTCATTAGTCTTGACATTACAAAATATATAAAAAACTTCCTAATCAACATCCATCAAAAGCTTCCTACACTTCATCCTCTCCTGCTGATCCTTAACCTGGAAAACATATTTTTGAAAACAAAATGAGGGTTAGACCAAACGGGTCTAGTGAGTTAATCCCGGTCCTTTCCAAAAATCATTATAAAACCTTTTATGTAAATCCTTTGTATCAAAATAGTTTAGATAAACCTTTGGTAATTCTTTCGTAAAATATAAACATACCACACGTATTTAAATACCAATCCAGACTCGTGCATCGTGTACATCTCATTCACCTTATTCCTCCACAAATGGCCATATTAGTTGGTAGCAAGCCAACTAATTAATCAACAACCGGTCCACTCACCGGAACCCGGCTACCCGTCGGTCCGCACACCGGAACCCGACTACTCACCGGTCCGCACACCGGAACCCGGCTACACACCGGTCCGCACACCGGAACCCGACAACAAGTGCACTCGTGTAGTGCAAAGCTTATATAAATACAATATATATCTCATTACATCATATTGTCATTTATATACACATAATCATATTCCTACCACATAATCATCTCATATATATATACACATAATCATATTCCTACCACATAATCATCTCATATATATATACACATATATATGTATCCCAGTTCAAAAACGTTTTAAAGCAAAACTCACCTCGATCGCTTATTCATAAACACTTCCAAGCTTTTCTCCAAAAGATTCAGTCTTTCAATCCAAATCCACAGAATCTGAAACAGATTAAATACAAATATCCCCTTACCATTTGAACACGTGAACCTTAGATAAATCTACCTAACTCTCGCCCTCAAAACAACCAAACAGCTATAGCTTCCGGACAGCCCAAAGCCACCCGGACAACCCAACTTTTCCGGACAGCATCACAAACCCGGATAACATGAATTATCCGGACAACTCGACTTTTCCGGACAACACAAGGAATCCGGACACCAAAGTAATCCGGACGTCATCCGGAAAACATAAGAAAAGAGGAACTTACCCGGTCAACACCCTGTCCGGACACCTTCAGAAAGTCATCCAGACACCATCAACAAAACTACCCGGACACCTTCTACTTTATCCGGACACCACTGTCGGTTTATCCCATTTTCACCCAGAAATCGACTGAATCATTAACAGATGTGATTTTGACTATTCTACTCCGATAGGAACTATCTAAAAGTAATTACAAACATAAAATACAAAGAGACATACCTCAGATTCACTTCCAAGCATACCAATTGAAGCCTTAACCTAGTTTTTCTTCTTTTCTCCTTCTTGCTCTCTCTCAACACACACACACACACACACTAAACTGAAATCTGGATAATAACTGAGTTGTGAAATATCTGATATGCTTAAGAGATAATATCAAACATAATTACCACTTTGGTCCTTGAACTTCTCACTAATGGCCCAAACACCCTTAACTTATAATTTAACCCAATATTACCCTAAACTCCAACTTTAAAGTTAACTTTACATAACGGAAAAAGGGATTTTAACCAACGGATTTACCCGGGGTATTACAACATCTCCCCCTTAAAAGAATTCCGTCCCGGAATTCGGTTAAGCAATAAACGAGGGTAACTACTATAAATTGCTTTCAAACTCATACCACACACTATTCTCAACATTACCAAAACATCAATAATTTTAATTCAACACAAAAATTTCCGCCCCTATAAAACAACAATAATCACCAACTTATTAATACCAACTACTTAATTCGAACTTTACACACATCGTCCACAATTTACTCAACTAATCCATCCCCCATAAATAATGACAGTCTATTTTCTAATAGATCACAAAGTTAACTTGGAGTATTATCTTAACCCGTAGTTAAACTTTTCTCCATAGACTATACCCAACTCCACCGTCACTTCTCTTACCCAAAATACGTCTAAAACAAACAACACTTTCTTGCATTAATTATATCGACCACGAACCCTAGATTACAATTGATTTCCACACTTGTCACAACATCACTCTCGTACTACTACCACGTCCTATCCAAGGGTCCTTCACCCCGATCATTACATTTGACTACTTTCTTCCACTCTCTTTTCAACATAAAACACGTTTCCCCAAGGATAGCTCGCTAGGAGGTGCTCACTCTAGACCGATCCTATGAGCTAGCTTTCTTTCACCTCCAAACCAATCGTACGCACCCAATTTCAACAATTACTATACTTAACCAATATTTTCACCACACCTCATATCAGGAACTTAATCGAGTCAATCTGAAATCACACTCAATGCTCGAAACAACTATACATTTTCCATTTCTCAAACGGTAATACTCCATTCTTTAGCTAACCATCTACTTCCACTCCATTCTCTTATTCTTGAATAACACTACTACACCTCGCACATTCACTAATTATAAACTACCACCATCTTATCCACATCACCCCACACATTTAAACAATACCTTTCTTGATAGCGTCAACAATCACATTAAGTATAATCTTCACAACATACTAATCCGTCGCCTTCATGACAAGGTCAAGACTTCACACATTACCGTTACTCTCCACACATAATCGTCACGTTCTACATACTGCTATTATTCTTTACACTCAAGCCATCACACTCCACACACTAACAAATTAAAACAACAATAATTAAGCACACCCTTCTATATCTCTAACACAATTATCAAATATTTTTCTAACACAAATAATAAAATTGAAAACACAAAAGAATCGGTTTGCACCGAAGTCAGATAACACCTTAGCACGTATAGAGTTTATAGAAATATACCTGTCTTCGCCTCTATTCATACATCGAGTCCGACTTGCCACTCTGTTGATTTCAACAAGGTTAATATACACGTAAGCACATACCCAATATAACAAGATATTCCGGTTCAACATGTACTTGTAAGTTCACGCTTACACTGGCCAGGTGTAATTTGAACATACCTTACATGATGTTCCTTCTACCTTTTTATACTTAACATCCCAAGGTTCTAAATTAATAGGGACATCCTACTTCACATGCAGTTTAAGTCTAGGTATAAATCCAAATACCTAAATCCCTTAAACTAGGGCTCTGATACCATTTGTAACAACCCAAATCCCATAACATACATCATAATACATAACATTCATACATATCATTGATTTACAACAAAAGTTACATAACAAACCAAGTACGGTCTCATTAGTCTTGACATTACAAAATATATAAAAAACTTCCTAATCAACATCCATCAAAAGCTTCCTACACTTCATCCTCTCCTGCCGATCCTTAACCTGGAAAACATATTTTTGAAAACAAAATGAGGGTTAGACCAAACGGGTCTAGTGAGTTAATCCCGGTCCTTTCCAAAAATCATTATAAAACCTTTTATGTAAATCCTTTGTATCAAAATAGTTTAGATAAACCTTTGGTAATTCTTTCGTAAAATATAAACATACCACACGTATTTAAATACCAATCCAGACTCGTGCATCGTGTACATCTCATTCACCTTATTCCTCCACAAATGGCCATATTAGTTGGTAGCAAGCCAACTAATAAATCAACAACCGGTCCGCTCACCGGAACCCGGCTACCCGTCGGTCCGCACACCAGAACCCGACTACTCACCGGTCCGCACACCGGAACCCGACAACAAGTGCACTCGTGTAGTGCAAAGCTTATATAAATACAATATATATCTCATTACATCATATTGTCATTTATATACACATAATCATATTCCTACCACATAATCATCTCATATATATATACACATAATCATATTCCTACCACATAATCATCTCATATATATATAT
The DNA here is from genome assembly GCA_033807775.1 of Saussurea involucrata. NCBI lineage: Eukaryota > Viridiplantae > Streptophyta > Magnoliopsida > Asterales > Asteraceae > Saussurea > Saussurea involucrata. The sequence continues at coordinate 12,459,768 of CM066317.1, read as the reverse complement.
ATATATATATATATACACATATATATGTATCCCAGTTCAAAAACGTTTTAAAGCAAAACTCACCTCGATCGCTTATTCATAAACACTTCCAAGCTTTTCTCCAAAAGATTCAGTCTTTCAATCCAAATCCACAGAATCTGAAACAGATTAAATACAAATATCCCCTTACCATTTGAACACGTGAACCTTAGATAAATCTACCTAACTCTCGCCCTCAAAACAACCAAACAGCTATAGCTTCCGGACAGCCCAAAGCCACCCGGACAACCCAACTTTTCCGGACAGCATCACAAACCCGGATAACATGAATTATCCGGACAACTCGACTTTTCCGGACAACACAAGGAATCCGGACACCAAAGTAATCCGGACGTCATCCGGAAAACATAAGAAAAGAGGATCTTACCCGGTCAACACCCTGTCCGGACACCTTCAGAAAGTCATCCGGACACCATCAACAAAACTACCCGGACACCTTCTACTTTATCCGGACACCACTGTCGGTTTATCCCATTTTCACCCAGAAATCGACTGAATCATTAACAGATGTGATTTTGACTATTCTACTCCGATAGGAACTATCTAAAAGTAATTACAAACATAAAATACAAAGAGACATACCTCATATTCACTTTCAAGCATACCAATTGAAGCCTTAACCTAGTTTTTCTTCTTTTCTCCTTCTTGCTCTCTCTCAACACACACACACACACACACACTAAACTGAAATCTGGATAATAACTGAGTTGTGAAATATCTGATATGCTTAAGAGATAATATCAAACATAATTACCACTTTGGTCCTTGAACTTCTCACTAATGGCCCAAACACCCTTAACTTATAATTTAACCCAATCTTACCCTAAACTCCAACTTTAAAGTTAACTTTACATAACGGAAAAAGGGATTTTAACCAACGGATTTACCCGGGGTATTACATCATACTATTTTTGTCTTGATCAAACATCTCATATTCTATCTCTACACGCATCAACCACCTATTAAAGGTTACCTTGGCGGACGTTCATGAGTCCCGCCAATTTCCAGGTGGTCCTTCCAACCCCCAATCATTTACCGATCTGTCCTCCAAAGGATTTTGGTGGCATATTCACCATCGTTCTACTATAACCTAAAGGGATAACCATAGGAAATGGTTATGCACATACCCCTATACAAAACGTACTTTACCGATCGTTAGTCACTGTAACAATTTAGAAATAAGCATGCTCGCGTAACAATATATTCATAATAACAGTAGCTAATTGAAATTGTGAACTTATCATACATGAGAATCCTTGTTACCATTATCACAGTACTAATTTCACGTATTTCCGTTGACTCTAAGACTATCCCGTCTTAGTATTTCCACCCAAATCTCACAAGTCATAACTTAATTCATCTCAACTTAAGTCTAAGTATCTCATCAGCATACTTAGTTCGCTTAAACTATTGCTCTGATACCATATTGTAACACCCTAAAAACAGGGCTAATTTAAACCTTAAAAATTCCACAAGTTATGACAATAAAACTTCAAACTTATATAACAAGAGGATCATACATCAAGGTTTTCTATAAACAATAACTTCTAAATCAAATAACCTATTAATCAAATCATACATCATAATTAGATTAACTAGGTTATCTAATCTTCAGTCCCCAAAAGCACCAAAAGAATATCTAGATCCTCTGTTAATTCAATTATGAGTCTTTCCAAATGCTCTCAACGCACATCCCGCTTATTTCCCGGAGCTTGTACCTGGTAAGAAAAATCAACTTGAAACATTAGGCTTTCGCCTAGTGAGAATATTCAAATCAAATTAAAATTTAACAACTAAAATATTAACAGATATATCAAACCTGTTATCAACCATCTTACCGTACCAAAGCTCTTTTCAACAACAGGAATCCACCCAATTCCCATCCTTATGACTAATTCATCTAGTCGTAATAATATCAACAAGAGTTACTATAAATCATACCAGATTATAAGTAACTCCCCATCCAAAGAAATTACAGTTTCTATACCTGCTTATTTCTTAGTCCGGAAGTAGAGATTACAAATTACTTTATGCCTATCTCTGAACTTCCCTAAAAATTGAAGATCTCAAATCTTCCGTCTGAAATGGGAATTACAAACTCGATGTCTGCCTATTCCACATTTCACTTTCTCACCACCTTGAAACACTGGCCCCCAAATGGAATTTTATTTCTATATCGCGATCAACAACAAGGGCCCTCACAGATGATTCAAGATTCACTCCAACAACTAGAAATAACATCCCAATGGTCAATGGCTAGTAAACGGTTTCCATTAGACCGTACTAAATGCCCCCACGACCGGATGAACATTGCTAGCCAACGTAACACAATAACTGTGTATCATCACCCTTTCTATCGTATACTAAAGATGTACGATATATCATATATTCTATATATCTATATACAAAATATTAATTACAACAATTATCCCCATTTTTGCCAATTAGCATCGGGGATCAACATCTCAATTGTAAACCACATGATCGGACTCATAATTAAGTCTTTTCAATTCATTATAACATCGCTTTAATATCAGATTTAAGTTTATAGCATGTATCAGTTTGCATAAAACAGATAATCACATCATATGAGTATTGCGCAGCCAACTGTAGCGCAATGCTCAACTTTTCGCAAGCCACAGTAGCGAAAAGCTACACTTTTCGCAAGCCAAAGCTGCGAAAAGTTCAAAAGTCGCAACCCACTGTTGCGAGTTCTTCAAAACTCGTAAGCCACGCTTGCGAATTCTTCAAAACTCGCAAGCCATGCTTGCGAATTCTCCAAAACTCGCAAGCCACGCTTGCGAATTCTATCACTTTGCGCAGCCAAAACTTGCGCAAAGTGTACTGTTCATCGTCTCTCTACTGATTCAGTTCACAAGTTTGACTCATTAAACCTACCATTTCTTAATTAAACCATACTACTGAGTTTATACACAAGTATAACATATCTATAACAATTTTAATTGCTTAATTTTAATAAGAGTGAATAAACTCACCTTAATGAGAATTTCTGAACACTGATCACTTACAGCAGCTTAATCAACGGCTTAATGAGCAGTCCCAAATCAACTCCTTTCTTCTTCTTTTCTTTCTTCTTCCTTTCGTCCTTCTCTCTCTCGATTTCTATCTCTCTGTTCTATTTCTCTCGAACTCTCACTCTCTTTTTTCTCTATTCTCAGTTTACAAAACCATATACACCGTACACAATCTTAGTCCCTAATAATAGGACACCTCATCTCAAATTAATGAGTCATAAGCATGTTTCCACATTAAACCCCTAATTTCTAATAATTGACATTTTATACCCTCAAGTTTTGTTTCTCAATAAACTTCAACTTTAAACAAAATACAACTTAACCTTTTATAAATTACAATGAAATTTTCGAGGTGTTACACCTGACATATTTCCTGATGATCTTCCTGGTCTACCTACTGAAAGGCAGGTGGAGTTTAGAATTGATCTCATTCCAGGTTCGTCTTCGATAGCGCGGGCACCTTACCGTCTAGCGTCGTCTGAAATGAAAGAAATGATGACTCAACTTCAGGAGTTATTAGATAAAGGTTTTGTCAGACCGAGTTCTTCGCCTTGGGGAGCTCCGGTCCTGTTTGTTAAGAAGAAAGACGGTACTATGAGAATGTGTATAGATTACCGCGAGCTGAATAAAGTGACGATTAAGAATAAATATCCGCTTCCAAGAATCGATGATCTATTTGATCAACTTCAAGGGGCAGGATGTTTTTCTAAGATTGATTTGAGGTCATGGTATCACCAAGTGCGGGTTATGTGACACCCCAAAAATAGGGTCAACAAAAACTTCCATAAAACGGAAGAGTGATATATACAATGCCATTGCACGAGCTATTAAAAGGGAATATACATATGCCTGTTTACAAACAAGATGTAATATTGACTACTAAATGACAACCGACTAATCTAATCTCTACTATAGAAATAAGATTACAAAAGGTGTCATAATTAGTCCGGTTTGATCTTCTATCTTTGGCATCTCAAAATATACACATGCTCACAATTCCCCAACTATGCCTTCTTAAAGATGGCACCACTAGAACCTGTGACACACATTAAACAAGCAACAAGTGTTAGGCTTGGAATGTCTAGTGAGTCAACATTTAGTAAAGCATGCAGTTATTTCATATAAAGATCATCAACTTGATCATTCACAAATCGGACTCTATGGGGGAGACCCAAACACCAACCCGAGTTACATCATCTTTGAAGATACACCTTAGCGTCTACCTCCAAGGTAACGCCTCAAGGCCCGGCACATCGGGACTACCTATATGGTATAAATCCCGAAGGCGTGGATCGATACACAAACCTCCAAGGTAAGTGCCCAAGACTATATCTTCCTAATGCCTACTTAGGGACTCCTCCAATTTGTGAATACCAACAAACAACTACTCCAAGCAGTTCATAATGCCATACATTTACTTCAATAAAGACAGTCCAACTATCTCTTTAAGCATGTGATTTCTACACACAAGAAATTCTCAAATTATTCACATACGTACTAGTACCATTATGAATTTATTGTTTAGCATAAAACATACACCAAATCTGCATATTAAGTCACTTTTAACATAGTCATAATTTCTTCATTAAGACATAGCTTAATCCATTAAGCTCCAAACCCTAATATTTAGGTTTAACCAATTCCAAATGATTACCATAATAAAATATACAATTTCAAATAGAATAACATACTACATCACCTTTATCTTACCATTAAGCCCCTTTTTAATTTCCTCTTTAGAGAAATAAGAGCTTATTGGCTCAAGATATACTTCAAGGTAAACTTGTTAGAAATAATTGAAATGATAGAGTAAATTATGTATCAAGTATACTTTTGAATTCAGATTACTCACCTTAGAAGATTTGTGGTAAAATCCCAAAACCTTAGATGGAGTGGGTGGAGTTGATTCTTGAAGAGTGAGTAAACACCTTGCACTATGATGAAATTGATCACCTAAGATCCAACATAAGTGTTCATAAACACTCCCAATAACTAACACTTAATGGAAAGAAGAAAGATTAGCGAAACCCTACTTTTTTTGGAAGAAGAACTCGGCTGCCAAAGTGTTCTGATTTCATAAAATAAGCTAGAAACCCGAAACTCTCCTTTTTATACTAAAATAGGTCGGCGGCGATTGTGACATGGCGATAGTGACACTGTCACTATCGCCGGGGCACTCTCGCTCAACTCCCCCCAAACTCTCGGTACAAAACGAGCGATTGTGGCCATGCGATAGTGACACTGTCACTATCGCCCAAGGCATACTCGCTAGAAACCAACATGCCTGAAAGTTAATACTTGCGGTACATTTCCAGCGATAGTGACACGGGCACTCTCGCCGGTCACTATCGCCTAAAGGGTACCAAGTCTCATTTGATCCCCCTTTTCAGTCCTTGATCAGATTCTAACGAGGTACAAGTCATGCTATATCAATATAATACTTGAACATGCAAAAATAATTACATAAACCACCCATAACGAAATTCGGGGTGTTACAGGTTAGAAATGAAGATATTCCCAATACAGCTTTTAGAACCAGATACGGGCATTATGAGTTTCTAGTAATGCCATTCGAATTGACAAATGCTCCAGCTGTCTTCATGGATCTGATGAACCGAGTGTGTCAACCTTTCTTAGACAAGTTTGTTATCGTATTTATTGATGACATACTTGTTTATTCAAAGACTGAAGCAGATCATGAACAACACCTACGTGAAGTCTTCGAAGTTTTAAGAAGCGAGAAATTGTACGCGAAGTTTTCAAAATGTGAATTTTGGTTAAAAGAAGTACAATTTCTAGGTCACGTGATCACTTCAGAAGGAGTCAAGGTAGACCCAGCTAAGATTGAATCGATGGCAAATTGGGAGACACCTAGAAGTGCATCTGAAATAAGAAGTTTCTTGGGTTTAGCAGGTTATTACAGAAGGTTTATTAAAGATTTTTCTAAGATTGCATCTGCTTTGACTATTCTGACTAGAAAGAACGTGAAGTTTGTCTGGACGGAGAAACAAGAATCGGCTTTCAGAACTTTACGTCAAAAGTTGTGTGAGGCTCCGGTTCTTGCTTTACCAGAAGGAACAGAAGACTTAGTGGTATACAGCGATGCTTCAAAGATGGGCCTAGGGTGCGTATTGATGCAATGAGGCAAAGTGATTGCTTATGCGTCAAGACAACTTAAAGAACACGAGAAGAACTACCCGACACATGATTTGGAGTTAGCGACTGTCGTTTTTGCTTTAAAGTTGTGGAGGCACTACTTGTATGGAACCAAATGTACTCTTTTTACTGACCATAAAAGTTTGCAGCATGTTTTTGATCAAAAAGAGTTAAATATGAGACAGCGAAGATGGTTAGAATTACTTAAAGATTACGATTGTGAATTGCATTACCATCCTGGTAAAGCAAATGTCGTGGCCGATGCTTTAAGTAGGAAAGAGTATAGTGGATGTTTGAAATCGATCAATGCTAGAATCGATGTGACATCGAGTTTGATGGAAAAGATAAAAGAGGCACAAGCGGAGGCTTTACGGGAAGTAAACCTGAAAGAAGAAGTGATGGGCAAGCAACACCTTCAGTTGACTGAAGATGGTCGTGGAATAAAGTTGTTCCAAGGTCGTGTTTGGGTATCAAAGATTGGAGGAAATCGAGAGCTGATTCTCGAAGACGCTCATAGATCTAAGTATTCCATACACCCTGGGAATACGAAGATGTATCGAGATTTGAAATTGCATTATTGGTGGCCGGCTATGAAAGTAGATGTGGCCCGGAAGGTAGAAACATGTAGAACATGTTCGTTGGTGAAAGTAGAACATCAGAAACCTTACGGAAGTTTCCAATCTTTGGAAATTACGGAATGGAAGTGGGAGAAGATCACCATGGACTTTGTGACGAAGTTACCCAAGACACAAAAGGGTAACGACACAATATGGGTAATCGTGGATAGATTAACTAAGAGTGCTCATTTTCTGGCTATGAAAGAAACATCACCAATTGAGAAGTTGGCGAAGCTGTATATTGATGAGGTGGTGTCAAGACATGGTATACCGGTGTCGATTGTGTCAGATCGTGATAGTCGGTTTACCTCAAGGTTTTGGCGATCACTACAAGAGGAATTGGGTACGAAAGTTAATTTGAGCACTGGTTTTCATCTACAGACTGATGGACAGAGTGAAAGGACTATACAAACTTTGGAAGATATGCTCAAGTCATGTGTATTGGATTTTGGAGGTAACTGGGATACGCATCTACCGTTAGTAGAATTTGCGTATAATAACAGTTATCATTCCAGTATCGGAAGAGCGCCCTTCGAATCCTTGTATGGTCGAAAATGTAGAACTCCGGTATGTTGGTTAGAAGTCGGAGAGAAGCAGTTTGCTGGTCCAGAATTGGTACAACAAACAGCTGATAAGGTGAAAGAAATTCGGCAGCATATGAAAGCAACTCAGGACCGACAGAAGAGTTATGCTGACCCGAAAAGGAGACCAAAAGAATTTCAAGTTGGGGAGCGCGTGATGCTTAAAGTGTCCCCATGGAAGGGTGTGATAAGGTTTGGTAAATGCGGGAAGTTAAGTCCTCGTTTCCTAGGACCTTTCACTATCACAAAAAGGATTGGGTTACAAGCATATCAGTTGGATCTTCCACCAGAGTTGGAAGGGGTTCATAATACCTTTCATGTTTGTTATCTTCGGAAGTGTTTAGCCGAAGAAGAGGATGTGATACCACTCACTGATGTGAGAGTAGATGAAAAGATTCGCTGTGTGGAAGAACCAGAAGCAATTTTGGAAAGATCAGTTAGAAAGCTACATAGTGGTAAGGAAGTAGCTATGTTGAAAGTACAGTGGAAACACCATCGAGGTACTAATGTGACTTTAGAGTCGGAAGAGAGTATGAAAGATAAGTATCCTCATTTGTTCACCTGATTCTGATTTCGGGGACGAAATCATTTTCAAGTTGGGGAGTATTGTAACATCCTGAATTTTCGTTATTAGTATTTTAATGAGAAATTGGATATATTTGTATTTTGGTTTAAACCCTTGAATTATGTGGTAAATTGATAATTCAATAGGGTTAAAATACAAGGGTTTGATGTTTGATGTTATTTTGGGAAATAATAAAACTAGAAGGTGTAGTTGGTCATTTGTGGAAAGTGTGTATAGATAAATATCTGAAAATGAGATATTATCTCATTTCTTGGTCTGAGACGGTTTAGAAGACAGAAAGCATAGAGAGAAAAGGAAGAAAGGAGAAAAGAAAGAAATCAAGGTTTTGACTTCAATTTGGTAAGGAATTGATGTTGGTTTTGAAGAGATCGGTTGTTTTACTTAGATGTTGATCGAATCTGTATTTTGGGATTGAATTGCAGAATCATAAACATCAGTTTGAAGTTCAGATTTTGTGCAGAAGTGGGTTTTACTACATAAGGTGAGTTCATTCGATTCGTTGTATAAATCAGTGTTTTTAAGTTGTACCAACCTTAATATAGCTGTATCAATTAATTGAGGACTGAATGGAACACATAGATTGAACTGATTTTATTAGGTCGATTTGTGGACTTGTTGAAATAAACTGTACGTAGTCCCGGTACATGATGAAAGTCCCGGTACTTATGAGTCCCGGTAGAATAAAATGTCCCGGTAGTGGCAAGTCCCGGTAGTGGTAAGTCCCGGTAGTTGGAAGTCCCGGTACTTATGAGTTCCGGTGAAGTCCCGGTATGTAACGTCCCAAAAATTACAAGGAATTTAAATTTTTTAAAACATGCATTTCATTATAAAATAACCCCAATTTAATAATTCGCAATTCAAATTAAATTAACGTCGTTAACTCAAACAGTCAATAAAGTTTACGCAGCGGAAATTTCATAAAATAAAATCTAAAGGTTTAAAAGTGAAATTTTAAACACTCTCAGCACCCCGCGCATAGTGTGTGTACCGTCAAGCCCGACTGCCGCTCGCACCTGAAATCACAACATATTGGGAAAAGGTAAGCTAATCGCTTAGTGAGTCCTACCACACACGCAGGTAGCAACCCCACGAATATCGCCCCTACTCGCAAGTAGGCAACGTCACCATCACCACAAATATAAAACCACATAATGATAAATGCATAAATACGAACCTCGGTCCCACCGAGTACACCAAAAATATATCCACACAAGCTCAGTCCCACCGAGCCCTCGGTCCCACCGAGTAAAGACATTGATACCAGCTCAGTCCCACCGAGCCCTCGGTCCCACCGAGCCCTCGGTCCCACCGAGTAAAGATAATACAATTGTACTAGCTCAGTCCCACCGAGCCCCCCAGTCCCACTGAGGTGTACGCAAGCACAAATAATCGACATATAATTTCAACAATCACAGCTAAATCATTCCAACCAAATTGGTCCACGTAAACACGTAATAACACGTAATAACACGTAATAACACGTAATAACACGTAATAACACATAGCACAAAAACAACGATATACATGAAATTCCTAACTACGCAGTGAGAGAACTCACCTCAAAGCAAAGCGACGCGCTCCCGAGCCGCAACACCAGCACGTCAACCTTCCTCACATTTTCCCACCTAATTACGCACTAAAAACGTCAACGGAAGGTCCCAACTCACGACACTTTTACTAGTTTAACGAAACTAAAAATTCCAGCTTTTATACTAAAAATGCAGGTCTGTTCGGGACCCATTTTACCCCTGCTAAACTGATCAAACCAAAAATCTAATTCCATATTCAGGAAGTTCAATGTCTTACGGTTCCAGGGACGTATCGCACGCGTCCTAACGATATTCCTAGCACTCTATATGAATTTTACAAAAACACCTCTCAGAGCAGCTAAAACAGAACCTTTCAGTACAAAACGACGATTTGACCTAAGTTACGTTCCGAACTGGTTTTTGCACAAAACATAGAAACGTTACTAGACTCAAAATGGGAACTTTTGGCACCGATTTCGCCCCAATCCGAGTTACAAGGAAAAAGTTACGGTTTAAGCAAAACAGTGGCAGATTACTAAATTTTCACATGAAATGACACTATTGATTATTAACCCATTAAGTCGTGGCTTAATCCCAACAGACCCGAAAAGCATATGAACTACTGAATATGGGTTACCCTAGGCTGGACAACAGCCGTGCACCACCCCCTACCGCCTCCGGAGGCGGTGGTGGTTGGCGGCGTTTCTTTGACATACGATAACAACAAACGAGAAATAGACGAACTTACCTCGACGAACCCTTCTTCCTCCTCTTTTCCGACCAAACTTGCCGGCGATCGTCTCCTTCCTCCTCTCTCCTCGTCGCCGGCAGCAACCTCTATCACCCTCTCGGTTTCTCTCTCCCTCTCTCGGCTTCTTTCTTTCACTCTCTCTCTCTCTCTAGTTCTCTTCTTGGCCGAACACAACAAGAAAGGGGGAGGGGATGACTAAAGGTTGTGGTGGTTACTAGCATGAAACCGAATGGAAGGGGAAGGGGAGGGGGTGACTCTTGGACGATCCCTTGCCAAACTTTGGTGAGATGCCCCAATTAGCCCCTCAACTTTCCTTTCCTTGCAAAAAACCCACAAAGGTTGACTCATTTAACTTTTTGGTCCGATTCGACTACCCCGCTAACGGAAACCACATTAAATCAAACTTAAAAAGAAAAGAATTAATAAAAGAAATTACATACCGGGATACGGGCTTTACAACTCTCCCCCACTTGGATTAGACTTCGTCCTCGAAGTCTATGCCCGTGCATAGCTAAAGATAGTTCTCCCACATCTCAACCTCAGGTTCCCAAGTTCACTTGAGACCCCTTCTAAAACTTCTCGAATACTTTTCTTACTAACGTACTCCTTCTAGGACACTGAAATTATGATCGATAGAACACTTCACCAATTGGAATCATTCCTAGCCAAGCGACTTCGGTTGTCTCCCAACCTTAGATATTCCATACCTCCCGATTCAAATCTCAAGCTCTAAACATTCTCAAGTTGCTTACCAATATACCCAACTGGATACTCGGATCTGATCATTCCTACTATTAACTGTCGATTAACTCCTACGAGTTCTACTATACTCCCACAAATTACCCTACAAGAATCGTCAAACCAGTAAATTTAAAATCACTCACGAAGGTCACTCCACCATAACCATTCACCACAAGCAAACACCTCAGGATTACTACTACCATCAACATAATTTCCTTAAAATCGGCTACAATTCCCCAATTACACTAAGGTGTTTGGCTTCAAGCCCAAAAGTCGACACCTAAATATACTATTTACCTCAAAAATTCTACGCATATATCCTCTTTATTACAAAGGGCATCATTCCCTAACCGATACTATTCGGCCTACAGTACTAACACGCGTGGAATACCCAACCTTCCACCGTTGACGTATTTCCTACACTCGCTCTACGAAGCCTAGTTACACCGTATCAAGATACACCTTAACGTCTACCTCCCAGGCTCGTGCTCAAGACTATATCCTCCTAGTGCCTACTGGAAAGTCAAAGTCATAACACATGAATACCGGGGTCCCACCCCGAGATACCCAACCGACCATTAAGACCGAGCAATTGACCCATGACTATCACGGATAAAATTCAGAATTTCCCCCGAAACTCTCTCGCGTTTGGCATTTTCCTCCAAAACTGCCACCTCCTGAGCACTACCTATCGACTCGAGAAGAGGTGCAACCACTGTTAACCGTTGACACAAGCCCCGCAGTGGCTCACCATCCAGATGTCGACTAAGTGCTTCCGTAACAACATCCGCTTTACCGGGGTGGTAAAGTATCTCACCATCATAATCCTTGACCACGTCAAGCCACCTCCTTTGACGCATGTTGAGGTTTTGCCGGTCATCAAGTACTGGAGACTTTTATGGTTAGTGTATACACTTGACGCCATACAAATAGTGCCTCCAAATCTTGAGAGCAAACACCATCAAATCTTACATACCCTCGGGCAAAGTCAACATCGGAGCCTCGCATAACGCCTGTGTAGCTCCTCAAAGCCCTCTGCTGCTCTTCACCCCAACTAAAAGCCGCAGATTTCTTCGTCAATCGGGACATCGGTAAAGCAATCTTGGAGAAATCCTAAATGGATCTCCGGAAGTACCCTGCTAACCCAAGAAAACTCCGTACTTCAGTGAGAGTCTTCGGCACTTCCCACCGCATCACAGCCGTAATCTTGGCCGGATCCACCATAATACCATTCTGGTTCACGACATGCCCTCGAAAGTGGACCTCTCGTAACCAGAACTCGCACTTAGAGAGCTTAGCATACAACTTCTCCCGCCTCAAAACTTCCAAAACTTCTCGCAAATGCATCTCATGCTCTTCCTTCGACTTCGATTACACAAGAATATCGTCGATGAACACGATCACCGATCGATCCCACATAGGGCTACATATCCGGTTCATGAGGTCCATAAACGCTGCGGGTGCATTGGTGAGCCCGAAAGGCATCACCACAAACTTGTAAATGGCCCTAACGTGAACGAAAGGCCGTCTACTCCGTATCCTCTCTCCTCACCCGCATCCGATGATACCCCGATAACTCATCGGAAAATACGTCAACAAACTCACGTACAACCGGCACATCCTCCGCAGTCTTCTTCTCTCCGACGCCGCGCGTGTCTATCACATACGCTAATTACCCCTAGCCACTGCGCTGCAAGTATTTCCGAGCTCTTACACCCGAACATAACGCTGGGGTCCGCCTGGGTGAGTCTCCCTGAACTAGCATTTCTCCCCCGCTTGGGGTTCGAACTTGTACTTGTTTGCGACGACAAACAATCTCAGTATCAAAAGCATCCATCCAATCCATGCCCACAGTCACGCACAACTCCCGCATAGCGATCGGAATCAAATCAATCGGGAACTTCACACCAGAGATCTCCAAAGTGCACCCCCGGTACACGTCAGTAACCGTCAGGGTCCTGTCTTCAGCAACCGCAACCACAAGTGGACAGCCTAACCGTCCTACAACTCGGCCCCAAACACTCACTGACTATGTGAGACACGGAAGGATGAGTAGCCCCGCTATCAATCATCACCCCAGCAAGCACCGAGTTAACCAAGAACGTACCTGTCACCACTTTATATGTAGCTTGTGCCTCCTCCACTCCCAGTTGATGAACTCTACCTCAGGCCGCCTCCATCACTACAGCAAGTGAAGCATACTGCGCAGTACTCACGAACTCCCTGATCTTGGTACGTAACATATCCTTGTACCGTGTCCTCTTCATGTCCTCAAAAGCAGCATGCTAAGGATAGAATAATGTCATTTCCGTGAACTTTCGGTTCACCTCCTTATGGCCTCCGCAGTCTGAGAGAGCTCCAAGAACTCTTTGACACTCCTCTCCATCTCCACTAGAGGCACATGCTCTACACGAAACATACGACGAACTCCTCCCAGGTCAAGTAGTGCGCCCGTTAAGCGTCAAAGTAGTAGCACACCAGTCTTTCGCTCCGTCTCGTAACAGATTCACCGCGAAGCGAACCTTCTAGTTCGCAGGACAACCACCGGTAAGGAATGTGCACTCCATAACCGATCCAGACTCTCTTGTTCGGGGCTGCCCACCCGCAGGGGGTGGAATCGCCGCGATGCGCTCCTCCATCGACACTATTACCTCATCACGAATGGCGATAATAATTTCGGGGATCGCCTCCTCAAAATATGCGTCACCTCGACCGCAAACATCTCACGAATCTGATCAGCAATAATTCCAGCATCAGCATCTGGATCAGCATTGTTGTTCCTCCTTAACGAGCTACTAGCACACATTAAAACCTGCTAACTACGCTCACACTCAACTCTTCGGATTCTCCGTGACTTTCCCCGACTCGAGCACGGATCCTGTGCTTCAGATAGTAGGAGCTCTGCTACTACCCTTCACACCTATCCTTACTCGTTTCGAGTCCTGTCCCGGGACGTCCAAGTAGTTGCTTACCACAAACAAACACATATGCCCATTCCGGCATATGCAAACACTTTTCCTAGCTCCCTAGAAAAGTCGTAATACCCCACTACCCTTGCTAGAACGGAACCCCCACTAGCCCTGACGAGTCGCCTCGTGAACGCACAGTCGTATACAGTGGAAACCAGATAGACATTCGAATATAAGATTCTATCCTACAACGGTTGGACTCAAACAAGAGCTGCGCAATAGAACTAAATCTAACATTCTAAGGCTATTCGGTTCCTACCGCATACAACCTATAGTGCATTCGCTTAACAACCTATCAAGGTTAGCATAAGTTCCTAATAGCAAGTAACAACCATACAATACCACAAAATCCACGTAAGCAATCTAGCATACATACTCCTATGTTCTAGAAAGCAATCTAGCATACGTACTCATATGTAAACGCTATTCCCAGCTCACTAGGAATTTCATCTCATCCCACTACTCTTGCTACAACGGAATCCCTGTTAGCCATAACGAGTTGCCTCGCGAATACCCAGTCGCACGCATCGTGAATCAAATAGACATTCGAATACAAGATTCTATCCTAGAACGGTTGGACTCAAACAAGAGCTGCGCAATAGAACTAAATCAAATATTCTAAGGCTATATGATTCTTACTGCATGCAACCTATAGGGCCTTCACTTGACAACCTACTATAACTAGCATTGATTCCTACTAGCAAGCAGTCATCGTACAGTACAGTGTAAACAACCTCGGTAATTTAGCATGCATACCCTATGCCTAGAAAGCAATAAATACACTAAGTGTTGTACCTTCCCAATTGGCGTCGGCTGACTGTACACACTGCGCCCACGATCACCGTTTCCCAAACGGGCTTTCTCCGTTCATTTATTTTCAAAGATTTTAATAAGAGAGTTAAAAAAAAACTTCATAGCCGCAACTTGAGACCAAACACACCGAGATGTGTTTGATTCACTCAAGCTGTGCTCTGATACCAAGTTGTAACGTCCCAAAAATTACAAGGAATTTAAAATTTTTAAAACATGCATTTCATTATAAAATAACCCCAATTTAATAATTCGCAATTCAAATTAAATTAACGTCGTTAACTCAAACAGTCAATAAAGTTTACGCAGCGGAAATTTCATAAAATAAAATCTAAAGGTTTAAAAGTGAAATTTTAAACACTCTCAGCACCCCGCGCAGGCGCGCATAGTGTGTGTACCGTCAAGCCCGACTGCCGCTCGCACCTGGAATCACAACATATTGGGAAAAGGTAAGCTAATCGCTTAGTGAGTCCTACCACACACGCAGGTAGCAACCCCACGAATATCGCCCCTACTCGCAAGTAGGCAACGTCACCATCACCACAAATATAAAACCACATAATGATAAATGCATAAATACGAACCTCGGTCCCACCGAGTACACCAAAAATATATCCACACAAGCTCAGTCCCACCGAGCCCTCGGTCCCACCGAGTAAAGACATTGATACCAGCTCAGTCCCACCGAGCCCTCGGTCCCACCGAGCCCTCGGTCCCACCGAGTAAAGATAATACAATTGTACTAGCTCAGTCCCACCGAGCCCTCGGTCCCACCGAGCCCCCCAGTCCCACTGAGGTGTACGCAAGCACAAATAATCGACATATAATTTCAACAATCACAGCTAAATCATTCCAACCAAATTGGTCCACGTAAACACGTAATAACACGTAATAACACGTAATAACACATAGCACAAAAACAACGATATACATGAAATTCCTAACTACGCAGTGAGAGAACTCACCTCAAAGCAAAGCGACGCGCTCCCGAGCCGCAACACCAGCACGTCAACCTTCCTCACATTTTCCCACCTAATTACGCACTAAAAACGTCAACGGAAGGTCCCAACTCACGACACTTTTACTAGTTTAACGAAACTAAAAATTCCAGCTTTTATACTAAAAATGCAGGTCTGTTCGGGACCCATTTTACCCCTGCTAAACTGATCAAACCAAAAATCTAATTCCATATTCAGGAAGTTCAATGTCTTACGGTTCCAGGGACGTATCGCACGCGTCCTAACGATATTCCTAGCACTCTATATGAATTTTACAAAAACGCCTCTCAGAGCAGCTAAAACAGAACCTTTCAGTACAAAACGACGATTTGACCTAAGCTACGTTACGAACTGGTTTTTGCACAAAACATAGAAACGTTACTAGACTCAAAATGGGAACTTTTGGCACCGATTTCGCCCCAATCCGAGTTACGAGGAAAAAGTTACGGTTTAAGCAAAACAGTGGCAGATTACTAAATTTTCACATGAAATGACACTATTGATTATTAACCCATTAAGTCGTGGCTTAATCCCAACAGACCCGAAAAGCATATGAACTACTGAATATGGGTTACCCTAGGCTGGACAACAGCCGTGCACCACCCCCTACCGCCTCCGGAGGCGGTGGTGGTTGGCGGCGTTTCTTTGACATACGATAACAACAAACGAGAAATAGACGAACTTACCTCGACGAACCCTTCTTCCTCCTCTTTTCCGACCAAACTTGCCGGCGATCGTCTCCTTCCTCCTCTCTCCTCGTCGCCGGCAGCAACCTCTATCACCCTCTCGGTTTCTCTCTCCCTCTCTCGGCTTCTTTCTTTCACTCTCTCTCTCTAGTTCTCTTCTTGGCCGAACACAACAAGAAAGGGGGAGGGGATGACTAAAGGTTGTGGTGGTTACTAGCATGAAACCGAAGGGAAGGGGAAGGGGAGGGGGTGACTCTTGGACGATCCCTTGCCAAAATTTGGTGAGATGCCCCAATTAGCCCCTCAACTTTCCTTTCCTTGCAAAAAACCCACAAAGGTTGACTCATTTAACTTTTTGGTCCGATTCGACTACCCCGCTAACGGAAACCACATTAAATCAAACTTAAAAAGAAAAGAATTAATAAAAGAAATTACATACCGGGATACGGGCTTTACAACTCTCCCCCACTTGGATTAGACTTCGTCCTCGAAGTCTATGCCCGTGCATAGCTAAAGATAGTTCTCCCACATCTCAACCTCAGGTTCCCAAGTTCACTTGAGACCCCTTCTAAAACTTCTCGAATACTTTTCTTACTAACGTACTCCTTCTAGGACACTGAAATTATGATCGATAGAACACTTCACCAATTGGAATCATTCCTAGCCAAGCGACTTCGGTTGTCTCCCAACCTTAGATATTCCATACCTCCCGATTCAAATCTCAAGCTCTAAACATTCTCAAGTTGCTTACCAATATACCCAACTGGATACTCGGATCTGATCATTCCTACTATTAACTGTCGATTAACTCCTACGAGTTCTACTATACTCCCACAAATTACCCTACAAGAATCGTCAAACCAGTAAATTTAAAATCACTCACGAAGGTCACTCCACCATAACCATTCACCACAAGCAAACACCTCAGGATTACTACTACCATCAACATAATTTCCTTAAAATCGGCTACAATTCCCCAATTACACTAAGGTGTTTGGCTTCAAGCCCAAAAGTCGACACCTAAATATACTATTTACCTCAAAAATTCTACGCATATATCCTCTTTATTACAAAGGGCATCATTCCCTAACCGATACTATTCGGCCTACAGTACTAACACGCGTGGAATACCCAACCTTCCACCGTTGACGTATTTCCTACACTCGCTCTACGAAGCCTAGTTACACCGTATCAAGATACACCTTAACGTCTACCTCCCAGGTACGTGCTCAAGACTATATCCTCCTAGTGCCTACTGGAAAGTCAAAGTCATAACACATGAATACCGGGGTCCCACCCCGAGATACCCAACCGACCATTAAGACCGAGCAATTGACCCATGACTATCACGGATAAAATTCAGAATTTCCCCCGAAACTCTCTCGCGTTTGGCATTTTCCTCCAAAACTGCCACCTCCTGAGCACTACCTATCGACTCGAGAAGAGGTGCAACCACTGTTAACCGTTGACACAAGCCCCGCAGTGGCTCACCATCCAGATGTCGACTAAGTGCTTCCGTAACAACATCCGCTTTACCGGGGTGGTAAAGTATCTCACCATCATAATCCTTGACCACGTCAAGCCACCTCCTCTGACGCATGTTGAGGTTTTGCCGGTCATCAAGTACTGGAGACTTTTATGGTTAGTGTATACACTTGACGCCATACAAATAGTGCCTCCAAATCTTGAGAGCAAACACCATCAAATCTTACATACCCTCGGGCAAAGTCAACATCGGAGCCTCGCATAACGCCTGTGTAGCTCCTCAAAGCCCTCTGCTGCTCTTCACCCCAACTAAAAGCCGCAGATTTCTTCGTCAATCGGGACATCGGTAAAGCAATCTTGGAGAAATCCTAAATGGATCTCCGGAAGTACCCTGCTAACCCAAGAAAACTCCGTACTTCAGTGAGAGTCTTCGGCACTTCCCACCGCATCACAGCCGTAATCTTGGCCGGATCCACCATAATACCATTCTGGTTCACGACATGCCCTCGAAAGTGGACCTCTCGTAACCAGAACTCGCACTTAGAGAGCTTAGCATACAACTTCTCCCGCCTCAAAACTTCCAAAACTTCTCGCAAATGCATCTCATGCTCTTCCTTCGACTTCGATTACACAAGAATATCGTCGATGAACACGATCACCGATCAATCCCACATAGGGCTACATATCCGGTTCATGAGGTCCATAAACGCTGCGGGTGCATTGGTGAGCCCGAAAGGCATCACCACAAACTTGTAAATGGCCCTAACGTGAACGAAAGGCCGTCTACTCCGTATCCTCTCTCCTCACCCGCATCCGATGATACCCCGATAACTCATCGGAAAATACGTCAACAAACTCACGTACAACCGGCACATCCTCCGCAGTCTTCTTCTCTCCGACGCCGCGCGTGTCTATCACATACGCTAATTACCCCTAGCCACTGCGCTGCAAGTATTTCCGAGCTCTTACACCCGAACATAACGCTGGGGTCCGCCTGGGTGAGTCTCCCTGAACTAGCATTTCTCCCCCGCTTGGGGTTCGAACTTGTACTTGTTTGCGACGACAAACAATCTCAGTATCAAAAGCATCCATCCAATCCATGCCCACAGTCACGCACAACTCCCGCATAGCGATCGGAATCAAATCAATCGGGAACTTCACACCAGAGATCTCCAAAGTGCACCCCCGGTACACGTCAGTAACCGTCAGGGTCCTGTCTTCAGCAACCGCAACCACAAGTGGACAGCCTAACCGTCCTACAACTCGGCCCCAAACACTCACTGACTATGTGAGACACGGAAGGATGAGTAGCCCCGCTATCAATCATCACCCCAGCAAGCACCGAGTTAACCAAGAACATACCTGTCACCACTTTATATGTAGCTTGTGCCTCCTCCACTCCCAGTTGATGAACTCTACCTCAGGCCGCCTCCATCACTACAGCAAGTGAAGCATACTGCGCAGTACTCACGAACTCCCTGATCTTGGTACGTAACATATCCTTGTACCGTGTCATCTTCATGTCCTCAAAAGCAGCATGCTAAGGATAGAATAATGTCATTTCCGTGAACTTTCGGTTCACCTCCTTATGGCCTCCGCAGTCTGAGAGAGCTCCAAGAACTCTTTGACACTCCTCTCCATCTCCACTAGAGGCACATGCTCTACACGAAACATACGACGAACTCCTCCCAGGTCAAGTAGTGCGCCCGTTAAGCGTCAAAGTAGTAGCACACCAGTATTTCGCTCCGTCTCGTAACAGATTCACCGCGAAGCGAACCTTCTAGTTCGCAGGACAACCACCGGTAAGGAATGTGCACTCCATAACCGATCCAGACTCTCTTGTTCGGGGCTGCCCACCCGCAGGGGGTGGAATCGCCGCGATGCGCTCCTCCATCGACACTATTACCTCATCACGAATGGCGATAATAATTTCGGGGATCGCCTCCTCAAAATATGCGTCACCTCGACCGCAAACATCTCACGAATCTGATCAGCAATAATTCCAGCATCAGCATCTGGATCAGCATTGTTGTTCCTCCTTAACGAGCTACTAGCACACATTAAAACCTGCTAACTACGCTCACACTCAACTCTTCGGATTCTCCGTGACTTTCCCCGACTCGAGCACGGATCCTGTGCTTCAGATAGTAGGAGCTCTGCTACTACCCTTCACACCTATCCTTACTCGTTTCGAGTCCTGTCCCGGGACGTCCAAGTAGTTGCTTACCACAAACAAACACATATGCCCATTCCGGCATATGCAAACACTTTTCCTAGCTCCCTAGAAAAGTCGTAATACCCCACTACCCTTGCTAGAACGGAACCCCCACTAGCCCTGACGAGTCGCCTCGTGAACGCACAGTCGTATACAGTGGAAACCAGATAGACATTCGAATATAAGATTCTATCCTACAACGGTTGGACTCAAACAAGAGCTGCGCAATAGAACTAAATCTAACATTCTAAGGCTATTCGGTTCCTACCGCATACAGCCTATAGTGCATTCGCTTAACAACCTATCAAGGTTAGCATAAGTTCCTAATAGCAAGTAACAACCATACAATACCACAAAATCCACGTAAGCAATCTAGCATACATACTCCTATGTTCTAGAAAGCAATCTAGCATACGTACTCATATGTAAACGCTATTCCCAGCTCACTAGGAATTTCATCTCATCCCACTACTCTTGCTACAACGGAATCCCTGTTAGCCATAACGAGTTGCCTCGCGAATACCCAGTCGCACGCATCGTGAATCAAATAGACATTCGAATACAAGATTCTATCCTAGAACGGTTGGACTCAAACAAGAGCTGCGCAATAGAACTAAATCAAATATTCTAAGGCTATATGATTCTTACTGCATGCAACCTATAGGGCCTTCACTTGACAACCTACTATAACTAGCATTGATTCCTACTAGCAAGCAGTCATCGTACAGTACAGTGTAAACAACCTCGGTAATTTAGCATGCATACCCTATGCCTAGAAAGCAATAAATACACTAAGTGCTGTACCTTCCCAATTGGCGTCGGCTGACTGTACACACTGCGCCCACGATCACCGTTTCCCAAACGGGCTTTCTCCGTTCATTTATTTTCAAAGATTTTAATAAGAGAGTTAAAAAAAAACTTCATAGCCGCAACTTGAGACCAAACACACCGAGATGTGTTTGATTCACTCAAGCTGTGCTCTGATACCAAGTTGTAACGTCCCAAAAATTACAAGGAATTTTTAATTTTTAAAACATGCATTTCATTATAAAATAACCCCAATTTAATAATTCGCAATTCAAATTAAATTAACGTCGTTAACTCAAACAGTCAATAAAGTTTACGCAGCGGAAATTTCATAAAATAAAATCTAAAGGTTTAAAAGTGAAATTTTAAACACTCTCAGCACCCCGCGCATAGTGTGTGTACCGTCAAGCCCGACTGCCGCTCGCACCTGGAATCACAACATATTGGGAAAAGGTAAGCTAATCGCTTAGTGAGTCCTACCACACACGCAGGTAGCAACCCCACGAATATCGCCCCTACTCGCAAGTAGGCAACGTCACCATCACCACAAATATAAAACCACATAATGATAAATGCATAAATACGAACCTCGGTCCCACCGAGTACACCAAAAATATATCCACACAAGCTCAGTCCCACCGAGCCCTCGGTCCCACCGAGTAAAGACATTGATACCAGCTCAGTCCCACCGAGCCCTCGGTCCCACCGAGTAAAGATAATACAATTGTACTAGCTCAGTCCCACCGAGCCCTCGGTCCCACCGAGCCCCCCAGTCCCACTGAGGTGTACGCAAGCACAAATAATCGACATATAATTTCAACAATCACAGCTAAATCATTCCAACCAAATTGGTCCACGTAAACACGTAATAACACGTAATAACACATAGCACAAAAACAACGATATACATGAAATTCCTAACTACGCAGTGAGAGAACTCACCTCAAAGCAAAGCGACGCGCTCCCGAGCCGCAACACCAGCACGTCAACCTTCCTCACATTTTCCCACCTAATTACGCACTAAAAACGTCAACGGAAGGTCCCAACTCACGACACTTTTACTAGTTTAACGAAACTAAAAATTCCAGCTTTTATACTAAAAATGCAGGTCTGTTCGGGACCCATTTTACCCCTGCTAAACTGATCAAACCAAAAATCTAATTCCATATTCAGGAAGTTCAATGTCTTACGGTTCCAGGGACGTATCGCACGCGTCCTAACGATATTTCTAGCACTCTATATGAATTTTACAAAAACACCTCTCAGAGCAGCTAAAACAGAACCTTTCAGTACAAAACGACGATTTGACCTAAGCTACGTTCCGAACTGGTTTTTGCACAAAACATAGAAACGTTACTAGACTCAAAATGGGAACTTTTGGCACCGATTTCGCCCCAATCCGAGTTACGAGGAAAAAGTTACGGTTTAAGCAAAACAGTGGCAGATTACTAAATTTTCACATGAAATGACACTATTGATTATTAACCCATTAAGTCGGGGCTTAATCCCAACAGACCCGAAAAGCATATGAACTACTGAATATGGGTTACCCTAGGCTGGACAACAGCCGTGCACCACCCCCTACCGCCTCCGGAGGCGGTGGTGGTTGGCGGCGTTTCTTTGACATACGATAACAACAAACGAGAAATAGACGAACTTACCTCGACGAACCCTTCTTCCTCCTCTTTTCCGACCAAACTTGCCGGCGATCGTCTCCTTCCTCCTCTCTCCTCGTCGCCGGCAGCAACCTCTATCACCCTCTCGGTTTCTCTCTCCCTCTCTCGGCTTCTTTCTTTCACTCTCTCTCTCTCTAGTTCTCTTCTTGGCCGAACACAACAAGAAAGGGGGAGGGGATGACTAAAGGTTGTGATGGTTACTAGCATGAAACCGAAGGGAAGGGGAAGGGGAGGGGGTGACTCTTGGACGATCCCTTGCCAAACTTTGGTGAGATGCCCCAATTAGCCCCTCAACTTTCCTTTCTTGCAAAAAACCCACAAAGGTTGACTCATTTAACTTTTTGGTCCGATTCGACTACCCCGCTAACGGAAACCACATTAAATCAAACTTAAAAAGAAAAGAATTAATAAAAGAAATTACATACCGGGATACGGGCTTTACACGGTACATGTGTTGACTACCGGGAGTTAGGGGTACCGGGAGTTGGGAATACCGGGAGTTGGATAAAAAAAGTCAGTTTACAGATTTTGGTAATAGATCTTGGATATGAACTAAAGAATATAATAGTTAAGGTATCCAGAGACTTTGTATTATCTATACTATTCTAGAAATTGGAAAGTATAGTTTCGTTAATCGTGGAAAGGTGCGATTTAGGAATTGATATATATACCTTATGTTGCTTGAACATACGTACCCTTGAAGAGTAGTATGTTAGGTTTATAGACTGCGCTAGTGTGATACTAGGCAGGAATGTGTTAAATGTGATTTGCCCATACGGTTGCTATGAGAAATCTATGTGGGATAAATAATTCGCTTATACGATTGCTATAAGAAATTTATGAGGTATAAATATGATATTCGCTTATACGATTGCTATGAGGAATTTATATTGATTAAATACCTGTATGAGTACAATTAGGTGATATGGACCCATAGGCACTAAAGTTTGGTAATCACATGGAATAGGCGTGTGGTATTTCTCGTTTAATCGTTATTCCAGTGTGTGTGGGAAATCATGGAATAGGCGTGTGGTATTTCTCGTTTAATCGTTATTCCTGATTTCTAAGGAAGAGAGTGAGGTTGACATAAGTACTTGTAATCTCTTCTTCCTTGCTGATAAATGGGCGTGTGTAATCGCGATTTATTAGTGGAGAGCTTTGATCTTGAATCTTTGAAGATTCGTACTGTGGCTCTGAAGTATGATATGCTGATGGAATCATTGTCAGTCATAGTCATGGGAATGGATAAAATCGTGTAATGAAATAGAGTTATACGTACGGTAAGAAAAGGAGTAACCAGGTTTGTTATAACTTGTTTACATTGATTTTTGCAAATGTTATTATTGAAACGAATGTTCTCACTAGGCGTTGGCCTAATCGTTTCATATGATGTTTTCTTACCAGGTTCAAGCTCAGGAAAATAAAGGGTTGTGGGACGAGCGTTTTGGAATAGCAAAGGTGGAAACTAACCAAGAGGAGATTTATTTGATGGATTGCTTAGATAACTTAATTAATCTGATTGTAGTGTTATGATTAGATTAGTAGGTTATTAAAAGAACCCTATATTTGTAAATATACTCCTGATGGTTAACCCATTTGTTATATTTATAAGTTGAAGGTTTATTGTCATAACCTGTTGTAACTTGAGGTTTAAATTGGCCCGGATTTTGGGGCGTTACACTAAAGGACCAGAAACTTTCTCCGCCGCAGTAGACGCCGCGGAAACCGTGGAACAAGATAAAGGGAGAAGTACTAGTGATAAGAATGTGGGGAAAAGAAAGTGGGAATGACCGCAGTATGATCCGAAGAAGTCTAGATTTCAGAGATTTGATAACCGTCCACCTTTCCGACCAGTTGAAAGACCTTGCCCAAAGTGTCACCGTTTTCATCAAGGAAGTTGTCAAGTGGATCCTAGAAACTGTTATAAGTGTGGAAAGATCGGTCATATTGCTAAGGACTGTCGAGTAGTTAGATTTTGTTACTCGTGCAATTCCCCTGATCACCTTCAGTCCGATTGTCCACTGGGGAG
Organism: Saussurea involucrata; assembly: GCA_033807775.1. Lineage (NCBI taxonomy): Eukaryota > Viridiplantae > Streptophyta > Magnoliopsida > Asterales > Asteraceae > Saussurea > Saussurea involucrata. Next base: position 12,435,058 of record CM066317.1, on the reverse strand, counting down.
AATACAACCGGGTGGTACGTCAGTAAGACCAACGGGTGTTAGACCGGTAGTACTAAGGCCAGAAGTACCAAGAGCAATGGGCCGTGCCTTCCAGATGACAGAGCAAGAAGCAGATGAGACTTCCGATGTGGTTACAGGTACACTCTTAATAAATTCTACACGTGCTAAAGTGTTATTTGATTCCGGTGCAAACTGATCGTTTGTGTCGCCTTCTTTTGCTGCCTATATGCATTTAAAGCCTAAAGTGTTAGATCATGTGTTAATGGTAGATACGGCTAATGATAATCAAGTACCGGTTAGTGAGATATTTGATAGTTGTGTGATAAACATAGATGGGTGTGGAGTGCCTATTCAATTATTTCCTATAGCCTTGATCGAGTTTGATGTGGTAGTGGGAATGGATTGGTTAGCCGAGAATCAGGCTAATATAGTTTGTGATAAGAAGTTGATAAATGTTTTCTTACCTGAGAAGGGACCAGTAGTGATTTATGGTGACCGTAGAAATCATCAGTCTTGCCTTATCTCTTTGTTGAAAGCTCGTAAGTGTATCAATAAAGGCTGCTCAAGTTACTTAGCTTATGTGATATATATTAAGCTAGAAAAGAATAAGATGGGAGATATTCCGGTTTTTCGTGAATTTCCGAAAGTTTTTCCAGAAGATTTGACTAGCCTTCCTCCCGTTAGACAAGTAGAGTTTGGGATAGATCTGATTCCTGGAGCCGCTCCTGTTGCCGGTGCACCGTATCGTTTGGCACCTCCAGAGATGAAAGAGATGATGACTCAACTGCAGGATCTTTCAGATAAAGGCTTCATCAGACCCAGTTCATCGCCGTGGGGAGCACCGGTTCTGTTTGTGAAAAAGAAGGATGGTTCGATGAGGATGTGTATTGATTATCGGGAACTGAATAAACGCACGATCAAGAACAAGTATCTGCTTCCTAGAATTGATGACCTCTTTGATCAATTAGTTGGAGCTTGTTATTTCTCCAAGATTGATCTGAGATCTGGTTATCATCAGCTGAAGGTTAAAGAAGAAGACGTTCTGAAAACTGCTTTTCGCACACGGTATGGTCACTATGAGTTCCTTGTAATGCCGTTTGGACTGACGAATGGTCCAGCTGCTTTTATGGATTTAATGAATCGAGTATGTAAGCCATATCTCGATAAATTCGTTATTGTGTTTATCGATGATATCCTTATCTACTCCCGGTCCAAAGAAGAGCACGCCCAACATCTTCGATTAATTCTGGAATTGTTTAAGAAGGAACAGTTATACGCTAAGTTCTCTAAATGTGAATTCTGGCTACGGGAAGTTCAGTTTCTCGGACATGTAGTTTCTGAGAAAGGTATTCAAGTTGACCCAATGAAAGTAGCAGCAGTTGAAAAGTGGGAACCGCCGAGAACGCCAACGGAAGTACGAAGTTTTCTGGGTTTAGCCGGCTACTATCAAAAGTTTATAAAAGACTTCTCTCGTATCGCGACGCCTTTTGTAATACCCCGGGTAAGTTCGTTAGTTAAATGTTAGTTCCGTTAAAATGTTGTTAACTTTAAAGTTTAAGGTTTAGGGTGGGTTTGGTTAATTTAGAGGTTTAAAGGTGTTTTAGTTATTATGGTTAGTTTAAGGTCTAAAGTAGTAAATTAAGTTAGATATTATCTTTTCTGAATTCAGATATTATCACAAGCAGAAAAATCAGTAAAGTTAGTGTATGTGTGTGTGTTGAGAGAAAGCAATAAGAGAAAAGAAGGGTTTGTGCTAAAGGGTTCAAATTGGTGTGTTTGGAAGATGAATTAAGGTATGTTCCTTTGTATTTTATGTTTGTAATTGCTTTTGGAAGGGTTCTATCGGAGTAGAAACATCACAAACACTTCTGGTATTAATTCAGTCGGTTTTCTGGGTAAAAAGTACCAAACCGACAGAGGTGTCCGGATGATATGAAGGTATCCAGGTAGATTCTTGGGTGGTGTCCGGGTAGTTTTGTTGATAGTGTCCGGACGATTCGTTTGATGGTTTCCGGATGATTTAGATCCGGATGGCATTCGGATTCCTTGTGTTGTCCGGATTCTTTATGCTGTCCGGAAAGTTCATGATTGTCCGGGTAGTTTTGAGGTTTCCGGATAACTTGGCTGTTTGGTCAATTTTGAGGATAAGAGTTATGTGGATGTATCTAGAGTCCATAACCTGCTAGTAAGTCTTATACATAAGTTGGTAAGGAGATATTTGTATGTAAATTGTTTCAGATTCTATGAACTTTGAATGAAAGATTGGATTTCTCGAGAAAGGCTTAGAAGGAAATTTGATAACCAATCGAGGTGAGTTTTACTTTAAAACGTTTTCAACTGGAATATATATATATATATATATATATATATATATATATATATATATATATATATATATATATATATATATATATATATATATATATATATCTGTGTTTATATATATATATGAGATGGATATGTGTGGAATGGATATACGATCAAGGTGTGAATATTTTGTGTTTATAATATAGTAAGATATTATATTTATTGGTGCATTACACTACACAAGTGCACAGTAGCCGGGTTCCGGTGTGCGGACCGGTGAATAGTCGGGTTCCGGTGTGCGGACCGACGGGTAGCCGGGTTCCGGTGTGCGGACCGGTTGTTGATTTATTAGTTGGCTTGCTACCAACTAATATGGCCATTTGTGGAGGAATAAGGTGGATGAGATGTACACGATGCACGAGTCTGGGTTGGTATTTAAATACGTGTGGTATGTTTATATTTTACGAAAGGATTACCAAAGGTTTATCTAAACTATTTTGATACAAAGGATTTACATAAAAGGTTTTATAATGATTTTGGAAAGGACCGGGATTAACTCACTAGACCCGTTTGGTCTAACCCTCATTTTGTTTTCAAAAATATGTTTTCCAGGTCGAGGAATTGATAGCGGCAAAGGAAAGAATAAGGTGTAGGCTGCCTCCGCTGATCGATGATGTTTAAGAAGCTTTTATATATTTTGTAGTTTCAAGACTAATGAGACTGTACTTGGTTTGTTATGTAACTTTTGTTGTAAATCAATGATATGTATGCATGTTATGTTATATGATGTAAGTTATGGGATTTGGGTCGTTACACCTTTGACTAAGCTGACTCGAAAGAATCTATAGTTTGAATGGAAAGCAGAACAGGATGAAGCGTTCAGGGTATTGAAAGAGGAACTTTGCAGTGCGCCGATTTTGTCACTACCGGAAGGTTCCGAAGACTTTGTTGTTTATAGTGATGCTTCCAAACTGGGATTGGGATGTGTACTTATGCAACGTGGAAAGGTTATTGCTTATGCTTCTCGTCAGTTAAAAGATCATGAAAGACAATATCCTACACACGACATGGAACTGGCAGCAGTTGTATTCGCGTTGAAGATTTGGAGACATTACCTTTACGGCTCTAAATGTTAAATTTATATTGATCATAAGAGTCTCCAACATCTTTTCGATCAGAAGGAACTAAATATGAGGCAAAGAAGATGGCTCGAATTGGTGAATGATTACGACTGCGAAATCCTTTATCATCCGGGAAAGGCGAATGTGGTAGCTGATGCACTAAGTCGTCAAGAAAGGAGTGGAACGATAAAATCCATTGCACTAAGAGATGAACTCTTACCTAACATCTTTGACGAATTGCAGAAATGTCAAAGGGAAGCTTTTCAAGAAGAACACTTGAAACCAGAACGGTTAGTGGGTATATCAGCATTGCTTGTAAAAGATGATCGTGGGTTGTTGTGTCTGGGAAACAGAATCTGGGTGCCTCGTTTGGGTGGTTTACGTGATCGGGTACTACAAGAAGCTCATCAATCTCATTTTTCTATTCACCCAGGTACGAATAAGATGTATAAAGACCTGAAACAATTTTATTGGTGGCATGGAATAAAAAGAAGCATTGCTCAACATGTGGAAGGTTGTACTACTTGTAAGAAGGTAAAGATTGAACATCAAAAGCCGTTTGGTCAGTTACAACGATTAGAAATACCAATGTGGAAATGGGATCAGATTACTACAGATTTCATCACAAAGCTACCAAGGACTCTGAAGGGATTTGATGCCATTTGGGTGATCGTTGACAGATTGACGAATGAGGATTGAGTTCCTACCAATAAAAGAAACTGATTCGTTGGAACAATCAGCCAAGTTGTACATCAACGAAATAGTAACTCGACATGGGGTTCCAAACTCGATTATTTATGATCGTGATAGTCGTTTTACTTCAAGATTCTGGAGGAGCTTTCAAAAAGAAATGGGTACACAAATAAAGCTAAGTACGGCGTATCATCCTCAAACTGACGGTCAGAGTGAACGGACGATTCAGACTTTAGAAGACATGCTCCGGGCTTGCATTGTTGATTTTGGGGGATCATGGGATAAGCATTTACCGTTGATTGAATTTACTTACAACAACAGTTACCATTCCAGCATACAAGCGGCACCGTTTGAAGTTCTGTATGGTAGAAAATGCTGAACGCCTCTGTGTTGGAACGAAGTGGGAGAGAAACAGTTAGCAGGGCCAGATATAGTCCAGTTGACCGCGGAAAAGATTACTCAGATTCGGGAACGATTGAAAGTGGCTCAAGACAGACAGAAAAGCTACGCTGTCCGACGCCGAAAACCGCTAGAATTCCAAGTTGGAGATTTTGTGATGTTAAAAGTCTCGCCTTGGAAAGGAGTCATTCGATTTGGGAAACAAGGTAAACTGAGCCCGAGGTACATTGGACAGTTTACAATCATAGAAAGGATCGGTGAAGTAGCCTACATGTTAGATCTTCCGCCAGAGTTAAGCAGGATTCATAACGCGTTTCATGTGTCGAATTTCCGAAAGTGTTTGGTTACGCCGGATCAGGCAGTTTCTCTACCAGATATACAAGTTGATGAAAAGCTGAATTATGTGGAAAAACCTGAAGCCATAGTTGACCACAAAGTTAAAGTGTTGCGGAACAAAGTAATCAGACAAGTGAAAGTTCAGTGGAGACATCATAGGGGTCAGGATGCTACTTGGGAATCGGAATCAGAAATGAGAACTAAGTACCCGCACCTTTTTGCCTAAACCGAATTCCGGGACGGAATTCTTTTAAGGGGGAGATGATGTAATACCCCGGGTAAGTTCGTTAGTTAAATGTTAGTTCCGTTAAATTTATTTAACTTTATAATTGATGTTTAGGGTAAGTTTGGGTTAATTAATAAGTTAAGGGTGTTTTTGTCATTAATGACTAGCTTAAGGACTAAATTGGTAAAATAGGTTGATATTACCCCTTAGGAATTCAGATATTATCACAATAACAGAAAATATCCAGCCAAAATCAAGTGTGTGTTTTGAGACCAAAAGAAGAAAGCTAGGTTAAGGCATCAATTGGTGCACTTGGAAGTGATTTCAGGTATGTTTCTTTTACAATTTATGTGTGTAATTGCTATTAGGTAGTTTCTATCGGAGTAGAATAAACGATTTCATATCTGGGGTTGATTCAGTCGGTTTCTGGGCTGAAAGTATGCAAACCGACAGAGGTTTCCGGATAGGATGAAGGTATCTGGGTAGTTTTGTTGGTAGTGTCTGGATAGTGTTCTAAAGGTGTCCGGACGATTCTTGCATCCGGTAAGTTCCTACTTTCATTAGGTTTTCGTACGATTTTAGATACCGGATGGAGTCCGGATCATTGTAGTTTCCGGATGACGTCCGGATTGAACATGCTGTCCGGAAAGTTAGGGTTGTCCGGATTGGTTGTGTTGTCCGGAAAGCTCTGTTGTCCGGATAGTTTAGCTGTTTGATCAATTTTGAGAGTTTAGATGCTTTTGGGTATCCAATAACTTGTGTCTTGTTAATTTTTGGATGGGGAATGAATGAGGACTGAATGCATTATGAACTCGACTTAAGTTCGGGTTTGGGGGTTACATTTGAGGATTTGAGTTATCTAGAGTACTTAGCTTTAGTAAGACGTGTGTGTCCTATTTGGTAAAGAGATATTTTGTGTTTAATTATTTCAGATACTGTGAATCGAAGGTGAAAGCTGAGTTCTTTGTGGAAGGAATTTTGGATAAGCAAACAAGTGAGTTTTTACTTAAAATGTTTTCTAACTGGAATACATATATGTGAATGAGTGTAATAATGTGCATATTATGTTTATATGAGTATTACACTGCATGAGTGCTAGTTGGTCGGGCTTAGGACCGGTGTATGTTGGCTGTACAGAGGGACAGTGGTGTTGGCTGTATTTAGTACAATGGTGTAAATTAATTAATTGGCTCGCAACCAATTAATATGGCCAAGAGAATGAGATGGAAAGATACATGATGCATGAGTCTTAGTTGGTATTCCTATGTGAATTATGTGTATGATGTTGTGCAAATGGTTTTTAACTAACGGAGATTTTCTTACTAGACCTCAAGGTCTAACCCTCATTTTTGTTTTAAAAATATGTATTCCAGGTCGTGGATCGAGTAAGAGCAAATAAGAAGGTTAAACCGCGAATAGCTTTTGGGAGGACTATGTAGTTGAAGACTATGGTGTGTTTTGTAGTTACAGTATGTTATTAGTAATGATGTAATTTACTATGTAAACGTTTGTAATGATGTAATGAATGTTTGTAAAGACTAGGGGACCGCACTTGTTATATAATGTATCTCTTGTTTTAACGACGTTATGCAATGTATGCTATTTGAACTATGTTTGGGAATCCGGGTCGTTACAGATCAGTCCGAAAAATCACCCAAAACTCCCAAAATGCTCTCAATTGTTTGCTACTTTTCCATAAACGAAGATTAACACTATAAAAACTCTAGAAGGATCAATACTCACTCCAAAACATTCAATTCCTCCACTAAATATCCCATGGATTATTTCCTTTCAAAGCAAGAAGTCCCCAAACATAACAAAATCTGGAAACCTCCATTGGATGGTTGCAATTTCATCAAGAGTTCATCAGTTCACCAAGAGATTTCTTAATTCCACCCTTCCAAGTGGTTTCTTTCTAAAATAGATTGAAGGAGAAGAATGCTTTAAGAAGAACACATCTTTAACCTCCAATCTAACAACAAAACAAGGAGATGAGGGAGATGATATACCTTGACAGAAATTCCTTCACTATCCTGCTGAAACCTTCCTTCTCCAACCTCCAATTGTGACTTCTTGTGACCCTTTTCCTTCTCCCCACTTCTAAGCCGACACTATGAACAAAATGAGGGTTTAGGAGGGTTTTTCATCTAGAAACTTCTTCTTTTCACCTCCTAGACACTTAAGTTTCACACTTTGGCCACTAATTTCCTATTTTATTCCAAAATCGCAAGACTAGAAAAATATGGGGTGTTACACATTCGAATCATGTTTTTCTTTTTATAAATTTGAAACAACGTTAATTCAAATTAAAAGAAACTTAAGTACTTATTTGGAAACCTCCAACGGATTTGGAATTGGGCCACTTCTAAACCGAAAGTCAGTGCTTTTTCAACTTTCTCTTGTTTATGAAGTGTTGCAATAATGTATTGGGAACTGATTAGACAGTAGGCAGAACAATAATATTTACAACATTTTACAATAATAAATAAATATTACATAACTTAGTAAATTACTTTAGTCCATAATAAACATTTTTTACAACTTTAATCATCACACAATAAATATATGATTATAATTTTATAACTTCAAACACCCCTTTTTATAATAAGAAAAAGTGTAAACTGCAAATTTGTGTCCTTGTCATTTGTCAAAATTAACACTTTTAGTCCTCACAGTTTTAAATTTATAAAATGGCCAATTGTAGTTTCTAAAAATATTCGGAGTTTGTCCCTACATTCAACGACCATTAAAAAATTATGTTAGATGCAAGGTATTCTTCTCATTTTATCGTATTTTTATCTTTTACCCATTCAAAATCGATTATATGATTCTGGTCCTTGTGGTATTTGATTGAATAAAAGACAAAAAAGATCGTTAAAATGATGAAAATCCCTTTATTTAACGGAATTTTTAACGATCATTAGAGGGAGAGACCAAATCTGGACATTTTTGCAAATTACAATGGTCATCTTGTAATTTTGAAAATGTGGAAACGAGAAGTGTTGTTTTACAAACTACAAGGACCAAATTTGTAGTTTACTCTAAGTAAAGAAAAAGGCAACGGTTGACCTCAAATTTGAATGTTTGGTGTAGCCGTGCAACGACAACCCCCTCTACGTGTCAAAATCAAACACATTCGTTTTCAAGTGAAAAATCTATTGCTCTCCCCAACAAACTTGATTAAACAAATTAAAATTAAGTAAAAAATTGTATTTTCAAAATAAAAATCAAACCAAATCAAATATGAAAAAAGAAAAAAGTCTAATGAGTGAACCAATGAAGGCGGATCCAAGATTTTTACATAGTGGGGGCATCTTTAGGGTAAATTATACCCGTAAAGTCGTTCGATGTGTTTTGAGCCTATTCTCACCGTTTCGATTGATTTCTAAGTTTTTTTTTGTTTTTTCAAGGGCTTTTCTTGTTAATTCCGAGAGTTTTTTGGTGTTTTAGTAGATTTCATTCTACTTTTTTGGTTCGTGGGACAACGTTGAAAATTTACTGGGGGGAAACTATAGTAAAAAGTTAAAAAAAATGTGTTTTTAACCTAGAAAAACAAAATTTTACTGGGGGATGGGATCCACCCCTGCTTGTTCTGTTTCGTAAGAAGCTGTATCTTATCAACTGAAATGTGGGTATCTGAAACATTTAAGCTAAAGTGACCATGTTTATCTTTTTGCTGACATGACTTGTGTAATATCTGACTATGTGTTTTATTGAATTCTCATTTGATGAATCATTTGGTCCATCAGTACTCGTTTGTTTATCAGTTTCGCGGTCGTCTTTTTCCACTTGTTTCTTACATTATATTATTTGTAAAAGAATATTCTTTTGTAAACCTTACAATTGTCGTAAACTTTGTAAACCAATGAAATTTGATTCTAATCAGAGATCGTCCCCCTTTTTAAGGAGTATATTCATTTTTAATTTTTTAAAAACGTAACCGTCTCCATCCTAATCGTTAATTGTTTAATTGTGTGATATATATTTGATTGCATAGTTTATAATATTTTTCTTATTTATATATGAATTAGCCTCTCTCTCTCTCTCTCTCTATATATATATATATATATAGAGAGAGAGAGAGGGAGGTTCAAGGGAAAACCTCAAATAAATGGAAAACTAAAAAACATTTTATCAACCGTTAGATTAGATGATCTGATGGATGTGATTAGACGGACAGTTACAACAATATTAATTAAATTAAAAAACCTCACCCCCCCCCCCCTATTTTTTATTCGAAAAATAAACAAAATTCGAACGAAATAAATTACACCAAATAAACGATCATATTTTTCTCGTTAATTTGACATCCATATTGGTATACTTTTTTCTCCGTATTTTCGTGGTTTTCCGGTTTTCCAGTTATTTAGGGTTTTTCCTTGAAACTGACCCTATATATATATGGGGCTAACATAATTCAACATTTGAACATTTTCACTATAAAATATAATGTCGACGATGTGACAAAAATATGAGTAATCGTAGAGAGGACTGAATTGGAAAAAATATTTGAAAAATAGGTTTTGAAGACAACTTAAAAAAGGAAGAAAAAAAAAATTGTCGGGTGAAACATCCTTTTCAAATCTACTATCACCGACGAGACATCCCACTTTGGCCCTTTTACTCCTTACCGACACCCTTCCCATGCCTCGACCTAGAACAAAATTTCCATTTAATTTAATATAATATATATATATATATATATATATATATATATATAAACACATTGTTTATTAAATTAAGATCTACATTGTTTCTAATTGAAATTACATTAAACTATAATTTTGGTCTATATGGTTTGAAAAAAAATACACATTTTCTGTTTATTTATTTAGTTAACCAAATGACATACCTAACATTACTTAATTCATCTTCTTTTTTTTAACTTTTAAATATTTATGCATTAATTAAAAGTATATTTAAGAAGTTATTTTTGAAATCTATACTTATTTTGAAACAAACATAAAATAAACAATTATTTTTAGACATAATAAAGTATAATGATTACCAAATTCAGATGTGAACCAAATCTTGTTAAAGGAAGGTACTGAAATTTTTCTAAAATATGGACTTAAAAGTCAAAATCTCTAAAATGCATTGCATTTAGCTCAAACAGATTCTTTATTTTAAAGAACTCAAAATTCATTATATTATTAAAATATTTTTTAAATTTATCATCTCAATATATTTTTTAAAAAGAAATTTATATAAAATAATGATAACTCAATCCTATTGATAGAAATGAATAAAAAAGTAATTTCTCTATCCATCTACCAAGTTTTAGAGAATTCTCTAAACTTAGAGTTTTCTCTATTTTAAAGAACAATATAAAGAAACTATTAAAGTAATATAGAGAATAAAAATATAATTTTCTCTATTTTAAAGGCTCTTATATATTTGGTCATTGACAATTGTTCGTGCCGCTTTTCTTTTTTAAATTTAGGCGTAACGTTATTGAGCCTTCATTTTCAGTTTGACCCAACTTTTAACTTTGCCACCCTTGCATCTACTACTTGTACTTCTTGCTTTAAGAGTTGTACGTTTATAAGGACCACTAATAACGGACCAAGGTTTGGTGCACCACGTGTCCTGATCCCGTTCCGCTTCAGCTCTATCCATCTCTTCATTCAACCTTCTTTTTATTTTTTTATTTTTTTTTTAAATAATAAGTGGTGGATATTCATATGATGCTACCGGAATCAATTAACCCGGTAATTTATAACCACTTATTAAACAATTCTATTTAAAAGTTGGTTTTAATAAGGGAAATTCATTAAAATGCCACAAGTTTAACTTTGTTTTATCAAAATATCCTAAATCTCTTTCAGTTTGTAAAAATACCACAAATTTTCGTGGTGGGCCCCCCGATCGCGGGCCCACACCCACGTGTCACAAAGTTTCGGCCTGGCCCGTGGTGGTTCCCCGCGATAGGCCAAAATTGTCACCGCGGGCAGGGACCAAACTTGTCACCGCAGCCATAGTTGGGGGGCTCCGCGGGACATTTTGCCCAAACCTGGGTGACACGTGGGCTGGGCCCGCGATCGCGGGGCCCACCGCGAAAATTTAGGGCATTTTGGTAAACCGATAGAGATTTAGGGTATTTTGGTAAAAAGGGGTCAAACTTAGGGTATTTTAATTAATTTCCCTTTTAATAAACTTACTTGTTCATCTATAAAAAAAATTAACAGTCTTTGAGTGGACGGTGGTAGATGTTGGTCGTTGACGGTGGTGCCATCCAGAGGCGGATGCATATGGTTGGTAGGTGGGAAGGGCCCCCATGAAAAGGAAAAAAAAATGAATTTTTTAGGGTAAAAAATCGGATTTTTCAGTTTTATACATTAATGTCCCCAAGTAATTTATTGTCCGGAACCTCCATAAACCACAAAAAGTGTCTGGAAATCAACCAAAAATTAAGATTTGCTTGAAAAAAATCCAAAAAACCACATTCCAAAATCCAAATGAATAAAATGCTTGCCTTCTTTACATGACATCATTTAAAATATTTGACGATACTTATATATAAAATTAGAATTAAAATGTAATATTATGCACGTTGGGTAATCGAAAATTTTGCATACATTATATCCTTTAAATCAGTGCTAGATCTATAACCTATGTGACTGAGGACACGTTGTACTATGGAGACAAAGCTACATGTATGACTCGTAATTTTTTTTTTAATTTTTTTTTGTAATCGTAGGTGTTAAAATCAATTTATGCATGTCTCGACTAATCGCATAGAAACATGAAGATAACAGCAAGCGAAATTCCCAGTGGTCCTAAAGAGACTTGAACATGTAACCTATACATAGAAATTCCGGCATGGGATCATGTGAGAAGTGTCATTTATGATGAGAAATGTGAGAAGCACTATTAAACCATTTATCAGTTTTAATCAAATACCTTCCTATGAATTGCGGCTTAAAAAGGAATGTTTCTGGTGGATCTCGGTGAATCTTATCTCGATGCATCTCATTCTAACGTTCGTCCATTTCTCATCCAACGGTTGATAACCACTTCTCACAATTCTCACCAGAAACCCAACCCTAGAAATCCCAATACCTAACCTTTATTTGCTAGTTGAACTAAACTTCAAGGGTTTGACTGAATATATTTGATTTTATTTGGTTTGACATCAAGGAAAACAAAGTTAGTGTTCCCCAACAATATTATGTCACAATAGCATCTCATTTAGCCCCAAAAGATTGATTTTCAAGAGCAAACAATAGTCGTTAATTTCACTTGAAATTGAAACATTTGAAACCGACGGTTGCCGTCTTCATCAACTTGTATGTTTCTTCAAATTGATTTATATGGGTGATGATAGTGACGTTGATTGATGTCCATGACTCACTTGTCTTTTTGGTCTTCCAAATAATTATATAATATCCTTAAAAAATGAGATGTGCATACATCTAATTTGTAACATGCACACGTATGCACTTTGGTAGCTCTGCATCTAAACGGTATACACTTGTGCATACAGGTAATTTGTAACATGCACACGTGCATATATGCAAATATGCATGATGCACTTGTGCATAAAACAAAAAAATAACTTAACTTACTTGTATGCACACAAGTGCATATCGTGTAGATGAAAGGTTATTAGAGTGTTCTTCAGTTTTTCATTTTTTTGAGATTTTTTCCTTTGAACCTCTCTCTATCCTTATATAGGCTTAAAAAAGGCAAAATGCGTCTAAATGTAAACTAAGTTTGGTTTAATTCCTATTTAATATAATGATGTTTATTTTTTCTCAAATAATATAACAAACTTATATTTTTTTCCTTTTTTATACATATTTTACCTACTAAAAAAGTTAATAATCTACATGTCACCAATGTTTATTGACATGACATTTTTTTTAACTCAAAATCAACCTAATTTAAGTCAATTTATATACTTTATCCTCTTTTTATAAGTTTTTCTTAGAGTAAATTACATGAATGGTCCCTATGGTTTGGTCTAAATCTGGATTTGGTCCCTATTTTGAAAAAGTACACCAATAGTCATTGTGGTTGTCATTTTGTTATGGATCCAGTCCCTGCCCCTAACTCCGTTTCTTTTTCAGCCGTTAACTCGATCACGTGCGTGGCATGTGAGGGGTAAAAAAGTCATTTTTCTTTTTATAGATATGTGTGTTTGTGTGTGTGCTCGGTAGCAGAACCACCACCACCACCACCACTCTCCACCACCTCCATCTCCATATCCACCACTAATAAACAATCTTTGATTAGCAATAAAAAAAGCCACAAAATTGAATCTGTGATCACAAAATAATCATCTTTGATTAGCAATAAACGTGGGGACCGTCTCTTCATTATGATCACAAAATACCCAAATTGTGAAGAACATTAGAAGAAAGAAGATCAAATTTTGATTTGGGTATTTTGTGAGCATAAAAGGAAATGGAATTCATAGAACCCTAGAAGTTGGCATTCAATCCCACCAAACAAAAAATCGAAATCGACATGAAAATCAAAACCCAAGTTCCTTATCCAGATCTATTGTTGATGATGATGCTTATCCATATCTTTTTCTAGACAAATTTTGCACACCAAAACCCAAGTTCCTCAAGGTAATGGTATAAGGGTTTTGATGTGTTTTGATGCGCAAAATTGTCTAGAAAAAAGAATAGGATGGTTCTCAAGGGTAGGAGAGCGGAGAAGAAAAGGATCGTCGGAGGTGGGTTGTGACCACCAGAGAAGAAAGGAGAGCGGAGGTGGTAGGTGAGGGGGAGAGCGGAGGCGACAGACACATACGTGTGTATATGTATATATATATATAAAAGAAAAATGACCTTTTTACCCCTCACATGCCACGTACGTGATCGAGTTAACGGCTGAAAAAGAAACGGAGTTAGGGGCAGGGACTGGATCCATAACAAAATGACAACCACAGTGACTATTGGTGTACTTTTTTCAAAATAGGGACCAAATCCAGATTTAGACCAAACCACAGGGACCATTCATGTAATTTAGTCTTTTTCTTAGTTTTTTTTTTATATAAAAAGAGGATAAAGTACATAAATTGTCTTACAAGAGAATAAAGTAAATAAATTGACTTAAATTATGTTGATTTTGAATTAAAAAAGAAAAAAGATAAAATGTCATGTCAATAAACATTGGTGACATATACGTTAGTAACTTGTTATCTAGGTAAAATACGTATAAAATAGGAAAAAATAATAAGTTTATTATACTATTTGAGAAAAAATAAATATCGTTACATACTTACATTAAATAGAAACTAAACCAAACTTCGTTACATTTAGACGCATTTTTTATTAAATATTATAAGTTTGTTGATCGCAACAACTAACAAGTGAGTGTCTTTAGCCTAGCGGTATCGGAGCCCTTGACCTTGTATGAGGTCATTAGTTCAAACCCTCACCAAAGATGATGAAGATGCGTGAGTTTATTTATTTTATTTGCCGTATTTAAATATAAAAAAAAACAACAATTAACAAGTGCAATGGGATGATCCGGAGCATGAGACAATAAAAAGACGAAAATACAAATTACGAATACAAATTATTTTTAAAAGGAGACAAAAGTTGTTTGCTTTGAAAAAAAAAGACAAAAATTGGAATCGACAATTTTGCTATATGACTTTTTAGACCCACTTTTAACTTATTAACACCAACCAAATAATTTATCAATTTATTTTATTAGTGCATATTTTTCACATGTTTTATATTAGGGGTTGCATTTCTATTATAATTTGTATTTCTATTTAATATATCTCAAAATAAAACAATCACATAATCTTTGTTTTCGTTCCTTGCATTTCTGATATGTTTTTAATACCGTTGCAATTTGTGTTTTAACTATGTTTTGTATATCTCTTTACAACATGATTTTGATGTATTGAAGTGATGGAAAAGAATGCGAGTAGGATTGGAAAAATCCAACATCTAATGGATGATTGGATTGGTTCGGTTCTCCTTGCATCCATTGGATGTTAACCGATTAACACCCCAACACATAAAATAATTTTACTAAAATAATTTATTATTAATTATTTTTTGACATTTATTTAAAAATTATTTTATTCATGTAGGTATTTAAAATATTATTCACATATTTATTTAAAAAGTATTCACATAATTTTTTAAAACATTCTTTCATATAATGATTAAAATATTTTTTGTTGACCGTATTAAAATATTTTAAATAAAATATGTGAATTATAATCAATTTTAGAGTGAATTGCACTCTTGATCCCTATAGTTTGTCCAAATAATAATTTGTCACTTCTAACGGTTGTCAATTGATGGTATGAACTCGATCGATGAACCTTGAGTGTTATAAAAAAGTTAGGGACCATCACTATGAATATTAACTACTAATGTAATTGACTCTTTTGAAGTATTTAAGTTTTAAACATTGTAATATTATCTATTCTATTAGATAATTTACAAGTTTGCAATTTTATTCTTTACAATTACAATTATAAACCTTAAACATCATATGTGTTACATGGAAATTCAAATTCTGAATAAAATTACAAGTTTTCATACATGTAACTAGATGTTGGTACAAATCTAGTACCAACCATAAAAACAAATTTGGTACCAAATTCCGTAGTTGATACATAGTACAAGATTTTGCATATCAATTATAATCGATTAGTACACGTATTAAAGAAACATATCAATAACATGTTCTATTTTTGGTGGCCGTATTTAATACATTATTTACTCATACATTTATAAAAATAGCAGATAGTGCCCAAACCAACCTATTTTATTTCACACTAAAAATAGAGTATGTCTTTGACTCGAACCCATGTTTTACGATATATTTCGTAAAATATGAGGCTTATTTGGATATCGAATCTTATATTCTAACCACTTTTATCTATCCATTACCGTTTTTGGGCAATAAAATAAGCCGACTTAACTAGTTCATTCCAATACGTTAATATCTTGCTACTCAGAGTAATATTAATCATCATAAAATACAATAATCAGATAGAGTTGAGATCATGTGAGACCAGATTATTTCTGTGAGACCGTGAAACCAAAGAATTAACACTAAACCTTCACAACAAAAGACTGTGATGGTAAACCTTCACAGTGTTTTTGCTGTGAAGGTTTGCTATTTTTCTTAACTTCACAATGAACCACTGTGAAGATTTAGTGTTAATTTCTTGGTCTCACGGAAACAAGCTTGTCTCACGTGAACCCAACCCTAATCATATAACTATGTATGATATCAACGTCACTAAAAACCATTTTATTGGTTGGTCCCACGTCAAGACAATAAAGTTTCACAAGAAATTATCTACATGTATATAATTGGCTAAAATTATACTACTAGCGTTAAAAAAAACTGTCAAATCGAAATCAGTTGTAGACGTAACTAAAGTGCAATTAGTCGGGCAACGTTTTCAGTTTTGTTAAAATTATGGACGATTCATATTATGTCGATCACTTATACTCCATTCATCTCAAAATAAATGTACACAACGAAATAGACACATAATTTTACGAATAGGTAATTATCACACTCTTTAATAACTTTTGGATGTATGCACTTAGGGGCCGTTTACCTAATCACTTACTCGGGTAAGTGCTTACCGGTAAAATTCAATATTACCACTTACTTTTCGGGTAAGATTTTAGTCCACCAAAATGGCATCGTATGCAACAATTTAGCCTATAAGCGCTAATTGTAGTAAGTGTCGTCGCACTCACTGGGTAAGACTCTCGGTCATTGCTTTCGACTCTCGGTCTTTGCTTCCGCTCTTACCGGGTAAGATTCTTAGTCCTTGCCATATTCATCCGGTATGCTAATGTGACTTGGTAAACACTTACCCGGGTAAGCGTTTTGTAAACGGTCCCTTAGAGAACGTTTGGTTCAATGAATAGAATTTGGTGTAATTAGAATTCATTAAGAGGCCCTTTAAAGAAATTGAAAGAAATTTT
This sequence comes from Saussurea involucrata, assembly GCA_033807775.1. Lineage (NCBI taxonomy): Eukaryota > Viridiplantae > Streptophyta > Magnoliopsida > Asterales > Asteraceae > Saussurea > Saussurea involucrata. Next base: position 12,418,043 of record CM066317.1, on the reverse strand, counting down.
GAAGGAATTAGAAAGGAAATTTGATGAATATTTCTATTCTTTTGAATGCATACCTAAACCCTAAACCTTAAATTCTGCGAACCAAACTTTCATTTCTTTTATAATTACGTAAAATAATAATATGTACATTTATTTTGGACGAAAGAGTGTATTATGCTACTTTTAATATAAGGGTCCACCGAATCCAAACACATAATTATACATACATATTTTGTAGAAATGCTAAAAAAAGACATATTTTATTAATAAAAAGAGATAATCTTTTGGATATTTATATCAAAAGTTGATTTTTTCACCAAAGGGTCGTTGGCCTAACGGTATCCGAGCCTCTTTCCTCCTAGGAGGCCAGGGATTCAAACCTCACCAAAGGTGAGGAGGTGTGTGAGTTTATATGTTGCATTTGCCGTATATAAATATTATATACTTAAAAGAAAAGTTAAATTTTCAAGTAAATAAAATAATAAATTGTAAAATTTATTCACCACTTTTTATTTGTTCGAATTATTTATGAAAGTTATAATTTCAATGAAATCAATACAAATGTAAAGTAGTTTATTTCGCATGTTGAAATTTAATCGTGGCATTAATATATAGAGTAAATTACATTTTTAGTCCTTGTAATTTGTTGAAAATTTCTATTTTCGTCTTTATGGTTTTGAAATTGCGAGTTTCATCCCCATGGTTTATAATTCATCATATTTTTCGTCCTTATGATTTAATTTTTGTTGCTATTTTCATCTCTATGGTTTACAATTCATTTCTATTTTAGTCATTTATGCTTAAAAGTAGGGTTTTAGTCTCAGAGACGAAAATAGAAATGAATTACAAACCCTAGGGATGAAAACCAAAATTTCAAAACCATAGGGATGAAATCCGCAATTTTTACTAAACCACGGGGACGAAAAACATGATTTACTCTAATATATATCTTGTTTTGAAATTCTTTTTAATTTTTGTTGTTTATTTAAAGGGAAATTAATTAAAATACCTTAAGTTTGACCCCTTCTTACCAAAATACCCTAAATCTCTACCGGTTTACCAAAATGCCCTAAATTTCCGCGGTGGACCCTGCGATCGCGGACCCAGCCCACATGTCACCCAGGTTTGGGCAAAATGTCCCGCGGAACCCCCCAACTATGGCCGCGGTGACAAGTTTGGTCCCTGTCCGCGGTGACAAGTTTGGCCTATCGCGGGCCCATCGCGGGGAACCACCACGGGCCAGGCCGAAACTTTGTGACACGTGGGTGTGGGCCCGCGATCGCACGGCCCACCTCGGAAATTTGTGGCATTTTTGCAAACTGAAAAAGATTTAGGGTATTTTGGTAAAGCAAAGTTAAACTTGTGGCATTTTAATTAATTTCCCTTATTTAAACTGTTTGATTTTTTTCGTAACGTTTTATGAACTTATCATGTATGTCAGATTTCGATAACAAGAGTTTACAGTCTAATAAAACCTGTTGACATAAAAATACGTCCATATTTCATTGTTGACTTTTTTTTTGAAAGGGTATCCTAGGCTTTGTCTATACTAATCACTGACACTGATTGACTGCTAAGCATGCAACCCTGAGATAATTCCTCAGCGGCCATAAGTTGCCAACGCCTGGATTCGAACCCGAGGTAGATGGGTTTCTGAGCCATATCCCTCACAAGGCCTTAACCAGTACGCCACAAGCCTTGTGGTTCACTGTAGACTTTATATAAATTTATTTTTTGTTTGTTTTACAACACTTGTTTTTTAAACATTCTAAAAAATGAACGAAATATATTTATGGCATTGATCCATTCAACTATTTATTTATTTATTGAAATTATTTTAGTAGCTAAAAATTAAATTACAAAGAACCAAAATTTGTCAAAGAAATTAAAAGCTATATTAGAAAAAGTGAAAATTTGTTGGAAAAGTAATGTTGTTTGATTTTTCATAATGTCTCATAAATATGGCATATGGATTGCAAAATTGCAATGGATTTGGGGACATTTGATGTGTGAATGAAATTAAAGTCAAACGGTCAAACCGCCAGGTAATTAAAGGCAAAATCTACTCATTAGACCTTTAACTTTTTCTATGTTTGCATTTGGCACACTCACATTTATTTTCAACATTAAGAGATCGTTTGGTTTGTTGTAATTCGATGACCGAATATGAATGACATATTACATTGACTCAATTACTATGGTTTGTTGGGCTTGCGACATGGGGGAAATCTAATTCAATTAGAGTTAATAGATAAGATAATTGATTATTTAGAAGTCATTTACTAATTATTTACCGGATAAGCGCTTATCTATATCATTTATTATATTGATTGAGCACGATAATTCGACAAATACTGAGAATTTTATTTGGTAAGAGATATAACAAAGACCGAAAACCGAGAGGCTTACCTGGTAAGTTAAGGAAAATACATTTACCTAGTAAGTGTTTATCGGATTTAAGATGCTTATCAACAATATATTTTAACGGCCGAGAATATTATACAATGTGTTGGGATTTGCTTGTCCTACATAGACCAAAGGAGAAAATCTAGATAGCTTTATATTAAGAGTTCCCCACCTCTTAATAAATTGGCTAACTAGTAAGTTGTGTCAAGGACATATTTAAAGTCAAAGATGGGCCTTGGGCTCTTGGGGTCTCTTGACTTGAACGAGAAATGGGTAAACAGTGTGTTACACGATTTTTTACGCAATCTCAGTTTTGCTGAAACAGGGACTTACGCGACTTACCACGCGGTTTACAAACCGCGCAACAAGCCGCGCATCCCTCCGAAGGATTACACGAAACAGAGAGCCCCGCGGGTTGCCCCGCGGCTTACAAGTCGCGCACTAAACCGCGCGTCTCTGATTTCGTCAGTTTCGGTGGTTTGCAATTCTGATGTTTGAGAAACGTATAAATACCCATTCCTCTCATTTTTGGCAGAATCAACACACAGAAAAATACACATTCTCTCAATTCCTCTTCTTGTTCTTCATTGTTCTTCAAGATGGAAGCATAGTTTGATTCGTCGGGTTCGAGAGTTCACTTCTTGAACGGATTGTTGTATCCTCTAGATAGACGTCCATTCTCTACGGTACGAGGGACGAATTTCTGTCTAAGATTGTTAGAACTTAGATACACGAATTGAGATTCGTAACACACAATATAGAATCAAATGGAAATACTGAATTATTGATATGTATATATATATCCGAAATTTACATATAAACGGAAATACATAATCAAAAGTTTAAGATAAAATTCGTTGACGATGGAAAACTCTTCCTTGTTGAAATCGAATGTGGAGAAACCCGAAAAATTTAAGGGTTCCGATTTTAGAAGATGGCAACAAAAGATGCTCTTCTACTTGACGACGTTAAAAGTGTCTAACGTGCTTACCGATCAAGCACCGACACCGCCGGTTGGAGAGGGAGAAAACGCCCCATCCCAAATTGAAGTGGCTATGTTCCAACGATCCTTGGATATTTGGAACGCGAACGAATATAATTGTCGGAATTTTATTCTTAATGGTTTGGATGATGGTCTTTATGACATATATTCATCCTACACTACGACAAGAGAAATTTGGGAGTCGTTGGAATCAAAGTACAAGACGGAAGTCGCTTGTTCCAAACGATTTATCGTGGGCAAATTCCTGAACTTTAAGATGACGGATTCCAAACCGGTCGTAAAACAAGTAGAAGAAATGCAAATCTTGGTCCATTAATTGGAAGTCGAAGGTATGGGCATCAACTCTAATTTTGTTATTGGTTCAATTATTGACAAGTTACCTCCATCCTGGAAAAATTTTAAACTCTATCTTAAACATTTGTACGAGGATATGAGTTTTGAGCAATTGATACTCAAATTGCGGGTGGAGGAGGACAACCGGATGAACGAGAAGGCGGACGCTATCTCGTTGGAACCAAATGCAAACATGGTCATCGGTAACTCATCAAGGACAAAATTCCAAAAAGGAAAGGGAAAGGCCACGGGTTTCAAGTATAACCTCAATACTTCAAACCCGATGTCCGTACAACGAAAGCCTTTCAAGAAACATGTGATGAGTTGCTGGGTATGCGGAAAGCCGGGGCATCGAACGAAGGATTGCCGCCATAGGAGAGACCATGGTGGTCCCGAAGGAGGAGGCGCCGGAGGAGGAGGTGCCGATGGAAACCCCCATAAAGCCAACGTGGTCAATGCTCCAAATCAATTCGTTGGAGTAATTGAGGCTTTTATGGTTACAAACGTGACCGATTGGTGGGTTGATACCAGTGCCACCAAACATATATGCAACTCCAAAAGCATGTTTGCTACTTACCAAAAAGTTGATGATGAAGAACCCATGTATATGGGTAATGCCACGACCGCGAAAGTTGAAGGGAAGGGGAAGGTGAACCTCAAGCTTACATCGGGGAAGGAACTTGTGCTCACCAATGTCTTGCATGTACCGGCTATTACAAAGAACTTGATTTCTGTACCCACACTTAGTAACAAAGGATTCAAGATGGTGTTTGAATCTGATAAATTTGTGATTACTAAGGGTGAGATGTATGTTGGTAAGGGCTACCTAAATGAGGGGCTCTTTAAACTCAGTGTGATGAACAATGATGATGTAAATATTGTAAATAGCAATAAAACCGCAGGCTCTAGCTCTGCTTCTATGTACATGCTTGACTCTTCTTCCTTATGGCATTCCCGTCTAGGACATGTAAACTTCTGATCCCTACAAAGGATGACAAAACTTGGGTTACTACCCAAGTGTTCCATGGATAACAAGACAAAATGTGAGGTATGTGTTGAATCTAAATATTCAAGCCATCCACACAAATCTGTTGAAAAGTCTAATCAAGTACTTGGACTTATCCACAACGATTTATGTGATTACAAAGCCACACCCACACGTGGAGGAAAGAACTATTATGTATCATTTATTGATGATTGCAGTAAATACTGTTATGTATACTTAATACATACCAAAGATGAAGCTTTGAATATGTTTAAGACATACAAAGCTGAAGTTGAAAACCAACTTGATAAAAGAATAAAAATTCTGAGATCCGATAGAGGAGGAGAGTATGAGTCTAAGGACTTTGCAGAATTTTGTTCTCATCATGGCATAGTTCACCAAACCACGGCTCCCTATACTCCACAACAAAATGGAGTAGCCGAAAGGAAAAATAGAACATTGAAAAACACGATTAATTCAATGTTGATTACTTCGGGAGCACCACATAGTTTGTGGGGTGAAGCATGCTTAACTGCAAATATGATACTTAACAGAATTCCTCATAAAAAGAGCGATAAATCTCCTTATGAACTATGGAAAGGAAAACTTCCATCATACAAAAGGATGAAAGTGTGGGGTTGCCTTGCAAAGGTTCAAGTACCTTTACCCAAAAGGACAAAGCTTGGACCGAAGACCATTGATTGTGTATATCTTGGTCCTGCAAGTAATAGTGCTGCTTATAGATTTCTGGTCTATAAGTCAAACAATGAAGATATCCACAACAACACAATTATGGAATCAATTGAGGCTGAATTCTTTGAACACATATTTCCTTACAAGGATAAAGGGAAAGAAATCTCTAATCCAAGGAAGAGAGTATGTGAAGTAGAAAACACCGATAGTGTTGAGAAACCAAATTGTTAGACAACCTAGGGGGGGTAAGGTTGTATTTAAAATCTTTTACTTTCAAAAAATCTTTTACAAATAAATACAGTACAGAAATAGTATAAATAAATCAGAGTATACACATAATAACGAAGAGTGTAAATAAAAACAAATACACAGAGATTATATAAATAAATATAAATGCAAAGCAGTTTATATAAATAAATATAATAAAGCACAGCGGAATAAATAAAGAGATAAGGGATAGAGATACTTGACACAGAGATTTACTGATTTACCACCAACTGTGATAAACCAGCAGCCGAGACACTTCCCGACACGATCCAAAAAATGTATTCTTTACGGTAGAATACAAACCAAGTACAAAGGTAACGTAATTGATTCTCAAGCTTCTGCTATGAGATGTACAGGATCACACACCCGTTATTCAAATGCTTACAAGAGGAGTATAACTCACAATGGGTAATCACTCTTGTATAATATCTCACACTTGGATATTTTATAAAAAATGTTTTATAAAATATATATATTATAAATGAGAGAGCTGAGAGTGTGGTTGCTGCTTGTTGTTACTGTTGTGTTGTAGTCTACTGATCTTCATCACCAGCATGTAATATATATAGCATGAAGACTTCCAACGGTCACATGACCTGGCGGTATACCGCCTTGCACACCGCGGTATACCGCGGTCAGAAAGTACACTGACACTCACGGCTCTATGCAAAGTTGACTTCTGGAATTACGTACCCGCGGTATACCGGCTGGGACTCGCGGTATACCGCCGTCAGGAAAAGTAACTTTCAACCAATCAGAATTGTACACGAGCCTGCCGCGGTATACCGGCTGAACAGCCGCGGTATACCGGCCGTAGTGTACCCGCGGTATACCGGCTGTACCGCCGCGGTATACCGCCGTCAGAAAAAGGACAGCTTCAGGACGCAACCAAATCTTGCTGAATCTTCTCAAAAAACTTATTTAAATAAATTATTTAAGGTTTTTAGAAATATCCAAGTGGTATATTATTTTAGGGTGTTTATCATTATTAGTTATAAACAATAATGACGACGTAAACACTTCCGTCTTTGAACCCTTCAGATTAAATCTTCGTGTTCTTCAACAACTGCACACTTGGATTAAATTGTTAGATAAACAATAATACGGTGTGTTTGTAATCATCAAAATAAATATATATAAATATATAGAGATGTGGTACACTTGCACCAACAATCTCCCCCTTTTTGATGATGACAAACACAACCGCTAAGCAAGAGCATATGCGGTTTCTCTCCCCCGTTTGTCGAAACAAAAAGGGTCAAGAAATACGGTATGCTTCCCCTCGAGAGATGCTCCCCCTCAAAATATGCATATAATTGAGGTAGCATAAACTCATGGGTAAAGAGCTAAAACGCTCCCCCTCAAATTAATAACGATATCAATTTGATTTTATAAAATTTGAGGGATAAAATAAAATGCAAAAAGCAATAGAGACAAAGATATACAAACCAATACGAAACACTTGCACCAAAACGGATCTTAAGGCTTCAATTTTCGGTTAATTTTATGTGAAAAAAAAACACCACGTATTATGACCTCGTCAGGTAACCACGTATTATAACCTCGGCAGGTAACACGTATTATATCCTCGCCAGGAAACCACGTATTATAACCTCGCCAGGAAACCACGTATTATAACCTCGGCAGGTAACCACGTATTATAACCTCGGCAGGTAACACGTATTATATCCTCGCCAGGAAACAACGTATTATATCCTCGCCAGGAAACACGTATTATATCCTCGTCAGGAAACACCTACAAAAGGCAAAGAAAATATTTCGTGGTACCCTTTTCTTATGGGTCCTTTTAACAGTTAGTATAAAACATAAACTGCAAAAAAATATGTTGTCGACATAAAACAAACACGACAAACATACAAAGCCATATAAATGGTTTAAAACCATAAACGCATTCCACCGGGATTATCATTACTAAACATTCCTTTTGGAATCCATTTATTTACCATTTTAATTTTGCGATTATATTTATCATACACATAAAAACAAGCATTTACATTCGCATTGTTATTAGGTTTAGAATATTTATCATGGTACATGCGAGCATACGGTTTTCTCGTATTATAATTTACATTATTTATTTTACGCACATACGGAGGTTTTTGCACATATTGATTTCTTGTATTTACTTTAGGTGATTCATAAAATCTTTTGATGGGTATACATGAACATTTATCAACACAAGTATTGGAACCAATGCCTTTTCTACATTTTATACGGTTAGGCATATTAAGCATGTTAAGAACTTTCTCATTACTACTTTCAAAGGCTTTAGCTAGCATGTTATCTTTTTCATATGAAGCACATTTAGCCTTTAAACAAGTAATCTCATTATCAAGAATATCACATTTTGTACAAATAATATTTTCATGCGATTTTTTATTTAAGCATGCAATTTCTTTATTTAAAGCATCACAAGATTTACAAAAATCTTTTTCTCCTAATTTAGTTTCTAATTTAGCAATTATATCCATATCATTTTCAGATTTTTGTTTAACATTTTTTATTTCCTTTTTACATGCATTTACAGTTTCTTTTAACATAGCATTCTCATCTTGGTAACGATTTGCAAGAGCGGCCATTTTATGAAAAGATTCATATAATTCTTCAAGATTATTTTCATTATCACTTTCATAATCACTATCGTAATCTGAGTAAGAAGATTTTACCTCGTCGTCGCTTTCGGCCATAAGACAAATGGCTTGATAGTCATCTTCTTCTTCACTCTCGCTCCACGCGCCTCCAATGAAGGCTTTCTCCTTCTTCTTTTGGAACTTGTTCTTTTTCGGACATTCATTGGCGTAGTGGTCTTTGTCACCACATGAGTAGCAAAAGCCTCTCTTTGGCTTAGCTTTATCGTCTTCACTCGAGTCGCCATTTTTCTTAACTTTTTCGTCTCGTTTATGGAACTTACGACTTCGATTTTCACCACCACGACGGTAGTTACCGTTTCTTTGAAATCTGCCATTGTTAGAAAATTTATTATTATTATTAAGAAATTTGGAAAAGTTTCTTACCAACATGGCGACTTCATCGAGAGTTTCGGATGGATCTTTCGAGGAGCTAGCTTTCTCCTTTTTCTTCTCATCTTTTGGTGTTGAGACATTGAGAGCGATTGATTTCTTTTTAACTTGCTCCCGATCTTTGTTTCTTTTAAGTGCAATTTCATGCACTTTAAGATTACCGATCAAGTCATCTATCTTCATTATGGAAAGGTCACGGGAGTCTTCTAAAGATGTTATCTTTTGCATCCACTCCGAAGGAAGAGCTCGTAGGATTTTCCTTATATAGTCCTCGTTAGGATAAGTGCGATCCAAACCTTTCAAAGTAGTCACAATAAGGTTAAATCTTTTAAACATTGAGTCAATTGACTCATCTTGTTTCATTTCGAATAGTTCATAATCGTGAACTAAAATATTCACTTTACTAGATTTAACCTCCGTGTTTCCACGATGAGTATTATTTAAACTTTCCCATATTTGATTTGCAGTTTTATATGTATATACTCTTTCAATTTCGTCAGTTGTTAAAGCAGCATATAATATATTCTTAGCTTCAAAGTTTAAACAAAAATGAGCTTCATCAGAAGTAGTCCAGTCATCTATAGGTTTATCAATATAAACATCATCTTTCACAATGGTGGGTTTAAAATTCCCTTTTTCTATAATATTCCAAATCTTTTGATTTTTGCCACGCACGTGACATTCAAATAGCTCGGCCCAAATGCCAAACTTTTCAGTATCTATCAAAGGAGGTTTTGAAAACACGATATTAGTTTGTTGAGCCATTTAGAAGAATAAGAGAAAATTATGCAGAATATTTTTGAAAGACCTGCTCTGATACCAAATGTTAGACAACCTAGGGGGGGTAAGGTTGTATTTAAAATCTTTTACTTTCAAAAAATCTTTTACAAATAAATACAGTACAGAAATAGTATAAATAAATCAGAGTATACACATAATAACGAAGAGTGTAAATAAAAACAAATACACAGAGATTATATAAATAAATATAAATGCAAAGCAGTTTATATAAATAAATATAATAAAGCACAGCGGAATAAATAAAGAGATAAGGGATAGAGATACTTGACACAGAGATTTACTGATTTACCACCAACTGTGATAAACCAGCAGCCGAGACACTTCCCGACACGATCCAAAAAATGTATTCTTTACGGTAGAATACAAACCAAGTACAAAGGTAACGTAATTGATTCTCAAGCTTCTGCTATGAGATGTACAGGATCACACACCCGTTATTCAAATGCTTACAAGAGGAGTATAACTCACAATGGGTAATCACTCTTGTATAATATCTCACACTTGGATATTTTATAAAAAATGTTTTATAAAATATATATATTATAAATGAGAGAGCTGAGAGTGTGGTTGCTGCTTGTTGTTACTGTTGTGTTGTAGTCTACTGATCTTCATCACCAGCATGTAATATATATAGCATGAAGACTTCCAACGGTCACATGACCTGGCGGTATACCGCCTTGCACACCGCGGTATACCGCGGTCAGAAAGTACACTGACACTCACGGCTCTATGCAAAGTTGACTTCTGGAATTACGTACCCGCGGTATACCGGCTGGGACTCGCGGTATACCGCCGTCAGGAAAAGTAACTTTCAACCAATCAGAATTGTACACGAGCCTGCCGCGGTATACCGGCTGAACAGCCGCGGTATACCGGCCGTAGTGTACCCGCGGTATACCGGCTGTACCGCCGCGGTATACCGCCGTCAGAAAAAGGACAGCTTCAGGACGCAACCAAATCTTGCTGAATCTTCTCAAAAAACTTATTTAAATAAATTATTTAAGGTTTTTAGAAATATCCAAGTGGTATATTATTTTAGGGTGTTTATCATTATTAGTTATAAACAATAATGACGACGTAAACACTTCCGTCTTTGAACCCTTCAGATTAAATCTTCGTGTTCTTCAACAACTGCACACTTGGATTAAATTGTTAGATAAACAATAATACGGTGTGTTTGTAATCATCAAAATAAATATATATAAATATATAGAGATGTGGTACACTTGCACCAACACAAATGAATAGGGTACATCAAAGGCTCAAGAAGAAAACTTGGAGCCTAGAAGAAGTAAAAGGGGAAAGATTGCTAAAGACTTTGGACCCGACTTCATGATATTCGTTGTCGATGAAGAACCTCAATCCTATAAAGCCGCCATGGATTCATCGGAGGCACCTTATTGGAAAGAGGCTATTCAAGGTGAGATAGACTCCATTGTTCAAAATAACACATGGAGATTGGTAGATTTACCACCGGGTCACAAGGTAATTGGTCATAAATGGATCTTCAAGCAGGAACTAAGACCTGATGGCACTATAGAGAAATATAAAGCTCGATTAGTTGCCAAAGGTTACCGCCAAAAGGAAGGTCAAGATTTCTTTGGCACCTATTCACCGGTAACACGAATCACGTCTATTAGGACATTGATGGCTATAGCAGCAATTCACAACCTACAAATACATCAAATGGATGTGAAAACTGCTTTCTTAAATGGTGAATTAGATGAAGAAATATATATGCAACAACCGGAAGGTTTTGTTGTAAGAGGCCAAGAGAACAAAGTATGCAAACTTGTTAAGTCTTTATATGGACTTAAACAAGCCCCAAAGCAATGGCATGAGAAGTTTGATAACACTCTTCTAACAAATGGTTTCCAAATTAATGAGTGTGACAAATGCGTATATGTGAAACAATGCAAGAACGCATGTGTCATAATATGTCTATATGTATATGATATGCTAATCATGGGGACCAACTTGGATGTAATCAATCAAACCAAGAAGATGTTGCACTCCTCGTTTGACATGAAGGATCTTGGAGTAGCCGATGTAATTCTTGGGATTAAGATCCAAAGAGATCCTAACGGTTACATTCTGACTCAATCTCACTATGTTGAGAAAGTTCTTAGGAAATTTGGTCACTATGATGATAGACCGGTAGTCACTTCTTTTGATCCTTCAAGCCAACTTAAGAAGAATCAAGGAGAGAGTGTATCTCAATTGGAATACACTCAAGTGCTTGGAAGTTTGATGTACATTATGACTTGTACAAGACCGGATCTAGCATATACCGTGAGTAGACTTAGTCGATACTCACATAACCCAAGTAAGGATCATTGGTATGCACTTATAAGAGTGCTTCGATATCTCAAATACACAATGAACTATGTTATACTATACCAAATATCCTCCCGTACTAGAAGGATATCGTGATGCAAACTGGATTTCCAATCATTCTGAAAGTAAGTCCACAAGTGGCTATGTGTTTACACTTGGTGGTGCAGCCATATCTTGGAAATCTTCAAAGCAAACCGTGAATACACGGTCAACCATGGAAGCCGAATTCGTAGCCTTAGATAAAGCTGCCGAAGAGGCAGAATGGCTTAAAAGCTTCCTAGAGGGTATTCCCTTGTGGCCTAAGCCTGTTACCGCCGTTTGCATACATTGTGATAGTATGGCTGCTCTTACAAGAGCAAAGAATCAAATTTATAACGGCAAATCGAGACATATCAGACGTCGCCACAAAACGATACGAGACTTGCTCAAGAATGGAATAATTTCCATCGATTATGTGAAGTCAAAGGAAGCTATCGCAGATCCTTTGACAAAAGGCCTTAATAGAGAACAAGTCTCTTATACATCGAGGGGAATGGGCTTAAAGACAATTCAATGAGTTCTACTCGGCGGAAACCTAACCTAGCAACATTGGAGATCCCATGGTCTAGGTTCAATAGGACAACTAGTTGAGGAAAACTCAAGACCGAATACACAGGTACGCCTATTCCTATGATGTTTATTCCAGTGTATTTTCCGTTGATGATTTAAGGGTTGAATTCTTATTCTTAATAATACTGATAGCTTGTTGGTGGAACACAACGGAATGTTCTTGATCAGTATTACCTATATGAGATTGATGTGGGGTCGCATCTTTGAAGACGGATATGGCTACGTCTTCTAAAATTCTCATGAAGAAGGATTGTTCACGACCGAAATGAACACAGCGGTAAGAGTCAACTATGCATAAACATGATTTGTGTGATATTCATTGACTTGACTTACTACAAAACGTGGTTAGTTCAAGACTCTTCGTCACTACCCACAAAGTAGGTCCGATGAATACTCACTATGAACGGTTCAAGTCACCTAGACACCTTTTCTGATGCATTTCATGGTTATTTCCTGAATAAGAACAATAAATACTTTGAGAATATCTTATTTTCTATTCAAATGTGGGGTATTATTAGAGTTTGAATAGAAAATGTGGGGTATTGTTGGGATTTGCTTGTCCCACATAGACCAAAGGAGAAAAATCTAGATAGCTTTATATTAAGAGTTCCCTACCTCTTAATAAATTGGCTAACTAGTAAGTTGTGCCAAGGACATATTTAAAGTCAAAGATGGGCCTTGGGCCTTGTGTCTCTTGGGGTCTCTTGACTTGAACGAGAAATGGGTAAAAGTGCGTTACACGATTTTTTACGCAATCTCAGTTTTGCTGAAACAGGGACTTACGCGACTTACCACGCGGTTTACAAGCCGTGCATCCCTCTGAAAGATTACACGAAACAGAGAGCCCCGCGGGTTGCCACGCGGCTTACAAGCCGCGCACTAAACCGCGCGTGTCTCTGATTTCGTCAGTTTCGGTGGTTTGCAATTCTGATGTTTGAGAAACGTATAAATACCCATTCCTCTCATTTTTGGCAGAATCAACACACAGAAAAATACACATTCTCTCAATTCCTCTTCTTGTTCTTCATTGTTCTTCAAGATGGAAGCATGGTTTGATTCGTCGGGTTCGAGAGTTCACTTCTTGAACGGATTGTTGTATCCTCTAGATAGACGTCCATTCTCTACGGTACGAGGGACGGATTTCTGTCTAAGGACACTGCTTTGCAGGTCTCAATCCAAATAACGATCTTCTTCAACTTCGTGATCAAGAAAGTCGAGTTAGTAATTTTATCTTAAACTTTTGATTATGTATTTCCGTTTATATGTAAATTTCGGATATATATATACATATCAATAATTCAGTATTTCCATTTGATTTTATATTGTGTGTTACGAATCTCAATCCGTGTATCTAAGTTCCAACACAATGTAGTAAGTAATGGTAATGTATTTTGCCGTTAAGTGTTTACCTGGTAAGAGTCTGATAAACAGCCACTTAATAAGTTTATGATCGAATTCCATTCAAGTTCTTGATAATTCTTTAAAAAAACAAAAAAATTCCATGCCTTGGAAAGGAAACTCTATTTTTTTTATTTCGTCAATTATTATTACGTTAAAAAAACAATAATTTCATTTACTTTATTAGTATTTATAAATTTCAAATATGTATTTATATCACAAACGACAAAATTAGAAGAACAAAAACATCTTTATAGGTAATCATGTATTTTATCATTATTTATATTTGAGTCCCAAAACTAAATTAACCATCTAGGTTACGGCGTATTAGTTAAGACTCAACAGGATTTAGCAGTAACTTCATATTTACTAGGTTCAAATCCAGACGTTGCAAAAGCTATTGTGCCCATGGAAGTTCACCCGTAATGACTTCAGAACATTCACTATCGTTCGAGGGATTAGTCAATGCGCCTAAATTGATCCTGATGCCCACAGTTACAAATTTTTTTAAATGAATGGAATGACAAACCATATTCAATTCAAATATAAACATGTATAATTCAACAATTTTAATAGATCCCATTAAATCGAAGAATATTATGCGACTCAAATGACACATTAGATTTAGCTAAGAACATTTATTAGCATATGGTTCATTTTACTGTTGGTCGGAGCACTGAATCAGATCATCTTTAGTTTTTTGGATCTGAATCTAAACCTTACCAAACCTAGAAAGTTGATACTCCATCCGTTCTAAAATAAGTGTTTATGTTACTATTTTAGTTCGTCCCAAAGTAATCGTCAATTTTCAAAAGTAAATGTCCAATTTCCAATTCTACATTTAATTATGAAATGATGAATATTTATATTTCTATTATTAAGGGTAAACCGTCCTTTTTGTGAATTAAAAAAATGTAATAATTACACACTATAAAAATCGTCTTTTTTATTATGGACATCTATTTTGGGAGGAAAAAGTATTAAATAGCAATAAATAACACCACAGGGGTGCAAAAAGACACTATTTTAAAAAGTAAGGTGGAAAATGAAAGTTTGTATAAATCCAGGGTTTAATTCAAAACATTAAACCTAACAATAACCCAATAAAGTCAATGACGGTAGAAAAAAGCAAAGGGGACCACGAAAATTTTAAAAGTAAGATCCAAATCATCCACAAAATAAGAATGGCCCACAACCTTTTGTAAACGTGTCACGTTTTCCCATTAATATAACTAGGTAACAATACCGTGACTCGTGCGGCGAATTCAAACATTATTATATGAACGTAAGTATGCGTAATCTATGAACATATTATTGTTTGAACTTATTAAGAATGTAGCATTAGAACTAAATGTTGGTTGAATTTATAAGTCTCAAACCCAAAAAAAAAAACAATTTGTGAGTTCCAAAAGAATATTGAAAAATGAAAAGTATACATTGGGATGTTTGTTATTGAAGTTCATCCTAAATGTGATGTAGAGAGACACCACCCCCATTGCCATTGAGAACACCAAGTTTGAGACGAATGGTACAGACTGAAGTTGACAAAGTTTGGAAGGCCAACCTTCAGCAAGACAATCACGTTCCATTTTCTCTTTAGGTCAATCCAAGACAGTAAGCATTAAACATATTTTGTTAGATTAATAAGAAAAAAAAATCGCTACAAAATATACATTTTTTATTGATTTATAAGCATTGTTAACTTAAACAAAAAAATATTATAAGTATACAAAAAATATTGAATTTTAAGCATTGTTAGCCTAATAAAAAAAAGACTTTGATTATTAAGCATTTTGTTAGATCAATAAGAAAAACAAAAAAAATACACTTTTTATTGATTTATAAGCATTGTTAACCTAAACAAAAAAAAATTATAAGTATACAAAAAATATTGAATTATAAGCATTGTTAGTCTAATAAGAAAAAAGACTTTGATTATTAAGTATTTTGTTAGATTAATAAGAAAAACAAAAAAAAATACAAAATCACTACAAAATATACACTTTTTATTGATTGTTAACTTAAACAAAAAAAATATTATAAGTATACAAAAAATATTGAATTATAAGCATTGTTACCATACAAAAAAATACAAAATCATTACAAAAGAGAATGAAATCCAAAGCCTCAATGGAGGCTTGTCCTTAATCTTCTCTCCCTACATTCTTCTTTATATATATATATATATTGATTATGGGCTGTTTGTTTACCTCTTAATGGTTCCATTAAGAGGCAACCTCTGAATCGCTAAGAGATAAATCCTGTTTGACAAAAAAAATGTCTGCCTCTTAATGGTTCAAAAATTCTCTGAATGATTTAGCATACTGGGCATCCCTTAACCATTCAGCATCCTGATTTCATTCTAAACAATTACCAAACAACTATATTTCATTTTGCACTATATCATAAAATCTTTTTAATCATTCTGACCACTTAATCATTCTGCACTAAACCATTCAGCAACTGCCAAATAACCCCTTAATAAAGGTTTTAAAATTAATAATTTGATTTTGATATAATAATTTCAATTAAAGGATTTTAGAAAGAAAAACATCTTATTTGTTTCTAATTAATCAATATAAGACATTATTGATATTAATTTGATTTATTTGACCCGTTAAATATAATTATAACCGGAATTATGTCGAGTATAAAGTTTAAGAATAGAAGCCTAGAACCATGGTCCTCATGTAAAATATAATGTAGGATGTCGGCATGTAAGATCGTACGATGGTTGGGGAGGGGAATAAATGTTGTCTTATAAGTACATATGAGCTTTGAAAACTATTTTTCGAACCGAACCGAGACCGAACAGATACTGTATCGAACACGAACCGGTACCATGTAATCGATTCGGTTTTTGGTTCCAAGTATTCGACAAAATTGGGATTCGGTATTAGGTATCGGGATTTCCCAAAGAAGCCCCGAAACCGAACAAGAATTTTAAGAAAAAAATGTTTTTCAAAATTTCTTAAGTATGCTTATCATCTCCTAAATAAACTGACCTTATCTTTTCTTAATCAAGATATATCATCTCATAAACTAACCAAATCTTCTTCAACATTTTAACCACAATCATCGCCTTCGCCTACATAACCATAAAAAAATTAGCCCCTCTACGTGACCATTAAAAAGTTGGTACCCCTACATACACATCAAAAAATCGACAAATTCACAATACGGGATTCAACATTCAGTATTCGACACCTCCATGGATCAAAATGGAAAAGGAAAAACGTAAAAGAATACTGCTAATTGTTGAACTTTTGATTGTTTGGGATTGATTTTGATACACATTTGAAACATTGTGAAGATATTTTGGTTTGCTATTGGTTTTGATACATTTTCATATTTTCGGTCCTAAGTGGTTATAGTACCCGTTTTTTCATCCCGAAACCGAAACCGAACCGGTACATACGGTTTCGTTTTCGGTCCTACTCTTTAGTCCCAAAAAAACTCGGTACCTGTTCGGTCCCAATCTCATCTTTACTTATGGGGGACTTGATACCTCCTCTATCATACACATTTTAAACCTGTGAGTCTCTGGTACGGTTGGTCGGACATGTCACAGATGGTATCATAGTCAGGAACTTGACTGATGTGCCAACGAGAACATTGTGCTCCCGAGGGGGGGGGGGGGGGGGGGGATTGTAAGATCCCACATTAGTTGGAGAGGGGGAACATATGTTGCCTTATAAAGAACTTGGAATCTCCTATATTATACACGTTTTAAAATCGCGAGTCCATGTGTGTGGAAAAATCGGACAACATTTGGTACGATTGACCTTGAATGTTACACTGCATTTAGGGTTCTAACGTAGATTTTGAATGCTATATCGAGTCAAATATGTTATCGACAACTTTTGATCTTGATTGGATATGGTTATATGAATTTGGGTCTTGGGTGTTTCGATTCTTTTTGGATATCCAAACACAACATTAACTGTTACATGGTTAATAACATCAGTTTAATCCACTACGTTAACATATGATTAAAACTGTTTAATTATTACATTTTTAATTTAAAATAAAACAATTTTACCCATTAATTATAGAAATATAATTTTTTCCACCTCATAACAATTTTTTTTTTAGAAATAGACATTAATTTACGATAAACTAAAATAGTAACGTAGACATTTATTTTTGAAACGAATATAGTAATTAATTTTTTTTCTAATTTAAAGAATTTCACACTTTTTAAATTTTTTAAAATAAATCTGTTAAAACAAAATTTTTGATTTTGATTTTGATTTTGATTTTAAATAATATTTTGGAAATTTAAATCGATTGAATTATCTTTACGTGAGGGAGAGAATACAAAATTAAAGTCTCGTTACTCCCAACAATAAAAAGCAAAATCAGCCACCAAATACTCATCACCAATACACCGCTTGTACTTTATACTTTACCACTTGTACGTCCCCTCCAACCATGGTTAAATTCTTCCCCTTTATATAGGGAAATTGACTCAACTAAATTGGTTTTCTAATAATTTATATTCCATTTTAGTTTAAAAACATAAAAAAATAAAAAAATAATTTTGATCGATATTTTATTTTATTTTTTTTAGACATAGGCCAAAAAATTATAGATTATAAACAAACCATATCGATCGATCGATTCCATACCCTCAATATAAGCGATTTAGAAAAGTGAAAGAAAATCAAATATTTTGCTATCTCGCTTATACAGAGGGGAGGTGAGCAGAGTAAGGGGCAGTTTGGCGGTTGCTGAATGGTTTGGTGCAGAATGGTTAAGATGTATTTATGATATAATGCAAAATAAAATATGGTTGTTTGATATTTGTTTAGAATGAATTCAAGATGCTGAATGGATAAGGGTGGTCCAAAATACTAAATAATTCAGAGGGTTTTAGAACGACGGACTTTTTTTGCCAAACAAGATTCACCTCTGAACGATTAAGAGACAAACAAACAGCCTCTAAGAAAACTCTCATAATACGAACTGTATGGTTTATGTTAAACAAACCGCGGTCTAAGTTTGTGTTCCAAAAAATGACATTTTATTATAAATAAGAAAATACTAGAAAACTAATTTAAAGGTATAAAATAGTTATTTGAGCCAATTTCCCCTATATATATACTTCCCTTCACCCACACTCATATCGTTCTCTCTCCCATAGTGAAAACTCTGTTGTCTTATAAAACAAGAGAAATACAGTTTCAAGCAATCTCTCTCCCTCCCAATATCTCTCCCAAACTCTCTCTGTCTCCTTCTCTTCCCCTATAAATTAGGAGGGAGAGAGAGACGATCGGAAAAGGAACAGTACTGGCCTGGTTAAGGAGTTTTGTACCCAGTCAACTCAGAAGAGGAAATCGGAGGAAGAAGAAAAAGCAGAAGAAGCTCATGAGTTGGTTGCAGAAGGTGGTTTTTCCAGTCAGACGTGTTTGGCTTGCCGTTGCTGCTCGTGTTAAATCTCGTGACCACGGTTAGTTCTTCTTCGTTAATCGTTATCGTCTCTGTATTTCTGTACGATCTAATTTCATCATTCCATGCCGATTTTACGGATTAAACGAAATATAGGAGTACGACAAGTATCTGAACAACGAATTTGTGCTAAATTGGAAGAAAATCGAGTCTCTACACGAAAAAAATAAATTAAATTCGTTTTTTGTGAAAATAAATTTTGTTTTTCTAATTGATCGAGCGATTTGTAAGATTGTGACGAGAATTCGGACTCGGATTTTTGCCAGAACGGAAGAAATCTAGTGAAATTCGATTTAATTGTAACATAATTTCGATCTGAAAATCGAATCGGTGATTTTACTGGTTTTGAAGTTTATGTTTGATATAATGCTTTCGAATTTGTGATCTGAAATGATATTGAATTTAACTTTTTAATTTCGTAGTTACATGTAGTTATTAATGGAGTACAGAGTCTCGTGATTGTGTTGTAGGCACACCGCATACATCTTTCACCTTTGTGATGACTGATGAGCACTTTAATCCGTGTGTACGTACTTTAATGGTGGTTTCTTTTGCTATCATACTCAAAAGTCATAGTCAAATTGGTTTTCTTCTTACTTTTTTGTTCCTTTTCCTTTTTCAGAAATTGATTTGAAGTTGTTCTTGAATGTTATGTAACTTTAACCATAGAAAAAAAAAGAAAAAAAAGTGGATCTACATTTTGTTTGGATTGATATATAAAATAGTGGATTAAATGGTTAGAGCATCTCCAACAGCTTCCCCATTTTGGAGAAAACGGGGAATATGGGGATTTTGGTCCTAAAATCAGCTCCAACACTTTCCCCAAAACCATCTCCATTCTGGAGAAAGTTGGAGAGAAAATGTCATTTTCTCCAAATATAGAGATTATCCAAAAAAATCCCTAAAAATCATTATCAAGAGAGAGAAACAATATTTTATTATTTTTCTTTTAAAAATTTGTTGGAGATAATAATGTTTTGAATATTTTAATAATATATTTAATGTTGGAGATGGATGTAATTTTTTTTTTGGGATTTTGACTTTTGCTTCCCCATTTTGAAATTTTTTTGGGGAAGCTGTTGGAGATGCTCTTAACAAGAATTATAATCAATTTTAAGAGAGATTAAATGTTTTTTTTTCAAAAAAAAAAGAGAGATTAAAGGGTTAACATTAATTATATCAATTTTCAGAGAGAATTAGTTAAATTATTTGAATCATATTTTTATAATATAAAAAAACTGTACTCTACTAATAGACATAAAATAATAGCTAAATACTTGAAAGTTTGGGACATTTTCTATTTAATTTCCCATTTCTTTTGTCAAGAAGAAAATTAGTACAAGTTATGAGAATTTGTCTCATAATAATTAAAGTTTTTAAAGGTAAAATTCCCCATGGAAGATAAAGCTTCCATTGGATTATTTAGATAATTGTTGAAATAAAATATTATTCTTTTTTTTAGATCTAATTTCAAAGTTTCTTATTAGTGACTGAAAATTATTTATCTCTTATGATAATCACTTTAAACAATTCACCAAATTTGGAGGATTTCATATTATATGTACTACTTATCCGTTTTGGAGAGGTTTCGAAAAATTTGTTGGAGAAAAAAACTTTCCCTGTTGGAGATGTTCTAAGCATATAATGCAATAAAAGAGCTTGACCAAGTATGTAATAACCACATTATTTGTTAATAAATACTAACCACAACTTGGAATCATGTGAGACCAACATGTTTTCGTGAAACCGGTAAGACCACGTTTTTACACTTGAAACTTCACAGCAAAACACTGTGAAAGTAACATTCACAGTGTTTTTGCTGTGAAGGTTCGTATATTTTTTTTACCTTCACAGTGTTTTGCTGTGAAGTTTCAAGTGTAAAAACTTGGTCTCACCGGTCTCACGAAAACAGATTGGTCTCACGTGAACCCAACCCTACGAACCACATTATATCTTTTGTATAGAAATCTATAATTTTTCTACAAAACTTTTTTTCACAAGCACAAATCTCTATCGAAACAGTTTCTTTTATCTTTTAAAGCAGAAGAAAAATCTATATACATTATACTTTTTCAGACCCTATTTCAGATGGGATAAGAGCATCTCCAACAGTTTTTCTATAAATTTTCTAAACTAGAGAATCAATTGTTAAAATCTCTAACGAGAGTTACATTCATCTCCAACAACTTTGCTATTTTAGAGATTTTAACACAAATTATATTAATATAATATTCTATAGTTTATATTTTCAATATACTTTAAAAGAAAAACTTAATATAAAATGATACAAGATTTATGTTATTGGTGGGTTCAATAAAATAATTATTTCTTTCTCTTATTTAGAGAATTATAGAGAGTTCTCTATATTTAGAGATTTTTCCATGAATCTCTATTTTAGCAAACAAGATAGCAATATTGTTGGAGAAGAATAACAAACAAAAACCTATTTTTTCTATTTTAGCAATGCTGTTAGAGATAGCTCTAGATAATCATGGTTCATTTTTAGGTGGGGAAAGAGAGAAGATTTATTTAATTGGACAAAGGTCACCTTTTTTTCCAGAAGAGGAATACAATAATTATTCTAATTAGGGAACTATTCTTGTTTTTAGTTGGTTTTTATTTTTATTTTTAAAATGTATTTGATATTAAAAAGGCAGTTTTGTGAGGACTCATCATATTGTTTCTATAGAATATGTGTTAGTTAACTGATTTCTCTCTTCTAATCTGAGTCATCAAGTATGCTTAGGACACATAGACGATAGGTAAACAAGCTTCCATTAAATAAATATGTTACAGACACATAGCTGACAATAACTCTAAATTCTAATTCTAAGTCATAGTTTGCATATTTTCACATAAGGGATAATATTTTTTATTTTTTTTTGTAGTGAAGAAGTAAATATGAATATATGATGTTAGTTTGTTTTTTGGATACTATTTGAGTTCGTTTAGAATTTAGATTTTTAGTGTGTTTGATTTGTAGGATTTTGTATGAAAATGAGTTATTATTTATAGATATTTAATAAAAAACATAATATATAATTATAAAAAATAACGAAATTACCTATTATTAATGAATTGATTATCATAAAACAATTTTATATTTTAAAATTATTTTACGAATAAATTATATGAAATCTCATGAAATACCAACAAACCTTGTAGGATTTCTACATCCAATCTTTATGTGATTTTCTTGAAATTCCGAATTTCAATTCCGGCCTTTCCTTTGAGCCTCAAGATCACTCGAAATCCTACCAATTCCACCAAACCAAACAAATTGTTTTGCTTTTTTGTAGATTTATAATGTACTTAGTTTTAATATTGTAATTTTGTCGACTTTGTTTTGATTTTGGTTGTAAGTTACAACTAGTTTCGGTTTTATTTTGTATTCGGTTGTAAATTTTTGATTTTCTGGATTTATTTTGCTGGTAATTTAGATTTATTTCAAACTTTTAATTTTGTTATACATTAAACGAGTTCGAGTCAAGTTTGAGTTTGGAATTAGCCCAATTGATCTCTCATTCCACTGCATTTACACATTTATCATTTTATAAAAAAACACTCTTATTGATTTTGCTTCCAAATTTCAGTACCATCCAAAAAAACAGGTCTTATTGGCAAATGATTGTATAAAGAAAGAGTAATGTGATCACTCAACAACCTAAAAACGATAAGGTTGAATCTGATTAGTGATCATTAATAACAATTAATACTTGATTACTCTTAACATTTCTTTATCCATAAAATATCTGCAAAGATTCCCACTCATACTATTGATTTGCTGACTGATTTGTAAACACACTACTAACTAACTACAACTATTTCAGATGATCTTACCTAACCTTCTACCTATACAATACTTCAAAGTCTGGATGGAATGTATTACCATTTTTGTTAATAAAAATAAATACAGCGATTGTTTTCGTGAAGACCCTAGGATTACGCATATCATTTATTGTCATCCATTATATGTATATTATTAATGATAATGATAAATAAAGAAGTTAGAGTTTGTTAGGATTTGTTATTCTTGTTTAGATAGGATTATGTATATCATTTATTATCTAAACAAGAATAACAAATCCTAACAAACTCTAACTTCTTTATTTACCGTTATCGTTAATACCTAGGGGTTGGTAAATGTCTTTTACCCTATAAGCTCTTACCAGGTAAGAGTCTTCTTCCTCAATTACCTGCTAAGATACTCGGTCCTTGTGCCTCTTACCTGCTAACATTCCAGGTCCTTCCCATGCTAACCCCGATAAGGTAAGCGTTTGGTAAACGGCCTCTTAAAACTTAGTGTTGATCGTCTCTTAGGGACCATTTACCCTGACGCTTACCCGGTAAGTGCTTACCGGCTCACTTTACCTTGTTAGATAAACATGACAACGATTGAGAATTTTACCCGGTAAGTGCTTACGGAATAATAATATTGCATGCAATACCGTTTTAATGAACTAAAATCTTACCTGGTAAGTAAGTGAAAGGATTGACTATTACCAGAAAGCGCTTATCGAGTAAGTGTTGGATAAACGGCCCTTACCGGGTGAGAGTCTCTTACTATGTAAGAATTGATATTGTTTACATACACTATTGCTAACAAAGTCAGCCAACCAATATGTCACTGACCGAGTCAGACACTGCTTACCCATTTTATTTTTGTTAATAAACACTTGCTACAAAACACTTGGTAAACACCAAACACAACCATTTTCCGTCAGTGTTTACCCAAACCGTACTCTTACCCGGTTAACACTTGCCCAATTTGTATTAGTAAACGACACCTAAGAATCAACTGCTTAATGAACGTATTTGTTTGGGGCATGTAGATGGCGGGCTTTTGAAGCTACACGATGATATACAAACATGCGGATACGAAGACGTCCAAGTGATGTGGGAGATGCTTCATAGAACGGAGTTGGAGTTAACGTCATCAAACAGCCGCCAAAAACGCAAACCAAGGTCGTTTTGGAAGATCTTCATATGGCACAACAATACTTGTTCATCGCCTTTCTCCATTGACCATGCTTAACATCGGTGTCTCCTTAGTACCCTGCAACAAAATATGAAGAAAAAAACAACATCGTTAGTATGACTTCGACGTATGTGGTGTCTCGATGGGCTATTGTGGAACTCGTGCTTGACGAAAGTACGAGATCCACAGTAGCGAAGTCGTTTTTTTTGTAAATATATGATGCTGTTTTTTTCATTTTTTTTTCTTTCAAGATCCAAATCAGGTCATACAGCATAAAGAAAAGAAAACATCAGTAAGCTCAGTGTTGCTTTGTGCAGCATTTCTTGAATAAAGCATGTGATGTCTTTTTGTGGATGCATATGTGTTCTTATTATTATTGGAATTCGGGAGTCGAGCTTTTTACGAGCTCGAGCTCGTTTATCCGGAGATAGAACTTAATAATTGTAGATCTTGAACACACACTTAGGGTCTGTTTACCTAATCACTTACCCGGGTAAGTGCTTACCGGTAAAATTCAACACTATCACTTACTTCTCGAGTAAGATTATAGTCCACCAAAATGGCATCGTATGCAACATATTAGCCGGTAAAGTGCTAACCGTGGTAAGAGTCGTCGCACTCACTTACCGGGTAAGACTCTCGGTCATTGCTTTCGACTCTTGGTCCATGCTTTCGCTCTTACCGGGTAAGATTCTTGGTCCTTGCCATATTCATCCGGTAAGCTAATGTGACTTGGTAAGCACTTACCCGGGTAAGCGTTTTGTAAACGGCCCCTTAAACTCATTTGCTTAGCGAGTCGAGTTCCATAACACCAATTTTCGACTCGGCTAGTTTGAGGCCCTTTTTTTTGGAAGGCATAGCGGCATCGACCCTTTCGATCAACTACCACGAACACAACACACACACGCACACACGCCTCCCCGGCGGTATCGGACATCCGAGGGCAGTCCACTAATCCGCCGCTGTCCCGACCCAGCTTACGCTGGACCTAAGGCCCAACCACAGGCTGGGGGGTAAGCCCAGTCAAAGACTGGACCACCCAAGGACTGGGTACTCCTCATGCCCTCAATTGCCTTCCCTTGGAATCGAACCCGAGTAGACTGGGATACCATCCACAGCCCCCCCCAGGATGTTACCGTCTTTAGGTAGACCAACTGAGCTAGACATGATTTGTAGCTAGTTTGAGACCTTGACTAAAAAAATTTAGTCGAGACGAAGTATTCGAGCATACATTTTTTCGAAACAAACATGTTCATATGTTCATAATTATACAAAAATTATTAAGGTCGAGCTAATAAACGAGGTAATTGATCTCGAGTTTGAGCACGTAAACGAGTATCAACTAGAGATTGAACATTGAAAAAATATTCGAGCTTGAACCTAGTAATGTTTTTTCGAGCCGAGCTCGAATAACCAGCAATTCAACTCGACTTGACTTGTTAACATCTCTAGGTAGAGAAAGAAAGCTATGTTCATGACTCGAACCCTAAGTATGACGTTGGTTATCAAGGAGTAACCTTGTTAAAAAGCAAACTAAACGGAACAGTAAATCTGGCTCGGAAGTAGGGCCTGGGGGTGAGATGTACTTAAATCTGACCTCTACCTTAAAGAGTAGAGCGGCTATTTTTAGCAGAAGTTTTTGTCAAAAAGAATAGAGTATACGACGTTTTGTTCCTATGGTTTGTTGAAAATCTGGCTCGGAAGTAGGGCCTGGGGGTGAGATGTACTTAAATCTGACCTCTACCTTAAAGAGTAGAGCGACTATTTTTAGCAGAAGTTTTTGTCAAAAAGAATAGAGTATACGACGTTTTGTTCCTATGGTTTGTTGAAAATTGCTATTTTTGTTCATGTGCTTCGTCCTTTTGGTTTACAATTCACTGTGGTTTTCGTCATTCATGCGTTTGGTACACTGGACAGGACAGAACAAAACAAAACAGAACAGACTGGAACAAGGTGGAACAGACTGGAACAGGCCTACTCCACCCCCACCCCATGGAACAAGGTGGAACAGACTTATGTTTTACCAATATAATCTCAAAATAAAATCTAATTCTCTTCTAAAACATCAAATAAACCTTCTATTTCATATTTTATTCATTCTTTAAATTTAGTAAGGGTAAATTGGTCAATGTTATTTGTTCTGTTCTGTCCAGTTCTGTCTTACCAAACGTGGAACAGCTGTTCTGTCCTGTCCTATCCTGTCTGCGTACCAAACGCTCATGGTTTACAATTATTTTCGGCCTAGTGGTTTACAGTTCATTGTTGTTTTCGTTCCTCATATTTAATGGTGAACCACTAATGGAGTTGGCCTTACGGAACGAAAACAACAATGAATTGCAAACACAACCGTAATTTCAAAAAACACAGGGACGAAACTCGACAGTCGCAAATTCTAACAAACCACAAGGACGGAACACGTAGTTAAGATATTAGTAAATCTATGAAGACCATCAAACTTACCACCAAACTCACCAGTTTTACTTTATTAAAACAAAGAGAATGTTTGTTAACAACCATCAACTGTCCTTCCCAACTGAAGCAATTTAACACAGGGCAAAGCAAAACTAAACCAAACCCAGTAAATCTCACACAAAGGTCGGGTCTACGGATTTTCCGGCCAGTCCAGGTCGGGCTTTTTCAGGCCAGGCTTTTCAGCCCATGTCTGGGTCCGGGCCTGCCCCAAATTTTCAGCCTGCTCGGGCTTTGAGCCTGACCTGGACCAGGCTTCAGGCTCACTAGGCCTGGGCTTTTTGGGGTCGGGGTTGAGCTATTGTGTGCGTCTCTAGTTAGGATAGCCAATTATGCACATAATAATCATAACTGCAGAAATGATAAATCCAATACAGTAATTATCTGTTTTTTAAAATTTGCCATACATCTGGGATTATATTTCCATTCTTGTAAATTATAGTGGCACATAAAGCAAAGCAGTTTGGTTTCTTTTATAAAATGAATCCAAACAGAGAAATGGATGACATATAAAATCTGAAGTTAAGAACTTTGGTACCTCCAACAATGGCAACATTTCTTCATTCACCTTCAAATAATAATCACTAAATGGAGCTCTCTATGGGCTTGTTTGTTAGCAGCTTAATGAGCTTAATGAGACTCGCAGCTTCTCGGTCAGTTATACATGACTGTTTGGTAGTGGCTTAATGATATAGAAAGTGGTTTATTCAGTAAGCTTATAGGTGAGAACTTTATGCAGAAACTTTATGCTGACCCTCACGATTAAAAACACGCTCCTATATATGAAAAAACCTTCCTAATCTATACAGACACATTAATCCACACACACAACTTTATCCATACAAGACTTAATGAAAAACCAACCAAATAGCCCCTATATTAGACAAAGGTTAATCTAATGGAAAACCCATATCTTTTTCTCGACTTCATTTCGGTAATTCTTATCAAGAAACACAAAGTTATCAATAAACAAGGCACACTATTCACTATTGCCTTGCAAATGACTCAAAGTGAATGCACATATGTTTAAAAAGCAAACAATTATGAACTCAAATGTTAAAACGACTCTGCTTGTAATCCTAAATTCCCAACATAAACGGTTCATAAAAGTAAATTTTTTTCTCGACTTCATTTCGGTAATTCTTATCAAGAAACACAAAGTTATCAACAAACAAGGCACACTATTCACTATTGCCTTGCAAAAAGTGAATGCACATATGAATGAAAAACAAACAAATATGAAAAGAATACCAACTGTTGACGAACTACTAGAACCTTTTAAGTAGAAAATACATACCCGTTAACAGCTGGTTGGCGTGCATTTGATCCATATTTGGACACAAAAGTCAAGACTAAAAAAAGTATCGATGGTGAATCGAGTGCCTGCAAGAGGATAACATCACAAGAACATAGATTTTAAAACTATAATAGCGGATCTGGAGAGGCAAAAGTACCTTGAACACCAGCCAGCTCACTCTCTATGTACCAAATTAGGGTACGCTATGTCTCCATCTTTTGTTTTATCTGGTAACCGTGTCCGGGCCAGCTTGCGCGAACCTAGAAACTTTTTCAAGCGGTGGCACCATTGGACTATAAGAAACAAATATGGGGATATTTATCACAAAATCATCATTGGCCTGTTGGTTAGTTCATTGCTTTTCCTATGCAAGGTCATGTGTTCAAGTCTTTTAAATTTTGTTTACGGAAACATAATAAATGTGAAACTAAAAGCTAAAAACTAAGAAAATGACACTAATGGGATT
This sequence comes from Saussurea involucrata, assembly GCA_033807775.1. Taxonomy (NCBI): domain Eukaryota; kingdom Viridiplantae; phylum Streptophyta; class Magnoliopsida; order Asterales; family Asteraceae; genus Saussurea; species Saussurea involucrata. The sequence continues at coordinate 12,389,530 of CM066317.1, read as the reverse complement.
TGAACTCAGATCTGGGGTGGAAGAAAAGCCTTGCCAACCAACCCTACCAAGGAAAACTTGTGTCCTCGTAGTGTGGCACACAACAAATTGATACAATGACACTTTTCACGACCCTATAATTTTTTTCGGTACGACGGAGGAACGAAATGGTGGTACGTGCCACCACAAAAAACCCTGGGTCCGTCCCTGGTTATATGTCCATCTTTACGTTCAGGTCTGAATATATATATATATATATATTCAGGTTCTAGCGAGAACACTACATATTTAAAAGAACACAAGAACCAACAAAATCACATATGATTTTACATTAACGCGCAAAAAAAGGACTTTGGCCGTGGATAAAGGTCCACGTGGCTTTTTCACGCGTTAATGTAAAATCATATATGATTTTGTTGGTTCTCGTGTTCTTTTAAAAAGGTTCGGTTCTCGTTTGATCTTCCCTCTCTCTCTCTCTCTATATATATATATGCATTCGAAAGTAAAAATATGGCTAAGAAGCACTTTGATCAACTCAAAATATTATAATTCCAACAGAAAACATGCAAATTGTAGGTCATATATTTGTAAAACTTCCCCTAATAACGAAAAGATGTGCAGTAAGAAGCATAAGAACGCAATTAAATTATTGACAAACTCCATTTCCGTGCTCATGTAAATGTGACGGACACTACAAACAAGATAGCAAAAACGAAATGTGCCAAAATCTTCGTCACACCTAAATCATTCTCATAGCAACCAAAGCAGGAAACTAGTGAATAAGCTTCGTTACCAAACCAAATATATCCCACCGGAAGGCGGGGTCTGGTGGAGGTAAGACGTATGCAGACCCAACCTCTACCCGAAAGAGTAAAACGGTTGTTTTCGCGAAGACCCGCAGCTAGTGAAGAGTGTGTGAAAGGGAAATAAATGTGTTAAAAGACTGAGGGGTAAAATGGTCATTTCGACCGTTTATTCGGCACAACAACCAAACAATAATTTATCTGATATCATATAGACAACTTTATCCATACAAGTCTTAATGGAAGAAACCGAACAGACCCTAAGCTTCATTACCATAATGTTAAAAGAGGAATGTTGTTTAAATTTGATAATTCAATCAATGCTTAGTGTTGAAAATACATACACAAGAAACCTCGAGATCATGCAGTTTCAACTATACTGAAGTACTGAGCGGGATAAATTATTCCTGCAAAACTGTTCTAAATTACCCGATCGACTAAATTACAGTGAAAAAACAGAAAATATGCAGCGAAACATGCTAATCATACAACAAAGCAACCAAATATGGGCGTTACTTTTTCTATTCCCTTCTGATTGGTTGCTGAATAATGTGGTGTTACTTACTTTCCATGGACAAGGCCCGTTGACCGGTTGAAGAAGTCATGAAGAATAATTTCACGGTGTGAAACAACAGGTTCCCCATTTTGAGGCATGCTCTCGATCCATTAAGCCCAGGTGAAAAACGACAAATTTAGACCACAAATATTTCTATCATTCCTCAAAAGCATGTGTACATATCTTCTCCAGCAACATGGGCCAATCTTCCCCAAGCTGCTGAGGGTTCAGCTCCATGGCGACCCTAAAGTCTAGCAACGATATTGCCCGTTTGGGTTCGTTTTCTTGCGTTTGATAATGATGGCCGGGTTTGACACCGTTTAGGGGACTCAAATGGGCCGGGTTGTTCTTGAGGGGGGTGTGCCCTGACCGGGCCCTGTTAAGTTCAGAACAAGACGTTATTAAGCCCTTCAAATAAGCGTCTAATCCGTTGTTGAGTGCATTGGCACAATCCACCGATACTCCTTGAAGTCCGTGTGTTGCAGCAATCGGGTCCATACGTGCCCTTAAAGTTATTGTATCTAATAAACTGTTGGTGTCGGATACACCAACACATTTACTACTACTTGCCAAAGGTATTGCTGAGCGGGACCCACCTATACTCACTGGGCAATAAGGAATCCCGAGTGGAGCATGTAGCGAAATCCTGCCGGATACCCTTTTCCCGTCTTTTCTACTTAATGATTCAGACTCGCCTTTCCTATGCACAGCAAGCAAACCAGCTGGTGAGATCGCAGTAGAAGCAGCCAACTTAGCTGGGTGGTGGCCGGAGTTCTCATTGCTGTTTTCCGTTTGTTGATTGAGTTCTTGATGATGCTGCACAGGCCTTCGAGTATCAGGGAAGGATGAATTCCCGTTCCCCAAAGGTGTATTAAAATCGTCTGAATGCGAGACAGATGATGAAGGGGATGAATAATTTGTTTTACCATTTGGCAAGGGAGCGGTTCTGCGGTCCCCACCTCTTCGTTCACGAGCTCCTGTCCTTACCTTTCGTAGGGATGGTGACAAAATGTCTCCATTTGGCAAAGCCAGTGGACTTGAAGCCTGGGTTAAAACCGAAATGGACCCATTTTGATGGTAAACGCCATCTGAAGGTTTCTTATTTCCAGGTTGTCTTAATGGATTGTCGTTTGCTGTACAGGCATTCTTTAGGATCGAATGAATTAACTGATTATGAAGTGGAATACCATCTCTCCCAATGGTTCTTAGACAAAGCTTATCGAATTCAGCCTTGCTTAACTTTAAATTCAAAAACCTATTCAGATAATCGAAATACTGCTTAGATCTCTCAGGCCCAAGCTTCCTGATTATCTGACTTTTCAATTCAGCAAGATTGATCCATGAATGCTGCTGCGGTGGTTGCATTTCTCAACACGAAAGTTCCATAAAACACTCACAAGGCTATCGATTTCTTGCTTCACCACACGAAAACCTAAAGCCCCTAATTTGATCAACTAAATTAGGGTTTTGCTCCATCTACAAAATCCCATCTTCCAGAATAAATTCATTCCGTTTAACAACAGCCCACACAACGAATAGCGGAAACACATCACTGGAAGCCCTAATTAGGTTTTCAGTAGTGAGGAAAGAAGCAAATCACGAGTTACAGTTACCAACCAACTCTCCCTCCAAAACTCAGTTCCCAAATTATTCAAATTCCAATCCACCAACACACAAACCCTAACCTCAATCGCATCTACATCACACACAAGCCCTTAATTTTCAAAAGAAGATGCCTCCTTCAAACTCCAAGTGTTCACAAATCACCATATTAACATCCCCCCAATTCCAATAACCTTTCGGAAACTAGAAACAGAACTTAAAATGTAACAATTCAATCAAACGATTGAACTTTGCATACTTCCGAACAGCAAATTCGATATTTTCATACAGAATTGGGAAGCAAAACGACAGCCGATTGGAGAGATTTAAGCTTCTAATCAAGTTTAACAAGAAACATAAATTGGTAATCCTGACCTTATTGCATCTCTACCAGAATTGAGATTCAGAAAACCAAAGTGTTGGCTTTCACAATCTTCAAACTCTTTTGATCGTTGGAACCCAAGCTAACAACAACAACAATAGCTTTCGATTCTCGTCTCAATTTGTCGAATTTTTCTTCGCTTCTGTAGAAATTGCTCCGCCGCATTTATGTTTCGCCGCTCGATTTTTGAACCTGTGGCTTTGAATCACAGCTTGAAGAGCCCTCTTTGTTCCTCTGATCGCTCTCTCCTCCGATACACTTCTCTCTCTCTCTCTCCTCTTTCTCTCTCCGACTCTTTTCTCGTTTATGTGTCTGGATTGCCAATTACTTTTCATTATTACAAAACAAGTCCTTTATCTTTCTAATATATACACACCAGTACCCTATGATTTTCTACTCTTGAGGGTATGTTACTGCGGGTTTGGTATGCATAGCAGGACAAGATGAGTTGTGTCATGATCAAGGTTCTAAATGGCGTGAGGCGTGCCGAGGCGGCAAGGCCAAGCTTCAAGCCTTAGAAGCAACGGCGAGGCCATGACGTTTATCAATGCGTGACTTATGACGGCAAATCTCTAAATCATATATACTATTATATATAAGAACATATGTTATTGTTTTGTACTATTAATCGATGAGTCAATGACAACAAACAAGTTAAATTAAGTTATATATTAAAAAAATAACAAATAAAACATTACAAACGTAAATAAAAATCAAATATCGCGTTATAAAAAACCGGACATTAGGCCATGGCGTGCCACAGACATAACGTGGCGTGAGACACAAGCCTTGAGCCACGACGCGCCATGGCGGCTGTCGCGGCGAGCCTTTTAGAACAGTGGTCATGATATGACTTGATTGAGTCATTGAGTGGGATGAAGATACATTATTTTTGTCTCTCTCACCAAAATAAGTGGAGTAAAAATCGAGAAGATAAGACAAGATTTGTAAATTACTAAACTACGTATGTCAAAATAAAATCATAAAACATTGGATGATTCTTATATGTTGTCTATCTGACCCTCGCCCGATACCCGTCATGTCCAGTCTTGTCGTGTCTCCTGTGTCACTCTGTGTACCAAACGTGCGTTTAAAGAATAAATGTTAAGACTTCCATTTTTAGGACATTTTTCATCCGAAAATAAGTGTTGACATTTCTATTTATGTTTATTCCAGAATAATTGTCCAATTTTAAAATATAAAAATAAACTTTCAAATCAACCCTTAGTGCACAAGTATTTAAGGGGGCGTTTGGTTCGTAGAACGAAATTTGGTGGAATTGGAATCTATCAAAGAATTTTGACTTTGAATGAACTGAAATGAAATTTGATGGAATTTGCCATGCATTTGGTTGGTAGGAATTGGAATGTCTCTAAAAAGAATTGAAATATTCATATTTGTTCAGGGGGAGAGTGGTAGTTGTGACAACGACAAATACCCCACCTACCCACCCACTTACCACTATGCCATTACTATCGTCGTCACACCACCGACTATGCCACTACTGTTTTCACAATAGCTACCACCTCACCCATTCGCCCATCACCCATACGAGTGGATGGAGGCAGGGGCGGGTAGTTGTGACGACGACAATAATGGTGGGGCGGGGTGCAAGGGTGGTAGCTGTGACGATGACAACAGTGGCATGGTTTTCGGTAGTGGTTAAGATCGGAGTGGTAGTTGTGAAGACGACAATAGCAGCATGGTGGTCGGTGATTGGGGTGGGGTGATAGTTGTGACAACAATAATGTCATGGTGGTCGGTGAGGTGGGTGGCAGGGGGTGGGGTAGATCTGATGACAACAATAGTGGCATGGTGGTTAGTGGGGTGGGTGGCAGGGTGGTAGTTATGACGACAATGGTGGCATGGTGGTCGAGTGGGGTTGGGTAAGGGTAGGTGGCGGTTGTGACAACGACAATGGTGTGGTCGTAGGGGTTTAGGGTGGGGGCGAACAGTGTCCGTAATAACAAGGCCGTGGTGGAGGCAGAGGGTGGGCGGTGTTGGTTAAATTGGATGCAAAAGGATGAAATTCAATTCCTTAACTTATGCCAGTGAATGATGAATTCATTAATTTGTGGAATTCAAAGGATTCCATCCATTTCAATATGTGAACCAAACAAATGAATTGGAATTTGGTCAAAAGAATTCATCATTCCAATTCCCTTGAAATCCTTTGAATTTTGCAAACCAAACGCAATATCAATATGTTTTTGTGCTTTCACAGTTGGTCTCACAAAACAGGTTAACCAAGAGATTTTTTCGGTTTTTTTGGTTGATTTTGAGAGACCTTTTCGGTATTTTGGTTGATTTCAAGAGACTTTTATCGGTTTTTTTGGTTCACTTTTTTGAGGGACTTTTTTTTTGTTTTTTGGTTGATGTTCTTTTTATTTTCTAATATCCCAGAACACCCTCACTGTTAGGGTTAGCAGGTGCACCTTTCATAACGCACAAAAAAGGTATAGTTTTGCAAATAAGTTGAACAGGTGTACATGACCCCGCTTTAGGCTTAATAGGTCCGCCACCGGGACAACTGCGGGGTTTTTTTACTCTTAACTTCAAGGTGCGTTACACAGACAAGACTGGACAGAACTGGATCGGCGAGAGAGAAGTTGGCAGGTGAAATAATTAACTGTGGAAGACTTTTTGGTTTTAATTTGACATGGGTAGTTAAGTATTTTGTTAATGTTGTCTAATTTCCACAGTTTTCGTTCCACCTAAATAGGTGGGACAGAAATAATGCAATTTTTGTTAGAACATAGTATAGGATAGAAACGAAGATGATTAAAACAGAAAGACGAGAACGTGATTAAATGAATATCCTTAAGGAATATTATCCCCCACTAGGTCGTTGATGGATCTAGGCTAATTCCTCCCAGGACTTACTCGAGTTTAAGAATTGTAACCAACGATTCTACAAGTTCTTCTCATGATCATGGTTATGATGTAATGAAGAAGATGAAAACGAATTAGATTAAAATTGAAGGAAACGACCATCTATACAGAAAAAATCTCAATAGTTGCGACCTTTCATGAAAATATGCAACCTTTCATGAACAGGCGTGACTTTCACGAACATAAGCAATGGTCATGAACAGGTGAAATGTTTCGGTTTTCCCTAAAAAATAATCGAAATTAACTAACTAAAAGTCAATTTGTCGTTAACTGTTAGGACAAAAAATGTAAGGAACTTTTCCAGTAAGTGCTTGTTGGTGATTATGAAAAGAAACACAAAATAAACATATATAATAACGCAGCGGAATAATCACCAAAAGGATCAACGTATTGCCAATATAATTAAACTAGAAATACAAATAACGATATACCTTTGTAGCGTGATTTGTACACCAATCGGGATCTACTTGTGTGCTCTTTTGAAACCAAGCATTCAATGGAGAATGCCTCTAGAGTAGTCCACACTACACCTCCTTGATCACCACCGGATGCTAGTCCTCCTTAGTAACGGATCTTGTAGCTTCAATTAATCAAGAACGAAGCTAGAAGATCAAAGTGGAAAAACCCAAGAGAGGGCTAAGGGTGGGGCGCCGATTTTAGAGAGAGGAGAGGAAAAATTAGGTTAGCTTAATTAGGTCATTAACATTTCTATTTATTAATGAACCCTAAAGCTTCCTTGGGCTTCTTAAAGGTTCTCCCTAGTAAATCTTCATGGGCCTTGAATTAATTAAACGTAATAGGCTTGCTATTAACTTAAATCCAATACAAACCCATTAATCCACTATTAATGATTTGTGCCCATTTAATTACCCCATGTTACTTAGGCTATTAATATAATGTAAATACAATAATTACATTATATATTAAATGGTATCTCAGTGTATTGTATGTGACCCTATAGGCCCATGTGTATCTAGCCATATAATTATATATTATGACACGAGCATATTCCAACAGCTCCCACTTGCACACGTCATAATAACAAGTAATTATACAAGCAAAGGTTAGCGTCTAGCAACACGCCAATGCCCCTAGAGACACATGAGGCTAGTTTCTTTAAACGTCTCATTTTAAATGGTTTATTAAATCAGTCATCCCTTTGTTACATATAACTTGTTGAATACTAGACATGGATCATATGTCATTCTAATTATTCAACGATTCTGTTTCTCGATCTGTTTGTTGAAGTAGATTACCAAATTAATCAAGCATCATCTTAATTACATTTGGGTACGGCCGTACAAACATCTATTCAATTCATCGAGGGGCCCAGTAGTATCTAACTCCATTACATGTAGAGGAACAAATCCTATTTTGACTGCACGTGCCTGTCATGTGCTTCATGTCACTCCTGAAGATGATTTTTATAACAGCCTTATTCAGGACAGCGTTTAACCATATCAAAGACCGACATTCCACCCATACAAAACCTGCTTGCATCTCAAGTCTAAGGACGAGTGACATAACCATTTGCGAGATTCACTGGTGACGCCGATCCATGCAGTGAACTCTCGTAGGTTGGGTCAGTCCAATGTTCATCACCAATGAACAACATGTGAGTTTGGTGGCATCATCATTAATATTCATTCACTAATGAATATCACCAATACGCTCACATTTGCCTTAATTCGATGATACTCCCGTATCATCAACTGACAATGGACAATTTTGAACAAATAATTTATTCATGGATTAAACATGCAAATATAGAACACAGTTGATATAAATGAAAACGATCATACCAGGTACATCAATTCATTGTGAAAATAAAAACTGTTCAACGTTCCAATTATTCAATTACTAAAAACAGATCTACATGAGACTACTAGCTGGTCGAAGTCCAATGTTCCTAGCATGCTCGATATGTTTGGTACAAGACATTGGCTTCGTAAAAGGATCAACTAAGTTTTCATCTGTGTGAACTTTGAGAAGACGAATATCACCCATCTCGATAGCCTCTCGAATGTAGTGAGCCTTCCGGCGAAAGTGTTTGGCGCCCTTTTGAACTCCAGGTTTGTTGGCTATGATAATGGCACCAGAATTATCGCAGTACATATCCATGGGTCTTTCATTACTGGGGACAACGCCAAGCCCATAAATGAATTTCCGTATCCAAACAGCCTCCATTGCAGCTTCGAAAGCAGCTATGTATTCAGCTTCTGTAGAAGACATCACAATAGTGCTTTGCTTAGCACTCTTCCAGTCAACAGCGCCTCCGTTCATGACGAAAACGTAGCCAGTCTGAGATCGAGAATCATCTCGATCTGTTTCGAAACTAGCATCAGTGTAGCAAGTAACACTGAGCTCTCTTTCTATATCACCCCCATAAACAAGGAACATGTCTTTGGTATTTCGAATATACTTCAGTATGTTCTTAACAGCAGTCCAGTGACTTTCTCCTGGATTCTGTTGGTATCTACTCGTAAGGTCCTGAGAGAACGCTACATCAGGTCTAGTGCACCTCACTGCATACATGATGGATCCCACAGCCGAAGCATAGGGGATTCCCTTCATCTGCTTCACCTCATCAAGTGTGGAGGGTCCCTGAGTCTTACTCAAGTTTACATTGTGTTGCATTGGAAGACTTCCACGTTTGGAAGCATCCATTCTAAACCGTTTAAGAATTTTGTCAATGTACGCACTTTGACTTAAACCAATTAACCGCTTCGATCTATCTCGATAGATCTTGATTCCTAGGATGTACGCCGCTTCGCCTAAAACTTTCATGGCAAAACATTTTCCAAGCCAGGATTTGACATCTTGTAGCATTGGAACGTTGTTCCCCATGAGCAATATGTCATCAACATATAAGATTAGAAAAACGACGATGCTCCCACTAGCTCTCATATATACACATGGCTCATCAAGGTTTTGAGTGAAACCATACGTTTTGATTTCCTCATCGAACCTTTTATTCCAACTTCTGGATGCTTGCTTCAGTCCATAAATGGATCTTTGAAGCTTGCATACTTTCTCGGGATGTTTCAGATTCACAAAACCCTCAGGTTGCACCATGTAAACATCTTCATCAAGGTGACCGTTCAAGAAAGCGGTTTTGACATCCAAGGACGGAAAACGCTGAATAATCTAGAGGCATGAAGTCTAGATTTAACAAATGACTAATTTGCTATTAAGCAATTTGAGTCTTTTGTTTTTAATGGTTATGCCATTTTTGACGATAGTCTTGATATTAACCATGGAATGTTTATATCCAGGAGTACCTTTAGTCTGAGTATCTAAACGATACTGAACATGATCTAATCTAGAGTAATCTTTAGATAGATCGCTGCTGATAATATTAATTTTTGAAATTAACTCGTGGTTAGACGAATTTCTTGCTTGAGTTTTTGAATCACTCATTCGTTTTGTAAAAACGGTAGATGTAGATAAATTGATAAAAATAGAGTACTAGCAAGAGTAGAGATTGTACTTGAAGAAATAATCCAACCAGATATTAAATAGATAAATTGTTTTAATCGAAATTTCATACCCTGTTTCGAAATCTTCCAAGGACGCTTCTTTGATTTCCCTAAGCGGCCACCTGCCTAAGCGGTACTTTCCGGTGAAGACTTCTTCCCTCCAGGAAAAAGTTCGAAACATTTGAGAATGAAAGATGGAGAAAAGTAGAATTTATTTATTTATACAAGGTTTTTCTGGATATATCTCCAGATTACAAGACTCTACTACATAGCTAGAACCCTATATGGTTCTTTACTCACACATGTTTTGGAAAGAGTGGGGAATTGGATTCGGCTGAGAGTCGATCCAGGTTTTGATGCCCCTAAACAAAAATGGAACTCTTCCTTTTATAGAATAAGGAGAGAGGATCGTACAAAAAGTAAGACGTCATTGCATACGTCATTTTGCACTTATTATTTTTAAAGAAAAGATGCTTATCTTTTCTTTATTAAAGTAGATGCCTTCTACTTTGTCTTATTAGCCGTCTATCATCCGTCCATCACTCCTTTGTCTTTAGTAGTGGTGGGGTTGCATTTGGCACAAGATACCAAAATACTTTTCTTGTCCAGCTCCTTTTTTATCTTCTGACAAAGTAAAGGATAGTGGTATCCAAAGACATGATTAGAGACCAGTTGTCTTCTGAATAATTGAACTTTGATGAAATCTTCTTCACTAATGGCTTTTGGTGAGAATGATGTCATTAAGCAATAAGAGGTGGCAAGATTTACTTTAATCTTGTCTTCCTTGCTAATGTCAAAAACTTTGTTGATGAGAATCAACAGCTTTTGTTCTGCAATTTCTTGAAGGTCTTTTTCTTCAAGAGTTGTTTCCATTACCTGGCTGGGAGCATAGATTTTTTCTTTGACGACACCAATTTGTACGTATTTGTAAGTCTGAATTGGTTCTCCGTCTGTATCCCAAAAGATGATGGTGCTTTGGACCTTGAGAAAGATGTCTTTGTCGAGGTTGTTGAGACATATTTTCTTGTACGTCTTGATAGCGTTTCTAAATTCCTTGGGGAATTTAGATAATTCCAACAGGTTATTAGATGGATAAACCAGGGCTAATAATCCATACTGGTATGCCTCGAGAATGAACTCCGGATGGGCATTTGGATAGAAGTTGAAGTAACTAATATTCTTCTTATCTGAAGTATAATAGTGTTCTTCAAGGAAAGATAACTCAGTGGTTTTTCTTCCTTTCTTGTATAGGTAGTTGAATCCAGAATAGGTTGATTCTAGATTGTAATCTTCCATTTCTTCTAGTTTGTTGGGTTGTTGGATCTTTGGAATAGTTCCAAGGGAAATCTTGGAGCTCTTCTCTTTCTTTAAAGCCGTAACGAAAGGCTTTAATCCTTCAGAATTATTGATCAATTCTAAGGGCGGTTTGAATTCTGCACTTGTGTATATGTTTGCAGCAACTCTTGCTTCGTCGAAAGATTTGTACTTCTTGTGTTTAACACCAGAGTATCCTTTGACTGCTTGTTCTGCAATGTTCCAGGAGGTGTAGATACCTGCTTTAGGGCCATTGAAAACGACGTAATAGGCTTTTATGCCTGAACATCCTTGCGAATGTACTAAAGATTGCTCTCTAGCTTTTTGTGGGATTTGAATTCCCTCGTTTGGTCTTAAGTTTAAACAAGAAGAACCAGACGTAGATGAGGATGAATCCTCGGGTTGGCTTTTTTCCAAAACCACAGGATTCAACGGATTTGTTGATTCTTTACCGAGATCCGTTTGCTTCGGAATAGCTTTAGCTTTTGGTATTTCTACCTCAGGTGTAAAAGTTACATGTTTTTGTTTGGAAGAAAATCTTCTTACAAAATCCATTTCTGAATCGATGAGAGTTAACTCATTTTGTAAAAGCTGTATTTTCTTTAAGATTAATGCTTTCTGAGCCATTAATTTTTCCATAATTTGTTTAGACGAGAGGTTTTTGCTCTTGGCGTGATGCCTTTATTTCTAAGAAGGTGTCTTAGAGAAGAAGAGATGAAAGAATGAATTGGTGTACATCTTTAGGTATAGCTCGTCTTCTTTTATCGGCGTTTTGGCCTAGGGTACCTGCAATAGTAAAATGAAGTGACATAATATAATATTTTAGTTTTCATTTTAATCTTGAAATTCCCTTGTCAAAAAATCTGCTAAACAGTTTTTTGTTCCTTCAATGTGCTTTACATCGAAGTCGTATCTAGAAAGCCATTGCTGCCATCTGACCAGTCTTCCTTGCTTATTATCGCCCTGTAACTTAATACTAAGAAAATAAGTAAAGTTTTTATTATCTGTTCTGACTAAAAATCTTATTGGAGTAAGATAAATAGAGAACTTATTTATTACTCTAATTACCGCGAGGTATTCTTTTTCATTAGAGTGATAATTCTTTTTGGCCTCTTTAAAGCTGCCTGAAGCATACCTGCAGATTAATTCTTTTTCTGAATTAATAGCCTTGAGAACTCCTCCCCAGTATTTATCGGAGGCGTCTGTCTCAATGATAAGCTTATCCTCTGGCTGAGGATGAGAGAGCTTTGGAAAACTCTTAAGATTCTTTTTTACCTTACTGATGTAAATGGTGTCAGAATCTTTCCATTCCCAAGGAACGTCCTTCTTGAGCTTAACCTGTAAAGGAGTACGAATAGCTGCAAGTTTTGGAATATAATCAGAAGCATATGTTAAAATTCCTAAGAATCTTTGTAGCTGCTTCTTGTCTTCAATTTTATCTGGGAACTTATGAATGTGTTCTAAGATGTGACCTTGAGGACAGTGAGTTCCTTGATCAATTTCTAAACCTAAGAAATTAATCTTTGTCTTGAAAAGTTGGGCTTTCTTTTAGACAAAATAATCCCAAGGGATTGACATTTCTTTAAAACAGCTGCAAGCTGCCAAATATGTTCTTGTTCGTTACTGCTGAAAATAAGAATATCATCAACATAAACACAACAGAATTTTTCGAATGATCTGAATGCATCCTGCATATGTCTTTGAAATATGGAGGGTGCTTGTTTTAAGCCAAAAGGTACAACTGTCCATTGGTAGTGCCCTTGAGGACATGTAAAGGCTGTTAAAAGCTGTGATTCTTGATCTAGCAAAACCTGCCAAAATCCTGATTTACAGTCTAACGAACTAAACATTTTCTTACCTCTGATGAGAGCGATTAACTCGTCTTTGTTAGGTAAGTTATGGCTGTCACCAATAGTCGCTTCATTAAGGGACTTGTAGTTAACTACCATTCTTTTCTTTCCACGTCTCTTTTCTGCTTCGTTTTCTACTAAAAAGGCGGGAGACATATGTGGTGATTTACTAGCTATGATAATTTTCATATCTAGTAGCTCTCGAATTTGTTTGCTAAATTCTTCACGATCTTGCGGACTATATTTCATAGGATGAACCTTGATTATAGTGTTGGGATCTTTGAGCTTGATGTTTGCTTTCATCCAATTTTTGGTCTTTGTAGGATCCAAAGGATTGTCTGAACAAACTGAATCTAATAATTTGTTAATTATAGATTTCTTTCTTAAGTCTTCAATATTAATAAAATTCTCATTTTTGAATGTTGTAATCTTATCACTCCCCCTTTTTAAAAGAAGAATTTTATCGGGACTGATATTGAGTGGTTTAGGTTGAGGAATCTTTGATTTCTTTTTCATAGATTCGAGGAAACCTTTAACCCCTACACGATAAGCCGTCGTGATTTTGCTGATGAACACCTCCTTTTCTGCAAGGGTTAGTATAATCATTTTTGTATATTGAGTAAATGGTCCGTAAAGTTGGAGAAAATTATTACCCAAAATAAAATCAATATCTGATTCTTGTTGATAAACAGTAGGAATATGAAATATTTCTCCTGCAATCATGATATTAAGATTTTTGCAAACCTTGTTGATGGTAACAATGGTTCCATTTGCTATCTTGTCCTTGATAGGTCTTTCTACATTAACCCAGTGTTCTTCAGGGATAACATATTTGCTTGCGACACACATACTGGCACCAGTATCGACATAGCAGTGTAACTCAATCTGTTTATAACCTGTGAATTTTAATTTTCCAGATATATAAATAGAATTGGGATTAGTGATGTTAGGCATCACTAATTCAATAGTTTCTTCAGTCTGAATATGAAGAAGATGATTCATTTGAATCTGAACTTTCAGTTTCTGAATTCATTATTTCTATGGAGTATACATCTTGTGTATCTTCATAGGGATTCTCTATAGGATTGTATCCTAAAGAAAATATTGTTTCTAACATTTTTGCTTTGTTAGAATTTTGTTTTCTATTTGGGCACTCGTTTGCATAGTGTCCTTCTTCATTGCAGACCCAACATCTACAATTCTTTTTGCCTTTAGGGCAAAATTTTTGCTTTTCGTTAGAAGATTTTCTAGAAGAGCTCTTCTTAACGTATTTTCCTGGTTTAAAAGGTCTTTTCTTTCTTTTAAACCTGTATTTAGAAATGTCCTTTTTATGGCGTTTCTTCTTTTTCTTAGTTCTGCATCCATAATCGTATGGTTGCTCTATTATTTTTTCACACCAACTCTTTGTGAAAGCTTTTAATTTCTTTTGTTTTTTAGTTAGATCACAGATTTTAGAAATCTCTTCTTTAACTATTCTATGGGCAAAGCCAAGACTGACGAGAGCAGAACTAGAGGCTTATAGTAGAAATCTGTCAAGGGCTTTTTGTCCAACAAAAGGGATTTTAAGAAGATAATCTTTGATATACTTCTTATAATCTTCTTTGTCTTTAAGCTGATATAAATATTTTTCGTAATCGCAATAGAATTGATCAAGAAAACATATATCACAAAGTTGCATGTTAGTAAGCATGGTTTTTGCTTTACTAATGATTTTTAAAAGTTCTTGTAGTTTATTTTCTGCAAGATCGATTCCTAAAAACATAGTATAGATGGCTTCTAGAATATGTTCAAAGGCTGTAGTTGGTCCTTTTTCTTCGATCCAATTGGTATTTTTAATAAAACTATTAACAATACCTGTTGTCTTATGTTCGACTAATAACAACACAGAGTTAAGGTCTTCATAAACCTCGTTGGTTTGGATGATCAAACTCATTTCTTGAGCCCATTTGTCAATGAGTTCTTTTCTATTTGGGGTACAATCAATATTCAGGATATTATTTCCAAAGATATTGATTTTTTGTTATGGGTTCATTAAAGTTACCCTTTCTTTTCTTGAAACCATTTTTTGTGCCAGAAGCTTCTGCTTCATCTTCAAAATTTTCGTTTTTGGGAGGCTCCTCTTTGTCTATTCTAAAATTAAAAATTTCAGAATCGGAACTTTCGTAGTTATGAAGAGTTTCTTGTTCGTCTGAACTGAAATCTTCAATGACATTTAGAATTTCGTAATTGTTAAAATCGAATAAGGATTTTAAGTGATCACTGGATTCTATTTCTTTATTGGCAATAGAATTATTATCTATTTCCATTAAACGAATTGTTTGTTCAAGTTTTTCATAATTATCATCATTGACTTGTAATTCGTTTTCTTCTAGGTTTTCCCAGAAGTAATTTTCTACAGTTTTCATGTAGTCCATGTTAGTTCTTTCTGGGCGGCCATGAAAGACTGTCTGGATTTTTACTTGAACCTAAACTCTCATTTCCAACTTCATAGTTGGGGTAACTATACTTCCAAGGTCCTTTCTTAGGAGTTGGAGTATTATCATCTATTTTGATGATCTCTTTTCCTTTTGCCGTTTCTTTTGAAATAGCATCTAGGATTTCTCGATTGCAAGGACATTTTTGAATTGTTGTTTTTAATTCATTTATGATCTTTGCAGCAGCTGCTTCAACACTGTTATTGAGCTGTTGATTTTTAAGCAACATTAAGATTTCTCCCAATTGTGGCTTAATATTTTTATTGAAATCTTCTTGTAAATCTTTAAGGCTCATCCTAAGATTTTCTTTAAGTATTCTTCGATTTCGTTAAGTTTAGAGGTGAACTCTATGACTTCATTTCTTAGGAGATCGAACTGGGCTTCGAATAACTCCGTCTTTTCTTTTTGTCTTAATAAAAGAGTTTTTAATTCTTCTATTTTGACATTATCCCCCCTATTATAAAAGTGGGAGAATTGTCCAAACACGCTAGGTGTTTTAGATAGTTTTTCACTGGGGTCTTTACTTGGTTCAAAAAAGGATAGTAAATTATAGACACCTAGTAAAATTCTTCCAGTAATCTGATTTAGATTATTGGTGGACGAAACAAGATGTGTAATATTCTTGTTTCATGTGGAACCACTAAAGCTAAAATGCGTAGGGTTCTGATCATCTCCTTCATTCAATTGCTTGAAATTGAAGATTTGTCCTTTCTTATAAATATGTGGAGACATATTTAAAGAGTTTTCTGAAACTAAATTCTTTGGCATAATTTAGCTTAGATTTTCTAACTTTAGACATAGATTGTCAACTCGTTTAGAGACGCTGCGAAGGAGGTCTCTCTGAGATGGTTCTCTAGTGCTAGAAGGTTCATATCTTCTATTAGAGGACTCTCCAATCTCTAGGTTGTTATTCCTAAAGCTTATTCTAGGTTTTTGTTCTAGAACTGGTTTATTCTTTGCAATATCTATTGCCCAAGAATTGTCTAAGGGACTGATTTCAGAGAATTGCTTCTCTTCAATAGCACCTATTTCAGAAAATACATCTTCTATTTCTATGTATTCTGATTTCTTGTAGTCAACACTGTGATGACTATTGGTTAAAGCATAAGCTACCAAGTAGGTTATACGGAAGACTTTGTCTCCTGAGTTCATCAAATTTTCTCTTTCGAACTGATGGATGAAAGAAAGTACTTGATCTAAATTCTTAGTGTCTAGACTAAAACCGAATTTAGGATAAACCGAAAACATGAATTTTTGGTAAGCCAGGTTTCCTCTAGCCGCACCTAAAATACAATCTTTTCTATCATTGATTCGATTATCTACTAAGGCCATCTTAATAGGAGAATCAATTCCTTCTTGAAATTCTGATTTAAGCAGAATTTTTATAGCACCCAAATGAACTACGCTAATGGTAGATCTAATTCTAGGATCTATTTTTTGGAGATTTTTGTTAATCTCTTCTCTTGTGATAAGAGGTAGAAAAACTGAACCTTTAGTATCTTTAATGTCAACATGCATTTCTTTTGTGCCGACAAAATAAAAGATATTATTTTTTCTTTTGAGAAGATTTAACATTGGTATGTTAAATATTTTTTCTTTCTTCAAATCAAGTTTAGACTTTTTGATTTTTTGAAGTATGTCTTGCTTTACTAAAAAGTTTCCTTGAAATCCTTTTTCATTTTCAGAAAAACTGACCTCAAAATTATTTTGTTCTTGAGTTTCCTCAAGTTCTTCATTTTCTTGTAAAATATTCATACCAATATTTTAAAACTTGGCTCTGATACCAAGGACGGAAGCTTTCATACTTTTGAGGCTTGCATACTTCAGTCCATAAATGGATCTTTGAAGCTTGCATACTTTCTCGGGATGTTTCGGATTCACAAAACCCTCAGGTTGCACCATGTAAACATCTTCATCAAGGTGACCGTTCAAGAAAGCGGTTTTGACATCCATTGGCCAAATCTCATAGTCATGGTACGCTGCTATGGCTATAAGAATCCTAATAGCTTTAACGTCAGCAACATGCGAGAAGGTTTCTTCACAGTCAACCCGTAGGTTTGAGTGTAACCCTTTGCTACTAGACGAGCTTTATAGGTGTGTACATTGCCATCCATGTCGGTCTTCTTCTTGAAGATCCACTTGCTTCCGACAGTCTTGCTGTTCGGAGGAAGATCAACCAAGTTCCAGACTTGATTGTCTTTCATGGATTACATTTCAGCATTCATAGCTTCAAGCCATTTATCGGATTCTAGATCCAACAATGCAGCTTGATAGTTAGAGGGTTCACCATGATCCCCAAAATTCTGCTCCTCAGCATCGATATAATAACTATATCGTTTAGGTGCTCGAGGTGTCCTTGCAGATCTACGAATGGGAATTACATCATTCTGTGGTTCAACCTCAGCGTGATGTTCGCTAGTGTCACCAGGAGGTTGCGCATCTTCGCTTTGAATCTCGTCAAGGTCTACTGTGCTCCCACTTGCTTCTTGTAAAGTGAGACTGTTCTCAAGAAACTCAGCATACCGAGCAACAAATATTTTGTTTTCGGGTGGGTAGTAGAAATAGTAACCCATTGTTTTCTTTGGGTACCCTACGAAGATACACTTGATAGATCTAGGCTCAAGTTTGTTCGGTGTGTCTCGTTTGACGAGAGCCTCACAACCCCAGACCTTCAAGTAAGACAGATTAGGGACTTTCCCGTGCCATATTTCATATGGTGTCTTATCAACCTTCTTTGTCGGAACCATATTGAGTATGCGAGCAACAGACTCTAGAGCACAACCCCAAAAGGACAGTGGCAAAGTAGTTAGACTCATCATGGATCGAACCATGTCTAGCAAAGTTCGATTTCTCCTTTCAGATACACCATTATGTTGTGGAGTGTATGGAGGAGTTAATTGTGAGACAATCCCACACTTAGTCAGATGGTCTAAAAACTCTTGACTCATATACTCTCCTCCTCGATCAGATCGGAGAGCCTTAATAGTCTTGCCGAGTTGATTTTCTACTTCACTTTGAAAGGCTTTGAACGTTTCAAAGGCTTCATGTTTATGTTTAATCAAGTAAACATAACCATAGCGACTGAAATCATCAGTGAAAGTGATGAAGTAGTTAGCACCTTCCCTAGACACAGTTCTAAATGGGCCACATACATCAGTATGTATGAGTCCAAGAAGATCTTTGGCTCTTTCACCTACATGGGAGAAAGGTTTTCTTGTCATTTTCCCAGATATGCAAGAGAGGCATTTATCAAACGACTCATCATCGGATGACTTTAGAAGCCCATCGTGTTGCAGCTTTATAATGCGTTTCTTGCTTATGTGGCAAAGACGACAGTGCCATAGGTAAGTTGAATCCAAATTACGTTTGGATTTCTTAGTGCTACACGTGTATATAGAACTATCGTTTGAAACAAGTTTATCCATGTCAATTTCAAAAATATCATCACGAGGAATAGCATTAAAATAAAATATATTATCCTTAGAAACCGAAATGCCATAATCCGTAAAAACATGGATAAAACCAATTTTCTTCAAACGAGAAAGCGAAACAATACCCCTAGTAATAGTAGGTGCATAATGACAATTGTCTAAAACAAGAATCAATCCATTCAGGAGGATAAGATCAAAGCTCCCTATAGCTTTAACAGCTGCACGCATTCCATTGCCTACGTACAGGTCCAAAGCTCCGTCGTTTAGCTTTCTACTTCCCCTTAGTCCCTGCACATTATTACAAATGTGAGTTCCACAACCGGTATCATAAACCCAGGATTTACTAGGGAAAGCATAGAGTTCTATAGTGAAGATACCTGAAGTGCTAGCCGGGGTAGCTTTGTTCTTCTTCAACTCTACCAGGTAAGTAGGACAGTTCCTCTTCCAGTGGCCTATCACTCCACAGTGATGGCAGGTGGCGTCCTTTGCAGGGTGCTTCTTTTTAGCAGGTGGGGGGATCTTAGGTTTAGGTTTATAAACATGTTTACCCTTGCCACGACCCTTGCCCTGTGCTTGCGGTTTGGATTTCTGGATTTTTCCTTCCCTGATTGCTAGAACAGCAAGAGCTTTCTTTGGCATCCCTTGCTCTGCAAGCTTCAGCATAGCATGCAGTTCAGAGATAGTCTTCCCCATGCTATGCATGTTATAGTTCATAACAAACTAGTCATAGTCCTTGGATAGTGAGGTAAGAATCAAGCTCACTCCAAGAACTTGTGGCATGGGGTAACCAAGACGCTCCAGACGGTCAAGATAGCCTTTCTTCTTCAAGACGTAAGAGCTAACTGACTGGCCATCCTCCTGTTTACAAGCGTGGAATGCTTTGACTGTTTCAAACAGTTCCTGTTCTGCCTGTTGTTGAAACATAGTTTTCAACTCTCGTAACATCTCAAATGCTGTGAGTTCCTCCATGTTCTTTTGGATCTCGGGGGTCATGCTCACCAGCATGAGAGCAACTACTTCTTGTTGTTCGTTAAACCTACGGGTGTAGGCTGTGCGAACTGCAGCAGAAGCAGTGGCAGGAGGTGCCTCAGGTAAGGCCTCTTCCAGATGGATCAACTTATTTTCAGCTCTGAGGACGATCCTCAGATTTCGATACCAGTCGATAAAGTTAATTCCTGTGAGTTTCTCTTTTTCAAGAACTGACCTGATAGTTGAGTTGCTTAGGGTTTGATTTGTTGTTGACATCTACAGACATACAAAGTTCAAAATTAGTAATTTCAATAATTAATCCTTTTTTTTAATTAACTACCCAAGTTTTACTTTTAAAACAATTAATTTACGAAAAAGGCTAAGATCCTCATTGAGGTTCTATCATCACATCAGTTGATCTGCTAGCAATGATAGATTCAATAGGTAGGTGACGTTTACCAATTGCATTACAAGTGCAATTCTTAGATCCTTATGGGACCCATGGCATCTAGTGGCCGAGCAACTAGTGTCAAGCTGACATGTTTAGTCCCATCCTTGCCTCGGGTTAAGGTCTCACCTGCTTAACTCGATTAAGTCATCCAATTTGAAATAATGTGAAAATAGATCTAGGTCTCACGCATAGACAATAATCACCTCGGGATTACAATTCAACCTAGGTCTCACGCATAGGCAAAAGGTAATGGCGAGGGATTTCAAGCTAATTGGACGGCATGACTTAAAATTGTGACGGGTATAGTATTTTGATAAAACGTGTCAAAAAAATGTACGAAAGAAGCATGCATTCTTCATTCGTAGCATAAGTTAAAAACATTTCTTAACTTGGATTCTAATTTGTTTTATTTTATGTGTGTCGAGATGTCCATTTAATATATAACCTATATGAGATATTAATTAGCTTGGACATTACATAAATTAAATAATCGATAAAACTCTTTTAAGCGTTATTTATATAAAACAATATATTTAAGTTTCAAATCCAATTTAAACTTATATTAACTAAATCTTTAGATTTAGTTTTAAAAGTGGTATGTGTTTAATTTTATGTTTGAAAATCCCATTTGCAAGTTATAATATCAAAGACATAGATAACAATGCAACATAAAAGAAAATAAACACACAACCAAAATGTGCAAAACCTCAACCGATGAACACCTATGCTTGATCTCGTGAGCCATCACACGGACCAAGAGGGCAACTAAGGACGGACCAACATAAACCCTTTTTTGGCTCCCACTTGCTCCAAGACTATCAAGAGCAAGTAGAACCCACAAGAACATTCGAACACAAAACTGTCTGGAAAAACGCAGCAGCTTCGGGGTCCGAAACGACATGGAAGGAGTCTTCCCCAATCGAAACATCCTTCTGCAAAAATGTGCCCCTACGTCTTATGGAACTCCAGCAACAAAAATCAGCCCAATCCGATGTGCCAAACTCCGGGAAAATCCATTTTTCGCGCCGGCTGTCCAGCAGCTCCGAAAAATGCTTCTCGTCTCTAACTTGTCGCCATTCGATTCCGAGCAATGGTTACAATATTTGATAAAATACATTTATCTACTACTAAATCAAGAAAAAAAAATTGCCTAAACTATTACAACCCAAAAACTCGACAAATAATTAAACAAAGCACACAAACGGTCAAGGTTTTCATCGGTTTTGCACATCAACATAATAATACAATATCATTAAGATTGTTGGCTTGGTCCATGATAAAAATGCATGTTTTACCATGGATCTAAAACACTTACAATAAGTAAAAAAAACAAGCCAACGAAAACGAAGAAAAACTACAATAATTAATCTACGATTAGTATATGTAACTTGTGGCTATAGGATCTTAAAATACATTATTTTAGACCCAACGATGGTCGAAATTTTCAGAAAAAAAGACTTTAGTTTTAGCCACTTTTACATATACAAGTTAATCATATGGCACATACGATGGCTCTGATACCACTGTTGGTGATTATGAAAAGAAACACAAAATAAACATATATAATAACGCAACGGAATAATCACCAAAAGGATCAATGTATTGCCAATATAATTAAACTAGAAATACAAATAACGATATACCTTTGTAGCGTGATTTGTACACCAATCGGGATCTACTTGTGTGCTCTTTTGAAACCAAGCATTCAATGGAGAATGCCTCTAGAGTAGTCCACACTACACCTCCTTGATCACCACCGGATGCTAGTCCTCCTTAGTAACGGATCTTGTAGCTTCAATTAATCAAGAACGAAGCTAGAAGATCAAAGTGGAAAAACCCAAGAGAGGGCTAAGGGTGGGGCGCCGATTTTAGAGAGAGGAGAGGAAAAATTAGGTTAGCTTAATTAGGTAATTAACATTTCTATTTATTAATGAACCCTAAAGCTTCCTTGGGCTTCTTAAAGGTTCTCCCTAGTAAATCTTCATGGGCCTTGAATTAATTAAACGTAATAGGCTTGCTATTAACTTAAATCCAATACAAATCCATTAATCCACTATTAATGATTTGTGCCCATTTAATTACCCATGTTACTTAGGCTATTAATATAATGTAAATACAATAATTAAATTATATATTAAATGGTATCTCAGTGTATTGTGTGTGACCCTATGTCCCTATAGGCCCATGTGTATCTAGCCATATAATTATATATTATGACACGAGCATATTCCAACAGTGCTAAGTCTTTGATTATATATATAGTTCCTCAATTATATAATATTCCAAAAAACTCCCTTTAGATTTGCCCCTTTGTGTTCCCTCCAAATCACTTTCAAGTAATTCAAATGTATTTCATCTTTTAAAGTTTAAACCAAGAAATTTCTCTTCACTCCTCCTACGTGGGACAAAGATAACAAGTGATAAATACTACTTTTTCCAAACGTGGTACATTAATTTTTTTTACTGTCTTGTCATCATCAATTTACCAAACACACATTAAGGTCCATATGAGAATAGTTGAAGTGCGCACAAACTGGACTGAACACTTGTCAAATGGGAACAAATACCACTCTTAAATGACAATTTTACCCTTTGTATGTATTATTGTATAGATTACATGAGTGCTTTATTAGAGTTGTGTATATGATCCTGTAAACAAGGCTAGCTTTTCCTGCCACTATTCTGAGGTTTCAAATCCTCCATTGTTGAGTTTGAGTCCTATAAGAAACTAATGAGACCCCTTCAAACCGGCTTGAACCCGTGTCGTAAAGCCGCTTCCCAGACCAAATCGAGCCGGTCCACATCGATCGCACCCACTTCATGGTGGCTCCAACCTTCAAGAAGATGAACGATCCCACCCGCATGGCAAGCATGAACCACACCTCTTTCCATCGTGTACTGTTCAAACAATTAGCGATAAAAACACGCACAAAAAAAGAAATAAGTTTCATTGGTCAAGGGCAAAACGGATGCTATGGCTGCAAGGGCATTTTTGTCCTTTTACTAACCTCGCAGGCGCCTAGGCCTTGGGCGTCATCGGGAAGCTTCATGGCTGCGAGCTTACTATACGTGCAATCTCTTCTGAATTCGATCACGGGTGGAACCACAAACTGATGGAAGTGTGTTCCGGGTGGTGCCCAACTTTGCTCTCTTGGTAAGGTCCATTTGCCCAGAATCCAGGTCTAGTTTGATTCATGAAAAAGAATCGGATTCGGTAAATTAGCTATTAACTGAAAAACTAGTTGTTGGCTGAAAAGCTGGTTGATGGCTAATAAGTTGGTACACACGTCTCAAAATAAACATCCCCGATGAAAAAAACACACGGGTTTAAAACTGTGTAATTAATACACTTTTTAATTAGGTAAATGGCAATTTTACCCCTAATAACGGAGAGAGTAGTTAATTTTTTTTGTCTCAAAATTAACGGTAGAATTGGAAAGTAGACTACTACTTTAGAAAGTGGCCACTTATTTTGGGATTGAGGGAATAGGAACCGATAAGGTAGATGACAATATCAAATGACCTAAAATGTCCACAATGAAAAAACACAGAGGTCTAAAAATGTGTAATTAGTACACTTTTTTAATTAGTTAAATGATAATTTTACCCTTAATAATAGAGAGAGTAGCGAATTTCTCTCTCTTATAATTAAGGGTAAATTGGAAAGTAGACTCCTACTTTTGAAAGTGAACACTTATTTTTGGGATGGAGTGAATAGTAACTGATAAGATAAATGACAATGTAAAATGACCTAAAAGGACGCTTTAAAAAATTACACAATTCTACCGTATAAGGGGCATCATTGCAAAAAAGTGAGAGAGAATCCTGAAGCTTATTGAAAAGCTCTACGAAGTAGCCTTTCAAAAGCTAGTTTATGGCTTGCCAAACGGAGGTTTAAACATGTGTATTTAGCTAAATGATAATTTTACCCTTCAAAAATCGAGAGAGTAGTGAATTTCTTTATCTCATAATTAAGGGTAAATTGGAAACTATGCTCCTACTTTTGAAAGTGGACACTAATTTTAGGTATGGAAGGAATAGTAACTGATAAGCTAGAAGACAATATAAAATGACCTAAAAGGACATATCGAAAAATACTCAATTCTACCTTACAAGGGGCATAATTGGAAAAAAGTGAAAACAAACCCTGAAGCTTGTTGAAAAGCTATCTAAACTAGCCTTTCAAAAGCTAGTTTATGACTTTCAAACGAGACTTTTTCAATAAGCTCAAAAGATAAGCAAACTTATGGTTGCCAAACATGATCTTAGTACTTTGAAAAATGACCTTTTTACCCTTTACTTATCGCTTTTCGGTTACCAACAGAGATCATTAAACATCGAATAGTGAACACACTCTACCTTGCAGTGTTTAGCTGCTTGATACTTTGTCACTTGAACTAAAAAGCTTTGGTTTTGCAATGGAACTTCTTTCTGAATGCTCGTAAATCTTTCAGTCGATTGAGTAAGCATCTGCACATAAAATTTGTCACCCACATCAAGATCGGAGCTTATGAAAGTAATAAACCAAACCAAACCAAACAAATCCAATATATTCCACCTGAGGTGGGGTCCACCTGAGATGAGGTGGGTTCCATCTGAGGTGGGTTATAGGGAGGGTAAGATGTAGGCATATTCCACCTGAGGTGGGGTCCACTTGAGATGAGGTGGGTTCTACTAGAGGTTAAGATGTAATCAAACTTGACCTCTACCCCAAAAAGTATATCAGTTATTTCCATGAATACCCTCTCTTTGTGAAAAGTGTAATGAAGAGAAAAAAAAGATATACGATAAGATCGTGTTCATATATCCATACCAAGACTCTAACTTCACGACGAGCAAGATAAAGGGCGATGGCCCTTCCGAGCTTAGAAGTAGCTCCGGTTAAGAACACCTCTTTGACATCTTGAGGAATCTCGTTCAGAATAACGGCTGCGGTCAACGTGTTTCCATGGACCACGCGGACTTTAAGATCCGGAAGTTTAGTGACGAAAAGTTTCCCACCTCCGTTTAAAGCTTCATTCTGTAAAACCACGACCATTTCCGTCAAGAACGTTTAAAACTCGAGCCTTTGATGCTCGTTTTCGTTTCAATTTGTGTATAACCGTAAGCAAGCGGAAAAGGAATTTGAGAAAGAAAGCGGTACGAACCTTGTTCAAGGCCGCGAGGCTAAGGACCTTGACACCGATTTTATCGGCTGTTAGTATAGCTTCTTCAATTTGCTTATTTATGCCGTCTTTGGCGAATGGTAAAAAGTACTGCAATCATTAGAAAATTTCGTCAGTAAAATCCAGTTTCGTAGACTGCTTTATAGCACTTAAGTTTACATGACCAAACAACTATGCGTGCTATATTAATGCTTTACAATAAGTTGGTGGACCGTTTTTGGCCGTCCAAACAAGTTTTTTACGACATTTTTAAAATAAAATGTCTTATTAGTCTTTCTTACGAGAGATTATTTGTGAAAGTCACGCAAGAAAGACTAATAAGGCGTTTTATTCCAAAATTGTAATAAAAAAACTAGTTAAAACGTCCAAAAGTGTCCTATCAACTTACTATAACACATTTATATACAGGACTAATAAGACATTTGATTTCAAAATTGTCCTAAAAACTTTGTTAGAACGCCCAAAAATGTCCCACAACTTGTTGTAACACATTTATATATAAGACTAACTAATAAGACGTTTTAGTTTAAAACTGTCATACAAAATTTTGTTAGAACGCCCAAAAATCTTCTATCAACTTATTGTAACACGTTTTATATACAAGACTAATAAAACGTTTTATTTCACTGTCCTAAAAAACTTGTTAGCACGCCCAAAAACGTCCTATCAACCTATTATAATACATTTTATATATAAGACTAATAAGACGTTTTATTTCAAAAATGTCATAAAAAACTTGTTAAAACGCCCAAAAGCATGCTACTAACTTATTGTAACACATTTATATAAAAACAACTGTTTGCTCATATAAACTTAGCCATTAAGCAGTCTATTAAGACACTTAAACATAAAATAACATCCTATAAAACCGATTATTATGGTTACCATGAAACCAAATCTTGGCACGATCCAACTTTGAAGCAGTCTTCCTCTAAGATTGCAGAAAGTGAGCAAGAAAGTCTTGGATTTAGCCCACATGAAGAGAATCGTCAACAAAGCAAAAGGCCATATTGGCAACATGATAAGCCTTGTGGCAAATGGCAATGAGCTTAATGATCTAAAAATAAATGGAACATGCATTGATGACATTATATCAACCCCATGTGCAAGAAACACAAATTCTGGTGCTTTTGCTTTCTTGCCTACAAAAAAAAAGAAATGTGTATTAAAGGGAATTGAATTTATGCATAATCTTAGTGGTTATGATCTTAAATATCTGGCAAAATAGTCAAGAAACCGTAAGTCAATGCTGCAAGACACTTATTTACTTGTGGTGTCTTGCTTTGTTTTTGTGGTGGGCCCATTTTTTCATCTGAGTGCGTCAGAAAATGTCAAAAGTTGACTTTGGGGTTACTTGGCTATTTTGTTTGGAGGTGGCTAAAAAGTGAAACTTTTCCCCATGTGGTTATCTATGATTGATAACCCTAATTAAGATTTGAGTAAAAGGTTGACTACTATCAACTCTAACCGGCCTCACACGGAATCCGCCACCTATGAACCACACATGAGGAGGCATTTCAGAGTTGACTCAACGGCTGAGGCTAGCAGAGAGGGGTTCAAGCCTGTCTCCCGCAGGATTCGAACTTGAACCTTTTGTTAATTTGGGAAAAATCGCTAAACCCTTTTGCCAGCTAGCTACATGCGAGGGCTAGACCCTAATTAAGATATCTTTTTTAAAACCATAAAGACCTCTGAATGGACTGAAAGAAGGATGTACCTTTAGTTGAACTATTTTCTTTATGAAGATCCCAAGAAGTTTCATTCATGGTCTTTCCCAATACATCATAAAGAGGCATAAAGAGGCAGAAATTGGTCTTCATGTCTTTATGGTGTATGAAATGGTACCTTAACAAATAAACCACAATCACATTTCAATTTTGTTGATGAGTCTTTATTCCTTCCATATGTTTTCTTGGATAATTAAAGTGTAACAATATGTAGAACCCCTTCAGATTATTTTTCAAAAGAGATGGAGTAGAAATGGTTCATGTCTAGCCTATGTGGGACTCTAACACGCCCCCTGTAACGGAGGCTAGACGAGCATAGATCGTGTGTCGAGTCCCTAGAGTGGTAGACCTTGACTCAGATACCATATGAGAATACGTGGAAGCCCATCTGATTACTCTCCAAAAGAGCCCTTAGGGTGCATTTGGTATCCAGACAAGACAGTTGTTCAGCGTTTGGTAAGACGGAACTAGACCGGAGAGAAGAAATAAAAATGACCAATATGCCCCTATTGAATTATTCATATTTTTTATATGTTTAGATTAATTTAAGTAATTTATTAAATTATAATGAGATAAATATTTTTTATAACAAAAAACAGCATTATAAAGTTTTTATCAGCACAATTAAAATGACACAAAAATATAAATTTATGTAGTTTCCGGTTTTTATTTTATACATTTTCTATATAATTTTATTATTATTAATATTTAATAAATTACAAAAATAAACAAAATATAGAAACCGTATAAAAACAATAATTTGAGGACAGTAAGGTGAAAGTTTAAAATAACATAAAACACAATAAATTTTTTTAAAGAATGAATAAAATGTAATGAGACTCTAAAAGTATTTAAAACATATATAGAAACAGTTCAAGTTTAGCTGGCGTGAGACTCTAACAGCATTAAAAACTTACGTTGGCGTATAAATCAAATACTTGAGAGTCGGAAACGTTTCAAAAATGCGATGAGGAACAACTTCAACGTTACTATGCCCCATACATCTAAGGAAATCGAAGGCCAAGATATAGCCGTAGAACATGATGACCGAACCATATCCTATCAACGTAGTCCCAACGATCGGAACGCCAATAATCACACAAAGCAATAAATGCTCCAAAAATGTAGCATGCCCACCTACACCAAAAATGGTTGATAAAAAATTAGAATCAAGAAAATGGTCACCTAACCATGATCATAAAGTTTTACAAATCATTGAATGCTTTACCAAAATGGAATTTTTACCTGCAAATGGATGGTTCACTTTAGAACTATGGTGTAGCCAATGATACTGTTGGAAGAAATATGATGAGTGTAACAATCTATGAAGCCAATAATACAAAGGTTCCGAGATCCCGATATGGAAAAGTAGACAGAAAAAGACCCCGGTCGTTTCCCAAATCGGGAAATTGGCGAATGAAGGGTAGATCAAGAAGGGTATTGAAGCTACAAATGCTTGAAGTATGATGAAGTTGTCCCTGTGATAAAAGATGCAGAAATTTCATCAAGAACCCATAAGAAAAACAGAGTAATATTTCATGAAGTTGGCAACTTGTGGCCACTGAGAAATTATCTCAGGGCTGCATGCTTAGCAGTCAATCAGTGTCAGAGATTAGTCTAGGCAAGACTAAGATACCCTTTCAAAAAAAATATGCATCAAAATGCAACGAATTTTGGTTTAATTCCTAGTGTAACGAAGAATATTTTTTTCCGTGATCGATGTAAGAAAGTTTTAGAATTTTCTAGTTTGTACTCATTTTGACCGGTAATCTTTTGATCTTGTAACATTTAATTATGTGCGTACCCATTTACGAAAGATTTATGAAATAGGTGATATATTTAACATCTAGGGTAAAAAAATAGTTTTTTTTTGAAATTTGGGTAAATTGAGCGAGAAAACTAAATCTTTAAATTTGAACTAAACCATACTTTATTGCATTTTGATACAATTTACGCCGGAAAAAATGCACAAATTTCACTAAAAACCCATAAAAAAACAGGGCAATTGCCATCAAAATGCAATAAAGTTTGTCTTAGTTTCTATTTAGTGTAACGAATATTTCTTTTCTCAATCCATGTAACAAAGTTTCAAAATTTTCTAGTTTGTACCCAATTTGACCCGTTAATCTTGTAACATTTGATGACATGGATACCCGTTTACAAAAGATTTACGAAAGGGTTAAGGTGAAGTAGACAATAGATTCGACATCTTGATAAAAATAGGAAAATTTTGAAATTTTTACGGTAGATTTTGTTACGAACTAAACCAAACTTTGTTACATTTTGATCCGTTTTACCCTGTAAAACAAGCATGTAATTATATCAAATTTGAAGGGAAAAGAGGAAGTACCAATGCCATTCATTGTCAATTTGTTCGAAATCGATCCCTTCTTGAGATATTCGATGATTTCGATTAACGAAAAGCATGTAATCACATGAACTCCATATTTGATGCACAACTCCTCTTAATGAAGACAAGATTAGAATATGCATACACCAATCATACTCACTTTGCCTCTTTCCATAGATTGTTGAATATATGAACTCACCAAGAAATGGCCCAAACAAGATATACTGATTTCAAGAAACCAATTTAAAACCCATTAGAACACACAAAATCCAACAATAAAACACATCAATCTATTCAAGAATCAACAAAATAGGAACATCAAGAAAGAACCCATTTGGGAAAAAGGGGTAAAAATGGAATTTATAAAAAGAAATTCAAGAAACCATACCTTATAACTCCCTAAATTCTGCCATGGCCAACTGAACAATGGAGCTCCCATTTTCCCAGAAAAAGAAACCCTTTCATCATCAACATCTTTCTTGATTTCTTGTTTTTGGGTCTCCATTTTCTTGAAGAAATATGCAAACTTTAAAGAAAATACTTAAAACCCTCTTCTTCTTTTTTTCTCTTTTCTTTTGTGGGTTTCTTTCTGTGTAAGTTTTCAAAAGCTTGGTGTTCTTGGCAGAGTATATATATACATACATACAGATATAGATATAGATATATTATACGTATATATATATGGTTAGAGAGAGGATAGCAGTTGAGGGTATCAATCAGAGACTAATGAGCAAGTATGACTGCCAACGGCAAATGACGGTGGATGAAAATAAGAGGGAATTAATGGAAGCCAAATGGGAGGGTGGTGGTAGTTTTTAGTTGAGAGATTGCTGGGCTTTTTTTCATTCCTCATTAATTTTTGCAATTCCTTATCGTAATTGGTCTAACTCCAAAACCGTAAGTGTCAACATGATAATAAAACCGGATGATTGATTGGTTTTTTTAATTAATTTTTATATGGATAAAGTTGTTTGTATAGATGAATTTGTTTGTATAGATCACGAAGATTGTTTTTATGGAATTAATATGTTTTTTAACTGAGAGGGTATGTTTGGAAAAAATTTACTTTTTGTATAAAACTCCCTTTAGAAGTTCTAAAACTATGTTTGACAAGCTAGCTGATAACTTATAAGCAAGCTGTTGATTGATAAGCTAGCTGGTAGCTGATGAATAAGGTTATGTTTGGCAAACTAGTTGATAAGCTAGCTGGTAGCTGATAAGCTAGTTGTTGACTAATAAGCTAGATGATAGTTGATAAGCTAGCTGATGTAAAAGTCACGTTTGACAAAACTAGCTTATAAACATGTAAAATGACCAAAAAAGACATCTTCAAATAATTATCACTTACAATATTTAATTATATAATTAAAACAAATTTATAGCAATATAATATGTTAATTAATACAACCAATGTAATAAAGAAAAATTAAATAATGTAACATGTTAATTAAAAGAATTTAAAATTTATTATTACATATATATACTATAATTTTGGATTTGTTAAAACAAGTTTTAGAAAAAATATATATTAACTGATGATTTTAAATAACCGTTACATATAATATGAAAAATAATAAAATAATAATTAAAAATATAGTAGTAATTGATATTAAAATATATTATTTAATATTAAAAATAAACAAAAACAATTTATATGATTAAGAATAACTCTAAATAATTAAAATTGGTATCAATGTATAATTAAAATTTAATTTAATAATTTTTAGTTAATATTTATTAATTAATAATAATTAAATTTAAAAAAATAATATTTATTTATAATAATAGTTCATAAATAATAGAGTAAACTGCAATTTTGATCCCTGTGGTATGTTGTTTTTCTCATCTTTGATCCCCAGGAAATTTTTATTGCAAGAAGAATCCTATGGTATGCAAAAGTGTTCGGTTTTAGTCCCTAAGATTAATACCCGTTAATTGCAGCTATTAAATGCCACCCATGTGCCTTGCACATGAAGGTATATATGTCCTTTTACAAATACAGACCACAAGGACCAAAATTACAATTTACCTTTTTGTTATTATACTATTTATTTAAAATATAATATATTTTTTTGAAACATAATAATTATATTATATAATTAATAAATACATATCACATGATTTAAGAATAACATATTTAGTAAAATGACAAAGCTTTAATTAAGTAATAATTTGTTTACGTGTCATCAATCAAAACTAATAAATTTGTTACTCTAAAATAATTAATTAATAATTTGTTTACTCTAAAATAACTATTAATCGATTAATAATTTGTTTACTCTCAAGTAATATTAATTAATTGCAAATTTATTCTAAAATAATTTATATTTTTGTTTTTTTATTAAATTTCACTTTTAATATAAAATAAATTATTCAATAAAAATATTATAAGAACATGAAGTTTTTGATAAGACTTCAATTATAAATATTTGAGAAAGATGATCAATAATAAAAACACAAAAATGGTCTGTTTTGTGGCTTGTGGCAGGTTTGATTGTCGAGATGGCTGTTGGAAAAACTGCCGTAGTGGTGTTCGATTCGTTGTGAAGCTGTTGCGGCAGTTTGTATCTCGCAAACTACGTCTCGGCTAAATCCATTTTCAATTGTGGGCTTATTTGATTGTTTTGTAATTTGTTTCTGGTTGGGCAGTATGTTGCGGGATTCTTTATACTGTTGTGTTCAAGGTTTGGTTGGTAATATAAGTTCTATTTTGTTGTTAAAAAAAATAAAAACACAAAAATATGTTGAGATCCCTTATTTTTATTATATAATTAATGTTGTAATCTGAAAAATAGAAAATATGTTGAAATTAAATTTTGGATTATTTTAGAGTAAACAAACTGTTAATTAACTAGAAGTCTACTCACGCAATACAACGCGATATATCTCGATTTTAATGTTCTAATTTATTTTAGTGTGTGATTTTGAGAAAACGGTCATGTTTTTTTTATAAATGTGTTTAAAGAATGACGTTTTTAAGGAGTTCATGATTTGAGGATTTGAAAGTGGTTAGAGATAAGGATTAATTAATAAAAGTTCACGATTTAAGGATTTGAAGGTTGTTAGAGATAAGTAATTAACATTTAAAGCGGTACATAAAGCTTCATTAGTTGTTTTTAATAGATTTTAAGTAATTATTATTAAATAGCGGTACATTAAACTTTAGGGGTGTTTTTAAAAGTTTTTCATAAATGCTTTATAATACAGTATAGATTATTTAAAAGTAAAAAATGTATTAGTTTTAGTTGACAAAACGTAAACAAATTATTACTTAATTAAAATTTTATCACTTTATTAAATATGTTATTTTTAAATCATGTGATATTTATTTATTAACAATATAATATAATTATTATATTTTAAATAAATAATGTAATAACAAAAAAGTAAATTGCAATTTTGGTCCCTGTGGTCTGGTCTTTGAAAAATGACATATATGCCCTCATGTGCAAGGCACATGGGGGGCATTTAACATTTGCAATTAACGGGTGTTAGTCTTAGGGACCAAAACCGAACAATTTTGCATACAACAAGGTTTTTCTTGCAATAAAAATTTTCTAGGGCCCAAAAGTAAGAAAAACAACATACCACAGGGACCAAAATTGCAGTTTACTCCAATTAAAAATTAATAACAATGTATAATTAAAATTTAATTTAATAATTCAGTTAGTATTAATTAATTAATAATAATTAAATTTAAAAAATTAATATTTATTTATAATAATAGTTAATAAATAATTATTAATATTAATGAAAGCAATATTGGAATATTCATAAAAAAACTACTGAAAAGCTATGCAACTAGCGTTTCAAAAAGCTATCTTATGGTCATCCAAACATATACGCAAAAAATAAGCTATCTTTTTTTTTGTCAAACAATGACTAAAAATCAACTTTCTGTTAAAGGAAAAGAGAAATAGAACAATAATAAACAGAGAGAATGAATCGTAATTCTCATTAATCATAAGTCCTTTATACATGAATGCGTTACAAGTAGATAACTACAAGATATTTTAATTCTAATATATCTCTATCCCTATCTCTATCGTCGTATCCTTTAGACGATGTCACATTTATCCTACAACACTCCCCCTTGTGCCGAGTCAAAGGAGTGAAGGTGCACAATTGTTGGCTCGTTAAAACCTTACGCCAAAATAAAAACCCAGTGGGAAAAAAATAAAATATGACGAAGGAAAGAGTACAACGCACTAGCTTATTTCCAATACATAGACTTTTCCTTTAGTCTAGTTTTCTCTTAGATTCGTACATTAATCGTGAGAGTTAAGAAAGCATGATGGTATATAAACTGTTGCCTCACTAAAACCTTACACCAAGGAACAAAACCCAATGGGAAAAATAAAACCTTGGTTGAAGGAAAGAGCACAACATACCAATATTACATATATAATAGACTCCCCCTTTTGTCTACTACTCCCCCTGATTTGTGCATTAATCAAAGGAGGTTTAAAACATTTCCATTTTAATACTTTCTACATGTTTCCCAAATATGGTTTTACGTATTGATTTGGTAAACAAACATGTCACATTTTCCTCGCATCTTATTCAGTTCACTTGAATCTTGAGGATAATTGATTATATAAAAACTTAAGCAAAGTATGCTTTGTGTTATAACCATTGATATATCTTACTTTCATTTCTTCGATACATGATGCACTATTTCCATACATGCAAGTTGTATAGTGTAATACCCCGGGTAAGTCCGTTAGATAATTTACCTATCCGTCAAACTTATTTAACTCTATGAAGAAAGTTAGAACAAGTTTGGATAAAATCATGGGTTAAAAGGGTATGTTAGCCATTAGTTAATAATTAAGGGTTCAATTGGTAAATTAGGTTAAGATATTATCAATTCTAGGTATCAAATTATCATTATCCAGAAATAGAAAGAGTGTGTGTGTGCGGGAGTCCTGAAGGCGAAAGGGGAAACGTACGGCTATCGCATCAATCGTTTGGGTTAGAAGCATTTTGGAGGTAAGTTTCTTTACATTTTGTGGTTATAATCAGTAGTATTAGACTTCTAACAGATTAGAATGTTTAAATTGAAGTTATATAGGTTTAATTTGAATCTGGGTATTTTGGGAAACCGACTGTGTTCTTGAGACTCCCGGTAGTATCAACTCCCGGTGATGTCAACTTCCGGTGGAGTCCCGGTAATATGGACTCCCGGTAGTGTGGAATCCCGGTAGTGTGAATTCCCTGTAGAGTTGACTCCCGGTATAACAGACTTCCGGTAGTGTAGACTTCCGGTAATATGAACTCCCGGTATAGGAACTCCCGGTACTCTGGGAAATCCCGGTAGTGTTGTCTCCCGGTACTCTGGGTAGTCCCGGTACCTTGTTATGTTTTGTTGTTAAGTCAGAAGGGCAAGAGTATAAGTGAAACATTGAAGGGCCGGAACTTAGTAGGTTTTATGTGTTTGGCTAGTAAAGCGATATATGTATCTTAATTGGTTTCAGATTCTGTGGAGTCAAGGTGAAGGATAAGATCTTTTTGAAAGGTACTTGCAAGTGTTTTTGGATAAGCGATCGAGGTGAGTTTTACTTTAAAACGTTTTTAACTGGAATACATATATGTGTTTATATATGTGTGAGTATGTGTGAAATATATATATGTTTATGTATATAAGACGGATACGTGTCAAGGTGTGATTATATGTTTATGTTAAAAGGATATATGTATATTTATATATATATATGGTTGGAAAAATGATAAAAGGTTTATAAATGACAATATGATATATTGAGATATATATTGTGTTTATATTGCACGAAACGAGTATAGGTGAGCCGAATTATTATTCGGCGGGGCTGTATGGAACTACAGCGGGGCTGCAAGTAATTGCAGTGGAGCTGTAGGTAATTGCAGCGGGGCTGTATGTAATTACAGTGGAGTCGACTGTATTGTACAGTGACGATAATTAGTTGGCTTGCTACCAACTAATGTGGCCAGGGGAAAGAAGATGAGATGAGGAGAGATACGCGGTGCTCGAATCCTAATGTGGTATTTATATACGTGTGGTATATGCGTGCTTATACGAAAGGTTTTACGTAAACTATTTTGATACAAAGTATTATGTGAAAAGAGTTTTATATTGATTTTGGAAAAGACCAGGATTAACTCACTAGACCCGTTTGGTCTAACCCTCATTTTGTTTTCAAAAATATGTTTTCCAGGTCGAGGCATTGATAGCGGCAAAGGAAAGAATAAGGTGTAGACTGCTTTCGTGGACCGATGATGATTAGGAAGATGTTATGTATTTTGTAGTTACGAAACAAAAAGGACCGTACTTGGTTTATTTTGTAACTTTTATTGTAATTCAATGATATGCATGTATGTTATGTATTATGATGTATGTTATGGGATTTGGGTCGTTACAAATGGTATCAGAGCCCTAGTTTAAGGGATTTAGGTATTTGTACCCGTACCTAGACTTAAACTGCATGTGAAGTAGGATGTCCTTGATATATTAGAACCTTGGAATGCTAAGTATAAAAGGTAGAAGGAACATCATGTAAGGTAATTTCAGATTACACCTGGCCAGTGTAATTATGATCTTACAGGTACATGTTTGAACTGGAATACCTTGTTATATGGGGTATGTGCTTATGTGTATGTTAACCTTGTTTAAATCTACAGAATGGCAAGCGGAACACGAAATTCGAATCGAGGAGGAGGAAGAAATCCGAATAGAACTAATCCGCCAATAAGAACTGGGGGCAGAGTCGGAGGTAGAACTGGGGGTAGGACTGGAGGCCGAACTGGAGGCAGAACTCAGCAACAAGATACAGAGTTCGTTACGAGAGGTGATTTAATGGCAGAGATGGGAAGGCTACAAGCCAGTATTCAGGCAATGTTTGATCAGAATCGTCACGGTGAAGCTGAAACACCGGATCCTGAAACGGAAGCTGAAATGCCAATTACACCAACTGTTGTACAGGTGCCAAGGAGGTGCGACTATAAAATGTTCTTAAGCTGTAGACCTCCGACCTACTCTGGAGACAGGGATCCCGTGAATGCAATGAAATGGTTGAAGGAGATAGAAGTTATCTTTAAGACGAGCAAGGGCGCCGAAGAAGATAAAGTATTATATGGAGCAGCAATGTTAAAGGGGGATGCATTATACTGGTGGGAAGCTCATATTCATTCTGAAGGATCTGATATATACTCCACTTTCTCTTGGAAGGAATTCGTTATAGCATTTAAGAAACAGTTTTGTTCCCAAGCCGCAGTTAAACAATTGGAAGGAAAGTTTATGAATTTGAGGCAAGGAAATTTATCAGTTAGGGACTATACTGCCCGTTTTCTGGAAAAGTCACGTTTCGCAGAATACTATGTGGCCACAGAGGCAATGAAGACAGAAAGGTTTATTTTCGGGTTAAATTCGGAAGTCAGAAAGTTAGTGACTACAACAGGACCTGATAACTTCTCAGCCGCAGTAAATGCCACGGAAAATGTAGAACGAGATATTAAGAGAGATGCAAATGATAAGAGTGCTGGGAAAAGAAAATCGGAAGAGATGACACATGATTCAACGGAGTACGAAAATCAGAGGTTCGATAGTCGCCTACCTTTTAGACCAAATGAAAAACTATGTCCAAAATGCAACCGCGTACATCAAGGAAATTGTTATGTTGATCCTAGAAGTTGTTACAAGTGTGGAAGGGCTGGACACGTCGCTAAGAATTGTCGCGCAAATCGATTTTGTTTCGTTTGCAATTCCCCTGATCATATTCAGTCAGACTGTCCACAATAGAATGTACGACAGGGTAGTACGGCGGGGAAACCAATAAGTGTCAGAACGGGAGAGATACAAGGGTCTGAAGAACCGAAAGCAAAGGGACGAGTATTCCAAATGACAACGCAAGATGAGGAGGAAATTCCGGATGAGGATACAAGTACATTTCTAATAAACTCTATACGTGCTAAGGTGTTATCTGACTTCAGTACGAAGTGGTTCTTGGTATTTCTGTGCTTATATTGCTGATCTGTGTTAGAGACATAGGTGGGTGTGGAGTGGCTATTCAGTTAGTTTCTATGGTTTTGATTGAGTTCGAGGTAGTAGTGATAAGTATTCGTATCTTTTCGCTTAACCGAATTCCGGGACGGAATTCTTTTAAGGGGGAGATGATGTAATACCCCGGGTAAGTCCGTTAGATAATTTACCTATCCGTCAGACTTATTTAACTCTATGAAGAAAGTTAGAACAAGTTTGGATAAAATCATGGGTTAAAAGGGTATGTTAGCCATTAGTTAATAATTGAGGGTTCAATTGGTAAATTAGGTTAAGATATTATCAATTCTAGGTATCAGATTATCATTATCCAGAAATAGAAAGAATGTGTGTGTGCGGGAGTCCTGAAGGCGAAAGGGGAAACGTACGGCTATCGCATCAATCGTTTGGGTTAGAAGCATTTTGGAGGTAAGTTCCTTTACATTTTGTGGTTATAATCAGTAGTATTAGACTTCTAACGGATTAGAATGTTTAAATTGAAGTTATATAGGTTTAATTTGAATCTGGGTATTTTGGGAAACCGACTGTGTTCTTGAGACTCCCGGTAGTATCAACTCCCGCTGATGTCAACTTCCGGTGGAGTCCCGGTAATATGGACTCCCGGTAGTGTGGAATCCCGGTAGTGTGAATTCCCGGTAGAGTTGACTCCCGGTATAACAGACTTCCGGTAGTGTAGACTTCCGGTAATGTGAACTCCCGGTATAGGAACTCCCGGTACTCTGGGAAATCCCGGTAGTGTTGTCTCCCGGTACTCTGGGTAGTCCCGGTACCTTGTTATGTTTTGTTGTTAAGTCAGAAGGGCAAGAGTATAAGTGAAACATTGAAGGGCCGGAACTTAGTAGGTTTTATGTGTTTGGCTAGTAAAGCGATATATGTATCTTAATTGGTTTCAGATTCTGTGGAGTCAAGGTGAAGGATAGGATCTTTTTGAAAGGTACTTGCAAGTGTTTTTGGATAAGCGATCGAGGTGAGTTTTACTTTAAAACGTTTTTAACTGGAATACATATATGTGTTTATATATGTGTGAGTATGTGTGAAATATATATATGTTTATGTATATAAGACGGATACGTGTCAAGGTGTGATTATATGTTTATGTTAAAAGGATATATGCATATTTATATATATATATATATGGTTGGAAAAATGATAAAAGGTTTATAAATGACAATATGATATATTGAGATATATATTGTGTTTATATTGCACGAAACGAGTATAGGTGAGCCGAATTATTATTCGGCGGGGCTGTATGGAACTACAGCGGGGCTGCAAGTAATTGCAGTGGAGTTGTAGGTAATTGCAGCGGGGCTGTATGTAATTACAGTGGAGTCGACTGTATTGTACAGTGACGATAATTAGTTGGCTTGCTACCAACTAATGTGGCCAGGGGAAAGAAGATGAGATGAGGAGAGATACGCGGTGCTCGAATCCTAATGTGGTATTTATATACGTGTGGTATATGCGTGCTTATACGAAAGGTTTTACGTAAACTATTTTGATACAAAGTATTATGTGAAAAGAGTTTTATATTGATTTTGGAAAAGACCAGGATTAACTCACTAGACCCGTTTGGT
This sequence comes from Saussurea involucrata, assembly GCA_033807775.1. Lineage (NCBI taxonomy): Eukaryota > Viridiplantae > Streptophyta > Magnoliopsida > Asterales > Asteraceae > Saussurea > Saussurea involucrata. The sequence goes on along the minus strand of CM066317.1, from coordinate 12,350,497 downwards.
CTAACCCTCATTTTGTTTTCAAAAATATGTTTTCCAGGTCGAGGCATTGATAGCGGCAAAGTAAAGAATAAGGTGTAGACTGCTTTCGTGGACCGATGATGATTAGGAAGATGTTATGTATTTTGTAGTTACGAAACAAAAAGGACCGTACTTGGTTTATTTTGTAACTTTTATTGTAATTCAATGATATGCATGTATGTTATGTATTATGATGTATGTTATGGGATTTGGGTCGTTACATATAGTGGTTAAACTCAAAATTACTAGTTCCTCTTATATGTGTAATGATAGTCCTTAACCATATACACTCTTGAATAATCTCATGGAGAGTAATATTCTTGATAATTTAAAAATGTAGCTATTAAAGGTTTGCTTAGTTTACTTCCAAGCAATCGGCATGTTCCATATGATAATGCCTTAGCCAATTTGGGAACAACCTTTATATGAGTTAAACATATACCTAATATCAGCAAATATATATCAAGGTATTGTTTGGTGTTTTTCCATAAGAGCCAGTACTTTTGCCGCTCACAATCTAAGTAGGTATTGAAGTTTCATTATCAATCCATTTTTCTCCGTAGGGAAATTATATGCCCATGTCAATGGTACCAAAAGATTAATTCAAAATCATTCCAATGACGTTGCGTTGGCGCTGAGCTAAATCTAGCTGACAAGTTCAGTGAGAAGTACAATATACGGTCAAGTGTATTATGTTGAGTACAATAATGCGCCTATTGTACTTAGGTATGGAATTCCAGCTCCCAACACCTCTTCGTCCTCATCCTTTAGACGAAATGAATCTTTCCTTATATCCAACACTTTGACCGATCATGGGAGTGCTAATCGAATGCGCTTTGTCCATATTAGGTCGCCTGATCATATTCTAGACATATGCGGACCGATGGATTAATATTCCACAAACTCGGTGTCGTAGCTCAAGTATCTAGACAAAACCAAGTTTTCCCACGATCTTTCATCTCAAATTCAGATTTCAAGTAGCTTGTGTTTTCTCTTATTTCATCAAGAGTGTATATTATGTTCATAACATCGACATATAGAGCTACTATGAAAATCTGGGACTTATTTTCTTATATAAATACGCAAGGGCACAACTCATCGTTCTTATTTATCGTTTCCCAATCAAGTATTCACTCAGGCAGGTATACCACATCCGCATAGATTGCTCTAATCTATAAGGTGAGTGTTTCATATTTATTGTAATCGCATTTCATAGTTCAAAGTTACTTGATATTGGTATAATTCCATCAAGCACTTTTATATCTCTGAATTTAAATCCCCATAGAGATATGTAGTAACTACATCGTTGAGTTGCAATTTCCAGTCCTTCGGAAACTACTTGGCTAATTTAATTAGCAGAACGTTGTCCATCACGAGAGAGTAAGTCTTATTGTGGTCAATCCAGTGCGTTGTGAGAAACCTTGCGCCAAAGGAGAGTCTTATATATTATGACTTAATTATTCTCATTACGCTTCCTTGACAAATGATTTATCTATGTCCTACAGGCTTTACACTTGGTCGGTTAGCACTACCGAACCAAATACCTGTTCATTTGTCTAATAATTATCCTGGATTGCTTCTTTTCATTTAGGCCAATTTGCTCTTTGTTGACATTCTTCAACTGAGCATGGTTCGATGGCATCGTGCTCTGTTATTTCATAAGCAACGGTATATGTAAATATATCATCATTGAGTATGTATGATTTGTCCATCGACTCATATTCATTTGAGATTTCTTTGATCTCTGGAATCAGTATTAACTTTGGAGCGTCCTCCAGTAATGATTCATAGACATAGATTTAATCAAAGATAATCTCATGTATTGATGATATATAGTTGTGCCTTACTCTTCTCTTCCTATAGATGAGTATCTATCGAACCAAGTAGTTTCCCTTATTTTCTTTTGGGAGCTACGACCTCAACCACACCTCCACCATGTGTGATTGCAACGTACTTCCAGCGACGTTGTGCCCTTGTTTGGGGACTTTTGACCTTGCGAGTATATTTGCAGCTCGTATATGTGATCTTGTCAATCTAGATAATGTTAAACGTATCAGGTATCGAGTCTGATTCGTTTGACTTCAACTTTACATTGTGAAGTTTTTGGGGATCAAAATGAGACACAATTGAAATATTCAATGGTACTTCCTGTCGTTCCCATGGAAAATCCTTTTTCCTATCTCCCCCTAACGACAGGAATGTTGTCTCATCAAAGTGACAACCCGCAAATCTAGCGGTAAAGGGATCACTCGTCAAGGGTTCTAATTAGCGGGTAATTGTTGGGGATTCATATCCAACATTTGATGACTCGTCTTTAAGACCCATTTTGGTACGCTGTGGGGGCGTAATTGGCACATATACAACACAACCAAACATACGTAAATGTAAAACATAAGGCTTATATCCAGTTACCAACTGGTACGCATAAGATTGGTTGGCTAGTTGTGGGTCTAAACACGAATAAGTAAAGTTGCATATAATATTGCATTACCCCATGCAGATGTGGATAAATTGGTGCGCATAACCAATGCCCTAGCTACCATCTTATTTATTTGATGACAACTTTTATCATTTTATGTAACGCCCCAAAATCCGGGCTAATTTGAACCTTAAATTCCAACAAGTTATGATAAAATAAACTTCAACTTTCATATATATATATATAGCAAGTGAATTAACCACTAGGAGTACATTTACAAGTACAGAATTCTCCAAATAACCTATTAATCTAATTATGTCACTATAATCAGATTAACTAAGTTATCTAAGCAATCCTTCAAAATCTCCTTCTGTTAATTGACTTTTCCGCTATTCCAAAACGCTCGTCCCACATCCTTTTTACCTTCCCGAGCTAGTACCTGGTAAGAAAACATTATATTGAAACGATTAGGCCAACGCCTAGTGAGAACATTCGTTTCCACAATAATATTTGCAAAATCAATGTAAACACGTTATAACCAACCTGATTACCCTTTTCTTACCATACGTGTAACTCTTTTCCGTTAACACCATTCTACCTAAGTCCATGAATATGACTGACACACATTCCATCATCATATCATGTCTCAGAGCCATACTACGAATCTTCAATGATTCTAGATTGTGCTCTTAATCCGGAAATCGCAATATACACATGCCCATTTCCATTTGTGATATAAATATATATTCCAGAAATCGCAATATACACATGCCCATTTCCACTTATATCATTCTCCAGAAATCGCAATATACACATGCCCATTTCTGTTCATATCTAAGAAATAACAATATACACATGCCCATTTCTTAGAAAGGAAGTAGAGATTACAATATACACATGCCAGTCTCTTTCTTTCCTTAGAAATCAGGAATTACGTTTATCCCATGATTTCTTACACACAGCAGAATAATGACTAATCTTCATCTATTCCACGTGTACATAACCATTAGTGCCTATGGATCCATTACACTTTACTAACGTATATGCATAACAACATATCACACCACATCTCATATCATATTCTTAGCTCTGAGAATACTAGATAACCTATTGTATTTTCATCCTCAAATGCCCCCCCTTCGGCGACTTAGCACGGGGGTTCCGAAAACTGCATCCAGACATCAGAACCTAACAATCTCAATTTCTCAACAGTGTCCGGACAGCAGGGGTTTCCGGATGACTGAAACTATCCGGACAACTAAACTTTCCGGATAACTACAATTCACCGGATAAACCATGCTTTCCAGATACCTTTTAATCCGGACAACACCCGGAAACTAAAGCAACCCGGATACTATCCGGTAATTATATTCATCCGGAAACTTACAATAAAATCAAAACTTACCGGATACTTAATCGTGTCCGGAGACATTCATCACCACGGTTTCCGGATACTTCGTTTTATCCGGAAACCTTCGACCTGCAGCTTAAAATTCGATCTAGATACATATCTGTTCGATTCAGCTCATTCCAGACCATTCCATACAGTTCATAACCAATTTATACAGCTATTTCAAGGTTTGATTTAACATATAAACACTGATTTATGTAAACAACAAATGAACTCACCTTTTTGAAGAAAACCCACTTTAATCACAATCTGTTGCTCCAATCTGCTGTGAATGATTCTGGAAATCAATTCAACACACCAATTCGTTTACAATCATACATCTACAACAAATAATATCTGAATTTCTGATAAATTCCTTACCAAAATTAAGACAAACCCTTGTTTTTTCCTCTTCTTTCTTTCACTCTTTTTCCTCTCTATTTCTTTCTCTTTGTTTTCCTTTTTGCCGACTCAACCACAAAAACACTGAAATATCTTCCATTTCATTTGCTTTATCCATACATACTTTCATAAATGACCAATTACACCTCCAAGTTCTATTATTTCAAAAAGTAGCATCCTACTTTAATCTCTTGAATTTTAACCCAAAATACAAATAAATCCCAATTCTCATTTAACATACTATTATTGAAAATTCAGGATGTTACATTTTACGAGACCATTTTGTATATACACATGCGGTACAAATGCAATAATTATCAAATCCTTATGATGTAAATTCTCCAGCATTCTAAGTCATATAGACTTGATGAGAAAAAATCAGGATGGTGAGTCCTTAATGTATGATGCAACATTTCATGTGGACTATAATACGACACATGTTCATCGTGTCAAAACCAGAACCATAAAGTACTTTAATGGCCCGCATTCTGGATGTTTATGTCCATAAATATCACCTTGTATTCGTTGTAAGAATGAAATAATTTAATATTATGTCCTTAGCTTTAAGATGGTCTCATTCCTGATTTGGCTAAGAATCAGGGTGTATAAAAGTTCTAGGTATTAGAGAGGTTATGATGGTGGTGTTGCTTCTTGTGCAGTAGAAGTCAACAGTTACAATTTGGTTAATTCCCTCGTTTTATCTTTCACTCGAAAGAGAATATATCTAAGTGTATTTTGCAATACATAGATCACTATGTCATGATCATGGCGTCCCACGTGGTCATGCCGAAACATATATGTGTCATTGTTCCAAAGTTTTTTATTGGTGACAAAATATGATTTACTAACATAGATAATCCATTAATTTGATACATTAATTTCTCTAATATATTTTGCTTTCATATCATTAGAGTTGATGTACATATAACCATTTACATTCTTATAATATGATTGGTACGAATATCTTAACAAGGTTCATATTGATATAGTGCTCTAGCAACAAGTGACAATCCATCGTCTAAGTGTTTAGAGGAATTAAAATAATTAATTAAATGATAATAATCTATTTCTTAGGATTGTATGAGATGCCACAAAAACAATCAAGTTCTCCTCAGGTGTATATATACACAAATGCAATTAATTTGATAGTTAAATTATATTTAAATAAACTTATACTTAACCAATCTTAGATATAACATAGCTCATTTATAACTTGTTCCATTTTGTATTGGGAGTTCGTTCCCGACTCTTTCCATGAATTTGACCCTTTCCACAACCTTGTCCATATGGTACATAATTATCATATGTGTGTGGATTAATATGTTCAACTCACTATCCTTTGGAGTTCTTTCCCCCTCCAACGCTTGTGTTATTAACATCAAGAGTTTTCTTTATATAGGTATGTCTAGCGTTGTTAAAAAATTGTTACAACTCTTAGCCACTTGCATTAAGTTAATGAGCTTGTTAACGGTTATATTGCAATTTATACTGTTTTATTAGTATGATTGATGATATAGAAAAGATGTTATGATTCACATAATCTTTTGTGAGTTCCTTGCTACAAAGATTGAGATGCTTTTTGAGACATGACATTTTTTTGTCAAAATCAGTTACCTTCTTGTAATCAAGTAAGTAGGTTTCATTCGACTGTATAATTAATTTGAGAAATATATGGTACTGAATATTCCCGAATTTCCTTTTTTGGGACTACCCACAGTTCTTGGGGGTTTCTAGTTATCGTCTCAAAAATTTTAAAGTATTTAATTGTATCTTAACATCTAGTGTTTTTTTCTTTAGGGTCAAAATGATTCGATGACTTTTGTGTTTTTTCTTGTGTTTTTTCGAACATATCTTATGGTAATCAAGTACTTTTGATTCAAAAATGTTGTAGAAAATGGAGAACATATTATTTTCTAAAATAGTGAATTGTGGTTTATATTTATTATGTTATGCATGAAATTTCATTATCATAATAGTATTGGATTTTTGAATTCTTACATTTTATTGATAATACTTCATCGATGTTTCAATTTGCGAAAAGAAATCACTCATTCTATTGGATTTTCAGGTAGTAGGGGAATCACATGGATTTTTTAAGTCCCTATAAACCTTATGGCTATTTACACCCGTTTGACAAAATCCAAATCAATGTCTTGCGATTTAATTAATTTGGATATAACATTGTTAATTATAGAGCTTTTGGCAAGAGGCCAAAATGAATATGAATATGGCATATAAAGCCAATTTCAATGTTTTAATATCTTAATAGTATTTTAGAAGATTTTGCCATTAGACAAATAAATATTAGTTTTGACATAAAGACATTCAAGTTTTTAACATCTTGATAGTATTTATGGGTCTTTTGGTATTTTACCAAATATAAGAGGGTTAAAAGTGTAACTTTCAGAAATTATTTATAAAATTGGAATTAATGAGTAGGAACTCATCACCAATATACACATTTGATTTATAGCAATTATGAATAAAAATAAACATTTAAATATTAATATAAACAAATAATAAATATATAAATGAATAATTGTTATTGTGAATTAAATGGATACGTATTTAAACGATTAAGATAAATATTTAAAACTAATCATCTAAATATGTGAATATTGTAATCTAATTTGATAAGCATTAATACATAATAATAATAATAATAATAATAATAATAGTTCAAAAGGATAAGTTTATATCTCCTAAGATTTACCAAATTAATTGATTATACATAAATAAATAACAAAGATAAAAAAAATATGAAAACTATCATATGATTGCGATTAAATAAGATTCACCCGAAGCTAAATTATTTATATCCTATTTTGCCACTATAATCAATATTTAATAATATATATTATGCATCTAACAATTTATAAAATAAAAAAAACTTATAATTAACAATATATTTAAAAATGTCACTATGTTAGGAAATTGTTTATGAGATATAATCGTAATGATATTGTTGTTATGGAAAGAAAATCAATTTAAATAAAAAAGATATTTAGATACTAAATTTATAAAGAACTAATAAAATATAAGATAATTATTTATTTTAATAAGTAGATATTAATGAAATCAATAACTAAAATAGATGATTAGTTAATATTCAAATCCAAATGATTTATTTAAAAACAAGTATATAATATAATAAATAAAATTAATAATAAATGTAGGAAAAATGGTGTTTTAACAACCACATAAATAATAATAATAATAATAATAAAATGCATTTGGTTTTTAATTTATCTTCTAAGTGGAGAAAAGAAAAATAATAACGGCGACTTCTAACCAAGCAGGAAAATGAGAAATATTTCGGCCAAACTAGAGCTAATCCCAAAACTTTATCAACTCAATCAAATCTAATTTGAGGTTTGCTAGTCACTAGATTTAGGGTTTTTGCATCATATGTTTCTTTTTCTTCAAACTCGCAAAACTGTAATCCATCTTTTTCTAACTACTATATAATAAATATGAAGAAATAAGCCAATATGCATATAAACTCTTCAAAACATAAAATTGACCGAGAGAGGTTTATGATTCATCACATGAATATTACGCCACATAAATATTAATATATTATGCATGTGTAAGAATTCTTACTTGGATTGTAGCATCGATGGAGGGATAGATTTATGAAGTTGAAACCCGAAATTTGATCGACGGACCGATCGGTGGAGCTTTCGTGCTGATAACGTATTAAAGGAAAAGAGAAATAGAACAATAATAAATAGAGAGAATAAATCGTAATTCTCATTAATCATAAGCTCTTTATATGGGGATGAGTTACAAGTAGATAGCTACAAGATATTTCAATTCTAATCTATCTCTATCTCTATCTCTATCATCATATACTTTAGATGATGACACATTGAAATATTCATAAAAAGCTACTGAAAAACTATGTTTCAAAAACCTATCTTATGATCATCCAAACATATACGCAAAAAATAAGCTATCTTTTTTTTGTCAAACAATGACTAAAAATCCACTTTCATTATTATTACCTAACAATCATGATAGTCGATCGGATAAGGTTTGAGACTATTAACCTCATTAACCTACTAACAAGTATTTTATATTTTTTTGTCACTAACATAGTACCTTTAATTGAATGATTTTATAAGCAAAAAATATAATGACTTAAAGTATTTCTACAGTCTCTAAAAAATAGATAAATTAAGGTTTTGTTTTCTATTTTATTTCAGCAAATTCACTACATTGTTCTTAAAAGTAGGGGTGCTTACGGGTTGGGTTGATCGGGTTGAAGGCATTTCGACACATCAACCCAATGTTGACGGTTTGAAAAAATTTCAACCCAACCCAACTCGTTCGGGTTGGTCGGGTTGTGTTTAAACAAACTAAAATCAAAATTAAAAACATAAAAATAAAGAAAACATGTCTTTAAAATACAACCGATAATTCATACAATATTTATATACTACATAGAAAAATGTCTAAACCAAATATGATCAAATAACTTTTATTTTTGAAAGGGTATCCTAGCTTTGCATAATCAAATAACTTGACGTCTCCAATTTGCATATTTCTTAAATCTTAAAAATATCGCCATCAACTATTTTTCTCAATTTGCATATATATAGGGGTCTATTCATGGGAGACCCTAGTAAAAGGTGATAACTGTGATATCCAATCTCAACCACAAATCAGAGATAAATTAGGAAACTATTTTATTTTGGTAATATTGACTTAAATTTTAATCAAAGGTCAATTTAGGTATTTTAAAAGTATCATCTCTCCTCCCTCATCCCACCGCCCTTCTCTCTCCTCTCTTCTCTCTCCTCTCCGGCCATCTCTTCTCCAGCGAATTTTTTTCCGACAAACACATGGCACACTGTGATATCCACTGTGTTACACTGTGATTACCATACAAAATGCACTATGATACCCAAAATAGATACAACGATGCACAATGTAACACAGTATCCACTGTGTTACATTGTGAACACAGTATCCACTGTGTTACATTGTGATTACCATACAAAATGCACTATGATACCCAAAATACATACAACGATGCACAATGTAACACAGTGATATCCACTGTGTTACACTGTGATTACCATACAAAATGTACTATGATACCCAAAATAAATACAAAGATGCACAATGTAACACAATGATATCCACTGTGATTACCATTAAGATACATTTTGTTACATTGTAATTACCATTAAGATACACTTAAAATACATTGTGATACATTGTGATGCTACATGTGATACCACATGTGATACAATTCGTAAACAACGGTACTTGAATCAGAGAGAGAGAGGGAGATTGAAAATCAAAACTGTGATACATTTCTCATATTACATATCCGACGAGATTTGCGTTACATCTCCGGCGAGATCTGAAATCAGAGAGAGGGGGAGATTGAAAATCAAAATTGTACCGTTGTCATCGTCTTAAAGATCTGTATCATTGTCTTCGGTCTTGCTTACTTATGTCGATGATTTCTTCGTCGTCTTCTTTTGCGATCTTCAGTCGTCCAAACAAACCAAAAGGAGAAGTAAATATGAAAAGGCAACCACGACTTCGACCATATTTGTATGACTTCGAACCACCACCATCGATATACTGCACGGCGGCACCACCACCACCGCTGTTATTAACGGTGGTGGCGCCATTTCCACTGCTTGGTGACTCGTTATTTGCAGATGGGTTTGCACTCGCCGCCATAAACTTGAAATCCGACGGTGGTTCAACATCGTCACTGCTTTGAGGGGTGGAAGGGAGCGGAGTTCACCATCATATGGAAGGGGTTTGATGCGGTTGATTATTGGTCTTGGATGAAGGAGACAAAAACAATCATGATATCTCTTGAGGGGTGCTGGATTGGAGAACTTTACGGCCGCCGGTGAGATTAAGGAAGAGGCAAAGAGATAACTCTTTTTTAGGGTTTAGTGTTGGTGAGATAATATGGAGAGAATAATGGCGTGAGATATGGAAAGGTATAGAGAGAGGTTATGAGTTGTCAATATATTTAAAATTACTAGATTACCCTTTAGTGTTTAATTAATAATAAAAGTAAATTTCTTAAATGAGTGGTCTATAATGGATCTCACGGTTATCACAATCTACCAAGTTCTCATTTGATTAGGCCCATATATATATATATGTATATATGTATATATATATATATATATATATGTGTGTGTGTGTGTGTGTGTGAATGAGTTATATAGAGATGGATAAGAGATTGAATATATATATATATAGGGGGCATTCACGGGAGAACTTGAGAACCGTGAGAACCAGTTTCAGTCATTCATTTTATTTTATTTAATTATCTTTATTATTTATCTTTTTCTTTTTAACCATCTACCCCAATTTTTTGTGGCTGAAACTGGTTCTCACAGTTCTCACAAACAAATTAGTTCTCATTTGATTACATCCCTATATATATATATATATATATATATATATATGTCGGGTTCATCGGGTTGGGTTGGGTTCAAATTCTCGTAACCCGATATCAACCCAATACATACGGTTTGAAGATTTTACAACTCGATTGGACATCGGGTTGCTTCGGATTGGGTTATTTCACGTCGGGTTGGGTTGATCGGGTTTTTGAACACCCCTACTCAAAAGTAGGGGTATTGTAGTCAAAACAAGAAGATTCCCCCACCCCCTTCTTCCTCTCGATTTCTGCCTGACCTCTCTCTACTCTCTTCTACCCATTCCAGAATCAGACCTCTCTCTACTCTCTTCTCTCGTCGATTTCAACCCAGCAGCAAGAAACAACCTCCATCTTCACGACCTGTAATCTCTATCTCTCGATTTCCCTCTCTCTATCGGTCTTCAAATCCGTCGCCGCCGCCGCCGGCAACAAGCACCACCACCACCGCCGCTGTCCACCACAGGCACCACCACCACCGCCGATGTACATAAATCACGGGATCCTCAAGATTTTATCATCTCTCTCTCTTCATGATTTTGGGTTTCTCTTATTTTTGGTTTCAATGATTTAGGGTTTCTCTGATTTTGGGTTTAATGGAGTAAGGTTAACGATTTTTGGATTCATGATTTTGGGTTTCTCTGATTTTTGGATTCATGATTTTGTGTTCATAATATGAGTATTCATGATTTTGAATTCAATGATATTGGTGTTCATAATATGAGTATTCATGATATGAGTATTCATGATTTTGTGTTCATAATATGAATATTCATGATTTTCGGATTCATGAATCAATATTTCCAAACAAACATCCTATTAGTAAACAAAATTCAATGATATTAGCAAATCCCATTAATTTAGGCTTTAGATTTCATGTTTTTGGCTACCCAGATGAAGAAGACGCTGATATTCAAGATGGGATATTAAAAAATCCCATTAATTTAGGAAATTAACAAATTAAAAACGATTCTAAAAATATTAATAAAAAAAATGAATTTGTAAAATGACCTCCATACCCTCCAGTTTGATTGGTTGAGAAGTGGTTTGCAGAGTTTCCACAAATGTACTGGTTTGTAAAAGAAACCTCCCATATATATATATATGTGTGTGTGTGTGTGTGTGTCGGGTTCATCGGGTTGGGTTGGGTTCAAATTCTCGTAACCCGATATCAACCCAATACATACGGTTTGAAGATTTTACAACTCGATTGGACATCGGGTTGCTTCGGATTGGGTTATTTCACGTCGGGTTGGATTGGGTTGGTCGGGTTGGTCGGGTTTTTGAGCACCCCTATTCAAAAGTAGAAAAGAGACTCTTATTAGTCATTATCATTGTGAAATTTTATGATAATTTGTAATCTATTGAATTGACAATGATCCGACAAAAACTATGTAAAATTAGGTTCACATAATTCAGTTCATTGGAGATGCTCCATGTATGATCTTTGCATGATTTAGACTTCTTTATTAGTGAAAGCGATAAATTTATATCTGCTTTGTTATACAAATGACAATAATCTCAATATTGGTAAATAAAATCGATCAAAAAGCCAAAATAGGAACAGAAACCGGTCTAAGTCAATACTCTACAGCTAAATTTATATTGACCAACAGTCGTTATACGTATTCTTATAGATACCTAGTTTTATGTGACGTAGAATCACGGCCAATACAATTTTAATGATTCCAAGTATGTGTTCTTTTATTCACGTTTGATGACGTTTTTATTTTTATCTGTTAACGTTTTTAAACAAATATATAAAATAAATGAATAAAATTATTGTTTGATGGTCGTGTGGATTTTAATAAAAATAAGACATACATGAGTTTAAGAGTGAGGTCTCAAAACTGTCTTTACCAAAATTGGATTTTTTTAAAACTATTATTTCAGATTGTTATAAAAAAAATGTAATTTTGATCGAGTTTCACATAGTTTTATTCAATGTTCTAGAAAAACTCACCGTACAGCCGTCATGACGCGCCATGACACCAAGGCTTGTGTCTCACGCCACGTTAAGTTTGTGACATGTCATGACCTAATGCACAGTTTTCGTGATGCGATATTTGATTTTTCTTTACTTTTTTAATGTTTTATTTGCAAGTTTTTAATATATAACATAATTTAACTTGCTTACTACTTTTGACACATTGAGTAACACTAGAAAAAACATGTTTTATATATAATATTATATATGAATTAGAAATTTGACGCTATAAGTCATGCCTTGAAAACGCCGTGGCTTCTTTGAGGCTTGGCTTTGCCGCCACGCTACGCCTCACGTCATTTAGAACCTTGGTTTTATTTCAAAAGAATAATGTCATATCCTTCCTTAAATTCATTTGAAAATTAAAAAATATCTTCTAAATATATACATTTTTAAATTATTAGAAATACTTAAAAAATAATTATTTTTTAACACGAAAATATCAACAATAAAACTAAAATTTATTCCTGCTAACATCCAACTGCATCATGTGTATACAGTTTTTGACTTTGAATACTCCAATAAAATTTAAAGCATAAATTACGATGTATTTTTTTGTTTTCTTTTCAAATGTGACGTTTGAAATCTAAAATTAGATATTGCAAATCTTAGAAAAATGTAATTGCTACATGAATCCAAAAGATGTTGTTTGATTACTAAAGCGGGCTATTGACTATGGGTGAGCATCGGAATTGGGTATCCAATTAAGTTAACAAACTGAAGATTCAAGTAAAATATGGGTTTGTTCTTGGTAAAAGATGAATGTTCAAGAAAAAGAAAATATAATTAGTTATATAATAATAAAGTAAATTACAAGTTGCCTCCCTGTGGTTTTATAGTTTAACTGAAAAAGGTAAACATATCGAAAAGACTAAAATTTCCTTCACTTAACGGCTGAGAGTTAACGCCCGTTAACGCCAGGGACCAAATCGTTACGAAAACACGAACCCAAGGTCTAATATGGAATAAACAAGTTGTAGGGACCAAATTCGTTATATTTTTTAAACCACAGGGACCAAATCCGTAACTTACTCAAGTTTAATTTAGTTTGTATTTATTAGAAAAAAAAATTTATATATATCTAACATTAATGTATACAAAAGTTATAATTAAATTTATATTTGAATTTTCTTTTAAAAACCTATGAAATTGTGATAAGAACTAGTGTATCATATGTTATTCCATATAAAAATTTTCATATCATACTAGGATTTAGAATATAAATTAACATATAACTTATTTCACAATATAAACCTTTTAGCATGTTTATGAAACTAAAGTTAACCCGTAAATTTTTTACACATTGTGAACCTTTTTAACATGTTTGTAAAACAAAAGTTGCACATATTTTTTCTTATATAGCGAACTGTATACATATAAAATAAAAACATCATAAAACAAATATATGTTCATCAATGCCTCTGGGGTGTAGCTCAATTGACAAAGGGTTGGGGTGACTTTGCTCAAATACATAACATGTCCTGGGTTCGATCTCAACCCGCCCCCTCCCTCTAGCCTCAGTCGCTGAGTGAGCCAAAAAATGTTCGCTCACATTGGTGTCCTTGGAGGCAGGTTCCGTGTAGAACTGGTTAGGATTGCTGGTAATATTTTTTGCCCAAATATGTGTTCATCAATATATTACTTAATAGTTTTATATAAAAAATCAGATAAAACAATACCTTATGATAAAATTTAGGGGAATTAATTAAAATACCCAAAAGTTTGACTTTGACTTACCAAAATACTCACTTTCTAAACAATTTTACCAAAATACCATTTTTTCCGCGATGGGGTTCGCGATCGCGGACTATAACAACCCAAACAATTTTAAACATGCAAATCATATTAAAATGAAATATCCCAAAATCGGGTCCCAAAATTTGTTACATAACATCCAAAATTTGGTTGGCGGAACAACCTACACAACTGAGAATAATACTAACTAAGTAATAGTGTTACTACGCTCCCGAGCATCCTTGCTAACCTCCCTGCTCACTTGCCAGAGCCTTTCATTACCTGCTTCCCTAAAAAGGTTTTAGTTTGAAAATGCGAGGGTTAGACCAGGAGGTCTAGTGAGTCCCCTTTAACAGTTATCAAAGCATTTAAAAACAGTTTATAATTTTCAATATAAATTATCCACAAATCTGTTCATATGAAATCATTCACGAATAAAGTTCGCCCCGTAAATTGGCACCCTGAAGTCACCCTAGGGTGACAACGAGTCAGTCTCATCCTGCCTTACAGGGTCACACTTCCCATGGCATAAACGGGTCACACCTCCCGGCACGAGCTGGCGGGCCACACCCCCCGACTTAGCCAATTTACACCTCAATCAATGTATGCATACATCCCATATAAAACTTTAAACAACTTTCATGCGATTAAAAGCATAAAGAATAAAACATGGCATTACTCATCATGTACTCGCTTTAGTAAACACATTAAAAGTCACGCATTTTAGTTAGAAAACTCACCTGATGCTCTTACTTCTCTTTTCTAATCTGTTCCCGACTCCCAATCGATTTTCCTAAATGAATAGACAAAACATAAGCTAATCACCCAACTTTCCGGACAGAACCCCTTTCCGGACGACCACACTTTCCGGATGGCACAACATTCCGGACAACCACACTTTCCGGACGATATAACATTCCGGACGATATAACATTCCGGACATCACTAAATCCCGGGTACTTCCTACTTACCGGACACTAGACTCACCGGACACTTATACTTACCGGACAAACACTTACCGGATACCCCTCTCATCCGGAAACATTCAACCGATTCATCATGTCCGGACGTCCAGAGGACTTTCCAAACGCCGACCTGACTCCTATTTGGGCCGAGAAATCACAGATACGATCGAAATCTCACAGATTAAAGATTAGCAACACTATTAAGATCACTAAGCTCAACTAGTACTGAAACCTTAGCTGAAAAAACACGATTTTACGCTTAATCCCTCCCATTTAGCTTCAACTCAACTTTTAACAAAACCCCCAAAAGATAATCATCTTAACAACATTCCACAAATTAAGGATGAAGAGAAGAGGTTACCTGCTGGATTGAGAATGAAGAACACCTTCCTTTCCTCTCCAATAATCTGGAATTTCTTCTTACTTGATCTATCTCTCTTTCCTCTTTCTTCTTTCTTTCTCCCTTTCTCCTTCTTGTTCTTTCTTTCCTTCTTCCTCTATTCAGCCGCCAAATACAATCAGGAATAGAAATGCTACATAGGGTTTTGTGCCCATTTATACTCTATCCCTGTAACACCCTAAAATCAGGGCTAAATTGAACCTCAAATTTCCGCAAGTTATGATAAAATAAACTTCAACTTTCATATATATACATAGCAAGTGAATTAACCACTAGGAGTATATTTACAAGAACAAAATTCTCCAAATAACCTATTAATCTAATTATGCCACTATAATCAGATTAACTAAGTTATCTAAGCAATCCTTCAAAAATTCCTCATGTTAATTGACACCTCTGCTATTCCAAAACGCTCGTCCCACAACCCTTTACTTCCCTGAACTGGTACCTGGTAAGAAAAGATCATATGAAACGATTAGGCCAACGCCTAGTGAGAACATTCGTTTCAATAATAATATTTGCAAAAATCAATGTAAACAAGTTACAACAAACCTGATTACTCCTTTTCTTACCGTACGTGTAACTCTATTCCATTACAATATTTCATCCAATACTATGAATAAAACTGATAATAATTCTATCAGCATATCATGCCTCAGAGTCACACTACGAATCTTCAATGATTCTAGATTAATGCTCTTATCCAATAAATCGCAATTACACATGCCCATTTATCAGAAAGGAAGTAGAGATTACAAGCACTTATGTCAATCCCATTTTCTTCCTTAGAAATTGGGAATAACGATTATTACCACACGCCTATTCCACAATTTCCCACACACACACACACTGGAATAACGATTATTACCACACGCCTATTCCATGTGATTACCAAACACACACACTGGAATAACGATTTTTACCACACGCCTATTCCATGTGATTACCAAACACTAGTGCCTATGGATCCATTACACTTTACTACCGTATATGCATAACAACATATTACAGCTCATATCATATTCTCAAATCTAAGAATACTAGATAACCTATCGTATCTTCATCCTCAAATGCCCCCCTTCGGCGACTTAGCGGATGGGGTTAAGGGGCAACGCCCTTGCGGGGTCTGGGGGCAGCGCCCCTAGAAAATTTTAGAAACTTAACTAGACAAAACATTCAGAAACTGCATCCAGCCATCAGAACCTAACATTCTCAATTTCTCCAAAGTGTCCGGACAACAGGGGTTTCCCGGGTAACTTGGATTTTCCGGACAACTAAACCTTCCGGATACTTTCCTAATCCGGACGACATCCGGATACTAAAACCATTCGGATACCATCCGGTAACTATATTCATCCGGATTCTTACAATAAAAATACTTTACCCGGTTTCTATTGCGTCCGGAAACATTCATCATCATCAGAGGTATCCAGATACGACGATTTATCCGGAAAACTCGGTTCTGCAGCCTAAAATTCGATCCATTTTCATGTCTGTTCGATTCAGCTCATTCCAAACCATCCCATACAGTTCATAACCAATTTATACAGCTATTTCAAGGTTTAATTTAACATGAAAACACTGATTTAAGCAAGGAACAAATGAACTCACCTTATGTTTGCAAAACCCACTTCCTGCACAATCTGCTACTCCAAATCTGTTGTTACTGATTCTGTAATTCAATCCAAAACACAGATTCGTTCATAATCTATCAACAACAACAATCTTACCAGAAATTATGACCAATTTCCTTACCAATTTGATGATTATAGCTTTATTTCTTCCTTTCTCTCTTTTCTCTCTATTCTCCTTCTCTCTGCTCTTTTGCCGACTTAACCAAACCAGAATGAGATATTTCTCATCTCATCTGATTTATCCATACACACAATTTCATAGTTACTCAATTTACCCTCAAGTTTCATAAATTCCAAAAGTACATCCAACTTCCAACTCTTTTATTTTAACCCTAATGAATTATAAAAAATCCCATATAATTCAAGGTTTAAACCCAAAATATAAAGACATCACAATTCTCATTAAAATACTATTATTGAAAATTTAGGATGTTACAATCCCTTATTTACCAACTAGCCCCTCAACTTCCACTATTATTAAAACTTAACACAAGACATAAAAGTCTTTCGAAAATAGTCTTGGTCGTTACAATACTCCCCCCTCAAAAGAATTCTGTCCCCGTAATTCCATTTTCAAAAGGTGAGGGTACCTGGATTTCATGTCAGATTCTACTTCCCACGTTGATTCTCGTCCCTTGTGATACCTCCACTGAACTTTCACCAAACGAACTTCCTTGTTCCTCGTCTTTCGTACTTTACTGTCTACGATCTCGATTGGCTCTTCCTCGAACATCAATTTCTCATCAATGCTGACATCTTCTAACGGAATAGCCACATCGGCCTCGGCCAAACACTTCTTCAGGTTCGACACATGAAAGGTCGGATGAATCCTTCTCAACTCTTCTGGCAAATATAGCTTATAAGCTACCGCACCAAATCGCTCAATGATAACAAAAGGTCCAACGTATCTCGGTCTCAACTTTCCTTTCTTCCCGAAGCGTACTACTCCTTTCCAAGGCGAGACTTTTAGCATTACTTTGTCTCCCACTTGAAATTCAATAGGCTTTCTTCTTCTATTCGCATACTTCCTCTGACGATCTTGCACGATTCTCATCTTTTCACGGATTACTTCAATCTTATCCGCCGTTAGTTGTACAATTTCCGGTCCGGCCAACTGCCTTTCTCCTACCTCATTCCAACACAACGGCGTACGACACTTTCGTCCATACAAAGCTTCAAATGGCGTCGCTTGGATGCTTGCGTGGTAACTATTGTTATAGGAGAATTCTATCAATGGTAGATGTACCTCCCACGACCCCTTAAAGTCGATAACGCACGCCCGAAGCATGTCTTCTAACGGTTGAATGGTTCTCTCACTCTAACCATCCGTTTGAGGATGATAGGTCGTGCTCAACTTTAGTTGTGATCCCAACTCCCGTTGTAAACTCCTCCAGAATGCTGACGTGAACCGACTATCACGGTCAGACACTATGGATCGCGGCACTCCGTGCCTAGACACTATCTCATTAATATACAATCGGGCTAACTTCTCCAAAGAATCCGACTCCTTAATAGGTAAGAAATGCGCTGACTTGGTGAGTATATCTACAATCACCCAAATTGCATCATTACCCTTCGGAGTCCTTGGTAACTTTGTGACGAAATCCATGGTGATATTATCCCACTTCCACACTGGTATTACTGTAGACTGGAGTTCTCTATATGGTCACTGGTGTTCTGCCTTAACCTTCAAACATGTCACACACCGCTCCACAAAATGAGCGATATCCTTCTTCATCCCCGGCCACCAGTAAGACTGTCTCAAGTCTCGATACATCTTATTCGTTCCCGGGTGTATGGAATACCGCGACTTGTGCGCTTCTTCTAAGATGCTTACTCTCAGATTGCTCAGCTTAGGAACCCACACTCGGTCTTTCATACACTTCAGCCCACCATTGTTGACTTCGAACAACGACGTAACTCCGACAACTCTTTCGCTCTTTAAGTCGTTCAACAGCTCCATCCATCTCCTCTGTCTCATATTTAACTCCTTCTGATCAAACAGATGTTTCAGACTTTTGTGATCGGTGTAAATCTGACACTTTACTCCATATAAGTAATGTCGCCAGATTTTCAGAGCGAACACCACCGCCGCTAACTCCATGTCATGAGTGGGGTAGTTCTTTTCGTGATTCTTCAACTATCGAGAAGCGTAGGCAATTACCTTCCCATTCTGCATCAGCACACACCCCAACCCAAGCTTAGAAGCGTCACTGTATATCACAAAACCCTCCGATCCGTCAGGTAACGACAGAATCGGAGCACTGCTTAAACTTTCTTTCAACTTCTCAAATGCAGATTCTTGCACTTCAGCCCACACGGATTTGACGTTCTTCCTTGTCAGAGAGGTCAGTGGCGAAGCTATCCGAGAGAAGTCTTGAATAAACTTCCGGTAATAACCTGCTAAACCGAGAAAACTTCTCACCTCCAATGGGGTTCTTGGTGCCTCCCAATCTTTAATAACTTCAATCTTAGCAGGGTCTACCTTGATGCCGTCCGCCGACACCACATGAACCAAAAACTGAACTTCTCTTAACCAAAACTCGCATTTCGAAAACTTCGCATATAATTTCTCACGCTTAAGCAATTCCAGCGCTGCTCGAAGGTGCCTCTCGTGATCATCTCGGGTACGAGAATAGATTAAGATATCGTCAATGAAGACGATCACGCACTTATCCAACAATGAGTTACACACCCGATTCATCAAATCCATGAACACCGCTGGCGCATTAGTCAACCGAAGGGCATGACTAAGAACTCATAATGTCCATATCTCGTACGGAAAGCAGTCTTCGGCACATCCTCCTCTCTCACTTTCAATTGATGATAACCCGATCTCAAGTCTATCTTCGAGAAGTAACTCACACCTTGTAACTGATCGAAGAGGCCATCGATCCTCGAAAGCGGATACTTGTTCTTCACAGTTACTTTATTGAGCTCACGGTAATCTATGCATATTCGCATAGATCCGTCTTTCTTTTTAACAAAGAGTACCGACGCTCCCCATGACGATGTGATCGGACGAATAAAACCCTTGTCGAGCAACTCCTGCAACTGAGTCATCATCTCTTTCATCTCCGCTGGTGCTAACCGATAGGGCGCACGGGCAATCGGTGCTGCCCCAGGTAACAGTTCTATTCTGAACTCCACTTGACGATCCGGAGGCAGACTTGACAAATCATCCGGAAACACCTCCGGGTACTCACTCACGACCGAGACATCCCCCACACTCTTCTTCTCTTTCTTAGCATCTAGCACGTAAGCTAGATACCCTAGACATCCCTTTCCCAAACATCGCTTAGCTTTCATCAACGAAATCAGACACGACTTCCTATTCCGTTGATCTCCGTAAATTACCACTTCTTTCTTATCGGGCAAAGCGATACGGATCAGCTTCTTATTACAAACTATGCTAGCGTCATTTTCCGCTAACCAGTCCATCCCTAGGACTATATCAAACTCCCCCATTCCCATATGATACAACCATAATGGAAATAAGTGACCATCCACGTCTATGTTACAACCTTCATAGACCTCCTTTACCCAGACTCGACTATCATCTGCTATCTCTACCTCAAACCCAAAGTTCAACCTCTTGGGTTTCACTTGCAATTTTTGAATAAAATTGGGCGACACAAACGAACGATTGTCCCCCGAATCAAACAATACTTTAGCAAAAATCGAGTTTATAGGAAAGGTACCTGTTACCACATCAGGCTTGTTCTCCGCCTCTTCAGCCGACATGTGGAAAGCCCTTGCTCTGCCGCGAGCCAACTCCACTTTCTTCTCACTACCCCTTCCTCCGCTACTACCACCTTCACTCCCAGCATAACCTTTCTTCAGTTGCGGGCAATCCCACTTGACATGACCCGGCAATCCGCACTGATAGCAAGACCCCAGGCTGCGACAGTCTCGAGCTAGATGCCCCACTTTTCCACACTTGTAACATCCCCCTTTTTCAGCCCAACATTCTCCTCTATGCATTTTGTTGCATTTTACATGCGGTTTCTCCACTGACTTAGACCCCACCCGCAGATCGGGTCTGACTGCATTCGACCTCTTATTGTCCCGACTCGGCCCGTCCCACTTACGTTTGTCTCCAACTCTTTCGGTCATCTGTCTGGTCTTATCCTTCTCCGTAAGTTCTGCAGTATCTACCGCAGCCTGAAAAGTAGACGGACCTTTCACCTGCACCAACTCCCTTATGCTGCTCTTTAGTCCATAAATGTACCTCTCTATTCGTCTTTCTTCTGTAGGTACGTACAACTCAGCAAATCGGGCCTTCTCGATAAACTTAGACGTGTATTCTTGGACTGTCATTGATCCTTGTTCCAGTCCCAAGAACTCCTCTTCCAACTTCTTAACTGCCGCCAAAAGACAAAATTGTGCTCTGAACCTCTTAACAAATGATTCCAATGTCATACCCTTTGCTTCTTCCGATCCCCTACCTTCGGTCTCGACATCCCACCAATAGATAGCCTCAGATTTCATCATTGACATCGCAAAAGTACCTTATCTTCCTCAGCGCACTTGCTAGTATCGAATGCTAACTCCATCTCGCGAACCCATTTCAAAGCTAGAACAAGGTTGCGCTCCCCGTTGAATGTTGGAGGCTTGCACGAAGCGAATGTCTTAAACGAGCACCCTTTCACTGTCTTTGGCTCACTAGTGACAATCAGAGTTGTCACCGAGTTGTTTCCTATCTCAGTCCGTGGTTCACTACCTTCCTCAGACTTCTTCCCAGCACTGCTCTTGGTTCCTCCCCCAGACGTAGTCTTATTCTGATTGTCTAACACTGCTTGTAAGGTCTTTTGCAGTTTATCCATTTCTGCTGTGAACTTATCCTCAGCCACGAAAACCGGTGCGGCCTCAGGTGTAACATCCTAAAGTTTCGTTATTAGTATTTTAATAAGAATTGGGATGTTTTCGTATTTGTTGTAACCTTGGGATTTTATGGAAGTTTTATAATCCAATTTAAGGTTGAAATGCAAAAGATGAAAGTTTAGTGTAACTTTTGGAAAGAATTAAACTTAGAGGTATGTTTGGTCTTTTCCTAAATGTGTGTGTGGATAAAGGCTGAGGATGAGAAATTATCTCATTCATGTCTGTTTGAGTCGGCAACAAAAAGAAAAGACAGAGAGAAAGAAGGAGAACAGAAGAAATCGAGAAATTGATTTCATTCGGTAAGAATCGATTGTAATATTGGAGAAATTCGATTTAGATGTCAGTTTATGAATGAATCTGTACCTTGGGTTTGAATTGCAGAATCATATTCAAAAGATTGAAGTTCTTGTTTGTGCAGAAGTCGGTTTCACAGCATAAGGTGAGTTCATTCGATTCGTTGTACAAATCAGTGTTTTTAAGTTATACTAACCTTAATATAGTTGTATAAATTGATTGAGGACTGAATGAAATACATAGATTGAACTGATTTCATGTTTTAAATCGATTTGAGGACTTGTTGAACGGACAGTACGCAAAACCTTGAAAGTCCCGGTAGTGGAATGTCCCGGTAGTGGCAAGTCCCGGTAGTGGCAAGTCCCGGTAGTGGCAAGTCCCGCTAGAGGCAAGTCCCGGTAGAGGCAAGTCCCGGTACAGGTGAGTCCCGGTACAGGTGAGTCCCGGTACAGCATATCGGGAGTTGAGTAAAGAAACCAGTATATCTAAATGGTATCACAATTTGATATGGCTCAAGGATCTGATAAGTTAAGTATCTAGAGGCCTTGTATTTTATGTATCTTTCCGGATGTAATGAAATGTGCATTTATGTAAATCGTGGAATTATGAGATTTAGGAATTGTGATAGGAATTATATAGCTTGAACATACATACCCTTGAAGAGTAGTATGTTAGGTTTATAGACTGCACTAGTGTGATACTAGGCAGGAATGTGTTAATTGTGATTTGCTCATACTAAATGATATGAGGAATCTGTACGATATATATATATATATATATATATATATATATATATATATATATATATATATATATGATTTGCTCATACTGAATGATATGAGGAATCTACGAGGTATAAATATAATTCGCTTATACGGTTGCTATGAGGAACTTATATTGAGTAAATACCTATATGAGTACAATTAGGTGATATGGATCCATAGGCACTGAAGTTTGGTAATCACATGGAATAGGCGTGTGGTATTACTCGTTTAATCGTTATTCCAGTGCGTGTGGGAAATCATGGAATAGGGGTGTGGTATTAATCGTTATTCCTGATTTCTAAGGAAGAGAGTGAGATTGACATAAGTGCTTGTGATCTCTGCTTCCTTACCGATAAATGGGCATGTGTAATCGCGATTTATTGGTGGAGAGCATTGATCTAGAATCTGAGAAGATTCGTAGTGTGGCTCTGGGGTATGAAATGCTGATAAATGGGCGTGTGTAATCGCGATTTATTGGTGGAGAGCATTGATCTAGAATCTGAGAAGATTCATAGTGTGGCTCTGGGGTATGATATGCTGATGGAAATTGTTGTCAGTCATAGTCATGGGAGTGGATAAAATTGTGTAATGGAATAGAGTTATACGTATGGTAAGAAAAGGGGAATCAGGTTTGTTATAACTTGTTTACATTGAATTTTACAAATGTTGTAACAGCCCGCTCCAAAATGCCAAAACAAGACATTTATTACAAAAGAAAAACGCCAAAACTTGGCCCAAGGTTTACACCAACAAATTTCAAAATCTGCGTTTGTGGAATAACCCTAGTTACAACTGAGAACATCTAAAAATAGTGGAAGGTAAGGAAGTCCACTAATGCAAGCCACGCCCGCCCTCGCCTTCTCTTTACCACTAGAGGAACCGCCCTTAACCTGCTCACCTGAAAAGGGTTTCAGTTTTGAAAATGCGAGGGTTAGACCACAAGGTCTAGTGAGATCCCTCAGTTACATCCACACCACATATAGCAATTAAAGAGTTATGCGAAACATAAATCAATATGAAGTTTAATTAATAACATTCACACAATTGACCAAATCGTCCATCCAGTCACACACACACCCGTGGCTTGATCCCAGGGCGCTCAATCACCCTCGTATGGGACACCCCCCATAAGCATCACACTATGACATATGGGCCACACCCTCCATAAGCGTCATACCACAACAGATGGGACACACCCCCCATAAGCATCACACTATGACATATGGGCCACACCCCCCATAAGCATCACACTATGACATATGGGCCACACCCCCCATAAGCGTCATACCACCACATATGGGACACCCCCCCCCCCCCCATAAGCATCACACTATGACATATGGGCCACCCCCCCATAAGCGTCATACCACCACATATGGGACACCCCCCCCCCCCCCCCCCCCCATAAGCATCACACTATGACATATGGGCCACACCCCCCATAAGCGTCATACCATAACATATGGGACACACCCCCCATAAGCATCACACCTTAATGATTGGGACAACCCCCCCCCCCCCATATACCTCGCACCAAGCATAAGTAATTTATATGCAACATATATTAAGCAAACGCACATGTACAAGTAAATGAACAAGTACCATCAAGCTTCAGTTAGAGAACTCACCTGATACGCTTACGGTCCTTTCCTACTCTGACCCGCACTTCCCGATGGTCTACCTGAGCGAAAGGGTAAAACGCATAAGCTGTCAACTCAACTATCCGGACACACTAGTCTCTCCGGGCACACTCACTTTCCGGAAAACACCCTGTCCGGACAACACCTATCCGGACAACACATCATATCCGGACAACACATCCTATCCGGACAACACATCATATCCGGACAACTCTTATCCGGACAACACCTACCCGGACAACACACCTCATTCGGACAACGCCTCTATCCGGACAACACTCCTATCCGGACAACACTCCCATCCGGACATACTCACGGTTATCGAATACTTACCCGGACACCTTCAACTGATCGAAGTGTCCGGACGTCCAGGAAATGGTCCAGACGCTCATCCGACTCTTATTTGAGCTGGGAAATCACGGATACGACCGAGATCTCACAGATAACGATTAGCAACCACCCCAAGGTCACTAAACACAACAATTACCGAAATCTTAACAGTAATAACGCAGTAAAATGCCCAATTTCTCCCATTAAGCTTCAAACCCAACTTTAACCAAAAACCCACAAAATAACTCAATCTTTAACAACAAATCCGCAGATTAGATGTGAAGAGAGGGAATTACCTGATTGATTGGATATGGAATAACACCTTCCTTTTCCACTCCAAGAATCTGAGATTCCTTTCTTCCCACTTGCTCTAGTTTTCTTCCTTCTTCCTTCTTTCTTTCTCTCTTCTTCCTTCTCTCATTTCTGCCAACAGCCGCCAACCACAAAGACTCAGGAGAAAATCACTCTCCTAGGGTTTTGTGCCCAATATATACCTTACCCACATTTACAAAATACTCCCCTCAACTTCCATTTAATAAACATCCACCACAAGACTTGGGAATCTTCCCTTTTTGGACACGGTTACTACAACACTTCCCCCTCAAAAGAATTCTGTCCCCGGAATTCCATTCTCAAAAGGTGAGGATATTTGGACTTCATATCTGAATCTACTTCACCCTCGCCCCTTATGGTACCTCCACTGGACTTTCTCAAGAGAGAATCCCTTATGGTTCTCCACTTTCGAATCTTGCGATCCACGATCGCCAACGGTTCGTTAACCTACCTTAACCTTTCGACCCCAAGAATGCCTTTCAATGGTACGACCATACAATCCTCGGTCAAACACTTCCTTTGGTGGTCTAGAGCCACCCTTAACTTCCTGGCTTATGCGTGGCCGACCGCACGACTTCCGGTCTCATATAACGTCTCTTTCCCGCGATACATCTTTACTCATGGAAGGTTCACGGATAACTGCACAAGCCAACCTCCTTGCTTCTCTATGGGTTCGCTTACCTTCGCTTGCATAACCCTTCAACAACAAAACGTACGCCAACAATTTTCACACTTTCGCTAACTACAACTCTTACCCTAGGAAATTTCGCGTACCACAACTATGACGCCTCAGGCCAACGGTACACAGTACCGTCCACACACCTAGACATACGGTTGCAACGAATTTAGGCTTTTCATCCACGACTTCACTTCTGCGACAGAACAAGTTCCCAACGGTTACCGCCACAACAACATAAATTCCTTAACGAACTCTCAATTCACCAACCTAGCACAAGATCAACCTCGAGTATCACCTCAACTCACCAATATGATCTTCTTCGCCAGATAACACACAATTTTACAATCACTTTCCCCATCACAATATACGTCTAAGGCAGATAACACTTTCTTACCTGAATTGGGTTGCTCACGATCTATCGGTAACAATCCAATCACACGCTTCCACCACAACAACACTCCCACACTACTATCAAGTCCAATCCAATGGTCCTTTTCCCGAACACTACCTTTGACTACTTCCTTCCAATTCCTTTTCACTCATAAAACACGATTCCAAAGATCGGCTCACGGGAAGGTGCACACTCTTGATCAACCACACAAGATGACTTTTCTTGACTCGAAAACCAATCACATACATGCCAATCCCCCTTTCTCATACTCCCACTAGGAGTTCATGCACCCGACGGAGACGTTCTTGAAAACATTGCTTCCACTTTTCGTGCCACTTGCCACACCTTCTACTTCACGCTTACACACCCATCCCAACCTACCGTCCCAATTACCCTATGGACATTTCTCATCCAACTTTTACCACTCCATACACGCAATTTCAACGGTTACTATGCCCAACCAACAGTTTCACCACATTTCATACGAGAAACTCTGCCAGGTCAATCCGAATCACACTCGATGTTCGAAGCGACCACACATTTCTCATTCCTCAAAAGATATTAACTCACTCCTTTGCATTTTCTTTTAAAAAAAACAAGGATTAGTTCAGTATTCCCAAAGATCTCGTATCTACAACGAGACACTGTAACTACTCAATCCAAGATCACCCCATCTACCTCTTAGCTAGCCACCAACTTTCACCCCAATCTCTTATTCTCGGTTAACAGCACCACACACAACTTTTGCCACTTTGAACAACTTATCAACAAATCCCGAGCAAGGATCTCCACTTACGCTCATCTCATAACAACACTAATCCACCACTTAACCTCACAACACTTCATTCCCACCATGCTTCGCATGCTTACTAAATATAAGTTACCGCCTTCATATCTACACAACCCCACACACTAGAGGTTCAATCCTCACGACTACTGTCCGCTCACTAGGCCATGCTTTCTCCCGCCAAACATCACATACATTTGAAAGAGTTGGCGAAAACATTATGCAATAACTAATCTTGCAATTCAACATCCTCACACGAACAACGGAAATTCCTGGCTGGTCACTACACACCTGTGACCTGAACTAGGGCTCACACCCGCCCTTGGGAACAGACCAAGTCTATTCGAACAAACCACATGAGACGCACCCCCCATGTATTTTACACCAACCTGGGATTTACACACTTATATAAACCAGATGCAAACACACAATAATAAGTATGCACGTTCAACTAACAAACAGGTACTATCAATCTTTGATTTAGAAACTCCCAACTTTGCCTTCCTCCCATCTAGATGAACCACGAATTTATGACCGTCTACCTCACTCAATCGGGCCCTTAAATCCGACCGACTCTTCGGATCCACTTGAGACACGCTCAAGTAAATCAAACTATAAGACACACCCTTGCAATCCAACATAGTCTACTTGTCCCACATTAGTTAGCTGACTACCTCCTTCGCAAAAGACATAACCGCCATATAGGATGAATCACTTATCCTACTAACACATCTCCACCTTCAGGATATTTACAAAAGTCGGCCCATCCTCTTGACAGATGCATACCTTTCCACACCGACCTCTCATCTCCGCGCACATACCCGACAAAGTGATCACTCAAAGGCAACCTTTCAAATTCAAATCTCTCGACAACGAATTCAACACCCGCCGTTGACTTCAACCTCAATGCCCGACAATTAGTCTAAAGGCGAGTTAACCACGACCCCGGCTTCATGCCGATACCGTTTCATTCACATACCACGACGTTACCTTTCAAAGTAATTTGTCAACTTCGAAATCACCCGGGACACACCTCCCCCGTCGACAGTCATATGTCAACTTACCAAAAGAGTAAGGACTCCACAAGCATTTCCATGGTCAAAGACCAAGACTACAGGTAGACACGGTCCTCCCTATACTGTAACACTAAGGTCACAAATCAACCATCGACGACTCAACCACATTTTCCACTCCCGAAACTTCGCACCTTCTTAGGCCCGATATCGCTTACTACCTAGCGAGCTCATAAAATCATACACGGATATAGGTCCGCCTCTTTATAAAACATTCACGGAATAAGGTCCGCCCCTTTATAAAACATGCACGGAATAAGGTCCGCCCCTTTATTAAACATCCACGGAATAAGGTCCGCCCCTTTATTAAACATCCACGGAATAAGGTCCGCCCCTTTATAAAACATCCACGGAATAAGGTCCGCCCCTTTATAAAACATCCACGGAATAAGGTCCGCCCCTTTATAAAACATCCACGAAATAAGGTCCGCCCCTTTATAAAACATCCACGAAATAAGGTCCGCCCCTCGTAAATTGGCACCCTAAAGTCACCCTAGGGTGACAACGAGTCAGTCTCATGCTGCCTTACAGGGCCACACTACCCTTAGCATAAACGGGTCACACCTCCCGACACGAGCTGGCGGGCCACACCCCCCCGACTTAGCCAATTTACACCTCGAACAATGTATGACTCACTTAACATTGAAGGCTATTTGCTCCAGCAGGGTTAACCTTTTTGCAGTTACAACAATTCGATGCCGACACCCTACTTCCAACCAAACCATTCGGTTCCTTACATTAGAGACAACCTTCGGTACCGATACTTTCCTTCACACTTGGATGCTCCAACCCCACAGTCCACTTGACTATAAATACGGCTTCACCTCGGTCCAAAATGGTTTACCGACACCAGTGTTACCAATCCATGCATCTATCACTTCTCATCCACTCCTGTCACTCTTCCACTAACTCGAGAGTGAGACGGCACATCTCCACTATCCGATCCTTGAGTTGAAACTCTCAAGATCTCAATTCGCCAACATCGGGGACTCCCAGAATAAGGACTCATCAGAGGTTAGGAGCTCATCTCCAATCATTTATTTCCCTTAAGAACTCTAAAGGTTCTACTTCACACGGACACTCATATCGAATACGATGCCTCTTCTAGGTAGTATCATCAATCACGCCAAGAATAATCTGCACAACACACTAAACCGTTGCCATAATGACAAGGTTAAACTTTACACACAACACAGATTAACAACCGTCCCAAAATAACAAGGCAAGAATGATCGCCGTCATGCACCTGTAAATTCACAATTACACTGGCCAGGAGTAATCACGAACTTACCTTACATGATAGTTTTCACCACCCTGTTATTCACGCTTCCCAGTGAGGTCTTCCTAGGCCTTCCTACATTCTCAGTTGTACTTCTACAGTTTAAGTTTAGGCCCATCCGGTCACCTAAATCCCTTAAACGACGGCTCTGATACCAACTGTAACAACCCGCTCCAAAATGCCAAAACAAGACATTTATTACAAAAGAAAAACGCCAAAACTTGGCCCAAGGTTTACACCAACAAATTTTAAAATCTGGGTTTGCGGAATAACCCTAGTTACAACTGAGAACATCTAAAAATAGTGGAAGGTAAGGAAGTCCACTAATGCAAGCCACGCCCGCCCTCGCCTTCTCTTTACCACTAGAGGAACCGCCCTTAACCTGCTCACCTGAAAAGGGTTTCAGTTTTGAAAATGCGAGGGTTAGACCACAAGGTCTAGTGAGATCCCTCAGTTACATCCACACCACATATAGCAATTAAAGAGTTATGCGAAACATAAATCAATATGAAGTTTAATTAATAACATTCACACAATTGACCAAATCGTCCATCCAGTCACACACACACCCGTGGCTTGATCCCAGGGCGCTCAATCACCCTCGTATGGGACACTCCCCCATAAGCATCACACTATGACATATGGGCCACACCCTCCATAAGCGTCATACCACAACAGATGGGACACACCCCCCATAAGCATCACACTATGACATATGGGCCACACCCCCCATAAGCGTCATACCACCACATATGGGACACACCCCCCATAAGCATCACACTATGACATATGGGCCACCCCCCCATAAGCGTCATACCACCACATATGGGACCCCCCCCCCCCATAAGCATCACACTATGACATATGGGCCACACCCCCATAAGCGTCATACCATAACATATGGGACACACCCCCCATAAGCATCACACCTTAATGATTGGGACACGCCCCCCCCCCCCCCCCCCCATATACCTCGCACCAAGCATAAGTAATTTATATGCAACATATATTAAGCAAACGCACATGTACAAGTAAATGAACAAGTACCATCAAGCTTCAGTTAGAAAACTCACCTGATACGCTTACGGTCCTTTCCTACTCTGACCCGCACTTCCCGATGGTCTACCTGAGCGAAAGGGTAAAACGCATAAGCTGTCAACTCAACTATCCGGACACACTAGTCTCTCCGGGCACACTCACTTTCCGGAAAACACCCTGTCCGGACAACACCTATCCGGACAACACATCATATCCGGACAACACATCCTATCCGGACAACTCTTATCCGGACAACACCTACCCGGACAACACACCTCATTCGGACAACGCCTCTATCCGGACAACACTCCTATCCGGACAACACTCCCATCCGGACACACTCACGGTTATCGAATACTTACCCGGACACCTTCAACTGATCGAAGTGTCCGGATGTCCAGGAAATGGTCCAGACGCTCATCTGACTCTTATTTGAGCTGGGAAATCACGGATACGACCGAGATCTCACAGATAACGATTAGCAACCACCCCAAGGTCACTAAACACAACAATTACCGAAATCTTAACAGTAATAACGCAGTAAAATGCCCAATTTCTCCCATTAAGCTTCAAACCCAACTTTAACCAAAAACCCACAAAATAACTCAATCTTTAACAACAAATCCGCAGATTAGATGTGAAGAGAGGGAACTACCTGATTGATTGGATATGGAATAACACCTTCCTTTTCCACTCCAAGAATCTGAGATTCCTTTCTTCCCACTTGCTCTAGTTTTCTTCCTTCTTCCTTCTTTCTTTCTCTCTTCTTCCTTCTCTCATTTCTGCCAACAGCCGCCAACCACAAAGACTCAGGAGAAAATCACTCTCCTAGGGTTTTGTGCCCAATATATACCTTACCCACATTTACAAAATACTCCCCTCAACTTCCATTTAATAAACATCCACCACAAGACTTGGGAATCTTCCCTTTTTGGACACGGTTACTACAAATGTTATCTTGGAAACGAATGTTCTCACTAGGCGTTGGCCTAATCGTTTCAATGGATGTTTTCTTACCAGGTATCAGCTCGGGGAAGTAAAGGGTTGTGGGACGAGCGTTTTGATATAGCAGAGGTGGATGAATTTAACAAAGAAGAGATTTTGATGGATTGATAGGCAACTTGATTAATCTGGTTGTAGTGACATAATTAGATCGATAGGTTATTTGAAGGGTCTTGTAATGTGAATATACTCTTGATGGTTAATCCACTGCCTGTTTTGTAAGTTGAAGTATTTATTGTCATAACCTGTTATAATTTGAGGTCTAAATTGGCGAAGATTTTGGGATGTTACAATATGGTATCAGAACACTAGTTTAAGCGAACTAAGTATGCTGATAAGATACTTAGACTTAAGCTGTGATGGAGTAGGTTATGATATGTGAGATATGGGTAGAAGTGTTAAGACGGAATAGTCTTAGAGATTAACGAAAATACGTGAAATTAGTATTGTGACAATGGTAACGAGGATTCTCCTGTATAATATGTTCATAATTCCAATTAGCTACTGTTATTATGAATATATTGTTACGCATACATGCTTATTTCTAAATTGTTACAGTGACTAACGATCGGTAAAGTATGTTTTGTATATGTATAGGTGCATAACCATTTCTTATGATTATCCCTTTATGTTATAGTAGAACGATGGTGAATACGCCACCAAAGTCCTTTGGAGGACAGATCGGTAAATGATTGGGGGTTGGAAGGACAACCTGGAATTGGCGGGACTCTTGAACGTTCGCCAAGGCAACCTTTAATAGGTGGATTGATATGTGTGGAGATAGAATATGAGATGATTTGTAACACCCAGAAAATCCTTGTAAGTAATAATAGTCCTAATATTCCTTTATATTTTGACTTCTTAGATTATAATTGAATTCCTAAGTAATTTCCGTGGATTTTACTTGTTATTTGATAACTTTCGATAGAAATCAGTAAGTTTATTCCTTAAGGAAATTAATGAAAAATAGATGATAAAGTTAAATATCAGATTTTATGGATTAGTTGGATGGGTAATTTGAATACGAGTCCAACGGTACTTTCCGGGGTAAAAACCGAGTTATAACGAAGAAGTTACGGCCAAATTAGTGGAAAATGAGAAGCAAGCAAACAGAGGCTGGCGCCGATGCATCGGCGCGGGTGATCGGCGCCGAGCACCTGACGTGCTAAAAGGGGATTAAACCCACCTCTTGACCCTTAGTCATTCATCCATTCATTTTTCTCAAATTAGAACTTTGATGCTGCTCTCTACTTCTCAGACGAAAATTCCATCCAATCTTAAGGTAAACTCATATCTCTCAATCCTAATCCAATTCAAACAATTATTAGATGAATCTTACCAATTAAACTTCATTTAGGGCTTGGCATCATTCATCTTTCTTCTTGGAGTGTTTGAGTTCAAATCATCAAGATAGGGTTATCTAAATTGAAGATTTAAGGTGAGTAACTTGTATCTAATTGGTTGTATTATACTTTACTACCATTCTTTATCTTGATTTTGGTATTGATAATGAGAAATCTTGATTATTAAGCTCTTAATGGTTAAGGGGGAAACAAGAAGAGTTCAAGTAAGTTATGGTGGATTAATTGTGATTTATTATCTATAATGCTATGATAAATGTTAGTGTTAAAGGTTTGGGTGTGATTATACATCATTGGTATATGATTATGATGATGGCTTAATATATGTCTTAATGAAGCAAAGATGGCTTAATGGTCAAAATGGACCTATTATTGAATTGTAAACATGGATGTTTATTATTGATGTTATATAGAATGTGATTTGATACATATGGATGTATATGAACTACATGGAAGTAGTATTAATATTGTTAAATGGTTGGACCATTGTTAAGTGTTAATTATGCTTTGAATATTATTTGGATTAACATATTTGGTATTCACATAATTGGAGGAGCACCTAGTAGGCATTGGAGGATATATTCTTACACACCGTGGGGTAAGTGTAATTGATTCATACCTTCGGATACCGTGGGGTTTTTCCATTGTGTTATGCCTTGTGACAATACCGTGGGGTACTGATCAAGGTATATCTTCGATTATGATGTAAATGGGTAGCAATATGGGCCTTCTCCATGGAATCCAATTTGTGAATGTATCGAATTGTTATTCCTACATGCTATGATTATACTCTATGTGCTATGTGTAAACCTCACTTAGGCTTTAAAAGCCTAACACTTGTTATGTGTTTTATGTGTTACAGATATTAGTGGTTCCGGACACAAGAAGGTTTAGACATGGGTTGTGAGCATGGAATCATTGTTGGAGAGCTAAAGATTAGAAGATTTATGATAGAACTTTCCGACATCTTTTGTAATCTGATTTCTATAGTAGAGATTAGATAAGCTGTGGTCCATTAGTAGTTATAATGATCCAAATCTTAGTATTGATGGTTATGTAAAGATAATTATGTATACTTTTACTTTAGTAATGCGTACCACTCTTCCGTTTTATGAAAGTTTTTGTTGACCCCCGTTTTTGGGGTGTTACATGATTGATCAAGATGAAAATAGTATGACATGGTTGATACGTGAATCGTGGAATGCATGTATAGCAAACGTCATAAGGCCGAGAGGGCGACCACCGGTCGGAAGTAGAGTGTCAATGATAAGTTATGTAAGTAAGGCGATTGACCTTGTTTGAGTAAGTAGCCTTCAATTGCGAGTAAAGTTTTATGCCTGATGTTCTAGTGTGTGTTACATGAGTTTTCATGATTTCAAACCAAATGCATAAATAATAGTTTTAGTCAAGGTTGAGTTAGTATGTGCAAGTGTGTATTTAAAGAAAAGGCAATCCCATTTACGTCGCACAACGAAATTTTTGAAGTTTTTACAAAGTATTTCTTACTTTACATGAAAAGTTGAATTGTAGCAAGAAAGCGTTGGTCGGCAAAACGTTTAATAACCAACAGGAGTATTGACCTAATAAACATCATATAATTAAGTGAGAGAACCGACTAGTTTATTTCGTGTCGGTCAAACTTTCTCGAACTGTTGTCGTACGAAGAGATTTTCATTTAGTATATTACCGTCGTAACAACACTGTTTTGGTTGAGAAAGATTGAGTTTTTCGGAAATTTATTATGCAAACGATTCTTGAGATCGTTGTGCAGTGCATTGGGGTTATGTGGGCCCAAGTTGTTCCAAACGGGGTTATTTAAAATGAGAAAATGTGCGAAATGATTTGTCATGCATGAAGGCTATGAACTCGCTAGGTCGTAGAGTATTACGTTATAAGCTAAGAAAGAACTCCAGGAGTGGAGAGGTGTTGGATAAACCTTGGGAGAAAGTTTGTAGTTTTGGTAATTGTGCTCAAATGAGAGATGAACAGTATGAGAGTCGAAAGTGGACTTTAGTGTCGGTTGCATGAGAGTCTGTACCCTTGTTCGCTGACTAGGAATACAGTTGCCGAGGGACGGTTGTGTCCGGAGGAAGAATTAGGTTCAGTTAGGGACCTTAAAGTTAAGGAAGTGTCGACATGTCAAGTCTTGACTTTGAAGTCGATAGTTGTGTAAGGTGTATGAGACCTTTCGTCTGTCATTGGGTGCGGTCTGGGTGCGTCCCGCGTATGCCTGTGCGGACAGGAACAAAACTGTGAGCGGTACCGGTATGCTGTTATGCAGAGGGTATGCGCAAAGCAAATTTTATCGTGTACGACATAGTTAAAGATTTTGAGTAATTGACGAATAAATCACTAATGAAAGAAGTTTCGAGTTATTTTTGCACAAGCGAAAGATATGTAGTCAAAACACGCTTTTAATGTTTATTATGGATGTGCAATATTTATGATGTTTTACGTTTTAAAAATGTGAACATGTGGGTTGGGGGATTTTGGTAAATCCGACCATGTAAAGTTTTAAGAGTGGTAAACTATGTTTTGGGGCCGATGGCCAATTAAGGGATTAAAAAGGGTAAAGATTTTGGGTATCAATGTATTTTGGTTTACGTAATCGTGTGAGTGACACATGTTTAACCAAACGTTTATTTTGGCCTTAAAGGCTTGATTTATATTCAAATGAGTCTTTTGAATGTTTGTCAGTTTTAGTGACTCGAGTTGGAGTCTTGGATGTGTTATATGCTTAACTGCATTTTATTTGATTGAGTACCGGTTTAAGTGTCGGTCTTAGGTGTGAAGACTGTTTGATAATTTACGTGTTCTTAGTACCTTTGGAACTAATGAACCTTGGCGTATTATATACATTGTGGAGTATAAAAAGAATTGCACATAAGAGTACATACAAATGCATATATGAATTGACTTCATTGGGAAAGTAGCAATGAATGGGTCGTAGGATTATCATGCCTCGGAACGTGTATTGCATAATGATCATTAGATCCTTGAGTAGATGGCTCGGTTTTAAACTCAGTTGAGTCTTAAGAGCATTGACCCGATTTTGATGAGCTCAACGTAGGCTTGGGGTTGAAATTGCATGAACGGTATTGTAATTGAAGTTTACTTGACGTGAATGCATTGGTTATCCTTTTGGGGGACATGTATGAATGTTAAGTCTTGAATCAGAAGTTTAAAAGTTGAAGGACCACCTTGTGGGGATGGTAAGAACAGTGAGGGATTGTACCATGTTTGGTTTTGGTTTGGAATCACAAGGAGCTAGTATGAACGAATAAGTTCAAGTTAATTAGAAAATCGTGAGTGGTAGTTCAACTAAAGTTGGGGAGGAGGTATTTAGTGAAATAAACTCGGTTTTTTGGACGAGAAAACAGGAATATAAATGTTTTTTGTGTATGAGTCTATGAGAGACCTGGTCTGTGGTTAATGTTACGGGTGGAGATTGTACGAACGAGTAGTGGCATGAATTGCCAAGATAGATATGTCAACTAGTATGTAATGTGAAGTCAGAAAGAGGGAGTGTCCGAATGGAAGTTTTCGGGGATTCCGGATGGAAAGTACTATTTGTCAATAAAGTTGATGGAACATGTGGCTTGTAAGTTGGTGTGGTATAGTGAAGGCAAAATCGTTAAGGAATATAAGTTGCTCCTTATGTGTGAAAGAATTGTACGATATAGTATTAGTTAAAGATCAAGGAATGGGTAGTAACTTCGAACGGTAATGTCATTTCAAGATAACTTGGTCGAATATTTTAAGTTAGAAATCTTGGTGAAACTGTTTGGTTATGTTCGTAATGAGAAAATACTATCGGTATGTGAAAAGTTGGGAGAAAGAGACAAGTGATACTTGAAAGATAGTATTCCACGTTAACGTGGGGAAGCAATGATAGAAAGCTTTGGACTTAAGAATGTAGTCATACTACGAGTTCAATGGAGTTATCACCTTTGATATACAACCCTTTAGTGCTTGGTTGCAACGTGTTTGTGTGGTGCGATAGTGATGTGAGAAGGTGATAGCATTTTGTGTCGAAGAAATGTGTAAGTCATGGATGCAATGATGGGTTGCCGTAGTTATTGAAGCATAATTGATGAGAAAAGTTGTTATGTGAAGGAGCAGGAATCAATTTTAGAAAAATCTTTTGATAAATTACAATCTAAGAGGGTGATTATAGGTATAATGATATTATATCTTTGAGTTGTTAGTATGACTTTAGAGTCGGAAGAAAGTATGTGAGATAGGTACTCTTCTTTGTTTACCTGATTTTGATTTCGGGGACGAAATCATTTTCAAGTTGGGGAGTATTGTAACATCCTAAATTTTCGTTATTAGTATTTTAATAAGAATTGGGATGTTTTCGTATTTGTTGTAACCTTGGGATTTTATGAAAGTTTTATAATCCAATTTAAGGTTGAAATGCAAAAGATGAAAGTTTAGTGTAACTTTTGGAAAGAATTAAACTTAGAGGTATGTTTGGTCTTTTCCTAAATGTGTGTGTGGATAAAGGCTGAGGATGAGAAATTATCTCATTCATGTCTGTTTGAGTCGGCAACAAAAAGAAAAGACAGAGAGAAAGAAGGAGAACAGAAGAAATCGAGAAATTGATTTCATTCGGTAAGAATCGATTGTAATATTGGAGAAATTCGATTTAGATGTCAGTTTATGAATGAATCTGTACCTTGGGTTTGAATTGCAGAATCATATTCAAAAGATTGAAGTTCTTGTTTGTGCAGAAGTCGGTTTCACAGCATAAGGTGAGTTCATTCGATTCGTTGTACAAATCAGTGTTTTTAAGTTATACTAACCTTAATATAGCTGTATAAATTGATTGAGGACTGAATGGAATACATAGATTGAACTGATTTCATGTTTTAAATCGATTTAAGGACTTATTGAACGGACAGTACGCAAAACCTTGAAAGTCCCGGTAGTGGAATGTCCCGGTAGTGGAATGTCCCGGTAGTGGCAAGTCCCGGTAGTGGCAAGTCCCGGTAGTGGCAAGTCCCGGTATAACAAGTCCCGGTAGAGGCAAGTCCCGGTAGAGGCAAGTCCCGATACAGGTGAGTCCCGGTACAGCATATCGGGAGTTGAGTAAAGAAACCAGTATATCTAAATGGTATCACAATTTGATATGGCTCAAGGATCTGATAAGTTAAGTATCTAGAGGCCTTGTATTTTATGTATCTTTCCGGATGTAATGAAATGTGCATTTATGTAAATCGTGGAATTATGCGATTTAGGAATTATGATGGGAATTATATAGCTTGAACATACATACCCTTGAAGAGTAGTATGTTAGGTTTATAGACTGCACTAGTGTGATACTAGGCAGGAATGTGTTAATTGTGATTTGCTCATACTAAATGATATGAGGAATCTGTACGATATATATATATATATATATATATATATATATATATATATATGATTTGCTCATACTGAATGATATGAGGAATCTACGAGGTATAAATATAATTCGCTTATACGGTTGCTATGAGGAACTTATATTGAGTAAATACCTATATGAGTACAATTAGGTGATATGGATCCATAGGCACTGAAGTTTGGTAATCACATGGAATAGGCGTGTGGTATTACTCGTTTAATCGTTATTCCAGTGTGTGTGGGAAATCATGGAATAGGCGTGTGGTATTAATCGTTATTCCTGATTTCTAAGGAAGAGAGTGAGATTGACATAAGTGCTTGTGATCTCTGCTTCCTTACCGATAAATGGGCGTATGTAATCGCGATTTATTGGTGGAGAGCATTGATCTAGAATCTGAGAAGATTCGTAGTGTGGCTCTGGGGTATGAAATGTTGATAAATGGGCGTGTGTAATCGCGATTTATTGGTGGAGAGCATTGATCTAGAATCTGAGAAGATTCGTAATGTGGCTCTGGGTATGATATGCTGATGGAAATTGTTGTCAGTCATAGTCATGGGAGTGGATAAAATTGTGTAATGGAATAGAGTTATACGTATGGTAAGAAAAGGGGGGTCAGGTTTGTTATAACTTGTTTACATTGAATTTTACAAATGTTATCTTGGAAACGAATGTTCTCACTAGGCGTTGGCCTAATCGTTTCAATGGATGTTTTCTTACCAGGTATCAGCTCGGGGAAGTAAAGGGTTGTGGGACGAGCGTTTTGATATAGCAGAGGTGGATGAATTTAACAAAGAAGAGATTTTGATGGATTGATAGGCAACTTGATTAATCTGGTTGTAGTGACATAATTAGATCGATAGGTTATTTGAAGGGTCTTGTAATGTGAATATACTCTTGATGGTTAATCCGCTGCCTGTTTTGTAAGTTGAAGTATTTATTGTCATAACCTGTTATAATTTGAGGTCTAAATTGGCGAAGATTTTGGGATGTTACATCAGGTTTACGCCCTTTCTTAGCTTTTGTTTTCTTTACAGGCGTTGAACTTTCCTGTTCGGATATCACTTGAATTTTCGGTTCCTCGACACTCCTTGCCTTGCGCTTAACCGACGATTTCTTTTTCTTACCCTTGCCTTTAGTGGTTGTTGCCCCCACCTCAGTAACGGCCTTTCTCGGTATCGTTCCTCTACCCCTCCTGCGGCCTCTACCTCTCCCGCGAGTGGTCGCCGCTCTTGAAGGTTCTACTGGTCCATCCTACGCCAGTTCCTCAACTCTCACCTTCTCCTCATGCGACGTAGTACTCTTGGTTTGCGCTTCCTCCACCATAGGCATCGATCTACTTCTCAAGACTCTTGCAGACATTCTCCGTTACTGATACACAATAATTAAACTAATTTAATACTACCGCAACGGAATAATAAGGCAATTTAAGCACATACATGTACCTGTAAGTTCACAATTACACTGGCCAGGTGTAACCCCAAACTTACCTTACATGACCGTCCTTGGTACCCTATTAGTCCTATTTCTATATTAGTGTCCTCCTAACGCATTCCTGATTCTCAGTTGTGATTTCTACTCCCCAAAGTTTAAGTCTAGGCCCATCCGGTCACCTAAATCCCTTAAACTATGGCTCTGATACCAATTATAACAACCCAAACAATTTTAAACATGCAAATCATATTAATATGAAATACCCCAAAATCGGGTCCCAAAATTTCTTACATAACATCCAAAATTTGGTTGGCGGAACAACCTACACAACTGAGAATAATACTAACTAAGTAATAGTGTTACTACGCTACCGAGCATCCTTGCTAACCGCCCTGCTCACTTGCCAGAGCCTTTCATTACCTGCTTCCCTGAAAAGGTTTTAGTTTGAAAATGCGAGGGTTAGACCAGGAGGTCTAGTGAGTCCCTCTTAACATTTATCAAAGCATTTAAAAACAGTTTAGAATTTTCAATATAAATTATCCACAAATCTGTTCATATGAAATCATTCACGAATAAAGTCCGCCCTGTAAATTAGCACCCTGAAGTCACCCTAGGGTGACAACGAGTCAGTCTCATGCTGCCTTACAGGGTCACACTTCCCATGGCATAAACGGGTCACACCTCCCGGCACGAGCTGGCAGGCCACACCCCCCCCCCCCCCCCCCGACTTAGCCAATTTACAACTCAATCAATGTATGCATACATCCCATATAAAACTTTAAACAACTTTCATGCGATTAAAAGCATAAAGAATAAAACATGGCATTACTCATCATGTACTCGCTTTAGTAAACACATTAAAAGTCACGCATTTTAGTTAGAAAACTCACCTGATGCTTTTACTTCTCTTTTCTAATCTGTTCCCGACTCCCAATCGATTTTCCTGAATGAATAGACAAAACATAAGCTAATCACCCAACTTTCCGGACACAACCCCTTTCCGGACGACCACACTTTCCGGACGACACAACATTCCAGACAACCATACTTTACGGACGATATAACATTCCAGACATCACTAAATCCCAGGTACTTCCTACTTACCGGACACTAGACTCACCGGACACTTATACTTACCGGACAAACACTTACCGGATACCCCTCTCATCCAGACATTTTCCGCATCCGGAAACATTCAACCGGTTCATCGTGTCCGAACGTCCAGAGGACTTTCCGGACGCCGACCTGACTCCTATTTGGGCCGAGAAATCACAGATACGATCAAAATCTCACAGATTAAAGATTAGCAACACTATTAAGATCACTAAGCTCAACTAGTACTGAAACCTTAGTTGAAAAAACACGATTTTATGCTTAATCCCTCCCATTTAGCTTCAACACAACTTTTAACAAAAACCCCAAAAGATAATCATCTTAACAGCATTCCACAGATTAAGGATGAAGAGAAGAGGTTACCTGCTGGATTGAGAATGAAGAACACCTTCCTTTCCTCTCCAATAATCTGGAATTTCTTCTTACTTGATCTATCTCTCTTTCTTCTTTCTTTCTCCCTTTCTCTTTCTTGTTCTTTCTTTCCTTCTTCCTCTATTCAGCCGCCAAATACAATCAGGAATAGAAATGCTACATAACCCTATGTACCCATTTATACTCTATCCCTTATTTACCAACTAGCCCCTCAACTTCCACTATTATTAAAACTTAACACAAGACATAAAAGTCTTTCGAAAATAGTCTTGGTCGTTACACGGACCAGGGGGTATTTTGAAAATTTGTCTTCCGCGATCACGAAGAGGAGTCCGCGGTGTACACTTTTTGATTTGAAATTTACACTTTCAACCCCTATAATTATTAGTTACTTTACCTTATACTTTTTAGTTTTCTAATTTTAATTTTACACATTCATCATATTAACATATATAATCGTTTATTAACTAAAATACGTTAAAAATACGTTTTAATTTTAACAAGTTACACCATTGTAATCGTCTATTCGATACCCCCTGGTCCGCGATCGCGAACCCTATCGCGGAAAAAATGGGTATTTTGGTAAAATTGTTTAGAAAATGGGTATTTTGGTAAGTTAAAGTCAAACTTTGGGTATTTTAATTAATTTCCCTAAAATTTATCATAATTATCATTCTAAATGAAATTCTCATTTAGTTACGTCCCTGCGTTGAGGACATATGATTAGCGTAGGTTCAGTTTCGTTAGTATCCTTTCTAATTAATATTTGAGTAAATTACGTTTTTCGTCACCGTGGTTTGCTAAAAATTGCGGATACTATCCATGTGGTTTAAAATTTTTAGTTTTTATCCCTATGATTTGCAATTTATTTCTAATTTTGTCCCTGAGGACAAAACACTACTTTTAAGTATGAAGGACTAAAATAAAAATAAATTGTAAATCATAGGGATGAAAATAGCAATAAATTTTAAACCATAATGACAAAAAAGGTGATGAAATATAAACCATATCGCAATTTAAAAGCCATAAGGACGAAAATAGAAATTTTTAACAAACTAGAGGAACTAAAAATGTAGTTTACTCTTAATGTTTTATTTAAATATACACGTGTACTTGTTTAGTTATTTGTTGGTGTTTGTATCAAATAAATAATTGGGAAATTAAATAAAATATCCTAAGTTTGACCAACTGTTATCAAAATACCCTAAATTTTTTCAATTTTGCAAAAATACCCAAAATACCCGCGAT
Source organism: Saussurea involucrata (assembly GCA_033807775.1). Lineage (NCBI taxonomy): Eukaryota > Viridiplantae > Streptophyta > Magnoliopsida > Asterales > Asteraceae > Saussurea > Saussurea involucrata. Next base: position 12,307,716 of record CM066317.1, on the reverse strand, counting down.
GAGGTCCCGCGATCGCGGGATACGGTGACGCGGCACGCATTTTGGCCCCAAATGCCCCGCGAAGCCCCTCAACTTTGGCCGCGGTGCACTTTTGGTCCCTGCCCGCGATCGCAGCCCGCGATGTCCCGCGATGGACCAAAATTTACAGTTTTGGTCCCTGAAACTTTACACTTTTGGTCCCTGAAAATTTACACTTTCAGCCCCTGTACTTAGACGAATCTTGCATTCTTTTACTGTTTTTTCCACAATTATTGTACTTTGAAGACTGATTTATGGTTGAAATTCATTTGCATGTTTGAGATTTCATCCATAAATATCAGTAATATGCAATTCACAATTCACACTTGTTCTTGCTTTCTTTCTTGATTTCTCTCTTGCTTTCTTTCTTTGAATTGCTTTCTCTCTTGATTTCTCTTCTCTCATTTCATCCACAAATGGCATCGTCATCAAACCCTAAGTCTACTCCTGAAAAAATGCCACCTCAAATCGAGGTCGCCATAGCAAAAAAGAAAAAGGAGATAGATGAACTAACAGAAGAGTGGAAAAAAATTATGGACAGGAAGGCAGTCCATTTGAGAAAGATCGAAGAGGAAGACAGGGAGATCAAAAGGATGAAAGGGGATATAAAAGCTAGGGAGGCTCGTGTTCGTCGAGAACAAGAAGCAATTCACCATATTCTGCAAGACTTCGCAATTATTCAAGCGAAGGTAAACGAGAAGCAAGCTTGGATTGATGAAACTAAATCAATTTTTAAGTAGGTGGTGGTTGTTTTAGTTGTTTTGTATTTTTTTTCTTGTTTTGTATTTTTTTTACTGTGTTGTTGTTTTGTATTTTTTGTTGTTGTTAATTTCTCTGAAAAGTAGTTTTTAAGTCGCTGAACCACGGTTAGGTTGGATACATCATGCAAGGTCAAGTCAGAGGTTACCTCATTCGTGGGCCTACTCCTCTTGTAGAATATATGATAACCCTCAACTCATTTGCTAAAGTGTGTGCGGGTTGTGGTACACAATGGCCATACGTGGTTGCAAAAGCAGAAGCCATTGAAGAAGGGTCAGAAAGATTGAAGATGAAGAGCATGTTGGATGGAATACAAACTAGCTGTGTTATCAATGTTTATTTAAAAGCATATGTATGTGTGTATATATCTAATATGAATATATTTATCATTTACAAACTAGCTGTGTTATCAATGTTCATTTAGAAGCATATGTATGTGTGTATATATATCATTTACAAATCAGTGTTTAGATCAACAGTATCATATGTGTTTGTTCCAACAAAAATGTCAAGAAATGATCATTTCCAGATCTTACAGATAAAGGTCTCCTTTTTTAAGTCTTCTTCTTCTTCTTCATATATACATATAATATATATATATATATATATATATATATCTAAAAAGCTAGAAACCTGCTTCCATTCTTGCTACTAATCTTTCTTGCTATATAAACAGACATGTGTACTCAAAGTTAACATTCACTGCCATGGTAACAATCAACCTTTCTTCTTTCTTTCGCTTATCATATCAAACTCCTATTTTCTTTATGTGTGTAAATATATAATACGAATATATATATCATTTACAAACTAGCTGTGTTATCAATGTTCATTTAGAAGCATATGTATGTGTGTATATATATCATTTACAAATCAGTGTTTAGATCAACAATATCATATGGGTTTGTTCCATATGGTTCAAGCTGTGACGGGCCCGGGGTGTGACTGACAGAATGTCTCCTTGGCACGGTTGAAGGGGCGGGATTTGGACACTCTCCACGAGTGTGTCCTACGCATTGGCACCGAGTACATCTTCGTTGTATCGAACTTTCACCACGTGATGGACGTCGGTCGTTCTTTCTCGGTCTCCCGGCCCTGTTCTTATCCATTAAAGGTGGATAGCATGGTGGAAGCGGGTCGGGTGGATACACCCATGCTTAGATTTATAAGCAAAATTCCGCTCGTTGTTATCTTGCACCCATTCACCATCAAAACAGAAATATAGCTTAGCTTTTGCAACAGATGAACTCATTTTTTCAGTAGTATCTCAAACACAAAATATTGCAGAAGGAAATATTGCAACAATGAAATCGTTGTGTGGGGATTATGGCTTGCATTTTACGTTTATTTATCAATGAAACAACCAACATATCATAAAACCAATCTCTCATTTCATCCAAAAACACTGATTTAACATTGATTCAAACATGCAAATGAATTTCAACCACAAATCGGTCTTTAAAGTGCAATAATTGTGGAAAAAAACAGTAAAATATGCAAGATTCGTCTAAGTTTAGGGGCTGAAAGTGTAAAATTTCAGGGACCGAAAGTGTAAATTTTCAGGGACCAAAACTGTAAATTTTGGTCCATCGCGGGCAGGGACCAAAAGTGCACCGCGGCCAAAGTTGAGGGGCTTCGCGGGGCATTTGTACCCAAAGTACGTGCCACGTCAGCCCTAGCCCGCGATCGCGGGATTCATCGCGGGTATTTTGGGTATTTTTGCAAAATTGAAAAAACTTAAGGTATTTTGGTAACTCAATGTTTAACTTAGGGTATTTTAATTAATTTCCCTAAATAATTTGGTCCCTAACACTTCATTTAATAGACTAGCATTAGATTAGGCTTATATATGCTTTTTCCAATATTAGAATAAATGTTATGTTTAAATTGATATACATACTTTAACAAAGTATTTTATTAATCCCTTCGTCTTAAATTAAATGTCTACATTTTCATTTTAGTTTTTTTTTCAAAATCAGTGTTTTTACTTTTACAAATAAGTTTTCACTTTTTCATTCTATCTTTAATTATGAGATAGAGATTTTTTTTCTCTCTATTTTGAAGAGTAAAAATGTCATTTAATTACTTAAAGAGTGTAACAATTATATTTTTTAAAATGGTGTCATGAAGTAGACATTTATTTTTGGAATAGGGAGTATTAGTTAAAGAGTAAAGTTCAATTTTGGTCCCTAATGTTTGTAATTTTCAACAAATATCATTTCTAAACTTCAAAACTTGAACTTGGTCCTTCATGTTTGTCAATTCCAAATGGTTTTGGCCCCCGTCATTGCCACTCATTAGCAGTTCTAGTCACTATTTAAACTAATTACAATTTTGATTATTGTTGATTAGACCAGACAAAAACTGACCCGACACGCTAATCCAACATAAAATAAACGGGTTTGGGTAATATATTTCAATCCGTTTAAGTAAAGGGGTTAACACGACACGAAAATTAAAAAAGTAAGATCTTGGTCAAAAATTTCAACTCGAAAATGACCCAAATAACTCGTATATATATATATACACTAGGTTTGAACCGTGTATTACACGAGGTAATTTAAAAAAAATTAAATCATGCCAGAAAACTTATCAACTATTATGAAAGATTAATTTAAAGTGAATTGACGGAAAACATAACAATTTGACTTTGAAAATATTATTAACTAACCATCTGTTGATAACTAATATTATGTAGTTCAATTAAAATTAGAGGAAATAATATAATCATGATTAAGAAAGTATAAATAATTAAATATACTATACTAAAATATTTGCATATTTATATTTTTGAAAAAGGTTCGAACTCATAATTCAAAAGTCAGTTGATAAGTGATATCTTTATTTTCTTCAAGTAATTATATCTCTTATGATAATTCTAAGGGTGTTTCGTTGACAGAATGAAATTTGATAGAATTGTAATTCGTCGAAGGAATTCGACTTTGAAGTAAAATTGATATGAAATTGCAAAAAAAAATCACGACAATTTAGTGATTATTTGTATCAAATCCCATACTAATTTCAACAAATCTCATACCAACCACGACATATTAATTCGTATATATTTATGATATTTAATAATATAATTAAATCAAAAAATATTCAATATTGGGCTCATTTCGAAAGCATTGACGAAGCGATTACAATGATATTTGTAAAACATAGAAATATTTTTTAATGCATTTTAGTTCATATACATTATTTATGTTTACATGATAAGAGTCTAAAATGAAAAAAAAGTAAGGGGATTAAAAGTAAACTACATATCTAATTATAAGGGTAGTAAATGTAACGTATAAATTAAAAAAATTGAATTAAGGAGAGATTTAAGGAGGAGTGAATGTGTGTGTGTGTGTGTGTGTTAATGGAACTTATAATGTAAACTGCGTCCAGATACATGTTTAAGCGGGAAAATACTGAAGTCGGCTTACCAGAAAACGACACGTGGCATGCTAGTTACTTATTTATTATATGTATAGATATATATATAGGTCCCTTCTTTTGTTAACCACTCAATTAGTGTTAACCTTGTTAACTAATTTGGGCCATTAATCACCAAAATCAATGGCTAAGATTAAAAGCATTTTTAATTCATAATTAAAATAAACACACCCCTGATTTCATTTGCAGCATATATGCATAGGGTTATTATTGTCATTTAACAAATCTGGGTAACTATGGTAACTATCAGATAAGGAAACTATTGACCCAATCGCTAAATTCAAGGAACTTATAAGTTATCTCTACTTGATTCTGATTTTAAACACAACCGATATGAAGAAGCCAGGGGAGAAGATGCCAGCGGAGAAGAAGCCGAGAAGAAGCCAGCCGAGAAGAAGCCGGCGGAGGAAAAGAAAACCATTGCCGAGAAAGTACCGGCGGAGAAGAAGCCAAAGGCCGGTAAGAAACTGCAGAAGGAAGCCGGCGCTGCCGCCGGAGATAAGAAGCACCGCCGTTGTCTTTTCTTCTTCCTCCTCATGACCATGGGCGGCGCCACCGTCACCGTCGCCGGTGACAGGTGTCACTGTAACTAAAGATGAGTCCACAGTCATGGGATCAAATCTTGATGAGGGTTCACCTCCTTTTCTATGACTACCCAACAGCCAACCACCGCCACCGTGGTGGTGGTAGTACGGCGGTGGAGAAAGAAAAAGCTGTTGTTGCGGTTGGTGGCGGTTGTTTTGATGATGATCAGAAGCTAAAGAAGAGAATAATAAACTATCTGCATATATGCAATTTTAAGAGGTGCATATATGCAATTGTATGATGTGCATATATGCAGTTTTAAATGCGTATATGCACTTTTTTTATCTTCATATATACAACTGATGTGCATATATGCAGTATTAATATGTGTATATATGCAAATCTATGATGTGCATATATGCATTTCTATGATATGCATATATGTAGTTTGAAATCGTGCATCTATGCAAAAAAAAACGTGAAATTTTACACAGATTTATGGTTTACACAGATGTGCATATATGCAAGTTTACATAGATTTATGGTTTACACAGATTTATGGTTGTGCATGTATGCAATTTTACATATATTTATGGTTTACACACAGCTTTACACATATTTATAGTTGTGCAAATATACACTTTTTATCTTCATATATTCAACTGATGTGCATATATGCAATTTTATATGCATATATGTAGTTTGAAATCGTGCATCTATGCAAAAAAAACGTGAAAAGAATCTCTAGAACGTGAAGATGAAGATTATGTTTGAAAATGGGTTTTAGATGATTAAGATTATCATTAATAATTACCAAAAATGAAAATGGGTTTTAGAAGATTAAGATTATCATTAATAACTACCAAAAATATCTTGTGCATGAAATTAGGAAAGTAAATAACTCATAAATAATTAAAATTCTGAAATTCCTAAACCACCCTTACCAAACCAGTAACCTATCTTGATTCCTATTGGTCTATAAAAGTTAACATGGTTAACACTAATTAGACGGTTAACAAAAGAACGGGACCATATATATATGAAGTTTTCAATGATTTGGATTTAATGTTTTGTATTTGATCAACAAAATGGTGTTAGGGAGTCACTGGAGATGGTCGCTATCGTAGGAAATGTTTTGAGTATGATATGTTTATATAAATTTGTGTATGTGTATTATATAAACATAATATATTATAATAATAATAATAACAAAATTTATATTATAGTATAACATATATATATATGTAATTTTTTAAATTGAAAATTAAAGAAATTATAAAAATACCAAATGGTCCCTTAGCTAATGGGTTTCTTTTTTAACAAAAGTTAGTTAGAGGTACTTATAGTGAAACAAATTGATAATTATAGTGACCAAATTGTAGTTATTTTAAAACAGATTCTATAGTTGTTAATTTATGGCAGCTAAAGGGACAAAAAAATATAATTTACTCTATATTTTTGTTACTTTTTCTTTAGACCTTTCAAACTCTATTTTATTATTTTCATTTTTTTTTTTTTGTCAAACTTCCCAAACAAAATGTTTTTCAGGAAACATGTTTGCAATATATGTTAGTTTTCATTGGAAACACTCTCTTTGCTTATTGAAGTTGATAATGCCTAATTGCGTATTTAAATCATTGTAGTTTGAAAATGTCTATTTTCACCAACATAGTTTTAAAAACACATTAAGGGTTATTCTATTCTCTCTCCCCCTCCCTCCCTTCATTAGGCCCGATAACGATTAAGTAATGTACACTGATTAAGTTGTATGGATGATTCAAAATTCAAATTGGCTCTGATACAAAGTTGTCACATCCTACTTTAATATATGTATATATAGAGTACAAATTAAATACAAACCATGTATTTGTTGCACCCCTTACAAACCAATGTGCATATATGCATAATCTGATATGCATATATGCAATATCTCATATGAATGTATGTCCATTATATGTATATTCTTGCACGTATGCATATGCACATTTTTCACATATGCACACTGTGGTTTGTAAGGTGTGCAACAAATGCAAGGTTTGCATTTTACGGAGCCTCTCTCTCTCTCTCTCTCTATATATATATATATATATATATATATATATATAAGATATATACATATTGGTAGAGGTTCAAACGAGAACACCTCTATTTTGCGGGAAAAAAAAACGAGAACACTCTTATCACAGGTGATAATACACGTGAGGGCACCCCTGGTGGTTGCAGACAACTTGACCCATGACTTAAAGTCGCAACAAAAGTTGTTTGCGTCACTGTTTGGTATCACATGTGTATCATATGTGATGGATTACAGTATCACATCAATAATAATCTTATCATATGTGATAATATACGTAATGGGGCCTAGTGGTGTGTGCGCACTTGGCTAACAACCTGGGTCATGCCGAACGTATTCGATGTAGTATCGCATGTTTCTCATATGTGATGAACTATAGTATCACATGTGATGGACTACAGTAAAAGGATGTTCTCGCGTTTTCGTAAAATGAAGATGTTTTTGTTTGAACCCTTCTCTATACATATATATTGATCGTCGGGACTTACATGTTGAAATCATAAATTTCTAACCGCCAATTATAGTAGAAGACTTAAACGACAGAACAAGTGTTAATTTTATCCAAATTCAAAATCAATTTCCATTCTAATAAATAACTTCTTATCTTTTTTATCAAAAAAACAAAGAAACATAAAAACCTAGAACTTGAAAGTCTTTCCCCTATATTTTTTGTTGAAGGTCTTTGTCAAAGGTTAGGTTTCAATTTCTCTATTTGAAAACTCTCAACCCTTCATTATACCCTCCCTAACATCATCTAAGTCATTACTCTCCAATTTAATTTTCACCTGAATAGTTATGAGTTTTTCATTTCGAGAATTTAGTTCGATGAATACAGATAACATAAGTTGGCTGATTGAATTAAGCCACACCCGTAACATCAAATCGTAATTAAGCTCGTTTATAATGTTAAACTAATTGATCTATAAGGTCATTAAATCAAAATCAAACACTCTCTAATTTTTATACATGTCAATGTTAAAAACTGAAATAGGTTTCTCTCTTTTGATGGTAAGCTCACTCTCTTAAAATCAGTCCTTTCCCCTATTCCTATACATACATTGGCAATGCGGTCTCCGAGACATCTTGAAAAGGGAAATCCAATATCAAAATCTAAATGTTTGAATCTCGTAAATTCATTACTTGAGTGAGTAAGGAAGTAGGACCTTTTTACCCCGGCTGTGAGTTGTTACTGACCCCTCTCTGTCTCAACTTGTATGTGAAAAGCATTTCGTAATACTTTTATAAAATTATAGATCTTTTAATATAGTTTTTGAAATTATGTAAAGAAATAAAAGCACTTTTTCTTATTATGTAATTTCCTAATGATGCAGTCGAATGCCAATTTGTTGAATATTCACAAATCAATTATATGGATTCAGGCTAGTCCTTGCAAAGTCAAAAAATAACCGGTTACTCTTTTTTTGTTCCTCTAATCAAATTACAACATATATAAAAATATGAGGTCAATATGTAACTATGATGGGGTTGTATATAGCCATATAGGGGTGAGGATAACCGGGTACCGGTCAAATTGTATGGAACCGGAACCGTCTGTTCCTAGAATGAAGGAACCGCTTACATCGGTTCTCTATATTTTGGAACCGGTTTCGGTTTTGGATACCTGGTGTTAATTTTTTTTTTAATTTAACATTTCATACAATAAAAAATGTAATTTTAACTTCCATAACACTTCATGTCAAGTCGTCAACACCTAACAAATAAATAAGTATAAGGGTTGAAAGTGTAAATATGAATTCAAAAGTCACAAAACTCACCAAATTGAATTCATATTTACACTTTCAACCCTTATACTTATTTACTTACTTTACTTTATACCTTTTATTTTCATAATTTTAATTTTACATTTAACACGTATAATCGTTTATTAACTATAATACGTTAAAAAAATACGTTTTAAATTTAACAAGTTACACCATTATAATCGTTTCTTCGATACGTTCGAAATGAACCCAACATTGAATTTTTTTGGATTTATATATTTTAATATATATCATATAAACTACATAAAAATATTTTTTATATTTAAAATTCATACCCTTATAGTTAATTATTTAATTTATGGTACTCTTATAGTTAAAATACGTTTTATTTATTTTATTATCGATGGTCCAAGTGTAAGTATTAAAAATTGGTGGTGGTTTTGTGATGGACACACATCGATCCTTTTGTGCATACTCTGTAACTGCAAATACTTCAGCTCCAAACACACATGAATCATCATTTGCCAAATACCCATTTTCACAATTCTTAAATGAGTCAAGTGATACCAACTTGTTAAAACCCCATTTCATATTCTTCTCATGAAAGCTTGTCCTATTGCCATTCACGATATCTATAAACACATACAAATAATAATAATTTAAAACGATTTAATGAATTAGTTAATATATGATTATTATGTTAATGCGATAGGAGTGTAAAAAAATTGAAAAAAAATAAGAGATGTACCATAAATTAAATAATTAACTATAAAGGTATGAATTTTAAATATAAAAAATATTTTTATGTAGTGTATATGATATATATTAAAATATATAAATCCAAAAAAATTCAAGATTGGGCTCATTTCGAACGTATCGAAGAGACGATTATAATGGTGTAACTTGTTAAAATTAAAACGTATTTTTTAACGTATTTTAGTTAATAAACGATTATATGTGTTAAATGTAAAATTAAAATTATGAAAGTAAAAGGTATAAAGTAAAGTAAGTAAATAAGTATAGGGGTTGAAAGTGTAACATTTCAATTCAAAATCATTAAATTAATCGAATTTGGTCCACCACGGGCTCAAAGTGTCAAAAATGGTCCCTGCAAATTTCAAAAAGTGTCAAAATGGTCCCTGTCCCGTGATCGCGGGCTCCCATCGCAGAAAAATGGCATTTTGGCAAAGTGAAAGAGATTTGTGGCATTTTGGTAAGTCAAAGTCAAACTTGTGGCATTTTAATTAATTTCCCACAAATAAAACACATAACAAAACAAATACCAGACCATTTTATAAATTGTCACAACAATAAATAAATTAAAGATTACCTCAAAAAGAAATATATAAATAATTTTTATTAAAAAAAATAGTGCATACCTGATAGCAAAATATCGTGTTCCCAAAATATGGGTACACTAATGTTAGTACACTAATGTTAGTACACTAATGAAGTATATCCTAACAAATAATTCCACAATGAAGGCACAAGTATATACCAACAAAAGGGATCACTATAAGTAATAAAGGTGGTAAATATTTACCAAGTATCGTATCCACAGGGACTGAACAACTGAGAATCAGAGAATGTCACGAACTTCTTGCACAAGTCTCGGTTTGGAAATATTGTTGGTTTGTTTGAAAAATGATTAAACTCTTGAATAATTAAAAATGGGTATGGATGTGAGTTCCCTTGAGATTTTTGTAGTAACAAGATGGTTAGTTGCTTTATAGCACGAAAATTTCATAAAAAGCCCGATCTCTCGAAATGATGCAATTTATAAACCGGTCCTACAAAGTTTCCATAAAGTTTCCATTGTTACCGACTCCCGATCTTGCCGATTTAATTAAGTTTGACTCTAAACGTCAAGTTCTACCAATATGGAGATTTACACTCAAATCTCTTTGTGATATAAATCTCGACCGGCGTTTGAACCTTAATAAATCATATAAAACCCGCCTCTCGACGTGGTTATCAAAGACTCTCTCAAATCTTTGTGCATCACTTAAGCCGTATTTCGAATCCGTCCCTCTTGAGGTCTATGATCTAATATTAACACATCAAAGTGATCGACTTATCCGCATTGAGTTTAAGTCTCGACTCAAGTGACCAATCTCGAGAGTTAGTAACAAATGGCCACACCCAAGTGTTGCCTACTAGTCTCAAGTTTGCTCACATCCACATCCAAGGGGTGCTTAGCTCATAATTAAAGTAAGAAACATAATAAGAGAAGAGAAAATTAAGTACATAAAATTAAAGACGAATGCCCACAGTATCTCACAGTGGACTGGAATTACAACTACAATTGAAATTAAAGCTACAAGGCTCCAAGTTTTTAAGAGACTTTAGAGCAACTAAATGCAGGGAAATTAAAAGAAGTTCAGCTAAAATTACATGATACAAATGAAGAGGCAAGAGCCTCTATTTATACTTCAAGAGGCTAAGTATCCATTAAGTAATAATTCTTTCTTCTTGTGGATATTGCCCAAGGCATGCTCAACTCCAGATTTTCTGGGATATTAACCCATGCTTCCTCTTAAAATATTATATTTGTTGTCCATGTAATTGCCTTGCCCTTTGATGCAAAGAAGTAGACCGACGATGCCCGCAGTGGGATGCTCTCGTGCTCACAGTGGGACGGATTTTAGCAGAATTTGCAAAAATTAATCTTTGAGTGCATTTATCAGCTCTTTATCACATTTTTGACCAAATGAAAGAGATAGGAGCATAATAGGTATAAAAGTGGGATATTTAGTAGAAAAAGGATAATAAATAACTCTAAAAAATGAGAGTTATCACACCTCCAAACTTAAGGTTTTGCTTGTCCTCAAGTAAAAGAAAATGGAAGAAAAAGAATTTTTACGGAGGGAAAGATGAACGAAACTTACAAAGAAAGCGCTTGGTTGTTTCCGTAGGATGGAAATCGTATATCTTCCTCACTTGACTTCAATGACGTTGAAATTGATCGGTAGGACTTTTTCGGGTTAGTGTTTGTGGCTTTTTGAAAAAAAAATTCCCTTCCCCCAAACTTGATCTAAACTACAAAAGGAGTTGAAGTTTTGTTTACTTTTGTCGTATCGCCTTTTGAGTTTCGTTTCAGTCACAAAAACCCAAGTCTGTTTGATTTTTCATTTTGAAACTATGGGTTTTACCTTCCAATTTTTCGAAGGTTGTCTTCCAATTTTCCGAAGACTTTTTTATTCAATGTTTTTTTTAACATCATAAATGACGACGATCAAAGTTTTCATTTCCCACCCCCCAAACTTTATGTGGACAATGTCCTCATTGTTAAACGTACGCGGCTAGGGTAAGGAAACAAATGGAAAAGTGTTTAGGCCAAGTAGAAAGATGGCCTACGTCTTCTCAAATTTTCCGAACATAAAGTCAAGCGAAGAAGAGATACCTGAAACGAAAGATATAAGCACAACCAAAATACAAGCACATACCCAAAAGAAAGTGATAGAGTTAATGTTTCAAAAGAGTTATAAATGACCAAAAGTCTAACTTCCCAAATTCTGCCGATGTCGATTTTACCATGAGCACTTGGACCGACAGCAGCATGAGCATGACTTTCGTTCTTCAAGACAAGATCCAGACTTTTGTTGAGAGCGGATTTCTTTTTCTTTTTTTTAGAAGAAGAGTTTTGTGTTGGGTTTGTAGGAGTAGGTAGTGAGGGTTTAGAAATGCTTCGGTTGGGTTAATCGGGTTTAGAAAGGCTCCGGTTGTGATGGTGGTGGTGGTGATTCGGGCGGCGGAGTTGCGACGGTCGGCCGACGATTTGACCGGCGGGGTGGTTGGTCTGGGAGAGAAATAACCTTCTTCCAGAGAAAGTTGGTCTGGATTTTCACTTTCTCCAAAGGATAACAACAACAAACCACTTTTTTGCAAAATAATAAAAAATCGGTTTTCAAGAAAGTGGGTTTGACTATTGTAGAGTGGTTAAAAGAAAAAACCATCTCTATTTTGAAAAAACGAAGTGAGAACCGGTTTTCAAGATGGAGAATCCAAAGGACAAAAACTATGCATAAACCCATTGTGTCCACAAGTACATTTTTCTATAAAAAAATAGTTTTTCTTGTCATGCTTGTACTTGGAATAATTTAAAAATAGTTTTGCCTTTGAAATCCATACCAAAGCATACCAACCGGTTATTTAAAAAAAACAAATACTGCATTTTAAACAAAACCATTATCACACCCATTACCCAAAAATCTATCCATTTTTTTTTCAAATTTCGTGGGCACCTCCAGCCCACAGTGGGCACATCTGAGAAAACATTAAAACAAACTCCTGCAAATACAAAATAAAAAGACACAAAAAAAATTAAATCTACTGGAATTAGACACGACTATTTACAAGGGTTGTTTCCAACCCAACATTCGGGTTTTCTAAGATGGCAGGACGGGGGGTGAAGGCTCATCCTTCGACAAAAACGATTTTTTCTTGTGTTTATGGTAGCTCAACCTCACTTGATTCACTTTCATTGGTGGTTGCATTTTATATAGATTCTCCAAATTTCTCTCATCCTCATTTCTCTTTTCAAAATGCTCACCACACTCTTCAATATCTACACCAAGGTCTTCACTTAGTAGATTAATGGCCGAACAATGTTCCAAATCACCATGTAACTTAAGGGCTTTGAATACATTGAACGTTTCTTGTTGGTCATTTACCCTCTCATGGTGAGCTCACCCTTTTGGACGTCTATCAAGGTTCGTCTGGTCGCAAGAAAAGGTCTTCCTAAAATGATGGGAACATTTTTGTCTGCCTCGTAGTCCAAAACTAGAAAATCGGCCGGAAAAATGAATTTATCGACTTTTACCAAAATATCCTCGATTTTCCCTTTCGGATAAGCCACAGATCTATCCGCGAGTTGTAAAGTGACCGTGGTGGGTCGAACTTCACCAATTCCCATTTTTTTAAAAACAGATAAAGGCATGAGATTTATAGACGCTCCCAAGTCACATAATGCATGTCCCACTTCTTGTCCTCCGATGGAACACGAGATAGTGAAACTACCCGGGTCTTTGAGTTTTGGAGGAATTTTACAAGTGAGAATTGCACTACATTCCTTAGTTAAAGCAACGGTTTCAAACTCTCCAAGTCTTCTTTTCTTATTCAAGATGTCTTTTAAAAATTTAACATAACTTGGCATTTGCTCGAGAGCTTCTACGAAAGGAATGTTAATGTGAAGTTGCTTGAAAACGTCTAAAAACGTTTTAAATTGAGCATCCATCTTCTTAGCCTTCAATTTTTCAGGAAAAGGTAACTCACGCAGATCTGGTTTAACGTTTGCTTGGGCGGGTGTGGGCACAGTCTGCCTACTGTGGGCACGCTGTGCAGCATTTTTGTCCAAACTGGACGAATCTGCTGTTTGAAAAACAGAAACTGGACTTTTTGTTGTTTCAGTAGAAGAGAACAATCCTGGAAAATTTCCCCGATCAAAGAGATGTGAATCTTTTTGCACGAGAGGTGTGGAAAATGATTTTTCGATTTGACACAATTCATCAACTTTCATTTCTTTTATACTTATGGCCTTGACATGTTCCTTAGGAGTCTCGGTGTCGCTAGGCAAAGTCCTTTGTGGTCTGTTTTTAAGTTCGGCGGCAAATTGACCGAGTTGGGTTTCAAACCCTCTCAAGGTTGCATTGGTTTGGTTTATAAAACATTTAAGTAACGATTCGAGTGAACTGTTACCGTCCGATGCATGTTGTGGCCTTGGTGCATATGATTGTGAGGGTTGTCCTTGTTGAAAATTAGGAGGACGGTTTTGCTGAAATCCCGGGGGATTTGGTGGTCGATTTTGGACTTGCATTTCGGGGGGTTGAAGTCCCGGATTTCCTGTCCATGAAAAACTAGGATGGTTTCGCCAGTTCGGATTATATGTTTGGGAAAATGGGCTATTTCTAGCGTTACTTCCTACATAGTTTGCCGAAACGGGATTTCCTGGACAGTTCTCAAAAGAATGATTTTCTCCACAAAATGCACAAATATTACTAATTGCTTGCATTTGGTTTTTCTCTCCATTGATGTTCAAGTTATTTTTCACCAAGTTAGTCAAAGCAACAATTTGTGCATTTAAAGAAGTGATGGCATCAATTTCATGAACTCCCGATGCATTTGGTGTGGTGATGGCACGAGGATTTTGCCATTCGGTGTTATTGTTGGCAACTTTTTCCAAAATATCAAATGCCTCGTTGTAAGTTTTTGAAACAAAAGCACCACCGGCCGTAGCGTCGAAAATAATTTTAGCAGCATTAGAAAGACCATTATAAAATGTTTCTAATTGGATGCAATAGGGAATTCCATGATGAGAACATTTTCTAAGTAAATCTTTAAATCTTTCCCATGCATCCGAAACTGCCTCGTCATTCTCTTGCCGAAAGTTCATGATATCGTGCCTAAGCTTTACGTTTCTTGTTGGAGGAAAATATTTTTTAAGAAACTTTTCAGCTAGACTCGACCAAGTATCGATGGATTCCGGTGGTTGTGAATTTAGCCATGCTTTAGCTCTATCTCTTAATGTGTAAGTGAAGAG
This sequence comes from Saussurea involucrata, assembly GCA_033807775.1. Lineage (NCBI taxonomy): Eukaryota > Viridiplantae > Streptophyta > Magnoliopsida > Asterales > Asteraceae > Saussurea > Saussurea involucrata. The sequence goes on along the minus strand of CM066317.1, from coordinate 12,292,640 downwards.
TGTCAAACGTAAGGCTTCCGGTGTTACTCCGGGAATACGAAAATGATCCGTCATTTCTATAAATGATTTCAAATGTGAGTGCGGATCCTCCGAAGGTAATCCCTGATAACGCCACTTTTTGGCGTTATTTCCGGTTCTCAAACCAATGAGACTGGCTTGTATTCAAGTAAAAAGGCGTGTATTTTACGGTTTATCTAGTGATTTACACAGGGTATCTAAAAGGCAGCATTCCTCGAGAAAAGAAGCTAAAAAGAGCCCAAAACGCGTCCAAACGAAAGCCCAAAAGTCAAGCCCAAGACCCGCGACCGAACCAGGACCCGACCCGCGAACCAGAAATCGACCCAAGCAGCATTTAAGACACGCGCGACTTACCACGCGACTTGCAAGTCGCGTGGCAGGTCGCGTAACCCTCTGTTTCGCGACTTTCAGCTTTAAATCCGATTTTAGGTCATTGTTTTCGGTATCCAGTTTTCACGTTACGGCCAGAGCAGTCCCGGGGGCGATTTTCGAAGCCAAGTGACACCCGTTGGAGCGGAGATAGAGAGAGGATCAGATACACGTTCATCACGCGACATAGAGACGACCACGATAGAAGGGAGTAACCATTACATTCACCGTTATCACGATTATCATGTTCACATCCTTATTTTCATCTTTTTCTATTGTGTTTGAATCCACCACCGATATGAACTAACCGGTTCATGTTGGGGGTTGGAATGAATGTGGTTTGAACTTATAAACAGATGACTTGAAGCTTTTATCAGTTTTCTTATTGAGTGAATGAATGCAATTTGGTGTTTAATGCTTTTGTGAGATTAGCTACCTTGCAACTGTTTTATTGTTTTCAATTAATGTTCGAGAGAAGTAATTGAGAAACAGAATTAGGAATTGCATAGCTAAGGTAAGAAAGGATCGAGAGATACTGAGTAAATCTTAGTCCCGTTTGAATCTTAACCTTAATGCATTTTGAAACCTGTATGTTGAGATCGAAAGATAAAACTATTGTTTTCGAAATAGAAATTACGGTTGCTTGAAAAAGGAATCGTGCTTTATAAATAAAATCGGTGTTACTTGAGAGAGAACAACGATTAGATAAAGATTGGGCATTCATTGATAGGAATAACTGGTAATTGAATTGAGTCAGACGTTTGTGTGTAAGAACCATAGGAGTTCCAACCCTCAGCTTTTCTCTCTATCAAAGTTTTCAAAGCTGTTCTGTTTTGTCTTGTGTTGATTTGATCTCAATTATTGCAATTTAATTAGTCTATAAACCAATCTCTAATTTCGACAGTCCAGTTAATAGAATCTATAGTAATTGTGATATTTAGTTCCTAGTTCCCCGTGATTCGATACTCGTACTTCTCCAGTACTATTACTTGACTTCGACCCGTACACTTGCGGTAAGATTCGCGGGGTGTCAAAACCCCGTGTCAAGTATTTGGCGCCGTTGCCGGGGAGCTAGTTGTAATTAATAGCACTACCATCTACAGGACCTATTATATTGGGCATTTTCTTTTCTTGTTATTTTCCACCACTTTCAGTTTTGGATTATTGACTTTGTTTTCTTTTCAGGTACCACTTGGTTTATGCCAAGGACGACTCGAGTGAAAGAGATTGAAGACTTTGATCCGGAAATTGAAAGAACTGCTCGTCGCTTACGCCAAGAGACCAAAGCTAAGCGACAATTAAAGATGGGTGACGAGAGACCGCCTCCTGAGAGAGTGCCTATGCGGTCGTTTGCCGACCCGAATGTGGCAGCGGCCCGCATAGGTATTCAGCCGCCTACCACTGCGGCCAACTATTTCGAAATAAAGCCGAGCACCATTGTAATGGTGCAGCAAAATCAGTTTGGAGGAGCACCGACCGAAGATCCTCATGCACATCTCCGCGCATTCGAGAGGAGTTGCAGCACCTTCAAGATCAACGGGATGGAGGAGAACGCAATCAAACTGAGGTTGTTCAGTTTTTCACTAAAAGGTCGAGCTGAAATATGGATCGAAGGCCTACCATCAGACCTTATCACCACGTGGACACAATTAAAGGCAACTTTCCTCCAGAAATTCTTCCCACCGGGAAGAACCGCACAGTTGATGGCCGACATTACGCACTTCGCGCCTTGGGATCAGGAAACGTTATACGAAGCTTGGGAGAGGTATAAGGACATGTTGAAGAAGTGTCCACATCACGGTCTTCATGGGTGGGTCATAATCCAAACGTTCTTTGGAGGCCTTCACCCACAATTCAAGAACGATATTACGGCTGCAGCGGGGGGAGCTCTCATGAACAAAACCTATGAAGAAGTAGTTGAGCTGATCGAGAACCTTGCCGAACATAGCTACTCCACTCCACGATCATCCATTGCACGAGTAGCAAATGTTCGGGAATCGGATGAGCTTAAGGAGATTAAAACCCAATTAGCAGCGATTACGAGCCATTTGCAAGCAAGCAGTATTCAAGAACCTGATCAAGTCCATTTTGTGGCAAATCGGAACCAACCGAGAAACGATCCTTTCTCCAACACTTATAACGAGGGGTGGAAAAAGCATCCCAATCTTTCATGGAATCAGTCGGGTCAACAACCAGGTAATTTCTCTAACTCTTTAAACTCTTCCAATACTAATATTGCTTACCGTCCTCCAGGTTTTAACCAAAGGAGCGAGGGACCATCCGGGGAGAAGAAACCGGGATTGGAAGATATGCTCATGAAGTTCATGACAAAAATGGACAACACGGTCGGAGAGCTGGCAAACACGGTGAACACGGTAAAAGCCGCAACTGATCAGAATACGGCTGCAATCAAGATTCTCGAGAGGCAAGTGGGGCAGATTTCCGAGGCCCTACAAACCCGACCTCCCGGAGCATTTCCAAGTATGGCCGAAAAGAGGAACCAAGAGAATTGCAACGCCATCTATCTGAGAGATGGCAAGGAACTGAATAAGGAGCCAGCAAAGGAAGCCGAGAATGAGGCGGAGATCATTGACATGGATGCATTAGAGGCTGATGAAGAGCGTATGAGGAGAGAAGAGAAAAAGAAAGAAGTGACACCGCCGGTCAAGCCGGAAATCCCACAAGTGCCTTACCCGAGCAGGCTGAAAGCAAATAAGGATCAGGTTAATTTTTCCAAATTTATTGAGGTGTTTAAAAAGCTAACGATTAATATTCCTTTTGCAGATGCTCTTACCCAAATGCCCTCTTACATGAAATTCATGAAAGAGATCCTTTCCAAAAAGAGGGCAATCGATCATCAGGCCACCGGTGCACTCACTGAAGAGTGCAGCACCATCTTCCAGAATAAGCTTCCCCAAAAGCTCAACGATCCAGGGAGTTTTTCTATCCCTATCCAAATTGGGAAGTTTTCATTTAATAAAGTGTTATGTGATTTAGGGGCGAGTATTAACTTGATGCCCCTTTCTATTTTTAGGAAACTTGGATTGGGTGAAGTGCAGCCAACATTCATGACGCTTAAGCTGGCTGATCGATCGATAAGGTATCCTTACGGAGTGATAGAAGATGTGCTCGTCAAAGTCGGTAAGTTCTACTTTCCGGTAGACTTTGTGGTGATAGATATAGATGAGGATGAGGAGGTCCCGATGATCTTGGGACGATCATTCCTAGCCACCGGGAGAGCGTTAATTGATATGGAAGAGGGAGAGATCACGTTCAGAGTCGGCGGTGAGAACGTGAGATTCAAGTTGCTAGAAAGAAGAGGGGGTCAGAGAGAAGAAGAAGGCGGAGCTGGTCATGGAAGACCAATTGTGAAAGAGTCTGCGGGGAATCGCAAGTGTGGGTGATTCGAGTCTGCGGATATTGAGTCGAACTGAACCCACATAGTCGTGCCACGACTTTAAAAACGGCGATGGGTGGGAGGCAACCCACCAAGGTTAGTTTATGTTTATTATTTTTCTTCTTGTGTGTGTTTTAATTCCAGAAAAACCATAAAAATCGAAAAATTGAAAAAACCAAAAATAGCTGGAACAGGGACATACGCGACTTTCCACGCGGTTTGCATACCGCGTGGTAAGCCGCAGGACCCTCTGTTTGGTTTTCTAAAACAGTGAGTTACGCGGGATGTTACGCGGCTTGCAAGCCGCGCAGCAAACCGCGGGTGTCCCATGTTCATTTTTTTCGTGCAGTTTTTGTTTCCTTTCTTGCTTTGTGTGCTTCTTGTTTTTGTTTTGTGTCTTTCCCTTGTTTTGCTTGTTCTCTCCGTCCCCCCTCCGTCTCCAAATGCTCAGTCTTTCAAGAATCTCCTCTGGCCGGGCAAAACAGGTATGTTCTAATCATTTCTCTGCTAAAAGAGTGGTGTTTGATGTGTTGTTCTATTTTAATTGCACGAGATGCAACAAACCTAAGTTTCACTTAGGTTTGGGGTGCCTCATTTTTGAACCATCTACACACTCACATTAGATCCTGTGCAAACCTCGGTTTTACCGAGGTTTGGGGTTGGCTTTTATTTGGCAAACCTAGGCCACGGCCTAGGTTTGGGGTGCCTATTTTTGGAAAATTTGGGTAGTCTTTTTATGCTATATATGTAATGCCTTGCCTGTTCTTTTAATAACTGCACAATGAGTCGCATCACCCACGACTTTACTTGCACATTGGGGACAATGTGTGGGTAAGGTTTGGGGTTGCCCAATCGGGCCCAAGTTATGCACGTAGATTTCCTGCACTTCTGAGTGTCTAGATCAAAGTAGCTAAATTTTTTGTTTTGAATGATTGAGACCGACCATTGTGGGAAGAATCTTGTGATAGTGACGTGACCGTTAGGGAAGGACCGGGAAAGGACATGACTAGGGACATTAGTGGAGACCACCCGATAGTGAGTTTGAGCCTAAAAGACGTTTTGTCATTTCGAGGGATTCATACACCAAATTCATACACACTTTTTCGAATTCCTTGTCGTGAATGTAGAATGATCTCGCTACATTATTGCATTGAGTAGCAAAGACGAACATCGGGATAGTAGGTAAGGGTATAGTAGACCATATCGTGTGGACCTTAAGATATGATTCCAGGCATTGTGTGTTTTATTTAACCTGTTTTTAGCTATCGTACCTTTTACCTTTCTGCGTGTACCCTTAGCCCCTTTGCAGCCAAACACTCACCTTTTCGGTATCAATCCCCCAAATTGACCCATTGCTTGGATCATTTGAAACATTACGGGTTCGGGTTTAAAAGCTTGTGTATTCATGTTGGGCCTAATAATTCCCGATTTTAATTGTTCAAATTCGGGCGTTGCATAGTCCCTTATCTTTCTATCTTTACTATCGGAAATACCTACCGTCGTTTCAACCGGTGGAGGTGGAGCCGCCATGTTTCGGTTTAAAGGTAGGTTTTGCCGATTACCTCTTCTTCGTCTAGCAATAGTTCTTTCGATTTCGTTATCAAGAGGTAAAAGTTCTCCGCGTTGCAACCTTGGCATACAACGCAAAGATTTTGTTTTGAAACAAGTGACACAGGCTCAAGTGATTATTCAATATCTCAGGATGTAAAATCGCGCCAGTCCCCGGCAACGGCGCCAAAAACTTGATAGCAAAATATCGTGTTCCCAAAATATGGGTACAATAATTCCACAATGAAGGCACAAGTATATACAAACAAAGGGGATCGCTATAAGTAATAAAGGTGGTAAATATTTACCAAGTATCGTATCTACAGGGACTGAACAACTGAGAATCAGAGAATGTCACGAACTTCTTGCACAAGTCTCGGTTTGGAAATATTGTTGGTTTGTTTGAAAAATGATTAAACTCTTGAATAATTAAAAATGGGTATGGATGTGAGTTCCCTTGAGATTTTTGTAGTAAAAAGATGGTTAGTTGCTTTATAGCACGAAAAGTTCATAAAAAGTCCGATCTCTCGAAATGATGCAATTTATAAACCGGTCCTACAAAGTTTCCATAAAGTTTCCATTGTTACCGACTCCCGATCTTGCCGATTTAATTAAGTTTGACTCTAAACGTCAAGTTCTACCAATATGGAGATTTACACTCAAATCTCTTTGTGATATAAATCTCGACCGGCGTTTGAACCTTAATAAATCATACAAAACCCGCCTCTCGACGTGGTTATCAAAGACTCTCTCAAATCTTTGTGCATCACTTAAGCCGTATTTCGAATCTGCCCCTCTCGAGGTCTAAGATCTAATATTAACACATCAAAGTGATCGACTTATCCGCGTTGAGTTTAAGTCTCGACTCAAGTGACCAATCTCGAGAGTTAGTAACAAATGGCCACACCCAAGTGTTGCCTACTAGTCTCAAGTTTGCTCACATCCACACCCAAGGGGTGCTTAGCTCATAATTAAAGTAAGAAACATAATAAGAGAAGAGAAAATTAAGTACATAAAATTAAAGACGAATGCCCACAGTATCTCACAGTGGACTGGATTTACAACTACAATTGAAATTAAAGCTACAAGGCTCCAAGTTTTTAAGAAACTTTAGAGAAACTAAATGTAGGGAAATTAAAAGAAGTTTAGCTAAAATTACATGATACAGATGAAGAGGCAAGAGCCTCTATTTATACTTCAAGAGGCTAAGTATCCATTAAGTAATAATTCTTTCTTCTTGTGGATATTGCCCAAGGCATGCTCAACTCCAGATTTTCTGGGATTTTAACCCATGCTTCCTCTTAAAATATTATATTTGTTGTCCATGTAATTGCCTTGCCCTTTGATGCAAAGAAGTAGACCGACGATGCCCGCAGTGGGATGCTCCCGTGCTCACAGTGGGACGGATTTTAGCAGAATTTGCAAAAATTAATCTTTGAGTGCATTTATCAGCTCTTTATCACATTTTTGACCAAATGAAAGAGATAGGAGCAAAATGGGTATAAAAGTGGGATATTTAGTAGAAAAAGGATAATAAATAACTCTAAAAAATGAGAGTTATCAGTACCCGTCGGCGGTTCAGCAGAACTGGACACCCGGTCCCGACAAGCACCCAGCCGGTAACAATTCCAAAAAAATGAGAACCAGAACCGAAACCGGTCTTAATCGGTTCCGTATTTTAGGAACCGAAACCAATCACATAGGTCCCGGTTCCAAAGGCGGATACCCAGTTCCGATGCTCACCCCTAATTGTATATATAAATAAAATGGTAGTGAGACAGATAAAAATATGACGTTTCAATGTTTTATTGAAGGGGTATGTAAGGAACACAGAAGAAAACTTTATATTTGTTCAGGAAGCCGCCCCCCCCCCCCCCCCCAAAAAAAAGGAGAAGAAAAAGGTAATTTCTATTTATAAAAGCAACTCCAACCCAAACACTAAAAAAATTCAGTAAATTTGTGGGACTGTGGACCACAAAAAAACGCTTTTAATCCAAGTGCATGCCGTTTATGCCATTTGAACAGGATGCGGGTATATTTGTTGTATCTCTCCCATCTGCGGCAAAAAGCGGTTCTCTTTGCCGACCAATTGGAGTTTAGGGTGCATTTGGTACATTGGACAGGACAAGACAGAACAGAACAGAGATCACTGTCCCATGTTTGGCAGGACTTTTATGTGGAACAGACAGGAACAAAGTGGAACAAGCTGGAACATGTCTGTTCAACCCCTACCCCATGGAACAAGGTGGAACAGAGTTATATTTTACCAATATAACCTCAAAATAAAATCTAATTTTCTTCTAAAACATCAAATACACGTTATATTTTATATTTTATTCATTGTTTAAATTTTATTTATTTGTAATTTATCTAATGTTATATGTTCTGTTTTGTCCAGTTTTGTCTACCAAACGCTGAGCAACTGTTCTGTTCTATCTTGTCTGCGTACCAAACGCACCCTTAAAAAACGGCAAAAACGCTATTTTGGCTTACAATTGGAGTTGCTCTAAAGTGGGAAATTGGAATGTGAAGGGAAAACGGAATCGTGTGCACATGACTCATCTCAGAGTCGTCTCTGCTATCCAATCAAAACATGAATGCATTAAATTGATGCTAGTGGCACAATGATGAGCTAATTCTTCTTTTTGCTACTTTTTGACCTTAATTCATTTGTTCATCTACTTTCACGTGAACCAGTTTTGCCAACCCTCCAAGTGTTCGACGAAATGCCGCTAGCCATCCCCAGTTCGGAGCTTTTTCGTATCCACCCAGGTAACAATTGCCAATTTTTGAAAATTAAAGCTTGTGGTTGGGAGATTCAGATTAGGCACGCAAACCCAATTATTGGACAACTGTTATCGTGAATGGTTGAGTAAAGATGGGAACTCAAAGAACGCCCACCACTACTTGCATGTTCTTAGGGGACTAGGTAGTGGCTACTGCCTACCAAGTGTTTGATGAAATGACAAGTAGAGTTTTTGGACAAGTTGTTTCAAATTGTAGACAATTTTGGTAAAATCACCAAAAAAGTAATGTATATTACTTTATTATGTCTTTGTTCGAATTTCTATGTTTTTTTAAGGTGTTTCAACTTATACCCAGATTAATTCTGATAAATTATGAGTGCAAGAAATCAGCACTAATAAACTCAATGGTCACAAATGTTTGGAATTAAACCATGGGTTGATGAGATATTCCACCACATCCCGGGGGTCTACTATGGTCAACGATATATAGACCAATTTTTGTGTGTGTTGACCGTGGTGCTCAGGTCAACTTGCACGCACCTCGACAGGTGTTAACTTTATGGTTCTTGGAAAACCGTTAGGAAAATCCCTAGCAGCATGGACGAGACTCAAACCAACGACTTTTTGAGAGGAGTCTAAAATGCCCAAATTTCATTGCCAAGTGAGCTAACTCTTCTAAGTTGAATGGACCAAATTTGCTTATGCTTAAATTAGGTATTGTTTTTGACATTTGACACATGATGATGGGATGTTGAATGTTCAAAGAAAAGGAAACTTAGGCCTTAACTGCAAATGATAAGACTTATAGTCGGCTTTGTTTATGTAGAAAGGGTTGGTAACAGATAATCGTTGAGCTGGCCACATTATCATGTCTTATGAGCATCATGTGAAAAGGTAAATCAAGTATACAACAGTGTGTTAGGTCGCTGACTTTGAGGTCAATATGGTCAAAAAAATTGAAAACGATTCGTTTGATAGTGGGGTTTTCAAACACAGAACACTTGTTGTTCTAGCAGACCAACCTATGCATTAGTAGTTTGTATTTTTTTGTAAATTGTTACAGAAAATTAAAATCCAAAATTTATGTTTAACAAACTCAAAAGACAAATCATATGTAAGAAAAATGGTAAGAATACCCATGCACTATGTGTGCTATGATGAAAATATTGAGTACCACGATTTCAAAAAGAAAGACAGATAGAAAGAACATTTCATGGTTTCCAAGACTTTGATGTATACAAGAACTACGCATGAAAATAAGCTCGAAAAATGTGACTTCATATCAAACAGATCTAGACTATGTTATAAGAGTGTTTTTCGAACGTGGGATGTAGTTGATTCGGGGGGTTGCCTTGGGGACGTGGGTTAAAAGATATGTTCGTCGATGAAGCGTAGAGAAAAGATTGAGGTTGTTGGATTATACACTTGTACGTGTCTTAAATATTTATTGGAAACCACATTCTGGAAATTTTTAAGACAACTACATCGTTGAATCTCGCTTTAAGATGTGTACATTATGTTCCTACAGTTTCGAAATTATAAAAAGGTCATCATACTTTGCAAAAACGTCCACCGCATTAGGTTAGGGAACTGGCCGATAATAGCCAAAAAAAATGTAAGCACCCCTGCACTATATGGCTTTTTCGCGTCACCCTATCTTGATGGACGCATATTTCAGGAAAAAAAATGTTTCTCTAATGACCGTTAGAAATTCCGTTAAATGAGAGGCATTTTTGTCTTTTTATCTTTTTTGTCTTTTACCCACTCAAATTGATTATTTATGATTTTGGTTCCAATGGATTTTGATTATGAAAAGACAAAAAATTGACAATGGATAAAAATGCCCTAATTTAATGAATTCTAGAGAGCATCTCCAACAGATTTTCTATAACTTATCTAAAATAGATAATCAAAAGTTAAAATTCTCTTAAAAGAGTTACATTGATCTCAAACAAACTCTCTAAAATAGAGATTTTAACACAAGTTATATTAATATAATATTCTTTAGTTTACCTTTCCAATACATTTAAAAAAAACTTAATATAAAATGATAAAAGTTCAACCTTATTGGTGAGATTAAATAAAATAATAATTTTTCTCTCCTACCATCAAGTTTTAGAGAATTATCTAAACTTGAAGTTTTTTCAAATTTTTTCTATTATAGCAAACAAGATAGCAAAGTTGTTGGAGAGATTTAGAGAACAAAAACTCAATTGTTTCTATTTTAGCAAAGTTGTTGGAGATACTCTTAACTGACGCTAGAGGGAGGGACCGAAAACGAATGTTTTACAAACTATACGAAAATGTTATTTTTGACAAACCACATAAACCAAACTCTTAGGTTACTCAAAAATTATATTATTTAAAACATTTTATAATTGATCGAACCTTTTGTAGAATTACATTGATAAATTGGCCATAGAAAAAAAATGAATAATCTATTCCTCAACTAGCCTAGCATTTAATGTCCCGCCTAGAGGTGTTAACGAGCCGAGTTGAGTCGAGTAGTACATTATTCGATCCGAATTTGAAAAAATAATACCAGGTTCGAGCTCGACTCGAGCCGATGATTTTTCAAAGTCGGGCTCGAGCTCATTAATTTATGAGTTCGAATTCAAGATCGATTAACTCGTTTATGTACTCAAGATCGATAGTTTTTATAATTTGATTATATTATTTGTAACACATAAATATGTAAAGCTCGAAAAAGTGTATGCTCGAATGGCTCGGCTCGGCTCGTAAAGCTTAATCGAGCTTTCGAACGAGTCGAGTCGAACATTGGTGTTATGGAGCTCGACTCGTTAACTTAACCGAGCTTTATTTTGTGTTCGAGACCGACTCGAGCTCGACAACTATTAGGAACGAGCTCGAGCTCAAGTAGCTCGTTAAAAGCTCGACTCGTTAACACCCTTAGACTCCCGTCGGGCTCCAAGAGCCGTACTTATCATTTTAGACTTTTAGTCTTTTGTCCGTCTGTCTACATGCAAATCCGACTTCCCACTCGAAAATTTGTTCTCTTGAATTGATTGATTGATTACATTTGTTTTAAACGTGGTATCATATCTTTTTATATGTATGTACATGATAGCAATATAACATGAGTTGAATTATTTAAGAATAAAGTAATGATTATCAATTTATCATAGAGTTAAATGCAAAATTTGGTCCATGTGATTCTCTCTCTCTCTCTCTCTATATATATATATATGTATGTATATGTGTATGTGTGTCTCTCTCTCTATATATATAGAGAGAGTGTGTATTATCTTATTCATATGAGATAATGCATATATGCATATCAAATTTTGCATATATGCACATTGGTTTGTAAGGGTGCAACAAACACATGGTTTGTATTTGATTTGTACCCTATATATATATATATATATAGAGAGAGAGAGAGAGAGAGATTTGAGATCATGTGAGACCAGGCTATTTTCGTGAGACCAAAAAATTAACACTAAACCTTCACAGCAAAAGACTGTGAAGGAAAACCTTCACAGTGTTTTTGGTGTGAAGGTGTGCTGTTTTTTACTTTCACAATGAATCACTGTGAAGGTTTAGTGTTAATTTCTTGGTCTCACGGTCTCACGAAACATGTTGGTCTCACGTGAACCCAACCCTATATATATATATATATATATATATATATATATATATATATATATATATATATATATATATTTCACATAATTAAAATGCAATTTTACGATGGTGTGTTTATATTTTTCATTGCTTAGGGCTTAGCAGTTCAATGATGTAACACCCCAAATTCCAGGCTAATTTGAACTTCAAACTTACATATATAGCAAGTGAATTAATCATTCATAGTACATTTACAGATACAGGATTCTACAAATAACCAATTAATCTAATTATGTCACTATAATCAGATTAACTAAGTTATCTAAGCAATCCTTCAAAATCTCTTTCTGTTAATTGACTTCCTTGCTATTCCAAAACGCTCGTCCCACAACCCTTTATTTTCCCGAGCCGGTACCTGGTAAGAAGACATCATTTGAAACGATTAGGCCAACGCCTAGTGAGAACATTCGTTTCCACAATAATATTTGCAAAAACAATGTAAACAAGTTATATCAAACCTGATTACCCTTTTTCTTACCATACGTGTAACTCTATTCCGTTAACACGATTTTCATCCAATTCCATGAATATGACTGACACACATTCCATCATCATATCATGTCTTATAGCCACACTACGAATCTTCACTGATTCTAGATTAATACTCTTATTCCAGAAATCGCAATATACACATGCTCATTTCCATTTATATCCTATTTCAGAGCCACACTACGAATCTTTCTCAGATTCTATATTAATGCTCCCACCTAAGAAATCGCAATATACACATGCCCATTTCTTAGGAAAGGAAGTAGAGATTACAAGCACTTATGTCAATCCCATTTTCTTCCTTAAAAATTTGGAATAACGATTATTACCACACGCCTATTCCACAATTTCCACACATACACTGGAATAACGATTATTACCACACGCCTATTCCATGTATACATAACCATTAGTACCACACACATCAGAATAATGACTAACTTCACCTATTCCACGTGCACATAACCATTAGTACTACACACATAACTGGAATAACGATTATTACCACACGCCTATTCCATGTGATTACCAAACACTAGTGCCTATAGATCCATTACACTTTACTAACGTATATGCATAACAACATATTACAGCTCATATCATATTCTCAAATCTAAGAATACTAGATAACCTATCGTATCTTCATCCTCAAATGCCCCCCCTTCGGCGACTTAGCACGGGGGTTCCGCTACCCGGTTAACGGATGGGGTCAAGGGGCAACACCCTTGCAGGGTCTGGGGGCAGCGCCCCCAGATTTTTAAAAAAAAAAAACTTAACCAGATAAAACATCTAGAATCTGCTTCCAAACATCAGAACCTAACATTTTCAATTTCACAAAAGTGTCCGGACAACAGAGGTTTCCGGATACTTCTAAACTATTCGGATAAATGGACTTTCCGGATAACAATACTTTACCGGATACTACTCAAACCCGGACGTCATCCGGACACTAAAGCCATCCGGTAACTAAATCTATCCGGATACTTATAATAAACTTTATACTTACCGGATACTTATCGCGTCCGGAGACCTTCATCAACACGGTTTCCGGATACATGGTTTTATCCGGAAACCTTCGACCTGCAGCTTAAAAATCAACCTAATTCGATGTATGTTCGATTCAGTTCATTCCAGACCATCCCATACAGTTCATAACCAATTTATACAGCTACTTCAAGGTTTAATTTAACATGAAAACATTGATTTAAGCAAGCAACAAATGAACTCACCTTTCAAGGAAGTTATACCCACTTTGCACAATCTGATTCTTCAAATCTGTTGTTTATGATTCCAAATACCTATTCCACAATCAAATTTGTTTACACACACATAACTACAACAGATTTTATCATAAACCAAAGACAATTACTCACCAAAATGAAGACAAGCCCTTGCTTTCTTTCCTTCTCCCTTTTCTCTCTTTCTCTCTATTTCTTCTTTCTCTCTTGACCGACCCAAAGAACCAAAATCATATAATATCTGATTTTCAGATAATTTACCCAACCATACTTTCCAAAATGACCAATTACCCCTCCAAGTTTCATTATTTCTAAAATAGCACCAAACTTTAAACCCTTGTATTTTAACCATATTGAATTATAAAAATACAACATAATTCAAGGTTAAAACTAAATTACAAATAAATCCCAATTCTCGTTAAATTACTGTTATTGAAAATTCAGGATGTTACAAATGAATTAACTGAAAAATATATTTTTTATAACAACAATGAATAGTTTGTATCATGTGTTTTATTGGTTGTACATTCTATGTATAGCTAGTTCTTTTTCCACATAATCAAAATGAAATTTTCATTAGGTGTGTTTCCTCTTTTTTTAAGTGCATTAAACCATTGTACTAATGTACCATCTGCCTCATCTGTTATCCGCTCCACATTAAAAGAAATCAACTTACTTTGTCTGTTTTTTCAATTCCTTTTTTTTCTCTCAGATATCAACTTCATTTGTAGTATGCAGTCAACTTTTGGTGACCACATACACCGCTTCATCTCTGCTCCGTTACCATGCCTAAATATTTATAAGATAAATATACTGGTCCCACCAAAGCGTTTATTGATTAAAGAGACCAAATTCGTTATAAAACTGAAAATAGAGGGATAGATCAAATCTGTTATAAAAATGAAAGTAGATGGAGGGACTATATCCGTTATAAAAATGAAAGTGGCGGAAGGGAGATGGTTAATGGACGAAATTACCCTTCACTAACGACACTCTAATTGATGGTATCATTAAGAAGGACCATGTCCGTTTTGAAAAACAATACTATAGGAACATCTTTCACTAAAAAATATTAATATACCTTACTTGTTAATTTATGTAATTGTAAACCATAAGTACCAAGTTTGTGTTGTACACTGATGCCAAAATCAGTTGGATTACTTGAATTATGAGACTGATTACAACTTCCACAGGCTTTCGAGAGGCCTGGTTTCTCCCAAAAACGGTTTCCCGCTCTAAAGAACTCACAAAAACAGAATCCCTAAACAAATAGTCATCCCCTTTATTTATACTACCTGGTCCACCAAGCTCCCTACCCGACTACACATACTAATACCCGCCTACCAATATTGACCTGTTGACTTCTGTATACAGGGTGTAACAATACCCGCCCCCAACACACACCTTGTCCTCAAGGTGGAAAAAAATCAAAAAGAAATTCATTCCAGTTGTTCACGTCAAAGACGAGTGGTGGCCTCCAGTAGAATGTGCCCAATCTAATAACTCTGCAATAGGCTTCACAGGACAGTAAATCCATTCGGTTCAACTTCAAACCCTGCAAACTTGTATCTTTGGTTCCTGGCAGCCAAGGATCTTCATTCTCATGCTCATCACTGAAGTTCACAACCTCTGAACGGGTTTCCAACCCAACCAATCCGCTAACCATGGAATTATATTGGTTTAAAACCTCTTCGATTGTTTGGTAATAGTAGAATTCTTATTCCCATCAGCAGTTGGATTGATTAGGCCATGTGTATAAGGGTATACAACCAGCACCGTTAAAATCGAAGACACAGGTGTAAAGTCCTCGTAGTTGTCACCCATTTTGTTCTCAACCTTTTTACAAATATAATGATGGGTGTCGGTCTCCCCATTATCAATGAGTACCACTACACACAACCCCTCAATTATGGCCACAAACATCATTCTTTTTGGATTAATTAATCCTATCTCGAAATTTAAGTGCACCTTGATTTGTGGTTCCACGACTACAACTCCACCACCATCCAACAACTTTGTATTTTCTTTCATCTCTATGTTCTCCTCTAATTTCATACTGAACTTCCCCCATTTTAGGATTAACAACAACGGTGGTTGCGAGAACGGTGATGTGTACAGTGGCCATAGCAATTGCAACCATGGTGGTGGCAGTTCGCCAACAGTTTCAATTTTCGTCGATGTCGTCATAAATCCTGGAATAAAACTTGAGAAATTGGACGATATTGGTGGGAAGCTGGTGGTGGAAGTTTACGATTAACGGATGACGAAAAGGGGTCGAACGTGAAAAGTAGGGTCTGTATCAAGTTTGGTACAGGCTTGGGCCATATCAATATCTCTGGACTAGGATTGAACTTGGGCCAAAATAACACCATAAACCTAGGCTTGATTGTGAGATCAGTTTTTTTATCCTTCAACTGGGCCTGAATTCCAGCGACTGATTTTTGTGTAGTCGGCTTACTGTTCGACGGTAGAGGAAACGACGATAACAAAAGCGCCAGTGATGGCAGAAGGCCTCGATCTTCTTTCTCCGTTGGTAGTTCACTGTGGTTGTCACCCCAAAAAGTTCTCCTAATCTGTAACACCCTCAAAATTTGAAAAGAGCAACTAAATAAAATTTCGATCAAATACACAAAAGACATATATAATTCTTACTATGAACCATCCTTGAAATCACCTAAAATTTTTAAAACGTAATAATCTCAACACTAATCGTAACTTAAGCAATACACCAAGACTACAAAGGTCGGGTGTTACTTAACACAAGAACAAGTTGCTATCCCAAAATAAATGCGGAAGACTTCACCGAGCTAATCCCTTCTCGTACATACAACTAGCTCTCATCCCTTCACCGTGTCACTAGAACTATTCCCCAACCGGAACCTGTTGCACATGCCGACAAATAAAAAGGTTAGGCTAACGCCTAGTAAGTTCAAGAGTTTTCGTCATGTTATATAATTCGTAAAACGAGAGATATGAAATTTAAACCATGAGTTCAATGAATTTACTTTAGAGGCAAACCACTCCTTTTTCCAACGCACACAATCCCGTGATGAAAGCTATATTATAAAACGATTCTCAAAATGGACTCACCCCAAAACCAACTTGAAAAGTAAAATAGCATTTGATTTCCAAAACAATTGAATTCATAAATAAATCGCCATTGTTCCAAACATCCCAAACATGGATGAGGCATAACCCATAACTCACATACCATGGAAGACAATCCATATAAACATACTACGCCACCGAAAACTTGGATAGAAACAAATACCCAAAGCAACACCTTTCGGTGACGGGGGAGACCCGTTTACATCGCACGTGACGAAACACAAAAGTGGGTCACATAACCATGTACTAAAACAAACATGTGGACTATTCTCATAAAATAACGAGTGCAACCACTCCAGGTCTATTGCCCGTGGAGACTAAAAGTGGGTCACATAACAGGTTCACAAAATAATTACATAATATAAAACAAAAATTAATTATAAAAAAGTATGGTTTAATTATAAATGATGTACGAGTGGTTTTGCAACACCCAAGTTGGTTCTTTTTCCTTCTTTTCTACTGTTGTTACCAAAATAATTAAGAAAAAGCCAAAAAGATTCGAACTTGCAAGCAGTAATGTCACATGTAATAACACTACCGGTAAAATTTAAAAAACAGTTCTATCTTTTTGATAGTTTCAATTGCGTCGGGACGATGAAGGAAGAAGTTGGTATTTCTTTTAAGAAAATAAGACAATTGGATATACAATTGTTGACATTTTATTAACGTCATACGTAAATTTGACAAAATGAAAGAAATATTGCAAAAGGGTGACATTTTTTTTGTGACAAAATGCAATTAGCCTGCATTTATATATCAAAATTGTTACGACTAAAATTGCTGTTGCTTTCTTTGGAAGAGTAGAAACAAAATGTCAACAACTGTTATTGGAACCATTAAACTTGGTTGGTTACACTACTCAAATAACACGCACTATATAGAAAATCGAACTAAAAATCAGAATGCCAATGCCAAAGAAATCAAACATAGAAGGGATATTGGAAAAAATGTCACATACCAAGATAGTTAATCATAAACTTTGTCTGGTTTGTAATAGATATTTCCAACGATCAAGAATGGAGCAGCGTGCTCTATATCTTGGCATCTGCTAAAAATTGAGAGCTATGTTGATTTCAAAGCTTTTGCTTTCGAGAAAAGAATCATAAAAATCAAAAGTCGTTGAAACACAAAGATAGTAATCAAGAAGAGAAGAATCGAGAATAGAATAAAAAACACACAGATAGATGATTGCAAGCACTTACCTTATCTTTTTTATTTGTAACTGCATATATCTTTTTGAAAATTCATACCTGGGCATCATGGAATATTGTCATCCAACCAAAAAGTTACATTATAGTCTTTGCCAAAGCTTAGCATGGAAGAGCTTGATAGGCCTATACATCTTATATAGTCAGACATGTGGTTACATAGAAACATGTATGTATGAAACAGAGGACAACATTGTGTTAACAAAAATAGAAATACTCCTTTCAAACACTCAAACTCTAATAATTTCAGTTTCATCAAAACTACACAAATAAAAGATATATGCAGTTACATAAGATTAATTATGGGCAAGAGTTGTGGAGTGAGCGATTTGTATTTCTTAAGTTAATAGTACTACTTTATTTAGCTCTGAATTATCTATGGTTGCATAAACTTTCCAAGATTGGGCTCCAGTCTCTATGTGCTTGCTTATAACAAATTCTAATTGTTTGCTTCATCCTTCACTTTCTTACATAAACTTACTTTTGATGTTTTTGAAAGTAGTATTTGTTTACTGAAATGAATGGACATTACACAAAATAACCCATGCTCATCTGTCACTATCAACAACGTAAGGGCTTTTAGCCTAGAGTACTGTTATGATTTCAAAATAATGAAATTACTAAATTACAGAAATCGTCCCTCAACTATTTGCCAACCACTTAAAAGTTCATCTAAAACCAAAACCCAAACATGAAATAACGTATGGTGGTAGTCAAAATAAACATATTTGACCATTTTTTGTATTTTCATCCAGAATAGTCTTTTTCTGTTGATTTCAAAGCTTTTGCTTTCGAGAAAAGAATCATAAAAATCAAAAGTCGTTGAATCACAAAGACAGTAATCAAGAAGAGAAGAATCGAGAGAATAGAATAAAAAACACACAGATAGATGATTGCAAGCACTTACCTTATCTTTTTTATTTGTAACTGCATATATTTATTTGCTGGATTGAAAGCACTTTCCTTAGCTGCAATATCACCCTGATTTCATTCTAAACAAATACCAAACAACCATATTTCATTTTGCACTATATCATAAAAGCCTCTTAACCATTCTGACCTCTTAATTATTCTGCACCAAACCATTCAGCAACCGCCAAACAGCCCCTGAGTATCGCTTCTAAATCAAATCTTGGACTTTGAAGGCCATAGATGGAGAAGAAGACTCTGTTGTATAGTGAGAAAAGGGAAATGTGCAGGTGCCAAATTGATGTTTAAAATGTAGTACCTTATCTGAAACTCATAAAGAAAACTCAGATCCATCCCAAATTCAGTCAAAAGCAACTGTATGAAAAGTGATGTATTAATAACTTGTATCTAATGCATATAAACTTGTATTTGAGAGAGAGAGAGAGAGATGTTTTGACCCAATAAAGTTAACTACAGGAACTTGTTACTTACAATAATGCGCGGCCGTTTACACCAAAACTTACCCGATAAGTGCTTACCGGTAAAATTCAACACTATCACATACTCACCGGGTAAGCTTTTAGTCCACCAAAACGGTATCGTATGCAACAATCTTTCCGGTAAAACTAACCGAGTCTTCACCATCATTTACCGGGTAAGACGCTCAATCCTTGCCATTACTTTTAATGCGTAAGATTTTTGGTCCTTGCCATATTCATCTGGTAATGTAATGTGACTTGGTAAGCGCTTACTAAATGGCCTGGCCCCTACATCGGGCCCATCTTATGCTTATTTGAAGCTAGTTATAGATAGGCCCAAGGTTGTTTTTCCAAATTCCAACAGAGCTTATATTGTATAGCGTCAATACAACTACATGCACTATTTTCCAGTAAAAAAAGCGGAACTACTGAGGGAATGGATCGCATGAATACCATGGTAATAGTGTGTTGGCATGTCGGGGTGGGGTGTACTATTCCTCAACTTAAATCCATGGCATATCAAATCTTATTGGCACCCTACGTATGACACATATTTGAAATTGATGAAAGAAAAAAAAACAAAGTGCATTGATCAATGATCAATAGAATTTACCCTCTATTATTTTCTAAATTGCAATCACAAACAGTTCATATACAAAAACCCATCAAACATCATGCTTATAAATGAAAGAGCTTCAATTACAGCAATATCACTTCTAAATAAGATGTGATAAAATCAATTAACTAAACAAAATGCAAAAAGGAAAAGATTAAAACGTCGTTGACAAAACAAGAACACTAAACAAATCAATTTTTTATCCTAACCACCAAAAGCCGTGGAGAGTACGTCTGTGGCGAGGAGTGTGTGTGAATTTTATATATATACGTAAAAAAACTGTGGCCAAACTCCTCCCCCTCTATCATCCATATCGAGTAAGCAACACAAATCGAGTTCACCCTTAATTCCACCATTACTGACCACAAACACAAGCGCATAACAGTGTGAAACTTTACATTAAAAAAACAGAAAAATGAGCACTCACCTGATAGTTTAACTAACAGGTTCCTCCAAAATAATATCACAACCAACAAAAATCAAATAGCAAACAAAATGAATAATGTTTTGTCCACATATGGTTTATCTCTTACCAGTGGCTTGTTCATTTACAAGTTGAACATGAAGCTTCTTTGTTTCAATATGTGAATAGACAATCAAGAGCATATTAAAGTAGTTGTTGAAGCATCAACTTTTATACTTCCAAATTCCACTGTGAAGTCAAAATGGTTTCATTGCGACGGCTGCATGGAGAGTTGTCGAATAGTTGAAGACAAAATTGATTCATAACCAAAAAAGTGATTAAAGACATGGTTCACTTTCCAAAGAAATAGTGTCACGGAGTTTGGTAGACGGAGTAATGAGTATTGACAGTAAAATTAAATTGCTCAAACTGGGAAAGAACAAGTAAACAACAAATAAAATAGGCATGGAATAGATACAAAACAATCATAGATAAATGTATAGTTGCTCATACATATACCTGATTCACTTTATCCCGGTACGATAAAGGGACTTCTTTATCCAAAACATTCTGGAATATGCTTTCAAAATATGAAGAAACCAAAATCTCCTCAAATCAAATATAGAAACCCAAATTTCTACAAAGTTTGAACAAACAAACCAACCCAAGAGACGGGATTTCTTACAAACTCGAGGAAAGAAACAAAAAACATCCGAAAGAAAACCAAACAATGAACCAGTAAGTTAAAGTGAAAGTGTGGAATCTTACCGGTAAGCACTTACCGGGTAAGAGTTGGGTTAACGACCCCTAAATCGTACATTTAAAAATAGAACATGATGAGTTGTAGGTTAAGATTAACTTAAAACAGATTAAGATTATTCATGGCTTCAAAACTATCAAGAACCACACACTCTAAACTGTTATTTTTTAGATCCCTATATCAAAAACAATGAGATTGTTGCAAAACACAAATATGATTCACGCAAGGCTTACAGAAGGTGAAGGTTGATTAAGCCATCCAGATCAGTGCCAAATAATGTTATCTTATTGAAACTTAAGTTCATGAATTTTATATATAAATGGTGAGGGCAACAAAAATAAGAAAAGAGCATGTCCAGGATTCGCATTCCATGTGATCCACGTATATAGTAGCGATGTAGAGGGTGAATACAGAGAGACCAGAGACAGTCTCCACGGATATAGTAGCGAGGTAGAGGGTGAATATAGAGAAGTTTTTGAAAATGGAGCCTGTAGCCAAAGGATCTAGGTCAATTTACATATTTAAGTGATCTATTTTTGTTGCATATCAAACACAATAAACAAGCAATAGTACATAATAAGAAAACAGAGAGAATATTTAAGCGATGTAAGCTAGAGAAAGGTAGCAGCATCAGTCACCTCCATCAAGGGTATAAAATGAAGAGTTGTAGATCGGAGATTCAAAATTGGTAAGTAACAGACAAGAAGAGAAGGGAATCACCACATTATCGACAAAAAATCCAACAACAGTTGGAATCATGAAGGGAGAGATACGATCTTAAAGTTTTGAAATCAGTAGAGTGGATGTGATGTTCATCTGCATAATCAAAATCAAAATCAAAACAAAAAACAAAATCTCAAATCAAAGAGTTAGGGTTTATAATGGTACCGCTCAAATCAAAATCGAACCTGCTTGTGCGCTGTGATTGAGTAATTTAGGTTTCTTTGTCTAAATTTGGGGATGGTGTGTCGCGAAGGAAAATTTGATCCAGGTCGATCTAACATATGGGAAAAGCTTCAGATGCTCGATGCAGCATTCAATAACTTGATAGGTGTTGTGCCAGAAGATTGTTTTCGAACTGATCAAATGCCATGATCAGCAACGTAGATGGACATGAATCAGAAAAAAATGACTTGAATTTCAAGATTTTGATGCTGTTGATTTTGAGACGTGAAGAAAGCATGGGTATGGGTAGCGTATGAAAAAAGGTATGGGGTATGGCTCTGAGAAAAGAGAAAGCATAACTGCATAACAGCATCTCCAACCTTAGGCACCAAAAAAAAACACAAAAAACACCAATTTTGATGGGCTAACACAAAAAAAAACCCCAACTTCAACCATACTCCAAAAAAAACACCAAATTTATGGACCTCACATTAAAAAAGTAATATATAAATATTAATTTACATTTTAAACTAGAAAAAAAATTGAATTATAAGTTATTAAATATTAATATACAAAAGAGTAGTGGTGGGCCAGGGGTAAATTGCCGTGTGGAATTCACACGCCATATTTGCCGTGTGAAAATCAAGGCCGGCATTTTTCTTTTCAATTTGGCGGTCGATTGGAGGGCTCCGCACGGCAAATCAAATGATTTACCGTGCGGTTGGAGATGCTCTAAGCAGTATGTGCTTTAGGTGTTATTGGACTTTTGCATCAAAGACTTGTATCCTTATGCCTTACAACTTGTAATTAAAGACTTTTATGCTTAAAAGTGTACTACTTCATGCTTAAAAACTACTGGAATTAAGACTTTTATGCTTAAAAGTGTAGTACTTCATGCTTAACAACTTGTTTTTAAGACTTTTACTCTTGAGAAATCTGAACAAGCTTTTAATGCTGCAAAGGTTTGTGGATCTGGATTCACTTAAACCGCTCATTCTAGTTCAATTTTGTACGATCTATGCAATTTCAGTTGATGTTTATGGATAATTAACCGTTTAATGTAAATATTAGCAATTTAGGAAATACGACTTGCGTATTCGCTTCCGTAAGTGTTATTTACATGATTATGTGCAAGTAATTTCAGTATAATCTGATAGATTGTTGTTTTGAAGATCGATGTACCTAAAAAAAGGCAATTTGATTGTGGAGAGGGTATTTGATTTGGTTCACCATTTACTAGGAGCTAAAAACAGTTAATGCTTTGGGTTACAGCCAACAGGGAATCAAAATTTTGAAAATGGAGGAATTTACCTTGTTAGGGCATCCCCAATGTAATTCTCTAAAATAAATGATGTGTTATGTCTTCTCCAATGTATTACTCTATTTTTTCTACTCTAAACGGGAATATTCCATGTATATTCTCTTTTCTACTCTAGAAAAAAATAGAGATTATGAATAGTAACTCTCTATATTTAAAGAGTTACTATTCATTTCTCTATTATAGAGAGTAAAATAGAGGGTTCATTGAAGATGTTTTAGAGAGTAAAATAGAGATATAGAGTAAAATAGAGGGTTCATTGGAGATGGTCTAAGTTTTGGTAGCAAGTTGTTTAATCGTAGGGGCTGTTTACGTTATTTTACATTAACTTTTGTAAGGGTTAAGGTGTCTGTCTGGATAAATCTGTCTATCTGAGGGATTGAGGGAGACAAAGAGAGAGGGTCAGATTCATTCTGGGCATTTTTTGTATTAATTTGTTTGGGATGGCTTATCGTGGACAAGTGAGGGTCCTGGCTTATTCCTTATAAATATTTTAGCATAATGGCTTAACGATTTAGCCATAAAGGAACACTCAAGCATAAGCTGTCCACACCATTAAGCTCATTAAGCCGTCCACAGAATTGTGAAAGGTTTTAGGGTTTTAATTTGACACGTGTAGCTTGGTAATTTACCAATCTTGACTCGTTTTGTTCCACCTATTTTATTGGGACCAAAAAAATGAATTTGTGCCCTACTCAGTCTTGAATAGTCCTAGTCTAATGTCGCACCAAACGTGGGGCAACAAGATTTTGTTTTGTTCTGTCACGTCACGTCACGTACCAAACGTACCTTATAAGTCTATTTTAGGCACCTCTTGCCAAATTTTATGTTGAATTTGGTTCTATACTTGTATATATTAATTATTGAATGAAAACATTTTCTTAGAGTATTTCCTTCTTTTTTTTATAAGATGTTCTTTCGTTGTTTTTATGTTTATGTGCAATTTGGTTTCTGAGAATCCCCTGATGCCATATATTGACTCCTGACATGTGAACTTTCTCAAGTAATTTCTAGCCTCTATCTAGTTTTTTGGCACTTCAAGTAAGAGTCTCATGCTCATTATAACCTTTTATTTGCCTGCCAACTTGTAGAAATTATCTCAGGTCCGCATGCTTAGCAATCAATCAGTGACAGAGATTAGTTTAGGCAAAACCTAGGATACCCTTTCAAAAAAGAAAAAAAAATTAAGCACACATCAAATATAGAAGACTTGGCTAGTAAAAACTTGTTTTTTTTTCTTTACTTTTAATATTATGTTTTTCCCCCTTTTTAACCTCTAGTAGAAAATAGTTTGGACTTGGGTCCCATAACCATTATTACTAGTGTTCAAAAAGCCTCCATATGGCGTAAGATGTGTTGCGCCGTTATGATAAGGTCTATAGTGTTCCTGTAAGGCGTGCCATGGTCTGCGTTTTTTTTACAAGGAGTGACTTATTTCAAAAAATGAATATATATATATATATAGGGGAGGTATCCGTTGCAAACCAGTCAGTTTGTGCAAACTATACAAACCAATCTTAGCCGTTGATCAAGTCTAATAAATATCTGATTTTATTATGTTTCCTAATCTAAAGTCATGATCATAATGAATGAATCTTATCATCTTCCATATATATCTCAGTCTTAATTAATGAATCATAATGATTATCCATAAATACATCTATTGTTTCCTAATATAGTGGTTTGTATAGTTTGCACAAACTGACTGGTTTGCAACGGATACCTCCCCTATATATATATATATATATATATATATATATATATATGTATGTATATTATTTTTTGTGTTTTTAACTTTTAACTTTAGAATTTACACTTTTATAGATTTTCTAATCACACCACTCAAACATTCACGAATTCATACACGCCATGGACTCACGATTAATTCGAAGTTGTAAAATTACCCTTCTAAGCTCTATATTTAATACTTAACCAAAGACCTGTTTTTTTAATAATAATAATAATCTATATGATTTTTCATATTCTAATATGAATGTAAATTTATTAATATCATTATCCGAGTGAATAATATATTGAAAATATATATGTATATAAAATTCTATATATGATATAAATTTTGCCGCATTATGTCACGCCTTGAAAAAGACTGCATCCTCGCCGTGGCGTGTAAGGCTTGAGGCTTGACCTCGCTGCCACCCCACGCCTCACACCATTTTGATGCTTGATTATTACTATGAGAGGGGAAGTTCAAATAAGAACCATAAATATTTTGAGAACGTGGGAAGTGGGAACCAACTATTTCAATGTATATTCATCATAAATAACCTGAATAATCATGATTATTATTATTATTCATTTTCATAATTCATGGTATAATGCATTTTCATCATGAATATGATGTTTTATCATCGTGAATATCATCAATATTCATTATGAATAATCTTCATCCTAAGTATCTATCTCGACATTCATCATGAATAAAACATGAATGGTTCTCATAGATTCTCAAAATATTTACGGTTTCCATTAAATATCCTAAAAGGTAAATCATACACACTATACCTTCACTAACCAAAACCTCATTGCTTATGCTTAAAATTAAATTGCAAATATTTGTGAATAGTTGAACACATACACTTGATGTATCCATCCATTTCTATCTCTTCACTTTTCTAAAAAAAACTAATCTACAGGTACTTGCAGCCTTGGCTGAAACAATGAAAAAAGGAACCAGTTTTGGTGCTCCTTGTTTTCTAGAAAACACACTCGCCGAAATGGTCATCTCAGCCGTTCCAAGTATCGAAATGGTTCGCTTTGTCAACTCAGGCACCGAAGCATGCATGGGCGTACTCCGTTTAGCTCGCGCTTTCACCAAAAAAACAAAACTAATAAAATTCGAAGGTTGGGTTGTTACCACGGCCACGCTTTATAATCCTTTTGTTTTAATGAAGTTGCGGCTTTAAAAAAGTATCAATTGTCCATTTGAATCAAAGATTAGAGTTGTTAATCAAGATTAAAATATAATGACTTGTATATTACATGATAATTGTCCACCCTTGGATGCACATTAGAAATGAGATGCACCGGATCAATCCCCGTATCAACCGCGATTCATGAGTGAGTTTGATATTAAAAGTGATCAAAGGTACATATCCCTTCTTACCTTAACTCTTTTTTTCTCACACGATCCTTCGTCTATATATATATTTGTATATATGTATAGAAAGAAAGAAAGTAATAGATGGAGGGGAAGCAATACTGACAACTACCGGTAGTACAGAAAGAAAAAAGGAGGTCTAGAAGAGTTTAAACGTATACTCTTAAAACTTATAACTTACGTTCATTACTTCTTCAAGTGTTTATAAGTTATAATTCAATTGCGAAGGGTTTGTGGTATTTGGACTTGAAAAGATATGTTCAAGGTACAACTATCTTGATTCACAACTTCTTTTTCTATTGTACTGTGGGTCTGTTTGTTAGCAGCTTAATGAGCTTAATTGGACTCACAACTTATTCGGTCAGCTTCTACGGAGGAGCTTTTTGCAGAAAGCCAAGTTTTTGTTTCCAAACCTGCCCTCTCAATTAAAAAAAAAAAACACGTTCCTTCCATCTTTGAAAAAGCCCTCCCAAACAAAAACCTTCTCAATCCACAAAGACAACTTTATCCATACAAGACTTAATAGAAAACTAACCAAACAGACCCTGAGTTTGGTGTGCGGACGGGACTGAATAGAATCGGACAAGACTAGTCGGGCGAGAGTTTTGGTGATTTTCCGTTAAGTCCTGTATGAACAAGTTGTCTGTGTGGATTAATCTGTTTGTATAGATCGAAAAAGTTTTTGTTTGGGAGAGTTTTTTCATAGTGGAAGGAGCGTGTTTTTTAATTGGGAGGGACAAGTTTGGAAAAAACTTGACTTTCTACATAAAGCTCCCCCGTAGAAGCTTATTGAATAAGCCACTACCAAACCCTTACCGAATAAGCTGTGAGTCCCATTAAGCTGTTAACAAGATAGGCAGGTGAAAGACTTGCGGAAGGTTATGGGGTTTTAATTTGACATGGGTAGTTTAGTAATTTATCAATCTTGTCATGATTTTTTGTTCCAATTATCAACAGGATGCCTCGAGGCCAGAAAAAGTTTGTGTCCATCAATGATCTCCAAGGATGGGGATATTCAAACTGTGATATACACAGATATCATGCCTCCCTCTTAATTTTACATGTTTACATGCATCTCACCCTCTTTGTATGTAGAAAAAACAAACCAAAGAAACCCAATATATCCCACTTAGAGGTAGGGTCAAGAAACCGTAAAATGTGCACAAAAAGCCAAAGCCCGAAGCCCAGGCCCGAAAAGCCCAGGTTTTTATTATTATATATATACACACGCACACACGAAACAAGAAAGAAAAAATGCAAGTATTATTATTAATGAAGGAAGGACAACCATTTTCAATTTATTGAAACCAAAGCCACATGGAGGATGAAAAGTAACGAGTCTTTATTAAGAATGGGGTTCTGACCGAGTATTTACCATTACTCCAAGTCATAGATCCTTGTGCGTAACAAGTTTTCACCTCAGATACACAGCTTGTACACCGTATCATATCAGCGTGTACACCAGATCAGGTGATGCATATACGAATCCATCCATCTTTTCCATTGCTTTTACTTGATCTGCAGACAGTTTGGCTGAAAACCCGTCATCGTATGCATGAATGATGCTGGGTGGTTTCACATCTGAGCCGGCAACACTTGCGGACAAAAAGGAATTATACCAACTTTTACGATCTTCGGGTGTAGCAAACTCCATGCCATCAGGAGGTCTTACGGAAACAATGTATCTTTCTGGTTGGCTGGCATTCACAAAAGTGGTGGTTCATGTTAAAGATTTGTTGGTTAAAGCAAGAATATGAAGATAAAAGAAAATTGTGGTAACAAGTTAATTATATCTCTTACTCTCCAATCCATGATTATATATAGAAGAATATATATATATATATATATCATATATGTATATCTGTTGATGGTTTGGTCCTGTTTCTAATGTCTAAACAATTTCTACCCACAACATTTTCATTACATATTGATGAAAACAGGTATGTTGTTCTATAAACAAAACAAAAATAGGTATTTTTCAAGCCAAAAAACTTGACAAATGTAAAGTAATGTGCAAATTATGATTTACATTGTAAAGTACAAGTTGCTATAACATCATAGCTTTCACAAAATTAGTTTGTTGGGATGCATTTAGATTTTAACAAAAGTTGGGATGCATTTTGGTATATCCCCCAATAGTGCTTGAAATCAAATTAACTCTTGAAATCGACTAAAAAACCAAAAAAAAATTATTAAAAACCCCTTAAAATCAACCAAAAAAAAACTTTAAAAGGCCTTGGATTTAGGCTAAAGATAAATCGGACAACTTTACGGGCATTTAAGCTACGGAAAAAATCCTGGATCCGCCACCACTGTCGCCACCACTGTATATCAGCAGATACACTACGTGTGTGCGCCGTCGAAATACTTAGGGGGTGTTTAGGATTGCTTATTTTTTTTAACTTATTTGCTTATTGCTTTTTCTCACCGCAAATAAGTTATTTTACTTGGATTGAAGGAAAAAAAATGTTTATGACTTTTCCACACCACAAATAAGTTGTTTTTCATAAGTCATTCTAACTTATTTGAAACCTCTTATAACTTATTTGTCCAAATTACATTTTTACCCTCAACTCCTTTTTATCACGACATAAATTGATAAAGCACTTACGCACTTTTAAAAATAAGCATAAGTTGTTTTAAATAAGCAATCCCCAACACCGCCTTACTTAATTTCTAAGGAAAGTGCTTACATAAATTTATATATGCATGCAGTTACAAAGTAATGAAGTTGCCATCTCAAATAGGGTCACTAAATCTTACACTAAACACTAAATTTGGTGTAAATAACGAATAGTATTACACTAGATTTAGTGTAATAATATTCATTTACATCATTTTTAACACTACTTTTAAATTTGGCGTGAAAATTAGGGGCTGTTTGGTTGGTCTTCCCTTAAGTCCTTAAGTCTTGTATGAATAAAGTTGTCTGTGTGGATTAATCTGTCTGTATAGATTGGAAAGGTTTTTGTGTGGGAGGCTGTTTTCATAGATAGAAGGATCATGTTTTTTAATTGGGAGAGACTGGTTTGGACAAAACTTGGCTTTCTGCATAAAGCTCCTTCCTAAATGCTTAATAAATAAGTCACTTTCTATATCATTAAGCCACTACCAAACACTGAATAAATTATGAGTCCCGTTAAGCTCGTTAAGCTGCTAACAAACAGGCCCTTAGTGTTGCCCATTTAATTAACTATTTTTGAAATTTGGTGTAAAATATAGTGTGACCCATTGAAGATTCACGAGCGAGTGAAAGAAAGGTGTATAATATAATTATAACCTGAAGGTGGTTTGTCAGGAGGAAAGTCGATACTGGATGCTGAGTGATTCGAGCGCCATGACGACACACAAATACGCTTCTTCGGCCAATAATTAATAATCCGTTTAATAATCATCATCTCCGATGAACTGAATTTCGAAAAATGCCGGCAGCTCGGCTGGATCGGTGACACTAGGGCTGTTAGCTGTTTGTATGTATTGTAGAGGATCAATTTGATGGAATGAAACCATGGATACGGAAGACTTTTGGGCCCAAAGCCCACTTCAGTCAATTTGAATCAAATCACCCAAAGCCCAAAATTCAAAGTATATGGATTCAATAGAGATAGGCTAGAAAACGGTTCCTGGTTAGGTCCAAATCGGTCTCGATTGAATATTATTTCTTGTAATCAATCTCTATTAGTGGGGGTGTAAGCGATTCGAGTTTTTAACGAGCTACTCGAGCCTGATAATTATCGAGCTCGAGTCGATCTCTAACACAAAATATTTTAATTGAACGAGTCGAGCTCCATCACACAAATGTTCGACTTGACTCATTCGAAAGTTCGATTAAAATTTACGAGTCGAGTCGAGTCGAGTCATTTGAGCATACACTTTTTCAAGCCATCAAATGAGATACAATGACAACAACCTACTAATCTAAATTATGATTACTTAGATTATAAACGGCTGTCGATATCTCACTTCCAAAAGTGCTCGGCTATAAACAAAATACGTCGCTACTCTCTTGCACCAAAAATGTTATTCTTCTTCTCACGCTTCCCTCAACCCCGAGAAGCCCCACCGCTAGGCGGATCTGCTAACAAAACATTTCAACAAGAAGTGTTAGGCTAAAGCCTAGTGAGAACAATAATTAATAAATTGGAATAAATAGAATACATCAATTAAGTATAACTTTCCAACCGTTACCAAGTAGCACTTATTCATAATAGGCTTATCAATGACATCAACCCAAACCGACTCTTTAGTCAATATGAACATCAACCCAAACTGGATCTCTAGTCCATGGTGGCGTCAACCCAAACTGGATCTTTAGTCATTCGATACATCAATCCAAACCGGATCTTTAGTCTTGTGACGTCAATCCAAACCGGATCTTTAGTCTTGTGACGTCAATCCAAACCGGATCGTTAGTCTTGTGACGTCAATCCAAACCGGATCGTTAGTCTTGTGATATCAATCCAAACCGGATCTTTAATCACTGAAGCATCAATCCAAACCGGGTCTTTAGCCTCCAACATCTAAGTAGGTAAAGTTTAATACCGCCATATTAAGTAAGATGACTCCCCATAACTTAGTCTTAACCACAAAATACCATTTACATTTCAAGTCTCCAAATTCGTCAAATATCATTTTAAAACATCATTTTCACAAAGGAGATCATTAATCCTCATTTCCTTCCCAAAATACCTAAACATGTCAAAACCTTAGCTTTTGACCCAACTTATTCAAGATCACAAGAATGGAAGAAATGCGAACCACACTCAATAATACACTAATACAACATCAAATATCATAATTTCATCATTTATCACCATCTTCATCAAGATCAAACCCTAAACTTTTCATAAATGGAAATTTAGGTCTTTTATCACAAATCCAAAGGATACCAAATATACAAAGATAAACACATAAGAAAATCTTAAGCACATAACATATAAGAGTAGAGTAGGTTGGATGAACTCACCTTGGTAGTTTTCAAAGTAAACTAAAACCTTAGAGTGAGGAGCATGGTTGAGAGAGTTGGAGCTTGAACTCTAGAGAAGCTTCTCACCAAATTCTAGCCCTAGATTTGCAATAAATGACCACTTAAGGATCTCATATATGTAGTAAATGAAAAGAGATGATTGAGGGTGAAACCTTACCTAAGGGAGCTGTGAAAATCGCATTCAAGAAGGCCTATAATCAGAAAAGTAGTGAAATGGTCATTTTAAGTCGAATTTAAGGACTGGGGCCCGACGGCTAAAGTGACCGGCGAAAGTGACCAAGTGTCACTTTAGCTAGAAATGTACCGAGAGTTAGGGGGCTTCCAGCGAAAGTGACAAGGTGTCACTTTAGCCAGAAATGTGCCGAAAGTTAAACTTTTCCGTCCTCTTTCCCGAGCTGCTATGGTCTGATCTGGATGAAAAGTAGCTTGTTCCTTACTAGATCCAATGTTTTTTGTATGAGTAAATCACAATTATATCATTGAAAGTACTTCCCGAAAATCCGGGTGTTACACTTACTCAAAATTACGGCGTGTTACAAGGCTACAACATATAAAAATGTGATGCCCCTTTAGGCTTATGATGCTTTGTGCGGTTGCACAGGCTACACGTGGCCAAAGGCAAACTTACGAAATTTTTGAATGGTTGCACAACTTGACTATAAGAAACAAAACTTATGATATTTTTCAAAAAAATAATCATTGGGCTTTGGTTTGTTCATCACTTTTTGTACGTGATGTCACATGTTCGCGTTTTTTGTTACCGAACACTAAGAAAATGATTGAAACAATATTACACCATGCGCCTGTGACGGAAGAAAAGTCGTCCAAACAAACTATGTCAAGACAAACTTGTGTTATCATTGTAGTTTCAAAATATATATGACGACACTCAACATTATAATACAATTACACCTTTCACGACCATATGTTTTGCACCTTACGACAGAGGAACGAAGAATGTGGGTCTGCCCATGCACGTGGCCAAGGCCGACCCTAGTAGCAATATAGATAACATGTTGTAAAGAACAATACAACAAATCTGTTATAGCAAACCCAGTAGCCGGTAACATCCCGGGGGGGGGGGGGGTAAGGGGTGAAAGCCTTACTACCCGGGTTCGAGTCCCGTGGTGATCAACTCTGCGATATCCGATCGTGGGCCTGCCCTTATTGGCCGGGTCGTGGGTCGAGGGGGATTAGTCTGTGTTAGACAACCTAAGGGGGGGTAAGGTTGTATTTAAAATCTTTTACTTTCAAAAATTCTTTTACAAATAAATACAGTACAGAAACAGTATAAATAAATCAGAGTATACAAATAATAAATATACAACAATTATATAAACAGATATAATTTAAATGCACAGCGAAATAAATAAAGAGATAAAGGTTAGAGATACTTGACACGGAGATTTACTGATTTACCACCAACTGTGATAAACCAGCAGCCGAGACACTTCCCGACACGATCCAATAAATGTATTCTTTACGGTAGAATACAAACCAAGTACAAAGGTAACGTAATTGATTCTCAAGCTTCTGCTATGAGATGTACAGGATCACACACCCGTTATTCAAAAGCTTACAAGAGGAGTATAACTCACAATGGGTAATCACTCTTGTATAATATCTCACACTTGGATATTTTATAAAAAATGTTTTATAAAATATATATATATATAAATGAGAGAGCTGAGAGTTGAGAGTTTGAATGCTGCTTGTTACTGTTGTGTTATGGTCTTTATCACCAGCATCTTCTTTTATACCAAGGAAGCTCCAACGGAAACATGAGGCGCGGTATACCGCCAAAAGCACGCGGTATACCGCCGTCAGAAAAAGTAACTGACACACCAACGGCTACATGCAAAGTTGACAGGAATTACGTACCCGCGGTATACCGGCTGGGACTCGCGGTATACCGCCGTCAGGAAAAGTAACTTTCAACCAATCAGAATTGTACACGAGCCTGCCGCGGTATACCGGCTGAACAGCCGCGGTATACCGGCCGTAGTGTACCCGCGGTATACCGGCTGTACCGCCGCGGTATACCGCCGTCAGAAAAAGGACAGCTTCAGGACGCAACCAAATCTTGCTGAATCTTCTCAAAAAACTTATTTAAATAAATTATTTAAGGTTTTTAGAAATATCCAAGTGGTATATTATTTTAGGGTGTTTATCATTATTAGTTATAAACAATAATGACGACGTAAACACTTCCGTCTTTGAACCCTTCAGATTAAATCTTCGTGTTCTTCAACAACTGCACACTTGGATTAAATTGTTAGATAAACAATAATACGGTGTGTTTGTAATCATCAAAATAAATATATATAAATATATAGAGATGTGGTACACTTGCACCAACAATCTCCCCCTTTTTGATGATGACAAACACAACCGCTAAGCAAGAGCATATGCGGTTTCTCTCCCCCGTTTGTCGAAACAAAAAGGGTCAAGAAAGACGGTATGCTTCCCCTCGAGAGATGCTCCCCTTCAAAATATGCATATAATTGAGGTAGCATAAACTCATGGGTAAAAGATAAAAAGCTCCCCCTCAAATTAATAACGATATTAAATTGAAGATTTTATAAAATTTGAGGGATAAAATAAGCATAATAAATGACATGAAACAAAATAACCAAAAAGAAACACTTGCACCAAAAAGGATCTTAAGGCTTCGATTTTCGGTTAATTTTATGTGAGCAAAAATTACCACGTATTATGACCTCGTCAGGGAACACGTATTATATCCTCGTCAGGAAACACGTATTATATCCTCGTCAGGAAACACGTATTATATCCTCGTCAGGAAACACCTACAAAAGGCAAAGAAAATTTTTCGTGGTACCCTTTTCTTATGGGTCCTTTTAACAGTTAGTATAAAACATAAACTGCAAAAAATATGTTGTCGACATAAAACAAACACGACAAACATACAAAGCCATATAAATGGTTTAAAACCACAAACGCATCCCACCGGGATTATCAACATTAAACATTCCTTTTGGAATCCATTTATTTACCATTTTAATTTTGCGATTGTATTTATCATACACATAAAATGAAGCATTTATATTCGCATTAGGTCTAGAAAAATTACTATTATACATACGAGCATACGGTTTCCTCCCATAATTCACATTTTTCATTTTTGACATATATGGGGGTTTTTGCACATAGGGTTTTCTCGTTTCAACTTTAGGAGATGCAAAAAATCTTTTAATGGGTTTACACGAACATTTATCAACACATGTATCGGAACCAATGCCTTTACGACAATTTATACGATTAGGCATATTTAGCATTTTAAGCACTTTATTATTGCTACTATTAAAAGCATTTGCTAATAAGTCATTTTTCTCATGCGATTTACATTTAGCATTTAAACATGCAACTTCATTTTCAAGAGACTCGCATTTTGTACATGTAATATCTTCATGTGTCTTTTTATTTAAGCATGCAATTTTATCATTTAAAATATCACAAGATTTGCAAATATCTTTTTCACTTAATTTATTTTCTAATTTAGTGATAATGTCTAAATCATAAGCAGATTTTTGTTTACCGTCATCTATTTCCTTTTTATATGCGGATACGGTTTCTTTTAAATTAGAGATTTCATCTTTATACCTATTTGCAAGAGCGGCCATATCATGAAATGATTTATATAATTCGTCAAGATTATTTTCATCGTCACTATAATAATTATCACAATTATTTTTAGAAGAATATGATGAAGATACCTCATTATCATGGTCGGCCATGAAACAAAAATTTTTGGCCTCATTTATGCTTGCGCTCATCGCGCCTCCAACTAAAGCTTTTGGTGTGTTGATTTGTTTTGCTCGATTCGGACACACACTTGCATAGTGATCCTTGTCACCACACACATAGCAAAAGCCTTTCTTTTTATTGGCTTTTTCATCGTCGCTAGATTCGTCATATTTGTCTTCACTTTTATGGACGTTGCGACTTTGGTTTTTACCACCACGACGGTAGTCTCCATTTTCTTGAAACCTATCATTTTTGGCAAACTTTCTGTTAGATAAAAGTTTAGAAAGTTTTCTTACCAACTTGACTAAATCGTCAAGATTTTCGGGTTCGTCATCAGATGAGCTAGCTTCTTCCTCCTCTTCCTTTTCCTCTTCTTTTGAGGCAATGACTTTTAAAGCTATGGATTTCTTTTTGACTTGCTCCCGGACTTGATTTCTTCTTAGTGCAATTTCGTGCACTTTAAGATTGCCGATGAGATCATCGAGCTTCATAGTTGCGAGATCTCGGGAGTCTTCCAAGGATGTGATTTTTGCCATCCACTCCGAAGGAAGTGCTCGAAGAATTTTCCTTACATAATCCTCATTAAGATAAGTACGACCTAATCCCTTCAAGGTAGTCATAATGAGGTTAAAACGTTTAAACATTGAGTCGATTGACTCATCTTTTGACATTTCAAATAGTTCATAATCATGAACAAGAATATTTATTTTAGAGCTTTTAACTTGAGTATTTCCACGATGAGTGTCACTCAAGCTTTGCCAGATTTGATTAGCAGTTTTACAGGTATATACTCTTTCTATTTCATCGGAAGTTAAAGCAGCATATAATATATTTTTAGCCTCAAAATTTAAACAAAAATGAGATTCTTCAGCGGGAGTCCAGTCTTTAACAGGTTTATCAACAATAACATTATTTTTTATAATAGTAGGATTAAAATTCCCATTTTCTATAATATCCCAAATTTTTTGACTTTTGCCACGAACGTGACATTCAAATAGCTCGGCCCAAATGCCAAACTTTTCAGTATCTATCAAAGGAGGTTTAGAGAACACAAAATTAGTTTGTTGAGCCATTTAAAAAAATATTTAAACAGAAAATTTTTGAAAGACCTGCTCTGATACCAAATGTTAGACAACCTAAGGGGGGGTAAGGTTGTATTTAAAATCTTTTACTTTCAAAAATTCTTTTACAAATAAATACAGTACAGAAACAGTATAAATAAATCAGAGTATACAAATAATAAATATACAACAATTATATAAACAGATATAATTTAAATGCACAGCGGAATAAATAAAGAGATAAAGGTTAGAGATACTTGACACGGAGATTTACTGATTTACCACCAACTGTGATAAACCAGCAGCCGAGACACTTCCCGACACGATCCAATAAATGTATTCTTTACGGTAGAATACAAACCAAGTACAAAGGTAACGTAATTGATTCTCAAGCTTCTGCTATGAGATGTACAGGATCACATACCCGTTATTCAAAAGCTTACAAGAGGAGTATAACTCACAATGGGTAATCACTCTTGTATAATATCTCACACTTGGATATTTTATAAAAAATGTTTTATAAAATATATATATATAAATGAGAGAGCTGAGAGTTGAGAGTTTGAATGCTGCTTGTTACTGTTGTGTTATGGTCTTTATCACCAGCATCTTCTTTTATACCAAGGAAGCTCCAACGGAAACATGAGGCGCGGTATACCGCCAAAAGCACGCGGTATACCGCCGTCAGAAAAAGTAACTGACACACCAACGGCTACATGCAAAGTTGACAGGAATTACGTACCCGCGGTATACCGGCTGGGACTCGCGGTATACCGCCGTCAGGAAAAGTAACTTTCAACCAATCAGAATTGTACACGAGCCTGCCGCGGTATACCGGCTGAACAGCCGCGGTATACCGGCCGTAGTGTACCCGCGGTATACCGGCTGTACCGCCGCGGTATACCGCCGTCAGAAAAAGGACAGCTTCAGGACGCAACCAAATCTTGCTGAATCTTCTCAAAAAACTTATTTAAATAAATTATTTAAGGTTTTTAGAAATATCCAAGTGGTATATTATTTTAGGGTGTTTATCATTATTAGTTATAAACAATAATGACGACGTAAACACTTCCGTCTTTGAACCCTTCAGATTAAATCTTCGTGTTCTTCAACAACTGCACACTTGGATTAAATTGTTAGATAAACAATAATACGGTGTGTTTGTAATCATCAAAATAAATATATATAAATATATAGAGATGTGGTACACTTGCACCAACAGTCTGGGTGACACCCTTAAGTGGGAGCCCGGGATACCCTGGAAAGCGTGCGTGTGTGTTGCCTTTCAAAAAAAAAATAGATGACAAAATATTCATTTGCTCTATTTCAATGAACCTGCCGGAGATACTCTAATTAACAACGAAGATTTACTATCAGTGTTTACATTATTATTCCGTTTATCAAAAAGTAAGTATCAACAAAAATAAATATCTACTTTCTAATATTATAAAATTGTTTTTTAATAATTAAAAGTATAACAATTATATATGGGCACTGCTAATTGCACCCTTGATTTGCTATTTGCACCCAAATGATTAAAACAATGATTTTGTTTTTTTTGTTTTTTTGTGTATCTTTTGTCTTTTTGTCTTTTTGTCTTTTTGTCTTTTTTTCTTTTTTCTTTTTTCTATTTTATTTATTTATTTGTATTATATATTGTTATTTATTTGTATTATATAGTTTAAAAATGTTTTTTTTCTTTTACTTTTTGATTTTATTTAAAAATAAATAAATATTTAAAAATATAAATACTACTAATTTTTTATAATTATATAATTATAAAAATAAAACATAAACATTGCGATTTAAAGCCGAGAATTCGAAAAAATAATTTTGTTTTATGTTCATATTTATTCGCTTTTAGATCGCATATCAGATGTATAAAATTAAAGGTCAATATGGTTAATTGGCCAAAAAACTTGAAAAATATTCGTTCTTTTTCAAGTTTTTTGACCAATTAACCATATTGACTTTTAATTTTATACATCTGATATGCGATCTAAAAGCGAATAAATATGAACATAAAACAAAATTATTTTTTCGAATTCTCGGCTTTAAATCGCAATGTTTATGTTTTATTTTTATAAATATATAATTATAAAAAGTTAGTAATATTTATATTTTTAAATATTTATTTATTTTTAAATATTTATTTATTTTTAAATAAAATAAAAAAGTAAAAGAAAAAAAAACATTTTTAAACTATATAACACAAATAAATAAATAAAATAGAAAAAAAAACAACAAAAAGGCAAAAAGTCAAAAAAAACACAAAAAAACAAAAAAACATAATCATTGTTTTAATCATGTGGGTGCAAATAGCAAATTTGAGGGTGCAAATAGCCTCACCCACAATATTTCTAAAACTATCTTAATCGACTATAATTTAATTTTGGAGTCTCTTAACTCTTCCAGTATATATACATACAAGTTCATGAAAATATTACACATACTGATATTTGCCCCCAAATTCTGTTAACCCTAAAATCACCATTGCTCTCTGCAATCGACGAACCCTTTATCCCTTCAGAGCTCTCATCGTTCAGTTTATTTCGCCATTTTTCATCATCGTCTTCTTGGATCGGCGGATTACGATTTAGGATTTTCGTATACGTTTGTATACAGGTTGGTGTAAGCTTTTGATTTTTGAACACATTGCTTCCTTATGTGCTGAAATTGGTTGTTGATTACGAAATGGTGATATTAGATATGTTTATGGAAGTGTTTCCAGACTCCAATCGGTGGTTCTGGAAAGGAATTGAACCCAAATTAGTTCATAATTTGAACTAGATTACAATTCCAAACCCTTATTCTCATGCTTTACCAAACATCTGGTCTTGTTGTTCTTGTGGGGATTACTTTGAGTCTTTATGTTTGTTGATCGTGTTAATTCAATCGTAATTGAGAATTCAGTCAAATCTTGATAAAGAAGATGAAAATGGGAATCATTCAACTCATTGATATATATATATATATATATATACAGGGAACCATATAAGGGACACTAGTAAGTGTTGCAGAAAGAGTTGCATAAGAATTTTGGTGAATTATTGAAATTCTTTTGTATATAAATATTCCAAGAAGATGTTTATTAACTTTTTGTTTTAATTTTTTATATGCATTGCTTTCAATGTAGAATGCCTTTATTGCATGTATATATTGTCTGAAAATTGTTTCAATATGTTGTCAAGGATTGTGAAGCATTCTAGCTTATTAATATAGGAAGTATTGTTTACATTTCTTTCAATTTGAGGGATGTATGGAATTTTGCATTACAGTGTTTTTTCTCATGGCGAAAAGTAGTGGCAAAAAGGTCAGAAAGGAAGGGCAAGATGCAGGCAGATCTACTGCCAAGAAATATTTTAGAAAGTTGCAGAACAATAGATCCATGGATGTCGTTCCTTCTGCAGAAAACTGTGCTCTGGCTTCTGTCGTTAATGGCAGCTCTGCTGCCGCCCAGAAAACAGAGGAATTATCCGGTTTTATATTTATGTGTAATGGGAAGACAAAACCCGAGTGCTATGTAAATCGTGTTTTTGGGCTTCCGTCTGGTAAAAGGGAAGTTGTAGAGAAGATAAAACCAGGTATGAAGCTTTTTCTGTTTGATTTTGATGTGAAGCTTCTCTATGGCGTGTATGAGGCATCCTCCAATGGGGCGATGAACTTGGAACCCGCTGCTTTTGGAGAAAGATTTCCAGCACAGGTAACCTTCTGTTGTCTTTTTTCACCCCCATACATATATATATATGTATGTAGAGAGAGGTTCAAATGAGAACTGCAAATATTTTGAGAACCAGGAAACTAGATTTTTAGTGAATATTCATTGCTTAATGTACTCATTGACAGAATACAAATGCAAGTGAGTACATTCATCAGTGAATATGTAGTATATATTCATTGACAATATACAATATTTGATGAAATTGATATTAGTGTGTATTTATCAATGAATACACACTATAAAATTATTTTCAGTTCTCACATGAACCCTGCTCTATATATATACCATATAGGTTAAAGATCAACAATTTAGAACTATAAATATTTTGAGAACCATGAGTATATACATCAATGTAATGTTGCATGTATACTTGCATATCTAGTATATTATGCATTGATGAATATACTCATCGACATAATACATCTTTTGATGGCCTATATGCATCAATTTGTATTGCTTTAATTCCTCAGGTGAAATTCAGAATTTACAAGGATTGTCTTCCGCTGCACTTAAATTCGTTCAGAACGGCTATCAAAGACAATTATCAAGGCTCAAAGTTTGCACCAGAACTTAATGGTCAGCAGGTAAAGACAATTTCTTTGCGTGTTAAAATAGAGGGTTTATCTTCTTCTTTTTTTGTGGTTTTAGTTGTAGATTTGTAACAATTTTGATATATAAATGCAGGCTAATTGCATTTTGTCACAAATTTTTTGCACCCTTTTTTGCTATCTTTCTTTCATTTTGCCAAATTTACGAATGACGTTAATAAAATGTCAGCAATTGTATATAATTCAGGTCTTTCGTTGTTCTATATCCAATTGATTTATTTTCTTAAAAGAAATACCAACTCCTCCCTTCATCGACACAATGGAATTTATTAGGGGTTATAAAAAACTTAAACCCTTTTTAATTTTACTGCTTGCAAGTTTGAATCTTTTTGGATTTTTCTTTATTTTTTTTGGTAACGACAATAGAAAAGAAGGAAAAAGAACCACTTGGGTGTTGCAAAACCACTCGTACGTCATTTATAATTAAACGATACTTTTTATTATTAATTTTTGTTTTATTATAAATTATGTTAATTATTTTGTGAACCCGTTTAGGAAATTTTTGTTGGATCCACCTCTTGGAGATATCATAAAAATCTATATTAATTTTTATCATTTAAATGCAGGTGAGAAACCTTCTATCGTTGTTTCGGCCAATTGTTGCACCATCACCTGCTTCGGTATATGGCGCACCCCAATTGCGGATGCCCCCTCCAGCCATTAACGCACTGCTTAACCCCCCATTAACCCCACCTTTACAAAACCCGTATCGACCTTATCTGTCTGGACCAATGCATAGTCTTCCCCAACAAATGATTGGGCCTCTTGCCATTCAGCAAAACGCCTTAAATCCGTTACATAATTTCCATCCAGCTCCTGGTAATCCGTATCAATTTGCAGAGACTCGACAACAGTACTTCTCTAATGATCTTCCACAGACTCTGCAAGAACCATATCCAAGGTATGGAATTGGGTCTTGTGGTAGTATGCATTTATGTACATCTTTTAGATTTCTTCGCCCTTTTTAGGGGATGTTTACTAAATGCTTATTGGGTAAGCGCTTACCGGGTCACATACCTTGTTGGGTGAGCATGACAAGGACCGAGAATCTTACCCGGTAAGTGAGGGAGAAGACTCTTACCTGGTTAGCGCTTACAGGGTAAGATACGCTTACAAGCAATCCATATTGACGGGTGAGAATGTTACCCGACAAGGTATGATAGGGTGGTGACTCTTGCGAGTAAGCGCTTACCCAGTAAGCACTTGGTAAACGGCCCTTTAGGGGTTGTTTGGTTAGTTTTCCATTAAG
This sequence comes from Saussurea involucrata, assembly GCA_033807775.1. Lineage (NCBI taxonomy): Eukaryota > Viridiplantae > Streptophyta > Magnoliopsida > Asterales > Asteraceae > Saussurea > Saussurea involucrata. The sequence goes on along the minus strand of CM066317.1, from coordinate 12,250,991 downwards.
TCATGTATGGATAATTGTCTGTGTGGATTAATCTCTCTCTATAGATTGGGAAGGTTTTTGTTAGGGAGGTTTGTTTTTCATAGATGCAAGGAACGTGTTTTTTTATTGTGAGGCGTAGGTTAGGAAAAAACTTGATTTTCTGCATAAAGGCCCCCCATAAAAGCTTACTGAACAAGTCACTTTCTATATCATTAAGTCACTACCAAACAGTCGTGTTCGTGTAAAGCTGACCGAATAAGTTGCGAGTCCCATTAAGCTCGTTAAGCTGCTAACAAACAGCTGTATATGTGTGCTATAGATGGCATCCTATTATGTGTTCTTTAGGTTTTTTCAAGGGTAAAATGCATTCTTGTATTCCAAAGACGGGTGCTCTGCGGGTTTTTGTTTAGTTTTCGTTGTTTTTAAGAATTTAAAAATATGATTCAAGTTGGTTCTTTCACAGGTATACCACAACACCCGAGGTGTATCCTCATGGTCAACCGGTTGGCATGGAGGTTGGATATAATGCTTCAGCCGTAGAAACGCAAAGAGAACCTTTTCTAAACCATGCCAATAGTCATCAGTACCACAACTTTCACTCTGTGCCGACAGCTGCTCATGATCATTCACATGTGCATACCCCACCTTCTTACAGTGGCCCAGATTCTTCACATGTGCATACTCCGCCATGTTATGGTGGCCCAGATTCTTCACATGTGCATACTCCACCATGTTACAGTGGCTCAACGTATGCTGTTCCGCAGCCACCACCATCTGCAAAACCTCAAATGGTGGATGGAAGCATGCCTGTCTCGTCCTATTACTCGTTTGGCGCGCCCGTGCCGATCAACCGTTGACGGTGCGCACAAAAAGATTGACGGAACTGCGAGTTCTTGTGATGGTTAGATAGAATCATTGTGAATAGTTGTGATACTAGTTTGCAATTGCATCAAGTTAATGCATGACAATTTATGAAGTAGTTTTGAAAGTGCTCAGATTAATATTTTGCGGATCCGAAGAAGTAAGATTTTATAGTTGTTAGCAGATTTAGGTTTTCATGAACGATCAACCTCATTTGTAGGTTCTAGGTCAATGCGTAGTTTTGTAAACCAAATCAAATCAAACGAATGCAGGATTTGGGGTGGCAAGATATATAAGCATATCTAACATCTACCCTATAAAGTTGAACAATTGTTTCTGTGAATACCGCTGACTATGTTAAATTTGTGTAAATGCTAAGATTATAAAGCAAATATATCCGCATTTTGATATCGTGAGTTTATACATTCCTGGTTCGTTGTTATACTTATCAAAAAGTCGATTACGATTATCTAACTCGAGAGTACCTTTCATTACGATCAACTCTGCAGGTATACCTTTTTCTCCATCGTATCCTTCTCCATTTTTGCTTCTTTCTGTTACGATTTTGCTACTGTTTCTAGATCGACTGGTCTGTTTTTATTACTTTCCTTCATTGATCGATTGGTGTGTTTTTGCTTCCCTTTTTCATCGATCGACTCCTCTGTTCTTTTTACTGCTTGTAGATCTTTCTTTTTCCTGTTTTTGACATATTCCATTCATTCAAAAATCATTCTGCGAACCAAATACCCTCTAAGAGGTAGGCTAAATGCACCCATATAGATTGCTAAGTGCACTCCTATCTATTAATTTTCTTTTTACACACATCAACATTAAAACGTACTTTTTACATTCCTAAGGCCACCCGTACCGCCCTCGGGTACGGGATCGGGTAAGGCCGAGGTGGCAAGCGGGTTCGGGAAGGGGACATCGGGTAGCGGTACGGGGGGGATCGGGTAGGGAGCGGGTTCGGGGAGCGGGTTCACCAACCCAATGATACCCGTTCATATTTAATTTTTTTTTTAATTTTTTTAAACAATACTGTTTACCAACGGCTATTTTACAATATTTTTTTTATTTTTTTTTTCAAATTATACACACTATATATATTAACCTATACCATCTTATTTTTTCACACCAAAACATACTTTCTTCCATTTCTCTCAAATTCAATACCTTATTCCATTTCTCTTAAATTTCATCATGAATCCAAACACCACACCTACATCCCGTCGTAACCGATCAGATACACCGCAACAAGACCCGGAGCTTGGCTTCCAAGCGTTTTCTCAACAAGGTTATATTCCGCAACCGGCCCCGAACGTTGGTTTCCAACAATTTCCGCAACACCCGTATATTCCTCATCAATTTACATATCCTGGTTTGATTCAACAAGGTTTTACTCCCGCCAATTACCAACTTCCTCAACCCGCAATCGATCTCGACGACTTTGTTCCTGAAACCCAACAACCGCACACACCACAATCGATCTCCACACAACAATCAATCCCGGAACCATCAAACCCGACACCAACGCAAAAAGGAAAAAAGAAAAAATATGAAAATAGAGCCACCCGACAGATGTGGACTAAAGAGGAGGAAGTCGCGTTAGTGTCGGCGTGGGTTGACGTTTCGGAGGACCCCGTTGTCGGTAACGCACAAACCGGTGGTAATATTTTTATTATTATTATTGTTATTATTATTGTTATTATTATTGTTATTATTATTATTATTATTATTATTATTATAATTATTAATATTCTTGTTATTATTCTTATACTTGAATTTATATAAATGTAGACAGTTTTTTGAACCGAATCTCGAATGTGTTCTATAATTCTATGGGTCGTCAATATTATAGAACATTTCATCAACTGAACACCAAGTTCAAAGACCTCAACAAGAAAATTACGTGTTTTGCCGGCATCTACAACAACTTGGTCAATAATAGATCAAGCGGAATGAGTGAAGCCGATATTTTACGAATGACACACCACCGGTACCAAGGGGATATTGGGGTTGCTTTCACCCATGAACAAGCTTGGGATGTCCTCAAAAAATGTCCAAAATGGTCACCCGTTCCAACGATGTCGACAAATTCATCCCGGGGTTCAAAACGTACCAAACCTTCCGATGATGACGATGAAGATGTTCGGGCCGACGAGGTCGAGCAACTTCAACGACCCATCGGGAGAAACAAGGCAAAAAAAACATCAACGAGTAATACGACCGGGTCGAATCCGGACGAAAGTGTTACTCAGTTGTTGACGACCATAAGTTCGTTCAACGAGCAGATTGAGGGTACAATGGAGTACAAAATGAAAAAACTTGAACTCGAACAACAAAAGTTGGAACTCGAAAGAGAAAAACGATATGAACAAGACTTCGAGTTTTTCATAGCCCCGCATGATCACCTTTCGGGAGATGTTTTGAGGGCTACTTAAGCGAGAAAAGAGAAAAGAGAAAATTAGAAAATATCAGAATTTTTAGTGTTTTGTATTTTGTAATTTTTATTTTTTAGTATTTTGTATTTTGTAATTTTTAATTTTTTAATGAATGATATGAATTTTTATTTTTATTATTTATCTTATTTTTATTTATTAAAAATATATAAATATTTTTATTTTGTTAAATAATTAAATGTATAAATAAAAGAATTAAAAAAGATGAGGTGACAATTGGGTTCAGTGGGTTAGCGGTACTCCACTTTTGGATAAGGAGGGTAGGAAAGAAAAAAGCTGATGTGGCGCTAAGGTGACAAGTGGATTCATTGGGTAGTGGTACTCATGGTCTAATGCATGATTTAACATGATTCCGACATAAAAGAGAGTGCTTATAACATTATCTAAGATCTATTTATAGTTACCTCAAGTTACACGTACCACAAGAGATAGTAACATCTATTCGGCTTGATTTGAACACATTTACACATTGTTATTTTTGGTCAAAACCCAACGTATGGTTTATTTTCCAACCGATTTATACATCAAAGAGTTGTAAACCGATCTTAACCTTAATACTTATTTACGATAGCCGTTATTCCTGGTTAAGTTATAAAAATATATGAAAAGATTGTTAATAAATGGACAAGATTGTTATTAAATTTAATGAAAAGAAAATATATGTTTAAATCTTGTTTGGTAATATTTTTGTTTTTTATGTTTAGAAAGAGAAATTTAAAACTCTAACAAACGAAAATAATGTTTACTTAAATTTGCCCTATTGTTATTTATGGTAAAGAAACGTGTTTAATTATTTAATTTTAAGAAATGACACGTGCTGATATTTTCTGTTGTTTACAATCGTTACTTAGAGCATCCACAACAAGGAAAAAATTTCAAAATTAGCTTTGCAATTGTGTTGAAATTATCTTTCACAATAATGATATTCAACCACTTTTTAAAGTGACACCTCATCATAAAAAACTATATTTTAATCAAATAACAACAAAACTAAAATTAAATATTCTTTGCTATAAATTATTCCCTATAATTTCTTATATTATTCACTGTCACATCAACAAAAAATATTGATTTGACATTTACAATTATCAAAAACCAATTTCTAGTTTAGCGATCATACTCACAAACACCATAATTTCTAAAATAGAAATCATACGTGACACATTTGCAATCCATTTGAAATCCATATGAAATCCTTGTTGTGGATGCTCTTAACAGAATATTTTATAGAACTTAAATTTATATGATCAAATTTCAAGGAATATATTTAAACGAGAAGCTAAATCTTATGCAAGAAGTTAAATCTTATGCGAGAAGGCGAGACTGTGATATCATAAATGTTTAAACAAGCTTAATTATATATGACTAAACACACCTACATGCCGTGTAATCATATATGATATCACAATTCTCGCATTTTCGCATAATATTTAATTTTCACATGATCCTTCCTTCAAACGCTAAAGTGTCATATCTAAAAGTATTACAATAAATTTATAGAACGTTTTTAGGCGTTTTCAACAGTTTTTTAACACACTTTTAAAATAAAGTATCCTATTAGCTATTTTATATGACTTTTTTGAGAAGTGTCCTATTAAACCATTTTTATATAACAAATTTTCAAATAATGTCGTATAATATAGCTAACACGACACTTTATTTTAGAAGTGTCATAAAAATTTGTTAAAACGCCTTAAAACGCCGTATAACCCAATGTAACACGTTTAGCTAATACACTTTTTGGTTTGGTTTGGTTTTATAAACCCAAGTCTTATAAAGTATTTTATTAGGACGCTTAAGGCCTGTTTGGTTGGTTTTCCAACAAGTCTTGTATAGATCAAGTTGTTTGTGTGGATTAATTTGTTTGTATAGATTGAGAAGATTTTTTTCATAGATGAAATGGACGTGTTTTTTATTAGGAGGGGGCGGACATGGAAAAATTTATAGCTTTCTACATGAAGCTCCCTCCTAGAAGCTTATTGAGTAAGCCAATTTCCATATCATTAATTCATTAAACCACTATCAAACAATCATGTATAGCTGATCGAATAAGTTGTGAGTCTCATTAAGCTCACTAAGTTGCTAACAAACAAATCCTAAGGACCAAACCATACCATAAAGGAACCGGTTATATTAGGTTCTTGATTCTAGAAGTTCAATATAGTCATGTACATATCTTTATTAAAACCAATTATTTATCATCTTTATACTTGAAATGTGATTTAGATTTATATTTTTCAAATTAAAATAGTTTCAAAATCAGATATAAAATTAAAATAAAATTTAATTCTAAAGTCAATTGAATCCCGTCATGTAAATCAACACATACTTTGTTTTTAATCAAGGTTCTAAACGGTGTGAGGTGTCACGTGGCGGCGATGTTAAATCTCAAGCCTTAGGAGCCACGACGAAGCCATGACGTTTTCAAAGCGTGACTTATGGCGTCAAATTTCTAATTCATATACAATATTATATATAAAAACATATGTTTTGTAGTGGAACTCAATGAGTCAATGGTAATAAGCAAGTTAAATTAGGTTTCATAATTTAAAAACTTGCAAATAAGACATTAAAACGTAAAGAAAAATCATATAGTGCATTACGAAAATTGCACATTAGACCATGGCGTGTCACTGGGTTAACGTAGCGTGAGACACAAGTCTTGAATGACAGCTGTACGGTGCTTATTTTAAAACAGTGGTTTTAATACAAACTAAAATATAAAAATAGTCAATAAGAGAAATTGACTTTTTATTACCTTTGAACCGAATATTCTAGAGCCATCTTTAAGAAAAGGATTGGAGTGTGATAGCCATGGACCATGGTCTATTTTCAGAGCCAGCCAAGTGGCGCACCATTCCGAGCCAGTGGTCCATTGCAAATCGGCGTGGACCAATCATATGGAGTCCCAGTGGTTCACCCTGCTTTTGGAGCCAAAAAATGGGCCTACAACTATTCATCTTTTTCTTCGGTCCATTTTAACATTTTGACTCTTATTTTACAAGTCATAATCATAGTTTCGGACCCGGGAAAATGGGTCCAACTTGACTAAATGGGTCCAACTTGACCCGGGAAACCTTGATCCACCGGGTCAATTGGGGCCGGTTTAGGACCGGCTATGATTTTCAGCCGAAAACAAGGACCGGCCTGACCTGGACAAAGACCGGTTTTCATGACCAGTTATAAAGAAGGTTAATCGGGCTTTGGGTTTTTGGTCGGGAACGATTTTCATGAGTTTATTTCTCGACCTCGCTTCCCCCCAAACCCCCTAAGGGGGGCTTGCTTATCTTTAATTGCCAATATCCCTGCTCCACATCCCCCAACGCCCCTCAAGGGGGAGTGCTTATCGCCAGCAAGAAGTTCAATCCACGGGTGAGAACTTCTTCCTGACTTGCATCGTGTTTTGTATTTGCGTATGTGATCATAGAAATTGTAGCTTAAAGGTTCTTGCATCAGGAACAAGAACCCGACGAGGAATAGCATTCACTGAGTACATAGGGTTAGGTAGTCTTCAAGTTATAAAAGGTAGTGACTAACAATCACCTATTTTCTTATCCCGACTTGGTATCCCACAACGAAACTCGACAGCTACAGACAAAAGGCTATGATTGAGATATCAGGAGGGAATTTGTCCATCTTTTAGGATCTTTCTTTCAAATTTACCTTTTTCAATTATTTCTACGGTCATGGTATATATGCGTGTTTCGGGATGGTACTCTCTTCGGCAACCCGAAGCCAAAGAAGGGGGTAGCTTACGTTTGGGTAAATCATAGAAACAACAATTATTTCTATGTAATTATTTTTTTCTACCTTCTTGCTAGTTATATAAAATTCCGTCGTTCAAAAAAGAACTTATTCAGCTTTGTCGGTCTGAACAGATTTTGTTGAAACTTTATCTGGTTTAGTTACCGAACAATGTATTGTTTGCAAAATATTCGAGTAAATAACATTTGTTGAAGTTTATAAAAAAAATGAAGATGAAGGAAATGTCGGTTGAAGGGTATACCTACTTAAACATTCAATTAATTGTTTAATTCATTGGCCGGTTTTAATTTATCAAAGTTCCATGTTTTGTGTTTCATGACTTATTATTATTATTATTATTATTATTATTATTATTATTATTTGTTGGGAAGGCATCCAGACACAACTCGGACTAATCTCTGGCAATTTTAAAACTTAAAGATGTCTTATCAATGTTGAGGACGTCTGGGATCGAACCTTGGATAGATGAGATATTCCACCACATCACCCAAGACGATCAACCACTGCACTACAACCTGATTGGCATTATTATTAGGGCAATTCTAAGTATACCCCTCTGCCACATTTTTGTATACCCCCCTCTCACACACTTTATTATTTTTATTTTTTATTTAAAAGTTACATTTTACCCCCTATACTTACTTAATTAATTTACTTTATACCTTTTAGTTTTAATTTTTCATTTTACACTTTTATTATATTAACACATATAATCGTATATTAACTAAAATACGTTAAAAAAAGACTTTTTAATTTAAACAAGTTACGTCATTATAATCGTCTCGTTGATACATTCGAAATGAGCCTAATATTGATTTTTTTTTATTTAATTATATTATTATACGTCATACGTTTACGTTATTTTTTTATATTACCTTTTAGTTTTTAATTTTTCATTTTACACTTTTATTATATTAACACATATAATCGTATATTAACTAAAATACGTTAAAAAGACTTTTTAATTTAAACAAGTTACGTCATTATAATCGTCTCGTTGATACCTTCGAAATGATCCTAATATTGAATTTTTTTTGATTTAATTATATTATTATATGTCATACGTTTACGTTATTTTTTTATATTACCTTTTAGTTTTTAATTTTTCATTTTACACTTTTATTATATTAACACATATAATCGTATATTAACTAAAATACGTTAAAAAGACTTTTTAATTTAAACAAGTTACGTCATTATAATCGTCTCGTCGATACCTTCGAAATGAGCCTAATATTGAATTTTTTTTATTTAATTATATTATTATACGTCATACGTTTACGTTATTTTTTTATATTGTTATTCGTTGATACCTTCTTATTTTGTACACATATACATACCACTCACATTATGTCCTCACAGCATCTACAACAGTTTTGTAAAAATTAAATTAAATGCCACAAGTTCATTTTTCAATTACACAAATACCTCATCCCTCTCCTGATTTGCAAAAATGCCCCAAGATCCCGCGATCTAACCCGTGATCGCGGAGCCGTGCATTTGGTTCTCAATTATAATTAGTTATTTAATTTACTTTATATCCCTTCTCCTTTAATTTTCGGGTCGGAATGATCAGTTTCGGGTTAATGTCGGGTCGGAATAACTTTCAAATCCTTAAATCGTGTACTCTTATTAATTAATCCTTACCTCTAACCACTTTCAAATCCTCAAATCATGAACTTCTCAAAAAACGTCATTCTTTAAACAACTTTATAAAAAAACTTTGATCGTTTTCTCAAAACCAATTAAAATAATTTAGAACATTAAAATCGAGATATATCACGCTGTATTGCACGAATAGACTTCTAGTATAAATTTAAAACATATTAAGATTTCGTTCTAAAACGTTAGCGAACTATGATTAACAAGATCTCTTGATATAATTATGATAATGATCTATTAAATAATACAAAGCCAACTTTTTTTAAATACGATTGATGTAATAGCTTTTAATAGTTTTCTATAATCATTGGCGTTACAAAAATAAATGAGACAAAAAAAACTCTCCTAAAAGCTATTACAGTAAAGTTTTGTATACCCAACCCGAGGCAAACCGACCCAACCCGCCAACCCGTGATGTCGCATTTATAAACAAAATATTTATAAGAAATCTTTTGATTGAGTTGGTGGGTTGGGTCGGTTTGGCTTCAAATTCCTTAACGTATTTTATAAACAAAATATATATATCAAATTCCTTAACGTATTTTAACGTAATTATATATGTTAATGTGATATGTTAAAACATATTTTTTAAACACATTTTAGTTAATATATGATTATTATGTTAATGTGATAAAAGTGTAAAACGAAAATTGAAAAAGTAAGAGATGTACCATAAATGATATATAATTAAATAATTAAATCAAAAAAATTCAATATTAGGCTCATTTCCAACGTATCGAAGAGATGTACCACAAATTTATCCATTCAGGACTTAATAGAAAATTTGGTAAACAACCCCTAAGAATCTTATCCGGTAAGAGCGGAAGCAAGGATCGAGAGTCGAAAGCAAGGACCGAGAGTCGAAAGCAAGGACCGAGAGTCTTACCCGGTAAGTGAGTGCGACGGCTCTATTTTGATGGACTAAAATCTTACCTGAGAAGTAAGTGATAGTGTTAAATTTTACCGGTAAGCACTTACCCAGGTAAGTATTTAGATAAACGGCCCCTAAGACTTGAATAACTTTTACATGCTCAAAGAAGATTGGAATAACTAATGTATGGAGATAATATTATAGAAGATAAATGATAATTGGGTTCATGTTATATGTCTTGGTCTAGACTAATATAACTTAAGGGAAAATTGCATGAAAATGGAACCAACTTTCACCCATTTTCTATTTTGGGGAACCAACTTTCAAAATCGTCATTCAATGGTCTGAACCAAACTTTATGTTTATTTAAGGGTCCGGTTAACCTATTCAGCAGGTAACCGGTAAATTAATATGACATGGCACCTAATAATAAAAAATATATATTAGGTGGATATTTATCATTATCATTAAGAAATAATTAAAAAAGATTAAGAAATCAAATTGTAAAATTGGAAAGCAAGAGACGCCGCTCGGTTTCTCCTATCCTCAATCGTGATTGCAACTTGCAACCCTACCCTAGCCGTCGTTCCCATCGTCTTTCCTTCTCCGGTGCTTCCTCTCCGGCACGTCTTTCCTTCTCCGGCATTCTTCTTCTCCTGCGGCGCTGCTACTGTTATTGTTTTCTGTTAGACTATCATATGATAGTAGTCTGTTGTGATGGTGTTCTAACATTAATTGTCAATTACTAACCTTCTTGCTACTCATTCAAGGTGCAAACAGTAAGCTTTACATCTTCTGCAAGGGATTTAAATACTGATTTTGTTGTTTCAAGGCTGAATCATGGTGGATTGAGAGCTACAACAAATTAACTTGATTTATAAAAAAATCAAGATATTTGAATAAAATGGGATTTGGAAAAGATAATGTTCCATGTCAAAATAATAATGTGGAATCTTAGTTGGCAAAAGAATAGGGCGATGTCATCATTAGTAGGTCAACAAGTTAACCTCACCCTTAAATAAACATAAAGTTTGGTCTAGACCCTTGAATGACGATTTTGAAAGTTGGTTCCCCAGAATAGGAAACGGATGAAAGTTGGTTCTATTTTCATGCAGTTTTCCCAATAACTTATGATGTAAATTTAATGGCTTTTTGGTTGAAATAAATTAAGAATGGTCATAGATTTTCTTGGAGAACTCGACTTGTATGCTAAAAAGAAAAGTCTTGTAGGCATAGGCGGACTCAGAAATTTTTTCATACAGTGACACCTTTGACGAAACTAAAAAATTTTCACATCGTCCGATGTTGTTTTATCCTAATTCCACCGCTTTGAGGAAATTTTTTAAGTTTTTTTTTCTCGATTTCGAGGAATTTTTAAGTTTTTTTTATCGATTTCGAGAGAACTTTTCGATTTTTTGGTTGATTTCAAGTGTTTTTTTTTTTGTTAATACGGTTGCACCCTTCATAGAATTAAAAAAAATTACCCTTCGCCGGACGATTAATACGGTGGCACGTGCCACCGTATCTCCTCACTTGGGTCCGCCCATGCTTGTAGGTGCACCTTAAAATTAGTTTAAAGGGTTAGAAAAATTACGTTGAGATAAAAGATTATACCGGTTTTCTGATTTCGAATGAAAAGTTGTTAAAGACCACACTTTCTGTGGGAGGTTAAACATATTCAGGAAAATGTACAACTTTTAGTGCATAATAAACAAACAACTATAGCAACATTGTATATGCTTCTGGACTTATTGGTGGTTTCTTCTAGAAACTTATATTCTACTCTAATTAATTTTGCTCAGTTTTGGTTTCAGTCAAGAATAGCTGTTAATTTTTAATAGTATTTTATAATTTTGTTTTTATCTTTTGTAAAATCTAGTTGAAAAGGTTGATGTTTATTTTTATCTTAAATGTGGTGATAAAGAAAAAGTCGAAATATACTTGTTGTCTCACTGATAGTGCCTTGAATACACCTACAAACGTGTGATAATTAAACCTCAAAGCAAATATACAATGAGATCTAATATCGTCTTTCAAGTAATAAAATGGTAACATACCAGATATCGTCTCATAGAGATTGGAGTAAAAGTTGTTTAAAAGTAATAGAAAGAGATGATTTCAGATGAAGATTTTGAAGTTGATTGTTTTGATTTGAGTTATTTTGAGATTAACACTGAACTAAACAGAATATAACGAAAGAAGAATGGGTGTAAGATGTTTGGTGAGACTTAAACGTAAATTTCAGTAGCCAGTGTCGTGGCAATGCTACAGCATTGTTTTACAACAACAAATTTTACCATTTGTTTTAACAACGTCCTCTCGGATTTTAACCTTTGTATCAACATTCGTCTTCTGAGCTATGCATAATCTCTTATAATAGTCCCACAGTTAACGATGTAGCAACAACGGTGTTCTTAAAACATATGGAGTAACAAATCTCTTTGTTAAAATCATCCCCGGATCGATTCCCATATCATTCAAGTTGATGTGTTCCAAGTAGTTCATCTATGAATCTACTACACTTTAACCCTTTGACTAGCGACCAACTAGCCGAGAATAATTTAAAATGAAAAAATATAGGTAACAACTCTCGTTGTTAGCAACTCTCTCAAGTCTACTTTCTATATCATCCAAATTGACGTGCATTCGAGTGACTTATCTCTAAGTCCACGGCACTTTCACACTCTTCGAGTGATCAACCCGTCAAAAAGTATCTTGGCTTTATAAACTTGAACGAAAACAACAAAATGTTGTTTTTGTAAAACATTGCTACTTTCCTTTGGTTTAAAATCTCACTTTTTTAATCCCACACCCAAACTACTAAAAATTAGCTACTCGTAACAGAAGATTAATAAAGCATTAAATTACATAAATGTAAATGACGAAATGTAAATTGCATAAATATGAAAGAGAGAAAGTAAATTGCAAAAATAAAATACTAAAAATACTTAAATTGATTCACTTAATTTGTCACCACTCTTTGAAATCTGATCCAAAAGTTCCTCTCCTCAAACATTACCTCGACCCCTCCTTTTATACTACAAGGAGTGGCAAAATGGTAATTAGAGAAAACATAAAACAAAGTCTTTACCCAATGGTTAACAAAATAGTATCTTTCAATGGGTAATAATCATTACTAATGTCAAAGATGCTTATCTAATTAAATCTGATATTTTTCCAAGAGGTTTTCTTCAAAACTTCTGGAAGACTTTTAATTTCATCTTCTAGTTCATCCATTCTTTCGTTGATTGAGCCAAAGGTACTAACATCATTGATCTGAATGTTGCAGCATTCCTACATAAAGCAAAAACAATCCCAACAAGTCCACATTAGCCTATTTATTGTTGTAAAAACAGGTAAATCATAACTTTAGCTCCAATGACACAATAAATGGCAAATAAGATAAGAAAAGACTCAAAGTTGGGATATAAATGATGAAAATAAACTAAAATAAAGGTAAAAATTGGTGTTTTTACATTGATAAAGCAACGCGTATCACTCACCCTTATGGGATATTGAATTTGTGAAAATATGCTTATGTATACTAGTTTAAGGAATATTTTAACACTTAGGTGCATATTTTATATGTTCAAATATCCCAATTCAATCATAGGTATGCAGTCTTCTCTATTTGGTAATGATGAGATTATTAACGATTTATTTAAACATCTATGTTATACGTTATAACGATCGAGACCTAAATTGAAGTATAACGAATATTTCATCTTGATGTTATGCAAAGATCTAACATTTAGTTATATGGTTGGATGCATCGCAATGCATTTCTGAGTTTACATGTTTCCCAATACGACATTTCCAAACACCATGTGTCGGTTGATATGCAAAACGACGTCGAACTTGATTCGTCATACGTAATTTGTCCACATCAAGTAACTCGGTAATTTCATAATGTATTTAGTTTTTTTTTATTGTAATCATCAAAAACCAAAATATCAAGACATGGCATTTTTGCACTAACATGTTTTATCAAGGGGTATGGTATTGACCAAAATATCAAAGACATGACATTTTTGCACCAACATGTAACTACAATTATTTTCAAATGGTATTTATATGAGATAAATGTTAGAAACTTATTTCTCAATTGTCACATATTTGAAGAAGTTTACATTAAGCACCCCCTATTACAACACTTACAAAAACAGAACTTGTTTTTATTCCATGGTTAAAGAACACGGCGTTAGGGTTTCTCTAACTATTACATTTATATGTGATAATGGATGGTTTAGATTAGTTGTGTAGGGGAAGGACCGTCTGAAAACTTGAGTTACCTTAAGAAGTAGATTTGGACCTCTGATCACTTTTAATCTCATCTAATGTGCATCAAACGGTTGATAACCACTTATCATATTTCTCGCGTTAACTCTTGTCACCGGAACTCAACCCAATTATATATAGATCTAACTATACATATAGATGGCATAAAAACACATAAACTAACATACATATATATACATGAAGTCGGTTTGATTTGATATAAAAAATCATAATTGAATCCAACAAATACAATGCGATATTTTTGCAAGTGATCATTACCCAACTCTAATACCAAACACCTAATTCAATTTTCAATTTCGGTTTTCGCGGTTAAAACCCTACACCCACATTAGCATCCATTTATCACTTGGTTATTTTTGTGTTTTCTTGTTATTTCACGAGTTTTCTTTTACATAATCCTTATCAAATAATTAATCCGTGCAAAGCACTTTTCGATAATCAAAAGAAAATAAAAAGATTAAATGAGATAAAAATCAAATTGAATACCAAAACCGAAAATGAAATAGATAAATATTTTTTCATTTTTTTAACTAGATAACAAGAGAAAATAAATTAGGGTGTTACTATTCACACCCCCCTACACACACAGACAAACACACTGTGTGTGCAGGGGAGTGTATTTAGAATTCTCCATAAATTAAAGTAAAAACCTACGACGAAGACTTTTCACTATGAATTTGGACCGCAATTATATGTCTACGTGAAATGAATGTTTCATGATCTTTATCGTCTTTGACGACGAAAGTTTGAATTTGTTTTTCATTTAATTTCATAGACCGAGTCATATTTTATATGAATATTTTATTTTAGAAACATTTTTAACTGTCTAAGTATATTCTTTCATATCCAATATACTATACCAAAATTGATATTTCACATTTATAACACAAAAAATGTAAATTATATTTTAATTAAACCTGTAAAAAAATGATTTTGTGTGAAATATAATGAAGGGTAAACTACAAATTTGGTTTATGTGGGTTGTCAAAAATAAAGCTTCGTTTTTTGCTTATTCAAAATTATAAGATGACCATTATGGTTTGTAAAAATTGAAAGCATTTTGATATGATACCTCTCTTTAACGGCTATTAAAAAATCCGTTAAATAAAAAGTATTTTTGTTCTTTATTAAACTTTTTTGTTTTTAGCCAATCAAAAACATCGCTCAGAATTATAACATTTAGGGGTTGTTTGGCAGTTGCTGAATGGTTTTGTGCAGAATGATTAAGAGACTTTTATGATATAGTGCAAAATGAAATATGATTGTTTGATAATTGTTTGGAATGAAATCACGGTGCTGAATGGTTAAGGGAGGACCAAGATGCTAAATCATTCAAAAAGTTTTAGAACTATTAAGAGACATATTTTTTTGCCAAACAAGATTCACCTCTGAACGATTCAGAGGTTGCCTCTTAATGGAACTAGTAAGAGGTAAACTAACAGCCCCTTATTATGAATATATAAAAGACAAAAAAAATCAATAAAACTAACAAAAATTCCTATCATTTAACATGATTTTTTAATGGTCTTTTATGCTGAGAGCATCTCCAACAGTTTCCCCAAAATGGAGAAAATGGGGATTTTTGGCTAATATTTTGCTTCAACAGCTTCCTCAAAACTATCGTCAAAATGGAGAAAGTTGGAAAAAGAAGCTTTTTTCTCCAAATATGGAGATCACTCCAAAAATGATTACCAAGTGAGAGGACCAATAGGAAACTTTAAAAATAAATATGTAGAGAGAAAAATAATATTTTAATAGATGAATGGAGTATTTTAATATTTTAATTAATGTTGGATTCTCCAAAATGGGAAAACTGTTGGAGATGAATGTATTTTTTTATGAATTTTGGCTTTTGATTCTCTATTTTAGAGAAATTATGGGAAAGCTGTCGGAGATACTCGGATAAACCAAATTCGGACATACTTGCAAATCATGATCCTCATCTTTTATTTTACAATTGTAGGGAGAAAAAGTGTTATTTTCTGAAAACTGATGGGACCAAAATTGTAGTTTATTCTATAATCAATTAAGGGAAATTAATTAAAATACCCCAAGTTTGACCAACTGTTATCGAAATACCCTAAAAAAATTTCATTTTGCAAAAATACCCTAAATACCCGCGATCGCGGGCTAGGGCTGACGTGGCACGTATTTTGGCCCTAAATGCCCCGCGAAGCCCCTCAACTTTGGCCGCGGTGCACTTTTGGTCCCTGCCCGCGATCGCAGCCCGCGATGGACCAAAATTTACAGTTTTGGTCCCTGAAAATTTACACTTTCAGCCCCTGTACTTAGACGAATCTTGCATGCTTTTACTGTTTTTTTCACAATTATTGTACTTTGAAGACGGATTTGTGGTTGAAATTCATTTGCACTTTTGAGATTTCATCCATAAATATCAGTAATATGCAATTCATAATTCACACTTGTTTCTTGATTTCTCTCTTGCTTTCTTTCTTTGAATTGCTTTCTCTCTTGATTTCCCTTCTCTCATTTCATCCACAAATGGCATCGTCATCAAACCCTAAGTCTACTCCTGAAAAAGTGCCAGCTAAAATCGAGGTCGCCATAGTAAAAAAAGAAAAGGAGATAGATGAACTAACAGAAGAGTGGAAAAAAATTATGGACAGGAAGGCAGTCCATTTGAGAAAGATCGAAGAGGAAGACAGGGAGATCAAGAGGATGAAAGGGGATATAAAAGCTAGGGAGGCTCGTGTTCGTCGAGAACAAGAAGCAATTCACCATATTCTGCAAGACTTCGCAATTATTCAAGCGAAGGTAAACGAGAAGCAAGCTTGGATTGATGAAACTAAATCAAATTTTAAGTAGGTGGTGGTTGTTTTAGTTGTTTTGTATTTTTTTCTTGTTTTGTATTTTTTTACTGTGTTGTTGTTTGTATTTTTTTTACTGTGTTGTTGTTTTGTATTTTTGTTGTTGTTTTTTTACATCATGCAAGGTCAAGTCAGAGGTTACCTCATTCGTGGGCTCACTCCTCTTGTAGAATATATGACAACCCTCAACTCATTTGCTAAAGTGTGTCCGGGTTGTGGTACACAATGGCCATACGTGGTTGCAAAAGCAGAAGCCGTTGAAGAAGGGTCAGAAAGATTGAAGATGAAGAGCATGTTGGATGGAATACAAACTAGCTGTGTTATCAATGTTCATTTAGAAGCATATGTATGTGTGTATATATATAATATGAAATGGGGTTTTGACAAGTTGGTATCAC
Organism: Saussurea involucrata; assembly: GCA_033807775.1. Taxonomy (NCBI): domain Eukaryota; kingdom Viridiplantae; phylum Streptophyta; class Magnoliopsida; order Asterales; family Asteraceae; genus Saussurea; species Saussurea involucrata. The sequence continues at coordinate 12,233,869 of CM066317.1, read as the reverse complement.
TGGACTCATTTAAGAATTGTGAAAATGGGTATTTGACGAATGATGATTCATGTGTGTTTGGAGCTGAAGTATTTGCAGTTACAGAGTATGCACAAAAGGATCGATAATAAAATAAATAAAACGTATTTTAACTATAAGGGTGCGTTTGGTACGCAGACTGGATGGGACGGGACGGGACAAAAAAAAAAGTTTCATGTTTGGTATGCCATGGGACAAAAATCAGATGGGACAACATGGAACAAAAACAAGTTTTAATGGGACAAAATTATCTCCTCCAGTTCAGTCTCGTCCCGTCCCATCCAGTTCAGTCCCGTCCAGTTACGTCCCGTCCCATCTAGTACAACTGTATATGGTATATATTAAAATATATAAATCCAAAAAAAATCAAGATTGGGGGTTTGACAAGTTGGTATCACTGGACTCATTTAAGAATTGTGAAAATGGGTATTTGGCGAATGATGATTCATGTGTGTTTGGAGCTGAAGTATTTGCAGTTACAGAGTATGCACAAACTAGTTGTGTATATATATCATTTACAAATCAGCGTTTAGATCAACAGTATCATATGTGTTTGTTCCATATGGTTCAAGCTGTGACGGGCCCGGGGTGTGACTGACTGAATGTCTCCTTGGCACGGTTGAAGGGGCGGGATTTGGACACTCTCCACGAGTGTGTCCTATGCATTGGCACCGAGTACATCTTCGTTGTATCGAACTTTCACCACGTGATGGACGTCGGTCGTTCTTTCTCGGTCTCCCGGCCCTGTTCTTATCCATTAAAGGTGGATAGCATGGTGGAAGCGGGTCGGGTGAATACACCCATGTTGCAGGGGGTCCAGCTGGGTTTATTACCTCCACGTATGTTTTTCGGTAATATTCGGACGTGAAGAAAGGTGCAGCCAAGTCGCTGCAATCTGTACAACCCATATATGTTGCTGCAGCGATGGCATGGCCGCACGGTAATCCAGATTTATCTCATTCGCGACACGAACAAAGGTGGTCTTCCATATTCACAATCGCGTGAATATAGTCATCATGCACCTCGTACTTCCCATACCCGATTGCTCTTACCGGCCATGTCGCCGCACGACGCGCCCTGTACTGAACGATATTCTCCGTCGTTGGTGTGAGTGCATTTTGCATCTCACCTCCTTTTAGGCGTCGAATTTGGTACCACTCTTGTTGAAAGGCCCGAAAGTAGTCCATAAGATTAACAATCGGACATCTACGCGCAAAACGGGAGAGTGCATTCACAGACTCTGCACTATTCGAGGCCAGAATGTCATACCGTTGTCCAGGAAAATGGGCCGCGGACCACCTCTCCGGTCCAGCATCGTCAAAGACTTTGGCTGCTTCCTTGACACTGTATCGTAGCATATTCATGTACTTGTTAAACTCCCGATCCGTATATGCTCTGCATGCCGCCCAATAGACATCCTTGTAGGTGGTAATACGTTTGTCCTTGGATTTGGCGTTCATCTCCAAATGTCGACAGCATATGGCGTGAGGGGCGTTTGGGTACATGGCAGAGATTGCGGCGCTTATGGAAGGAGCCCTGTCAGACATAAACACCAACCCTTGCGGGTCTCCGATAGCTTGTCTCAACATGGACATAAACCAAGTCCACTCCTCCCCGGTTTCAGACTTGCCTACGCCGAAAGCTACTGGAACGATGGAGTTATCCCCGTCCATGGCAACCGCTAGGAACATCATACCCAAGTAACGGCCCTTTAAATGGGATGCGTCTATTATCAGGACACGACGTAGATTTGCCAAAAATGTGCGGATCTGCAAAAACATAGGTTAAAATGTTATAGTTTATAATGTGTAAATGTTATAGTTTATAATGTGTAAACATATGACGTGTTAAAATACGTACCGCGGGTCCAAGGGCCACGAAGCACATCTCAAACCGTCCACGTGAATCGGTCCGTAGCTGCGTGACAGTACCAGGGTTCTGCAGCTGCAAATTATATAAATATGTCGGGAGTCGTTCATACGACTCCTCGAACGTGTCTCTCACCATAAACAGTGCATGGCAGCGCGCACGCCACGCTTGGTGGTAATCAATCGTGACGCCGAACTGCCGGTGAACGTCGTGGACGATGTCCTTTGGACGCAATGACCTCCTAACATCAAGAAATTTGTTTTTCAGGATCGCACCCAAAGTCTTTTTGTCGGCTTGTTTGTGGTGGGGATTAAGTTGCGTCCTCGTACAAGTGTGTACGTCGTGCAACTTTCTAATCATTATCGCCCCTCCTTTGGGACCCGTGTGAATCGCGTACAACCTCCACTCACACTTTTCTCTAGCACATTCAACTACGTATTTGCTTTTGTCAGATGCGCGCACGCGACTTTGGAAACCCTCTTCCAAGAACTTGAGTCCGATCTGACTTGCTAAGAGATCCTTCGAATCGAATATCTGACCTGCTGTTAAACTTTCACTGCGAATATAAGGTGTAGGTTCGTAGCTTTGTGTCTGGGTATGGGAGTCTGGAAGAATAGGGGCATATCAAAAAAGTCATTTATCTGACTACATGATTTTCTACTAGGGGTATATTCTTCGTGATCATCATTATCGGTGTCTGATCTGTCTATTTCAGAATTACCCGTTCTGAAAACGTGGGTTTCGTCATCAGCAACTCCAGCAGTACGTCATTCGTGTGGTTGTGGTGGTTGTTGTTGTTGAGAATCAGGCTGCTCTATTTGGAGGTCTTCGTCGTCGTCACCCTCATCGTCACCGTCGTCGTCACCGTCGTTGTCACCGTCGGATACGTCGGGATACACAAAGAGTAATGGGGGTCTTTCTGAATCGACTGCAAGGTGCAGAAAAGTAGAGATATCCCCATCGTTGGATAAATCCACAAATGACCCATCGCCATTTTTAAACACTAACTTGCAAATATCAGAAGAGTTGATTCCACATTTTTGCATGGCGTATGCAACAAACTTCTGATAAGTATAGTTTACTGACACTTTTACACCATGCTTAGATTTATAAGCAAAATTTCACTCATTGTTATCTTGCACCCATTCACCATCAAAACAGAAATATAGCTTAGCTTTTGCAACAGATGAACTCATTTTTTCAGTAGTATCTCAAACACAAAATATTGCAGAAAGAAATATTGCAACAATGAAATCGTTGTGTGGGGATTATGGCTTGCATTTTACGTCTATTTATCAATGAAACAACAAACATATCAGAAAACCAATCTCTCATTTCATCCACAAACTGGTATTCCAAAAATATTGATTTAACATTGATTCAAACATGCAAATGAATTTCAACCACAAATCGGTCTTTAAAGTGCAATAATTGTGGAAAAAAACAGTAAAAACATGCAAGATTCGTCTAAGTTTAGGGGCTGAAAGTGTAAATTTTCAGGGACCAAAACTGTAAATTTTGGTCCATCGCGGGCTGCGATCGCGGGCAGGGACCAAAAGTGCACCGCGGCCAAAGTTGAGGGGCTTCGTGGGGCATTTGGGGCCAAAATACGTGCCACGTCAGCCCTAGCCCGCGATCGCGGGATCCATCGCGGGTATTTAGGGTATTTTTGCAAAATTGAAAAAATTTAGGGTATTTTGGTAACTCAATGTTTGAGTTAGGGTATTTTAATTAATTTCCCATGAATTAATCGTGCAAATATTATAACGAATGGGCGTACTACACGTGGCGTGAAGTGATTTGTTTTTGTTAAAGGAAGCTGTCTGTTGGGAGGTTGTTACAAATACAATCATGTCAATGGGCTGAAAAAATAAATTGGAATGAAATCCCGTTTTGAAGTCCGTAAGTGATGGTCCACCTGGTGACGTGGGTGTCCACTGAACGTGACAGAATGACCAATATATTTTATTCCAGTTCAGTCCCTTAACTTACATTGATTTTTAGTTTTATCCCAAATGTTTCATTATTACTACTTAAAACACATAAAAATTAAATTTTCCATTGTTTTTAGGTTGTTGCTTGAGCTCCCAGTTCTTTTTAAAGTCTGTTTGTTTGCAGCTTAATGAGATTAGTGGTAGTCATATCTTATCTCTCCCAATTAAAAACACACGACTTCAAACTATGAAAAAACCGACCCAAACAAAAAAAAAAATTCTCAATCTATACAGACAGATTAATCACATAGACAACTTTATTAATATAGAACTTAACATAAACCAACCAAGTAGCCCCTTAAGGGATTGTTTGTTAACAACTTAACGAACTTAAAGAGACTAAGGAGTCGTTTACCAAACGTTTCCCTGTTAAGCGCTTATCGGTAAATTCAGTACTATCACTAACTTACCGGGTAAGATTTTAATCCACCAAAATGGTATCGTATGTAACAATTTTTCTGGTAAGCGCTAACTGTGGTAATTGGTAAAAGTCTTCACCATCACTTACTCGATAAAACTCTCGTTCCTTGCATTAACTCTTACCGGGTAATATTCTTGATCTATGTCATATTCATCCGGTAAGGTAATGTGATTTTGTAGCGCTTACCCGAGTAAGCGTTTATTAAACGACATGTAAAAGTTTTTTTTAGTCAAGGATATAGGACTATTTGGTAGTGGCTTTACGACATGAAGAAGTTGCTTATTCTCTAATCTATGTATTTTCTTTGAAAGGAATAGATGTTTTTAGTTGACAAGTATTAAAAAAATATTTAAATAGTCATTTAGGAGGAAAAAAGTTAAAAATAATAATAAAGATTGGTTGAAGGATGGAGATGCCAAGGGAGGAGGGGACAATCGGAGGATATAGGGGTGTCTAGATTGGCTAAAAATCGATTGGTAGTTTGTAGGGGCACACTTAGGGTGCGTTTGGTATGCTGGACATGACAGAACAGAACATGGATTATTGTCCCATGTTTGGCAGGACTTTTATGTGGAACATGATGGAACAAAGTGGTACATGTCTGTTCCACCCCTACCCCATGGAATTAGCTGGAACAAGGTGGAACAGACTTGTGTTTTAACAATATAGCCTTAAAATAAAATATAATTCTCTTATAAAACATTAAATACACGTTCTATTTTATATTTTATTCAATTTTTAAATTTTATTTTTTGTATTTTATCTAATGTTATATGTTCTGTTATGTCCAGTTCTGTCTAGCAAACGCTGAACAGTTGTTCTGTCATGTTCTGTCATGTCCCATCCCGTTCTGTTCTGTCATGTCTCATCCTGTCCTGTTCTATCATGTCTCCGTACCAAACGCACCCTTAAAATAAAGAATTAAAATTTATAAAAAGAAGTATATTCAACTTTAACATATTTTCTATTTTAGAAATTTTCGATATCAATATTTTATTAAAATATTTTATAAATTTATCATTTCAATACATTTTATAAAAAAAATAAATATAAAGTTAAAATCAATCTTTGGAAATTACTAAAATACCATTTCTCCTTGTCTCCAAGGAAAAAAGGTGACTCTAGTACATGGACGTACCTTTATAAGGGCACACGGTGGCACGTGCCACCGTATCATTTATCCGACGAAAGGTAAAAAATTTGGTTTCCTGAAAGGTGCAACCGTATCGTTTTAGGAGGTGCTACCGTATTCTTTTGGAAGTGCAACTGTATCTCGTAATCAACCAAAAAACCAAAAAAACCCTTGAAATCAACAAAAAAAATGAAAAAAACTTGTGAAATCAACCAAAAATACCAAAAAAAATCTTCCAAAATCAACCAAAAATACTGAAAAAGTCTCTCAAAATCGTTAAAAAAAACTTAAAAAAACTTGAAATCAAGCCAAAAACTTTAAAAATCCCTCGAAACACCGAAATTTGGCTAAAAACATATTGATCGATATTGAACGTTGGTAAAAAAGATACACATGTCGATAAAAACCGTTTGAAAAAATTTAGTGTCACCGTATAAAAAAGTTTCTAAGTCCGTCCCTGCTCTAGTAGGTTTGTAGTAGGTGTAATTTGTTTTTGAAAATTTAGTAGGTGTTGTAGCTGACTAGCTGGTGTAATTTGTTTTTGAAAATTTTGATTTTCGATGTTTTTTTGAAGGATAACTCCAGGCAAATATATTAAAACAGCAAAGAAACGGAAAAACAACAAAGTCTACGCCCCCGGCGTCGGAACCAAAACAGCAACACTACTGTTACACAGCTTATACCAAGCCACAATGAGCCAAAACCAACATAACGCCCCGAAAACCCAACTCATGCACTAAAAAATAATACCAACCCAAAACAGAAATAAAAACCCCCACCTCTTATGCACGACCAAGCACTCAACTCGATGCACCATTAATTTCCTGCATAGGCCGCCGACCTTTCCACGCCATACGGGTTTGGACCACCTCCTTAATGCTCTTGATGATCTGGTTCACCAACCGTTTCTTTCCCTCATTAAGCCTTTCGTTCCTCTCCCGCCATATGAAATAGATAGACGCTCCAAGATAAAGTTTCGCCACCACCGAGCAAATGTTCGCATTCGACATGTGGGACATAATATCCTCCCATTTGCCCGGCCACGACAAGATTTTGGCGTCTTTTTTAATTTGCTTCCACACCGCCAATGAGAACCTGCACAAAAAGAAAAGATGATTGTGCGAGTCCATCTCCACCTCGCAAAGGGGGCACGTCCAAGCGTGATCATCCCGCGACCAAACCGCCATCCTGTCTTGGGTAGGAAGCCGAGAAAAGCATGCAACCCATACGCAAAAAGCATGTTTCAGTATGTGACCTGAGAACCATACACACCCATGCCATGGCACTTTCGGGTATGGGCCATCCAACGACTGTGAAGCATCATTAACCGAGAAGTCAACCATCTGACCCAGACCATCCACCCAACACGGTCTGTCGCTTTGATCCAACACCAACTGCGGAAGACGATAATTGATAAGAGATGGGTAAATCTGAATCCACCTTCCCGGCCAAGAGGTACCAAACCGAGACACCACCTCTCGAAGGGAAGAAGTCGACGAGAACCCGGCCGAAATAATAATTATGTACGATACAATTTCCGAAAGGGGCACACCGTGCGTCCATCGGTCCTCCCAAGCATTAATCGTTTCCCCGTTTCCCACACGCATCATTATAAATGGACGCAGAATCGGACGCAAGTCCATCAATTTGCTTAAACTCCAAGACCACCTAGAATGTTTCCTTACTAACCAAAAATGATCAGTATGAAGGCAATATAGGTACACCCACTGAACCCGAAGAGAATTCCTCCGGGTAAGAAGATCCCAAACATTCTTTGCTAAAAGGCACGGTTCCATTTAGCAAGACCTTTTATTCCGAGACCACCCCCATCCACGGGTCTACAGATTTGCGCCCAAGATATTTTGCATTTTCCTTTCGAACTATCGCCTTGCGCCCACAAGAAATCATGGAATAGGGATTCTAGCTCATTAATCACACTCACCGGGATGGCAAACGTGGCCATCCAATAAAGCTGGAGAGACTGGAGAACCGATCGAATCAGTTGGCGCCTTCCTCCAAACGAGAGGAATTTAGTCTTCCAATTTTGAATCCTCCCTTTCACTTTATCAATGAGAAAACCAAAATCGGCCACTTTCAATCTAACCGGCGATAGAGGCACTCCAAGGTACCTTATTGGGAATGTACCAAGGCGAAACGGTAAGCATTCAAGAATGGTCGATTGGGTACTAGCCGACACATTACCAAAGAACACCTCACTTTTTTTAAGGCTTGGAGTGAGACCCGATTTTACTTTAAACAAATGGAAGGCTATTTTTAGAACCTCAACCGACGGCACATCACCCCTCGTAAACACAAAAAGGTCGCCAGCGAAGCATAGATGCGTGATTTCCAAAGCTTGACAATCTTTGTGATACCCAAAGTTCGCTGCCTCCAAAGCTTGATTTTTGATGTTCTATTTTAGAAAAAAAAATTATAGCGACGATACTCTTATATTATTCATTTTCACGTTAACAAAAAGTATTAACGTGACATTAACAATTACCAAAAATCAATATTGTCTACTTGTTACTTAAGAAGTTTCATTATAAACAGTAGTATTGGATGGTTTGACTGAGGTTTTCCATGCTTGCAATAGCTAGTTTGAATGAGTATTGGTCGCTTACTAAATGATTACCGGGTAAACGTTCACTCGCAGAGTCACGACACTCACCGTAGCGGATAACATTCTTGATCACCAAAATGTATGTTTGGTAAACGTCTCTTACCATGTAAAGGTATCATCTTTCACTTACTAGGTAAGGTTCTTTGTTATAATCTTTTCGGATAAGATTATCGATCATTGTCATACTCAAGTGACACGTGTAGATGTTCGATAAACGACATAAAATCCTTAACTGAGTCTTTCCTTAGCCTTTTGGGACTGAATATGTGCAAAACTTGGGACCAACGTAAGGAATTTATTCAGGGTTTTACGGACCAGGATTTTTATTGAACCTTGAAAAAAATAGTGGTATGGCCCTACATTAAGGCCTAGTCCGGGCTTAGACTTACCAAGCCTGAAGGTTGAAGTCATGAACTTTTTCAGGTCAGACTTCAGACTTGAAT